>OZ021693.1:17644082-18844082 GCA_963978525.1 Ornithomya fringillina
TGCACCCTAAACCTTAAACAGTGTTTGTACAACATTATATATCGACTTGGAAGTCAGATTCTAGGCAAAAAAAAAAAAAAGTTTTATGTAAATTGTGGGCGCATCTGTTCTACGACCATGCCCAACTTTGAATGGGATTATTTTTAATATATGACTCAAAGGGCCAAATTTTTGTTAGTTGGGGGCGTGTCTGTTATCTGGACTCATAACTCGATGTTTGCGGTAAATCCGGCCCTCTTCCCAATCGGAGAATATAGTAATTGTGTAAAGTATAAATTTACGAGCGTTCCAACAGCTGACATTAATTAGATAGATTAAAATTCCGATTGGGCTGCTGATCAAGAATATATTACCGGATGCCTCTGTCCAAGGGTAGCGCCCTGAATGACAAATTTTCATAATAAATGTATTGAAGTTGTCTAAAATTAGGCTGAAAACATTTTCTCTCAACCATGAGAGGCAGTCATTTATTTTTTAATTTGACTCACATGATTTCGAGTCGAAACTACACACGTGAGGTAGGGTTTAGGGTTAAAGCATCTTTCATAATAAATAAATGTTTTTGTAAAGAGAGCTTTTCTTTAACGATTACCGTGGATAACGGCGTTACTACCTTTAATTGAAACGGTGGATATGACGGTTACACGTTTTCAATCAATTAAAATCAATATTTTCTTCATACGTGTATAGTTTGTGCGCCGCAAACTGGTGTATAAAGGATTTCCCATTGACGAATGAAATATTTAATATATTTACGTATAAATCCATATCTTTACTTAGCGAAATAGTGATTATTAATAAAAATTAAATCATAAACACATACATATAAACCAGCGGTGAAGTGGGTGAATCGTTCGATTCGTTCGGGCACAAATTTTTGAAGCTACATTTTTACACAATCACTTTCTCTCTTCCTTTCCCATGCCATTCTCAAGTTGGGAAATTGAAAATCTTAAAAAATTTTTTTGCTATTGTGTGTGCCCTCACGATTTTATATATACGTTCGCGTTTGTCTAACTAAACCTTGTTATTCTGACAGTTAAGTGGATTTGGGGCGTGGCTATAACCGATTTTGCCTATATAAACTAACTCTATCAAATATTTCAACTGGATTTCTCAATTTGTGCGACTGTGAACATTTCAAAATAATCACACGGATACGCAGACGTCCTTAAATCGACTCAAATATTGATGCTGAGCAAAAATATTTACATATATGCTTTGTGCAGTCCTGTAGTTAGCTTACGAGGGGTATAATATAGGATAGGTCTGCCACAAAAGCATAATACATCTTGTTCCGCAAGCAATCTAGGGTACAAACAACAAATACACACATTAGCATGCATAACAAGTGCGTCCTAAATTAAACTGGATAATTAAAATTTATATGCAGGTTCTCACTTCCGTTACTTACAATACTTTATCACCAGCATACAATACCTATCTCTTACTGTGCCATTTACTTTTTTTTACAGCCATATCAACGGTCCGGTGACTGAGCCCTCGGTTTAAAAACATACATACACAGTAACACATATAAAAAAACAAAGAAGAAGAAGAAGAAGAAGAAAGAAAGAAAAGAAAAAAAAAGAGCCAAACTTGAAACACGTGCATGCGTCACACTCTAGCTGTTCACTTGATTAACAAGGAGAGGTACACACCAACATACGCAACAGCGCCCCACTAACAACCTTGACTTGATACCGACAATGTAAATTCGAAACGTTTGCTTTCTATTCTGGTGCCCTCCTCTTACCCCTCCAGCAAAATTTTTTTAATGACATCTGCGGGTGACTGAGAAAAGCCGAAAACAAAAATCATCCCTTTAGTGTAATTCTGGATTTGTTCACTTGTTTTTTTTTTTTTGTTTTTTCTACATATATATAAATTGTGTGATATCTAGTATATAGTGTTGTAGCGTAGTTTGTTTTTTTCTGCGTACTTTTAATAATTTATAAACTCTCTGTGCGGTGCGGGTGTATTGGGCGGCAAATCATTTTTTATACATACGTGAGGAAGGAATTGTTTAAATTTGTTCAAGTGGTATGTGTAATAGACACACACACACACACATACACTTTCTTCGCTGTACACATTCGTTATTACATTGCTTGTCATTTACGAAACGTTTTAATTATAATTTTTTTTAAATAGAATTTCAATTATTTTTGTTGGTAAACTGATTGACTGATCGATTGATTGATTTGTTATTGTAATTTTATTTATATTGTATTGTATTGTACGCATTAGAACATTTGATAACTGATCATCACATAAACTAGGAGCAATTAGAATTTAATTTTTTTTTACGAATTTTTCAATACTCCACGCGACGACAAAGTTAAGTAAGTGTTACGTGTTTTCGTTGTTGTTGTTGTTTTCTTTAATTAATGGGGTACTGTACAAAATACTCATTGCTAACCGTAAAAATTGCCTGCTCTTACCCACTTGAGGGCAAAAGCGCACCAAGAGTGACAGCAGCAGCAGCAGCAGCAGCAACACCAACAACAAATTTCACGAATGCACACCATTCTCTTAATATTTATATATCGATTTACAATAATAACTTGTCACGATTCCAAAATGGCACAACCGCCCGTTAGCAAAGGCACCGTAAGCGGAAATGAAAGTGAGAGCAAGCATGTACATGTACACACAGAAGGTAGTAATAGTGAAAGTCAGGTGGAGGAGAAGGCACAAAATGTTCAAGCAAGCCTAAATAACAACAAGAGCCTTAGTCAGATTAAGAGTGAGAATCAAAGTTATAGTCAGAGTCAGAACCAGAACCATAGTCCGTATATCAACAGTATTAGAAATTCAGTGGATAAGTGTAGTGTAGTAGGCAAACCTTTCGACATATACGATGACCGATCCCTCCCACCCCCACTTAATACATCATTACCGTTGCTACCATTGCCATTGACATCGTATGCAAAACACAACCAAAACAACAATAGTCCGCTTATTGTACATTCATTGCCACACATGTACGAATACACCAGCAGTAGTGGCGCTCCTCCTGGCTATTATCGCAATACCTTGCCCTCACTACCCCCTCATCATACAAGACCTACGACGTCAATACCGTTATCAATACAACAATTACAAAAACAGAAGCAACAACAGCGGCGGCAGCAAACGCAGGATGATAATTTTAAAGTGTTCACTATATATGGAAACGGTGAGTGTCGGTGATGTGGTGGTGGTGGTCTCCCGCCTTATAGGAGATCATCGTTGTTGCTTTCCTCTTCTTCTCTTACTTTTTTTTTTCATACAATGCAATATGTCTTCGTTCGATTTCGTCTCGTACGCGCCACACTTTTTCATCAATGAATTTTTATAATTTATAACTTGGCAGTGACACTTCCTATTATACACGCACTTAATTTTAAAGTACGCTTTAAGCACTTTTAATATAGTAGGAATTATATATGAAAGTAAACTTTTTTTTGCAAACCAAAGCATGCCAGTCACAGATTCGCCTGCGACAAACAAATTAGTATAAACTGCTTGCACCGAAACATTTTCTAGTCATTGCGTTTTAATCTCATTCACCGTACCTCCTTTTTTAATGTCCATTCACTTTGGAAATGCTTTTGAGCCAAATAATTGCACTTTTGTATATTTTTTAATGTAATTTTTTTGTCTATATGCAAACATTTATATTATAATAAAGTGGGCGGGGCTACGCCTTTCAGCATATACATATACTGACAACTTTTAACAAGCGGTAACTTGCTACTTACCAATGCCATTTCATTTGTCATTCCATGTGCAAAGCGCAGAAGGAGGCGTCAGAAATTTTGTTATTTTGATATTGAACTGAAATTTTGTGCAGGCACTTCTGGTTTCTGCACGCAGATCTGGATGTTACTTAAATTGGACAAATCTGAAATTGGAATTTTGTTGTACCTATAAGCCAAATGAGCCGAAATGGGCATGGTCGACCAACAGGCACGCCCACTTGCAAGCATAATACATACAATATTATAGGGCGTCATGATATGCCTGTCACGCCCACTGTTTGTATATAAATGTGGCCAATACATATTCTTGTACCAAATTTGATCGAAAGATCTTAAAAAGTAATACGACCTTATATGGGTAGGAGTTCTAAAAATAGTCCAATCTAGTCCATTTTCAATAGTTTTCCCCTTTGGACAAATACATGTTCTTGCACTAAATTTCATTGAAATGTCGACCTGTAGTCTGTGCACAAATTTACATGGACACACAAGCGGACAAATGGACATGGTTCAGATTTTGATTCTGAATCAATCGGTATAATTGTAGGGGGGCGTGGCATTTGCCGTTTAGGAGCTACAAACATCCGCACAAACTTAATATACGCTTTGCCACAGGGTGGTACAAGTTACCAAATTGTACCCATCTTGAAGCGTCCTCCGCATGGCGGACACAAACTTGTCGCATTCTACGTGCCAGCCCCAATATTAAGTGTTGCCATCAGATGTGCAAAATTTCAGCATCATCGGCTCTACAAATTATTCAAAAAATATTCGAATTGCCATGTTTTAATGCCTCAGACAAGTAATTAAATAAAAGCTGATGGAATGGAGAATTTCTTTTATAAATATTTTTATAATTGGAATGAAATGTTAAGGAGAAAATGTTAAGTGAATAATCTCGAATGCGTTACCTAGTGCAACTAAAAGTTGGGAACTTAATATTTGCCAGTTATTTAATTAAGCACAAGCACGTTCTGCGTCGTATGCAGCAGTTTACTTTTAAACTTGTATGTCTGTCTTGGTTGTTCAATAACATTTCCTTGCATGTTACTAAAAATTATTAGTATGAAGGTACTGGCATGCGCACTTGCTGATGCATAAACAATATTTGTTAATAAACTTGCTCTTATTGGATTCTAATTTCATGTAAATGGCCCGCTTACGTTCTTACCAGATACCGACAATGAGAAATTGTCCGCTTTGCCACATTCAACAACCGGCTCATTAAGCTCTATCATCACGACGTCCGTAGCATCTTCAGAACCGGATCCAGGCGCGGGTAGTAGTGGTGGTGGTGGTGGTGGCGGCATTGGAGGTGGTGGCAGTGGTCCAAATGCGTCCAGCAGTATTGCTGGAGTGCCCGGTAGTAGCGAAGAAAAGCTGGCATTGAATCGGCCCGGTATCAAGCAAGAGAAATGGTCTTCTATACTATTGCAAGTTTCTATACCATTCTTTTTGGCTGGCATTGGTACCATTGGCGCTGGCATCATTTTGGGCACGGTTGAGGTGAATAACTGTATAGTATAAAGTATAAACAAATATAATTATCATCCCTGTACGAAGCCGTACGTCCGTCCGTAACTAAACCATCTAAAAGACGTAAAAGGTGTGACTTGGTAGTTCCATGTATGAAATGGTAACGTGACCAAATTAATTAATAAACAAAGTGCATACTCGCACATACACTTTACATAAAAGAAATGAATGAAATGAATAGGCCACTTCAGACTTGTCTTATATGCAATGTTTGGAGAGTTCTTCAAAAGTTAATTTTGCAGTTGCAAATAAAAATATTGATAAAGCAAAATATTATGGTAAAGAATGCAATTGTTGATCAATGCAAGTACCCGATTGTTCTTTGTAATAATTTACGTAGATAACATTGCTTTACCCATAAATGCGCATAAGAATAATTTGTTAAGGCATTCTTTGCACAATATGTACATATGTGCATGGGTTGAAATATCCAGTTGCAGGGGGTGTTTGGGGTGCCATTTTACCGAATTGCATTAGGGAACCGTAGAAAACGACGAATTACGTCGATATCTCAATTTAAGAGTTCCAACAAAAAACTTTGATCCTGATCAAGAATATATATACTTTTGGGGGTGTGGCTCGCCCGCTTTTTATACTTGCAAATCAATTGATCCCCACTCTCAGATTTTTTATACCCTGCACCACTTGTGGCAAAGGGTGTATTAAGTTTGTTTGTAACTTCTAAATGGCACCGATCGATTCAGAATCAAAATCTGAATCGATTTAACCATGTCCGTCTGCCCGCCTGCGTGTCCATGTAAATTTGTACGCAGACTACAGGTCGAATTTTTTGAGACATTTTAATGAAATTTAGTACATGGACATGTATTAGCCCAAAGGGGAAAACTATTAAAAATGGACCAGGTTGGACTATTTTTAGAACCCATCCTCATATAAGATCTTATAATTTTTTAAGATATGAGCCCAAAGAGAAAATCTATTGAGAATGGGCCATTCTTAGGACCCTTTTTGGAACCTCTACCCTCATAAGATCCTGTTAAAATGGAGGTGATGTAGGGTATTTGATGGTCGGGCTTAACCGACTATAATATTTTCACTTGTTTAAAAGATTATGAATTTTGATTTTTGCATTTTTTTTTTTTTTTTTTTTATAGAAATGGAAAGTTTTTAGAACAGTCACGGAGTTGTTTATTTTGGTGCCAGCATTACTGGGGCTTAAAGGCAACTTGGACATGTGTTTGGCTTCACGTTTATCTACACAGTCGAATTTGGGTAATATGAGCTCACGCACCGAAGTGGTGCGTATGATTGTGGGCAACATCGCTCTCGTGCAGGTGCAGGCAACTATTGCCTCATTTCTGGTAGCAATGTTTGCGGTGGCTGTTGGTGCTGCCATGGATGGAAATTTTCAATTTGAACACGTAATGCTCTTGATAGCGTCTGCCATGTTTACGGCCACATCGTCATGCTTCGTATTAGGTAAATTTTTTTACAATACAATCAAAATAAAAATAAAAGCAAGTCATACTTAAACTGTGGTCGTGGCGCCTGCTTTTGAACGACCTTGAAGTATCTGATGCACGCAATGTACTGAATTTCCCCGTTATGGTTTTATGTTCCCCCTCCTCTCATGTGGAGGATATAACAAAATTTTTATGATTTCGTCGTTTATTTACTTATTGTTTTCATAGATTTTGTGTTAGTCGCTGTGATATTATTATCCCAAAAGTATCGCCTGAATCCTGACAATTTAGCAACACCATTAGCGGCATCCATAGGAGATGTGGTTTCGATAAGTTTACTGTCATTTATAGCCTCAGTCTTATATGATAATATTAGTAAGTATTTGAGCAATTGCTCTCCTCCTGTCTATGCTTCACAATTTTATTAAATGAATGATAAATTTCTGCTCTCCTTAGAAACACATTTATGGATAACATATGTTGTGGTTGTGTGTTATATATTTTTATTACCCGTCTGGGTGATGGTGGTCTTAAAGAATGAATACACACGTCCAGTACTTAAAAGTGGATGGGTGCCAGTGCTTGCAGCTTTGTGCATTAGCGGGTAAGTGGTGGAAAATCATTGTACCCCACAACACTTGTGGTGAAGCGTCTGCATTAATGGTCAGACCGCCTGGCAGTTTTTCAGCCTAATAATTAATTGTGCCACTCCCTTTTCTTAATATTCACCAATAATACTTAAAAGTGATGAAAGTCCATTTTTGAAAAAAATGAGAGTGACAGTAAATTATACCAATCGGGCCAAAATTAAAATCTGAATCGATTTAATTCTGTTCATATTTGGCAAATATGTGATAACACCAGAAGAAATCTAGAGCTCTGAGCCCAGGAAAGTCTTGAGCTATTTTAAAAGTCTATGGCTCCTGGAGCTTGGGCTTGGCCGACTGTAACTTTTTCACTTGTCTCTATATATTACAGTTTGGGTGGTTTAGTATTAGATGCTGCCGTAGAAATATTCAATGGTTTCGTTGTGTTCCAGCCAATCATTAATGGGATAGGCGGCAACTTGGTATCCGTTCAGGCCAGCAAAATATCAACCATGTTACATCAAAGTTCCATAATTGGTATAATACCGCCGCATGCTAAAATATTTGAGTGGCCGTGGAGAGCGCTATTCAAAGGGGGTAAAAAAACAACACATTGTACGGGAATTTTATTATAATTTGTATTTCCCTACAGTGCCTTACGCTAAAACAGCGCGTATACTGATTTTAATGTCGATTCCCGGGAACGTTTTATTCATATTTGTGGCCGATTATATACACATGTCTCACTCGACGATAAGGTTCACTTTCGTTCTTGCCTACGTGATTGCCAGTCTGCTGCAGGTAAATTGTTGTTGTTGGTTTATTAATAAAAACTCTATCCAGAAACTTTGTAGCTTTAGGAAATACTTTTTAATCTTCCATTTAAGAAAATTCAACAGTAGATGCGCAAACAAATTTATTTATTTGTACTGCCGTGTACCAGGCTACAAATACAAAGTTTCTGAATAATTAATATATGGAGGAGAGGTCCTAATTGTTGTTGTTTCCACAACATTTGATAATATCTTTTTCATTTTTCTTCATTGTGCATAATTTAGGTTATGATGCTGCTTTACATTGCCCACATTATTGTACATGCCATGTGGAAGTGGAAGATTGATCCCGACAATTCGTCAATTCCATATCTTACAGCACTTGGTGATTTATTGGGCTCCAGTTTATTAGCTGTAGCATTTTTGTTTTTGTTGTCCATACACCAGGAATATGGCGCTATAGCGGATCCCCCCCTCAATGCCCCCAACTAATACGATTGAGTAAATAGCAATCACTGTGTACGCCCAGCCACCAGCAACTATTTTAATTAGTTATTTATCCATTAATTATTGTATTGTATAAAGAAGGAAGAAGACGAAGAGGATTAGGAAAAAGGCTCTCTCCAGTGTTTTAGTTACATTGTCCCAGTACCTAAGACTATTTAAATCTATTAAGAAATTATGTAAAAATGATTTTAAATTTGTAAAAATAAATAAGTAAATAAAAAGCAACTCGTGGATTAGATTTAGTTTGACCTCTCTAAAGATTTAATTAATTTTCTCATTTATACACTACGCGCAACACGCCCTAAGCCAAAATATAGTTGTTTACTGGTTACTTGCTAAACCCTGCACCATCTGTGGCTAAATAATTGGCTATGCCAAATTTGGGTCCGATCGGGATATTTTCAAAACCACTTTTCATACAATCAAGGCTTATAATGAGGCGGGATTTGGCACCTATAAATTATAGTGTTTTATCTGTTGTGAAGTTATATGTTATTCGCATAATTATTTGCAATGTGCAACATAATCTCCCTCTGGGCGTTCCTCAAAGTCTGTGGGCTGTATGGTAGGGAGTTTCATAAGCGGATGGCATAGATGAGAATTTGCCGTTCAGACATTAAGGAAAAGTGTTGTAACGGTTCCGATTTGATTTTGAAAATTCAATCCTGTTAAACTGGTATCTATCATTATCATTTGGTTTTAATTGTGCTGATGATTGTAAATAAAATAATTTTTATAACTGTATAGTTAGTAATCATTGCCCGCTACAAATCAGAAGATAAGGGCGACATCCGGTATTTGAAAAGACATGCAGAGTACATAAAAAGCTGCAACTAACTGAAGAAGAAAAGAAAACAATCTCTAAACAACCTTTGAAACGATCCTTCGATGTTAGGTTTTAGAATTATAGAGAATTCATCTCTATAGAGATAGTGAATAAAACCGGAAGCTTACAATAAATTCCTATTTTAATCTAAAGCTAAAAAAAATGGGTAACTCTCAAAATGGTTGTTTGATATTTTTATGCAGGCAACACTGATCTGGAAATCTTCTTCTTACTTTTATTATATAGCTCTCTATTAGCTTCCATCTATTTAACATGTTGTTAACTTCACTAATTTAGATTAGTTTATAAAAGTGCGAGTTCGGCGGGAAATCAATATAATTTTCAATATATTTCTTGTTGATCAATAAGGAAAAACACAAAATTGGAAATAATGCAGAGGCCGCGCTCTATATCAGAAGATCGCTCATCTCGGTAAATTGTTATGAAATATATTTTTACTTTTTATTAATGGGGGCTGTATATAATAAATATAATTATAAAGGCCAAGCCGTATAGCTGTTAAGGTGCGAACACCATCGCTGGATCGACTGTGTCCTAGTAGTGCATATTTAAATGCGCCGCTTTCGTCCATACGACGGAGTGCACGCAGTCCTCAAAATACTCCACTTCAGCTGAAATCAGTGTCTAAGCGTTCCCTCTTTACTCCCATGGAAAAGCATAATGACAAAAGATATATAACGGAACGCGCACAACGTATAACGGAGTATTTAATGAGGGCAGGCGGTTATTGCAAATTTGACTTTTTAGCGCGAGGTTTGCGGCAATTAACAATAAAACAGTTTGTGGCGATTATAAATTTTTTTCTTAGCCACATATGGGGTGAACGTTATACAGTAGGCACTAACCACGTAGAAGACATTATAAATATATTACAAAGGCTTCGCTACCCATACCCAGTAAATAAATCGTGGTTAAAAACACCCAATACCGTCCACTCTTATGGCAATGTCATCGTTCTGTTTGACTTTTTAATGGAATTTGCACCGGACTCGCCGGAGAGCCCTCCATGCCTTTTCGAATTACAAGAATATGAATCTGAATATGAAAACAAATCGGACATAAATGCTGATCTACGGCTACCGGACTTGCAGTTTCAGCAACAATTACTAAGCAATTGCGCCGAAGGATTTCCGCTATGGGATAAAAAAATGCCAGACAACGAGAATGCATTAAAGCAGCAAATCTGTGACCTGCTGATACTAAAGGTAAGTGGTTTGAAAAGCAGAAATGCTCTCAAGGAGCAAGTGTCTCACTTGAGAACCAAACTCGAAACGCTGAAGCGGCAACGGTTACCTGATAATGAAATGAAAGCGTTAACAGAAACGAGAGCGCAACTTGCTAATGAAGTGAAGGATTTAAAAAATGAAAGCAAGTCTTTAATGGTCGAGTTGGAACAATATACGACTGAATTCGCAAAATTACGCGACAAGGAGAATATGTTTATAACGGAGATAGCAAAACTAGAGGAGCATAACGACAAGTTGGAGAAATTAATTAAAAGTCAGTTATATAGCGCCGAGCAGAGGAATAATATGATAATTGAACTTGATCACCTAAAATATTTTCTTGCTATTGAAAAACGCGCTATTAGCGATTTGGAAACTCGCAGCAACACACAGCAGGTGCGGTTGTCGAAAGTTATTAAACAAAAGGGTGACGAAATCGAAGCATTCAATACTTGTATGCGTGACCTGGTAAACGCCGACTTGTCCTTTTTCAAAATGGACATTGCTCCTAAACTGCAGTTGCCAGTTCGCTGTGAACCTAAACATTTAGAACAGCTCCTACCCACACTCGCTTCTCTGAAATCACAAGCGCAGCAAAGAGTAGAAGTCGTTACGAAAAAGTTACACGAACTGGAACAAAGCACAAATCAGATGTCCTTCTTAATAAACAATGAATTAATTTACGAGTTGAATATTTTGCGCTCACAGAAAACCACGAATAAACGTGATCTGGAGCAACTGAACGAACAGTTACTTCAAAAAACAGCCCAATCACATTTAATAAATGACAAATTAATGGCGGAAACGATGGACATTCAAAAGAAGATTGACGAGTGCAAGGAGCAAAAAAAGCAAATAGAAGAACAATTGGTAGCAATGAAGAGTAAAAACGAAGAAATTATGGCTAGAGTAGAACGTGATCATAAAGTGCATATGGCGCAAAGAAGCGAATTCCTTGGAGCATACGATGCTGCCCTAACGGAATGTATTGAAAGTACGGAGTTACAGGTATTGGGAAACCAACTGGAACAGATGGGTGAGCAAATAGAAAAGCTGAATACAAGTTTAAATAAGCAGTTCGATGAATTGAATCGAGAATAAGAATCCAGTTTAAATAATAATAAATAAATTATAAATATGGCAAATAAAAATTGCAGTTACTTTATATATGTAGGGGGTATTGTGGGATTTAATAATATCATTATATTGTTGTTTATTGTAATATTAATAATTAAAAATAAGCTTATATTGCACTTAATTGAATGGTGAGTAAATAGCACGGATGTGTGCTAGTGGCTCTGAAAGGTTACACTATGTAGACGCCATCATTGTTATTCGGATTCGCAGAAGATAAGGGTGCAGAGGCACATGAATTTGTTATTGATGGTCTCCGACAAGGGTCCCTTTTATTAAGTAATTCCGCCTCTTTACCAATTTCTACAACTCCCTCTCTTTGAGTTAACGTTGTTGAGGCGCGGCCACCACCAACAGATGTGTCTTCTTTGAACTCCTCGGCACTATCCAACGCATTGTCGCCAGCAGCTGTGCACATATCACTTTTGTACTGTACACTGACACCCATTTCAACGCTTATATTGTCCGATTTGTTATTGTATGACACCGATATATCTGCGGCTTGTAGACTCTCGCAATCGACAACTGGCTCATTTTCTTGATTGGGTGAAAATTGTACAATTGTTGGGTTGGTTTGTGCGGGCGTTGTGCTAATTGAGGTCCACCAACTTGAAAAAACATCTCTGGCTTGTGAAATGGCTCCACCTGGGAATGTTTAGGAATGATGAAACACCTCATAACACTATTCTTGTAATTTAGGAAACAAAATCAAATTCGCTCTAGGAGCATGACGTAACACTTACCTACAGCCCGGCTGGTGGTGTTGACCGCTTGATTTATTTTACGCCCACTTTCGCTGTTTTGCATTGTCCTTTAACGAAAACAGCAATAAACATACACTACTATTATATACAACAAGTAAAAATAATTCAGATTTTAATGCTAATCAGAAATATGCAGAAATATGGTCGAGTCTCTGGCGTCTCTCTTGGGCTATTAGAAATGGAACTTTTTAACTTACTGCGCTATTTTTAATTTCATATCGGCTACAGATAAATTGCCAGCAAATGGGTGGCCCGATGGTAGCGAATCAAAGAATTCCATGTCAGGTCGCACGTCATACCACTCCTGAAAGCACTGTGTGCGCTTAAACGCTTGCATGAAATTGCCGTTGAACGTGTCAATGTCTTTAGCGGTCACATTTGGCGTGACCGCAGTACGCAACAGTGCTAATATATAACCTTGGAATTGTTCGCGAATCCAAAATTCACTCCCTTCAGCATCCTCCTTGGGTGATTGTACATGTCGCAAGAGGTAGTCCATGAATCGAAGATCTTCTGTAGTCAATAGTAACTGGCGCCTCAATTCGGCATCGTGTACATTAATATTGGCATTCTCGATGTCGATTAGAACGTCGGACAGATTGCGCTTCTGTTGGAAAAGTACATTCGATGTACCAATAATATAACTAAGGACGGATGGATCTGTAAGTAAGTCCATGTACGGTAAGGACAGGTAGGGAAGGCACAGATTGCCACTTGCAAAAATTGAAATTGGTGCTCGATACAAGTCAGGATTAACGGATATCAAGGCTGAAAACATTTGCATGGTCAACGAATAATTCAATTGTTGAATGAGACGAATTAGTTGGTTTTCACTCACAGATTAAGGCCTCGCTACTTGCTTCCCTCATCATTAGTGAATTGGAACGCTGAATAATGTCGTCCGTTTCATTTGAATTATAAGCATCCGGTTCTAAATGATTTAGTAATAGTTTCTCTGACGACTGTTCAGAATACTCATCACTCAAGGTCTTCGCTGCGTTTGCGAGTTCCGTGCTATTGCTACTGCTCCCGCTATGTGTGGATGCATTGCCTTTAACCCGAGCTGTTACATCATCATAACATATCTCTTTTACTGGAGATTTATTTTCTTCGTTTGTTTGTTTTATGGCTTCCGAGTAATCAGGCATGGGTGAAAGTGGGCGCGAAGTGCGTACACAAGCCACCTCTTGAAAGCCTTTTTCAAATAAACGTGGAATTAACGAAGCCATACCCAAAATGAAAACGCACATTCCACGAACCGGCGATCCAAAACATACTACACGCCTTTGCAACAAAAACAGTTTGAACAATTGTAACATTTTATGGCGCCAGTGTAGCACGATTTCGCGCAGTGATAAACCCACGTAAAAGTGTCGGCGCGCCTGAGATGGTTCATCATCGTAGAGGCAATCATTCAATTGCTGATGGGCCTTAATCAAAAGATCCTGGTTGGAAAAGTCCCCTTGATCGAAGAAGGCATCAGCAATTAAAGATAATTTTACTTCAATGTAACCATAGATGGGGAGGCGAAATAAACAACATACAGCCTTTTGCACAGTACTTCGAGTCATATCTGCTGTTCGTATTTTTAGTTTTTCAACTGGAATTTGACGATAACACGAAACTCCATATACGCTGCCGGTTGGCTCCACTAAGCTGGGCAAATTAAAATATACGGTATCCTCCTGAAAATTATGTGAGCCATCAGGCAAAGCTAAAGTCGGCAAATACTTCCAACCTGAGGGGCACTCATTTTTCCCTTCTGATCCTGGTATCAAGGGTGGATAAGAAAATTCAACCTAATGCGGAATTATATTTATGGTTATAAACATCAATTCACATATTATGCGCTTGGTACCTGGCATCCCATTTTATGATGGAATCCCACTACTAATATATTCAATATAGTCGGATTGTTTTCATCCATGTTTTGTTTATTTATTAACAATTGGATAGAGAATACATTTTAAAAACTCCGATTTCAATTTTTCACCAATACACACATACCGGCAGGGCCGTGACTTGAACACTATATTTAAGCTTTTAATTTTTTAAATATAATTGATCTATAGCAATTTCTCATTAAATGATTGTACTTTTTATAATATAGATAGCGATGCAATCAATTTTGAAATAATCCTTTTGTGCGTATGTTTTTTATTTCACTGCTCTAATAGACGTAATGCACAAGTTCCTCTATATTTTCACTTCTCATTATAAAGTAACGTTTGTTCATAATTTTCCAGATGGCGCTTTTGGCAAAGATTTTAAGTTTGGAAAGTAAATTTATACGAGCTCGTAACAAAGAGACAAATATCATAAGATTTTAGTTGTTACACTGACTTGTGTTATTCAATGTGGTTTTATGTATTTTTTAGAGAAATTGATATATTTTTAAACACTCTACCAAATATTATAATAAAAAAATTCATAAAAATCAACTTGACAAAACATCAAAAAATCACGACACGGATCGAACCAGCAATATACCGCTTGGAAATCGATCATTCTACCAAAACAATATTCTTCAAATTCTTTATATTCGTGCTAATTGACCAATCACAGATCCCTTTGCCAAATTGTTGATACATATATTTCTGAGAAGAAGCAAGTGTGCTTCATATTTTGTGAATTTTACACTTGTAAAGACTTTTAAGTTCTACATATTTGAAGGGAGGTTTTTCGTACATGTAACATATGCTTACATTTATGTAATTCGCACATAAATATTTGTAAAAACTATACAATCATATATAAATTGATTTATTTAATTATATTTATTCATTATTTACACGCCTCATTCTAATCTCCGACACGATTTAGCTCGAGTGGGGGCATAAGGTGGCTGTCTCTGATAAATATCGTTTATACGAGCAAAGTTCTCGTACGAAGAAGACACATATCGTAGGCTCATATTTGTTATACTAACTTATGTTATCTTAACAAGGAAAATGATTAAAATGTCACACATATCACATATATGTGTATAAATTAATTATTGTTAAATGTTTTTAATCAAATTTAGCTTGTGTTTGTTGAGTTTTATATATATACTTTTTTTATGTCGTTATATAATATTTTTATTATTTTACAAGTCTCTGATAACATGTGTGAATAATTTCATTTTTTTGTAAATAATACAGAAATTTAAACGAGTAATTGCGCCATCTTGAGAAAAATATACATATTCATTTTTCATCTTGCTTTTGCGTCGTTTTGAAAGAGCTGTGTCTCTCTATTCTCAAAAAACACTGTTGGTTCAAATGCAAATAAACTTGGCAGCATTAAATAGCAGCAGTTCTTGCGCGGTTTTTTTCCAGTTAATTGTGTACAATATGACTCCAAATACAAAATTATCCGTAGAGGACTCGAAAAGGCGTAATTTGCCATGGTAATCAGAAAAAAAGAAAAGTGTAACAACAAATAATAAATAGACAAATATGAATTTTTAGGATTGAAAAGTATAGGCCGACAAAATTTGATGAAATTGTGGGAAATGAAGATACCGTATCAAGATTGTCCGTATTTTCAACACATGGAAATTGTCCTAACATCATCATTAGCGTAAGTGTTTTTATACCACCACTATCCACCATCTGCACATCACTGTGTCGCTAAAATTGAGATATTTTATTTATTTATTTAATATGGTCAATCCCAACAACCAAACTTTTAGCTTATATTGAGTTGTCCCATCTATATCGATTTTAAAGTTGGCAGAAGAGTTGATAGTTTTCGTACGCACATTTTGAAATTGGGCAAAATTGGTCAAGCGACCTGATAGAAGATATACGGATTATAGAGCTTTGGTGCCTAGATGGTGGGTATTCAAAATTTGGCCTTAGCCAAATATAGCGTCACTTACTTGCTTTGTTTGTTGTTGTTTGTTATAAATTATATGAATAATAAAAAAATCTCAGGGTCCACCGGGAATTGGCAAGACAACGACAATACAATGTTTTGCACGAATACTCTTAGGCGACAGCTACAAAGAGGCCGTATTGGAGCTGAATGCATCAAATGAACGCGGTATTGATGTTGTACGTAACAAAATAAAAATGTTTGCCCAACAAAAAGTAACATTACCGAGAGGTCGTCATAAAATTGTAATATTGGATGAGGCTGATAGCATGACGGAAAGTGCACAGCAGGCGTTGAGGCGAACCATGGAAATTTACAGCAACACAACCCGATTTGCGTTAGCTTGTAATACAAGTGAAAAAATAATTGAACCAATCCAGTCGCGCTGCGCTATGCTGCGTTTCACCAAACTATCGGATGCCCAGCTGTTGGCCAAGTTGATAGAGGTGTGCCATGCTGAAAAACTTGAATACGATGAAGACGGTTTGGAGGCAATTGTTTTTACTGCCCAGGGTGATATGAGACAAGCTCTGAACAACTTACAATCAACTGCTCAAGGTTTTGGTAAAATAACGAGTAGCTCCGTATTTAAAGTGTGCGATGAACCACACCCCCTATTAATACAGGACATGCTTCAGCATTGCATTCAAAATGATATTCATAAAGCATACAAAATATTGGCGAAATTGTGGCGTTATGGGTATGCAGCCGAGGACATAATAGTTAATATATTTCGCGTTTGTAAGCGGCTCAATATTGATGAAGATTTAAAATTGAACTTTATTCGTGAAATCGGTCTCACTCACATGAAAATTGTTGACGGCCTAAATAGTTTGCTACAGCTAACCGGCCTTTTGGCTGAACTGTGTCAAATAACGGAAAAAACCGACAATATAAATGACTAAACTTTGGTACCAGAAGTAAAGCAAATTTATTTAATTTTCAATAATTAAACGAAATTCTTTACAAAGCCATTGGGGGCTTGAACTGAATATGTGTTCATCGTTGTGTGAAATGTAGTACAATCCAATGTTTTTCAAAGTATAATAAAACTGCAATGAATCCAAACAATGCAATAAACAATGTAGTCAAGACAGTCCTTCAATCCAATTTCAAATACTGTCTACATCTATGTACAAACCCTAAAGCTGGCAGAAACATGATTGCGTCTTATCAACAATATTCCTTAAATAGGGCAGGTGTTGTGCGACCCCATCCATTTTGTCACGTCGATGGACGGGCTAATAATAATTTTTTTTGACAAATAGAATGCAAACAGCTGTGCGGTGACGAATTGTCCAATTTTATTAATACTCGCTTGATGTGAAGAGTGCACTGATATCTCTAAGAATAAAAATGAATGCAGACGCTTTCAAATTATATTTATTAGGCCTTTATTAAACAAAAATGTTAAGTTTGCTGAAGCTCCTATTTTTCGTGTTATGATAAAGAGTGGGGAACGAAAGTAATAATATAGTTAAATAGTACATAGTTGTCTGTGTATTGCTTGTGGCAAGATTATGAAAAAAACTTAATTATACATATACAATCCTCCATTAACTAGCAAGCCAAATAGCATAATTTCACCTTTCCATATACCCATGTCAGGCAGAGCAAAACACACAAAAATCATACGCAATGCCATTAAGTACATACTTAACATTTTACTTGGTTAGCGTATAAGATGGAAAATGAATGACTACATATATAAATTTATATATATATGAATATAACAAAATGTACATATCGTGTAGTAGGGGTACAATTATTGCATTGTAAGCCGTAATTGAATTATTTAAGGAAGGAAGTGGAGTTCCGACACACTCGCATATACATACATACATAATTGGAAAGGAAACACTTTTTTAAATTCTACTCCACATGTAATTTGCATAAGGTGTGGGCGGGCATCCCGTTAACAATAACAATAATTGTGCATGATTTAGTAAATAAGTAAATAATCATTATTTCAATGTGGGGCCGGGTCTTTAAGGTTAAAAAAATAAACGAAAGCCTCCTGTAAGGCCTGTATTAATGTAACTTTTAATTTTAAATAATTGTGCCCTACACCTCTCACGTTGCCAGGTAAATTTGGAGTGGATTGGACTATTTTTCAAACACCTTTCCCACATATGGCTTCTTTCAAATACATTCACATAAATAAATGGCGTTACTTGTGGAGCTGTACAGTTGCACATTAATCGCTTGCAACGATTTTGACTAAATCATCAGGAATTGCAAGGAAGTGGATGCGAATAAATGAATTATGTATAGCATGATAGTCCTTCAACTTCCATTTTGTTAAAACGTATGTTAAATTATTCGCTGAGTTAAAAATCCCAATATATGGTAATTATGTGGAGCCACACTTGTGCCCGGAAGTAATCCTTTGAAATATATTTTTTTTTTCTTTTTTTCCACCATGTATTTATAATCATTTTGTGCCGCTATCGCCTACAGTTTCGTTTTGTTTTGTTACTAGTGGATTGAAGTGTTTGTTCCGTTTTGACTGGACAGTGATGTAATTGTCGATGTTGACCTGTGTGAATATGACAATACCTTGGATGGTTCAGGTGGTCAAAGGTCTTTAAGTAAAGCACTTTTGGCGTTTTTTAATTTATCCAAACGCTTCAACAAATGGTTATTTGACGTTTCCAACTCTTCCAATTTTTCCATAGCTTCGCGATTCTATTAGAAAAAATTGGTATAAACAAAACAAAACTATTACAAATACATCAATGTGCATATCGAACGATGTCTGCATTTTACGCAAACATTTAAGACATTCATTCCAAACATTACATGTATACATATTTGTGTTAGCAAATGGGCGGGGAGAACATGTAAATTCAAATTCTCAAACTATTTCATTTCAGATGTATCAAATCATCAAATATACATATCTAGCAGTTTCGTAGCGAACATATTTATATGCTGCTTGGCTTCGATACACCAAAGTGCTCTTTCAAACATGCAAAAAGGTATATTTGACTTGGGGCCAAATTTGATACTGATGAGTATATATATATATGTGCTTTGTAGGGTGTCTGAGTGTTACAAGTGATTTTGACAAAAATTTGGGCCGTGTCAAATCTGAAATGCACGCAACATATATATGAAAGTGGTGGGGGCCGCAGGTTTCCCTTCCCTTATTTCCCGTTAGTTGGTAGACACACCTACCTATCATTTACAAAAAAGCGTGTCTACTAATCAACTCTACCAACTTTTAACACATCGCTAAGTGCATTAAATGTTAACTTTGTAGCTTCATTGCTCAAATTTGTGACTAATACATTGATTTTTGTCAACTGTGGGTGTGGCTCTGAACCTGAAGACGAAATCTAGAAATGTTTACACAAAATATCAGCTCGTGAGAGTGAAGAAAAGTGAAATTGAAATTTTCACTGCATTAAATATAAAAAAGACGTTAGAGTTGCTCTGGAGTGTTGTTGTTTTAAATCGCTGCTTGAAATCATATTTGCTCCAGAGCATCAAGTCTGTAATTTTCTAATCGCATATAAGTAAAACCGTGTTATTATATAATGAATTAGTAGTTTGAAGGCATAATCAACAATTCCAAACACATAAAAACGGCAAATCTTTTGCAAACAGCAGAGAACGAAACAGCACAAAACAACATAACAATTCAGGCACATCGTATACAGTACAGTACCGTTCTATGGAAGTTATAAAGCAAAATGTGTTCCCCCAAGATATTGTAACATTATAATATATTTTTCTACTGGCAATGGCATTCGTCCCAATAGTGTGATATCAGTGGAGCCTGCGTTTAAGCGTAAATGCCATTTGAATGCCTCTAGAATGCAATACAAGTGGATTGATAAATGTTTACCTCTCTTTGTAGTTTCCTTCGTTCAATTTTTAATTCAGCTTCAGCTTTCTCAGCAGCTTCGGCTGTACTCTTGTACCGTATTACTTGGGTTTCGGAACGTGCCAAACTTGCTTGTAAATTGGCGATTTCCTGCTCAGCTTTTTGTAATTTGTATTTGTAATCCGATATAACCTTGTTGGCTTCTCCTTTTGTATAAAATAAAAATGACGATAATTTAAAAATAAATGTGAATAAATACGAAACATTTCCTTACGTTGAACGTCATAATCATCTTCCAAATCGGAGGGACCGTTTGTGGCATTACTGCGACTTTTTCCACAATTTTTGTAAGACTCTAATTTTTCTTGTAACAGTACAACTTCTGCCTGAAGTTTTTGTTTATCCTCATTAAACTTTTTAAGTCGAACATCTAAAATTGGATTGAATCGTTGTGTAATGAAACAGACACAAGAGCATGACCAACCCACCCAATGAACCCCGTACAGAAGCTAACATTTCCGCATTTTCAATACTGACTAGAGCTCTCTTAGCGTCGGTGCCATCTTCATTTTCGATTAAAACGATTGTTAAACCCTGTTCTGCTATTAGCGTGTCGCGTTCACTTAACTGGCCTTGCACCAACTTTAATTCTTCGCTCAACTTATCTAATGTACGCTTTAAGGCATTATAGTCACGGGATTTTTCTTTAAATTCACGCTGTAATTGGGCGTAGGATTCTTCCATTTCTTCCAGTTTATCCTTAAGCAGCTGGATTTGGTACGTCTGGGAGGCCCGTTCATTATCAAGTTGTGCATTAGCAATCATGGCTTTACGAAATCGTTCCTCTATATCCTGCAATACATAATAATAAAAATACTCTTACATATCGAAGGCACACGAACACACACACACACACTTTCAATTGCAACAAACCCTTAATTCATGGCGTATATCTCTCAAACTGCGTCCTTCGTCCTCAAGGGAATCTTCACTACTGCGTCGGGAAGACATGGAACTACCACGTACAGGAGGGAGTAAAGTACTAACAGGTGAACCACCCAAACCACCCAGACCAAGACGAGTGCGAGATATTTGATCGATACCGGAGGTCATCGTATGCAAATCGAAGACACGATCAGCATTTTGTTCCTGTTCCTTCTGCTGTCTCTCCAACTCACGCATACGTATTTCTCTAGCCTCTGCTCTGGCTTGACGCCTCGCCGCCAAACGAGCTTCAGCCTTAAACAGGATACAATTTTTTACATATATTTACAACGGCCCCTTACTCTATTTTTAAACTGAACGTTACCTCTTTAGCTATTTGATCCAATGCTTGATCTTCTGCATTTACCCGAGAACTTACTCGGCGCCTACCCACTGCATTGGAAACGTCCATCTTAAGTAATAGGTATGTAAAAAATTCAATTACACAAAACAGGACCTTTTTTAGCTAACCAGCCTTAGCCTAATAATAAATATGTACACTTTGTTGTTGTAACTAACATAATTAAATATGTGTGTCAGTTGCATCTAAACTTACAATTTTCTATATTTGGTTGAGTGTCTATCTTTTTATGTTAATTTGTCTACTTTTTAGACCTTATATGGTGCTTGAAATTCATGATTTATGATTTTTAGGTGGCCATTGCACGGGATCGACAAAAAGCAACGGAGTATTCCCTTCCGTCTCAAAATTTTCTTCTATAGTTAACAAATACAGCAGCTGTATTATGACGACATGGGATACACTCATCGGCGCAACCAACACCTTTATCTTATTTCTTTCTACTTTATAAAGTATGTATCTTGTCTCGTCACACTCACTTCGTTTAAAAAAAAACATACACTAGAATTTTTTTAAATTATTAATTAATATTTAACACTAAACTACAATTCACACATCTACTCTTTTGTGCTGTCACTTTTCATATGAATGCTTTTTACTTCCTTATGGTTATATTTGCTCCTAAATACTAAAAAATTAACTAATTTGAATATTTAATAAAAGCCTTTTGTTAAATTTTCGTCTTTTTTGCTAAAATTTTTATATATACACATATATAAAAAGAAAAAATATCAATATCTCTTCATTGTGCACGGAGAGAGTTTTTCTGATTAGAAGAAAAAAATTGCACAGCGTGAAAAAACCAAACCGACAAATAACAAATAGATAAAATGAGATAAGTAAGTCTATGACGTGAGCCCACTTCTTTAATCGTAAGCATATCAAATATTATATATAATAAAAATCAGCATTTTCTATATTTCCGATTGCTATAAAAGTTGAAAATCTATAACAAAAACTTGAAAAATGCATGCTTTTTATGTGAGCGCTGTGCTCGATGCAGGCATGATGTTTATCTGTTTTCAGTGATTGAACTAAAAAATATTTCGTGCAAGAAACAAAGAACTTTGATTCTTATTAATGTAAAATTCTCTACAATATCCTTTCATAAAAGATTCATAATTATTAATTTTTATTAATAAAATCAAACGCCTTTTGGACTTTTTTCCGTCATATTTATTAAATAAGAGACACCTATTTTACATTTTTGATATCTGGCTTTTAAACGCAAGCTTATAATAATGAATAATAAATATAAATTAGTATTTATGCAGTGTACCTCTCAGAGCTCCAGTGGCGCAATTGGTTAGCGCACGGTACTTATAATCAGTAACCTGTGAGCAATGCCGGGGTTGTGAGTTCGAGCCTCACCTGGAGCATTAGTTTTTTTTTAAACCGCATTTGCTATGATATTCATGTAGAATCATCATATATCACTCTTCACACCTGGTCGAGATCGAACCAAAGAGGTTGCTTGAAAGCAATAAACAAGTAAGTAGTACACAAACAACACAATGCCGTTTGAAAAGATCTTTACTTTGCATAAACTCTTATATTATTTATTACAATGTTATTTTTAAGTAAATAAATTTTAAGGGAAAGGAAACGATAGCTAAGTAAGACAAAACCAAATATGCCAATAAGTACATAGAATTAATTATTAGAATCATTTCTTACATATTTTTGCACTAAAGAGAATTTTTTGTTAAATAAATGATACATATACTATAGAGAATATTGCCAGCACATAGACAAAATTTAGACTGATACCAGGTCCACATACTTCACTGTAACTCCAATCACATCAAAGCATTTACAACCGCATAAAGCATATTCCCTGCAAAGAGACTTTTTATTTTCCTTGCACTTTCTAAACTGTAAAATATGTCTGAGCTGATATGAAAATTAGAAAATTAGGAAGATATAGACGAATGAAAAAGTTAAATTGATGTGTTCTAAAAATGGACTTGCACCACTTTCAGTCACAACGGCTCATATATAAAACACATATAAATATTTGTGATTCAATTATAATCTCCCGATAGTATGGCGTATACCAAGTTTGTTATACTGTTCGCAACATTCTTGTTATTCTTGATGCGCCACAAGATTTAAATCGATTTAATCATATCGCAAGCGAGGTAATACGAAACCTATACAATCTTTAAAGTTCTGTTTTTAGCAATTTGCCAACGACACGTCAAACATAACAAGAAGGCTAAACCCGCACTATGTACACCAACCATGCCAATTTACTTACACTTCTTCGCATCAGGGATAGAATAAAGTTTACTTGGTTGTCCCGTCCTTTTGATGATATAATTTTGTATTCTATCGCTTACGCTTACACACTTGCGCTTATGTGTGGTTGGTTTGGATGAGTATGCACTTGGGTTTAGTTCGGAAATCAACCCTAACTCCACCTAACGGAGCGATTTAATAGACCGCCGTTCACACCCACGGAGTCCAACCCTCATACAAAGAAGCTAAGTTGTTCTCACTAATAGCTTCTCGTATTACCCAATCAACTTGTTCGGTAACTGAACTACGACGATTCGGATCTGGATCCCGTCCTTCTAATTTCATTCGAATGCGTTTCCATACTGACACTGCGTACGCATTACGTTTCTGTTCGGTGATTTGATGATTGGCAGCAGCTATAATTATGAAGCATGTGAATGTTTTTATGAAATCATTTAATTATAAATTGAACCAAGTAAAGAAAGTTTGTAGGACCTCTAAGTGAAACGAAAAAGTAAGTGTTATAGAAAATTTCACGTATATACCTTTTTCCATTCGATAATTTGGCGAAGAGCTGGCCGGTGAATTTTCACTGCTGTCAGGGCGTTGTTGTTGATGGATAAAAGGTTCGATTACAAGCAACAGTTGGTCATTGCATTCTTGCAGTAAAACATCAATTTCGTTTAACTTTTTTTTGATCAATTGCAAATCAAACTCGGTTGCCATCAATGAGAAATGTAGATCATTAAGGTTGGATTGCATCGCCTTGATGGTATGTTGTAGATTCCGTATATCAATGGTAAAAGCCTCGCTGTCCGAATTCTTTTGTTTGTAGTATTTGGTTAGCATTTTTAATAAATGACGCAATTCTAGGCCCATCAGAGCATGAAGTAAACACTGCCCAAAAAAATAATTTATACACACAATTAAAAACAAGTAAAACTGTATTAGGCGTGCGCCAAATCTATGATACCCATCCTCATTAACCTCTTTCCAACAGTTAGGAAGAGTGAAGGATTTGAAAACGATTGAAACGGTTCGATTCCTCTGTCGTACTTTCTTGATGTTTTGCAAGTTGATTTTCATTAATTCTTTTTAAATTGTAAAAAACAGTGGTCCGATTTTACCCACTTTCAACCGGATACTTTTAACATTGTACTAAAATTTATCTCAAAATTTGCAACTGTGAAAGTATTGAAATCTCCGGGTGTAGGGGTATGTTTAGGGCGCCATTGTGGGCGTATCCTTGGACCGATTTTGACGAATTGCACACAAGGAACCATACACAAGTGCGATATTTAAATTTTTACGACTGTGAGAGTTCCAACAAAAAAGTGCACTATTCGCACGGACACACGGACGGACATATTGGCTAAATCAACTTTTCTACTGATTTCTGATTAAAAATATATATAGTTTTGGGGATGTGGATCGCCCACTTCTGCTACGTCTGAACAAAAACAATATATCCGCACGTCATTATGATGATGGGTATAAAAATTATGAATTAAACAATTCTACTTACACCAACCATAAACATTATTTGGACTTAAAAAGTTTATCAATCAAAAATAACGAAATTATCTAAAATCAATTAAATGCCCTTGATCGAGAAAGCCTTAATGTGTAATTGGACCGAGTTGGGTTTTGTGTTTGGAGCACCAAGATTAAGGTTGCTCAATGGAGAATTATATGCACCAAAGTTTTTTGCTTCATTTTTTTTTAATTGACTCAATAATGCAAAATTTTATATTTTTAGAACATCGAAGGCTGGGGTGTATAAAAATATATGTGAAAATTCAATTCTCCTCTGAATTGAGTCTTTTTTGGAACGGTACTATTCCCCCCACATCTGCACATGGACTTTTGCATTTTCATTCGGACATTTTCTAGTGTGAAGTAAAATGTGAAAATATAATATATATTACCTCTACTTTTTGACCATCACTATTTAATACTTGTTGGGCAATATTTTGATCGTTTCCCAACTCGTCAATCTTTTTCTGCATAGAACACATCTTGTCGTTTAATAGATTTAGTAACTTTTCTAACCACAACTGGGTGATATCGTTGCCAGGATCTAAAAGTTGTACAAGAGCCCTTTCAGTAGGCGTTATTTCACCTTTGTGTATGTCGCGTTGGGCATTCTCATAAAGAGGAACCGCCTCCGAATATGTTTCTCCTTCAGCTAGAGACTCAAATTGTAATACAACGGAACAGTACGTTAATAAACGTGTTAATATATCAATGAAAAACGTATAGCTCGATTGAATCGATTCCAAATAGTGTGCATTGGAACGCAACGCATATTGAAGTTCCTTAATTTCTGGATCCGCATCTATTTTCAATATATTTGTTTTACAAGTCGTCAACTTGTCGCCAAATTTCTCCAAAAATTGTTTCAATTGAGATCTGGTTGGAATATCGCAATTGTTCGGCATTAAGTCTTTTAATAGCTGTTCATTGTGCCAAAAATAACTGCTTATTATTAGCTTCTGATGTTCCAACAGTTTACCATGACATTCAACTGATTTTTCATTATAATGCCATTTGAATATTTCTTTTAAGGATTTATAAAGTTTTTCAAATGTAGAATCTGAATCAATTGTTGATTCTTCTTCCGTTTCAACAACATTAGCATCAGCATACATAGCTGTGATGGACATTTTGGTTAATGCAATCATAAAGTTGGTTTCAATTCCTTCGATGATATTGAAAATGATATCGTGTACACAGCGTACATCGTACACTAATGAATCAGTTGGATCGTTGCAAGAGGTTGTCATATGCTTGGCATAGGTTCTTAATAAAATTGAGACTTCTTTAATTACACCGTTATATAGATGTGTTACATATTGTTCAACATCCATTTCGCAAATGGTCTAAAAAGGAGGAAAAACATACATATACACATTGAGTCGTATAAGTTGGTCTCAACCACCTGCATAATTACTCACCATAATCTCTTCATCGCATACACCTTTTGTACGGTGCCTTTTCAATAGATTTCCTTGTAGAGCTTTTATGTTATCAATGAATTCTTTTACGCATCCACTTAATTTATCCATCAGTGAACCGTTACGTTTGCATAACATATTAACAATATCCGCGGTATCACTGATGTCATTGATGTCTCCATGAATTTCATTTTGTGTTAGGTAATGGAAGAAAATTCTTTCAGGCAAATAATTCAGTTGTTCATGGAACGTGCGTAAACTTTTCAAACCGGCCAATAATAAATGGAACGGTTCGCAATTGTCTGAATAATAAAAAGGTTCACATGAGATTTTTAAAAATTCTTCAACAATCTCCACAGAGTTGAGGTGAAATTCCAGCATAAGCATACTACTCGATTTTGGCCAGTTATTCAAATTAGCCAATAAGCTGGCAATTGTACTGGGAAAGTGCTTTGATAGAAATTTTTTCATCATATCCTCTCTTTTGGCTGCTGTTGATGCTTTTATTATAATGTTGGCATGTTGCTGTCTAACGTTGGCAATTGTTGTGGTACAATGTTCTTGTTGAGAAGTCTCGTATTCCTGGAATAGTAACATTTTCGAATGTAAATATTCATAAACTGTTATCAATTTTTTGAAATAAACTCGTTTACTCTCAGAATCGGTGGCATCAGCTTTAGCTGAAGGTTCTTTCTTTTCCATTATATTCGTACTTAGTGTATTTTGCTTAGTTCCGCCGTGATCTTCGTATTGCAAACATGAACAGAATTCCTGGAAGTATGTATAATGTAATAACATATTGAGGCACTCCTTTGCGGTCTCCTGACAGTCTGATAAAGCACTTTGCCATTTGTTAAGTGAAGATTCCATTTTATATAAAAACTGTTCTTCTAGCGAATTATCCATCATGCCATCCATAGCTTCTCTAAACATATTATAATGCTTTGTAAGATGTGCATCTTGAAGAAGATTTTGTATTTTTTCTAAATTTAAAACATCATCGAACTGATTTGTTGACATTGTGTCAAAATCATGCACAGTCTCCCCCAAATTATCGGGCAATTTATGGCAATCTTCTTGACGTTCTGATATAGTTGCTAGAGACTGGCACTCACTATTTGAAGCATTATTTTGCAGTTTTATCACCTTAGATTGTTGCTTAATTAAGCTATCATACTCCTGCTCTAATAATTTTTGTTGCCTTTGGTTCTCTTCACATACCTCTAAATGATCACTAATGTTTGTGATTTCTTCTTGAAGATTATTCCTAAAAAAAAAAAAAAACATATGAAAGAAACTTTTAAAATGTGCTCCAGGTCGTCTTACGTACCTAAATTTTAACCATACCGGTTTAATTTCTTTACAACGTCCAGTTACTATTTGTTTTAGAAATCCAAGGTCTTCTTTGTATTTTTGCAGAACAATTTTAGTACTAAGTTGTGCTGTGGCGGTGGTTGTGGAACTTTTCAATGCTGATATACTCATAGCAGCCACATGTGCCGTAGTTAACCGAGATGTAGTGGCCAAGCCATCATTACTTACTGTCCAGTCTACCAAAGGATCATAAACGAATGCCTCGAGTAGGGTCAATAGCGTTTCACGTTCCTTTCGTAAAGTTTTGAGAACATATTCACATCCTAAACGGAAAGTTCCCTGAAAAAGTCGAAAACAAGTGAAAAAGTCATATCGGACCTGAGCCAAAGGAATTTCCTTATAAGTGCAGGCACGCTGATGATTCACAATAAAGGATTATATGTACATAGATGAAGGAGGAGGGAGATAAGGCGAATTGTGTTTATTAACGTTGCACTTAAGACTTCAGATAATAAATTGTTCCAGAGGTGGACAACAGAAGAACAATTCGGTAATGTGTTGTGTAGTAAATTAACATTTCCCAACAAATGCACGAAATCGCTGAGAAAGTCGTCTGGTCGTGTTATTATATAAATATCGAGAGAGCTAATAAGCAGGCTTTTGTTACCTTTGGACACCTGAGCTCTTTGCTGCATGACAACGCAAGATCTGGAAGCTCTTGTACATATATGTGATTTATAGATTCTGTCGTATATATGCGGAACAAATGGTTCGGATATGGACTGGAGGAAAGTATTTCGTTAATTTATACTTTTGTGCTCAGAATATTCAGAGCAATCGATTCCGATACATTTAATATCAACAACGAAAAAGCTGTTCTCATCTCAACGTTTAAGGAAGCAACATTTTTATTAGTCAGCTTTTTATGCCTAAAGGCGGTAAATATAATTTTTTCAAAACGAATCAAATATAGAGTCGAACTAGCCACGTCTGTCTGTCCGAGCCACTACTGTGGTAGTCCCTGTCCTGGCCGCATCGATTCAAAACTTGGTCGAAAGGTTGGTATATTTCATACGCAATTTGGGCAAAATCGGTGAAAAGTCATGCGTCTAGTGCAATAGAAACTGAAATAAGAGAATTTCTTTATCTTATCTTTCCGCATTACTAATAGAATATAGAAAATATATTGATATCTGGCTCTGTAATTCTGGTTCATCGATAGTGGATTTATACAGACATTCTCAGTTTAGTTCGGGTAGGTAGTTTCCTATTTTAAATTTTAATTTCATTTTAGAAAAGCATAAATTTACAAATATCTCTCTCTGTCACACGAAAAGCAAGTTGTGCGGCACTTTGTTATAATTATTACTAAAACCACTTACTTCAATGCCAGTTAAACCGAATGCATTTAAAATGTTGGGTGTTAGACGACATGGTACTTTTTCCGGCACCCTCAAAGTTCTGCCCTTCTCAAAGCATACATTATAGTCAATATGAACAATTTCACCTGTCCGCAATTTGATTAAAATATTGTCCAAGTGACGATCTCCCAAACCAATCACATAACCAATAATGGACATAACGGCTACGGATATGGTGTAACGTCGTATCGATTTGTGCCAATCGGCAGCAGTGTTGGCATGACACCATATCTCCTTAGATAGTAAGTCGGGTGGAGTTTCCTTTGTAAGTCGGCGGAGAACAGTTTTCAATACTGGCAAGGGCCATTGTTTGCGGGGATCGCTTATTTTTAAATTATGCTCGGCTAGTAAAGGTTGTAAATTGTCATAGAACAGGTCAGAGGGACGCAGAGCATTAGTCGTAGTGGGAGTTTGTTCTCCTGCAGTAGAAGCCCCCGCCCCCTGTTGGCGTTCGCTTTGTTGCAGCTTAAGCAAAGCGTCACGTTGTTGCCACTTCTTATAAATACTAAATAATGGAGTGACACCATCCACCCAACTAATTAAGCCGGACCTTGAACCCAACGGTATAACCGAATAATGTTGAGCCTTGAAATCATCATTTTTTGACCAATAATCGAAATGGGACTGAGTCATCATCGTATTCGATATGGATAGAAATTGCATTATTCGTTCATCTAAATGAAGATCCTCTTGGCCCTTAAATAAAAATGTGTAACGTTGGCCATCGCTGCCATAAAATGCCAATTTTTTCGGTTTGGTTTTAGTTGGCAAAATATATAACAAGGCATCAACCGATTTGATATGTACCGCCGCATCTACGCCAGGCATGGTTATGTTGCTATTTTGTATTTTAGCCAAAGTGGGACTCAAATCGGCGACCTTCATTGTTGAGGCATTACCTCGTACCGGACGTTGCTGCAATAATGTGTACAGTTGTTTTATTTTTGACCAACAGATTCTGGGTAATGTCAAGTCCAATGGTTTCGTTAATTCGTTCAACACTTCATTTATAGAACGGTTAAAGCGTCCTTGAAACATTTTTTCATAATTAGTTTCGGCATCTTTTTGCGTGACCGACACTATCGACTCGAAATCTTTTGCTAAATGTTTCATGAATACTTCACATTTAGCGAAGGCGCAATCGTACGACTCCTTCTTAATAACCGATTCCAAAGAATTGTATAGAGGTGAGTATTCGGCATAAAATTGTCCCAAGCTATATATGCAATATTCTTCCCATAGGAATGCAATTCGTCGTAATTCTCTAACCAACAATTCAACGTGACGCACCGTATCTCCGGCCTGTTCCACCAGCTTATTACGTAAACTGTTAAAACAATTGGATAACGATTCTGGAGTAGTTGCATGATGATTCAGCTCTTGGCGAGCTCCAACAACAGCCGGGAATATTATCAGTTGGGGTTGATCTTTGGACAAACGACACAACAACTCAGACACGCTACTCCGCACGTAGGGCTCATGGTGGTTGAGGCGACTGAACAGTTGTGGTACTATGACGCGCCACGGCAATAGCGGTGTGTTGGAGAGACCTTCTTCAAGGACTTCCTGCAAACCCACCGCATGCTTAACAATTAAACGCAACAACCTCAAGGTAATGGTCACCAAGGCACTCTCTTCAACCGCACTTTGAGCACTTTGAATGTACAGATACTTAAAATAGGCCCGCGTTGCTTCTTCGTACAAACCATAAACGCCCTTGTGAGCTTTACGCCACACAAAAGCAATGGTTTGTAACTGCTCCTCAGTTAGGTCAGCAATTTTACTTATCTCATTATTTAATACATCCATGCCACTGCCGCAATCATTATATATTTCTTCCACACTGCCTTCATCGTGTAGATTAGTTAGAAGGTGAGAATGTAAACAATTAATAATATCTTGAATAGTTTCGGCACTGAAATCATCATTCAGCACATTAGCTATCAGTTCAATATCACGTTCTGTTAATTTGTTATGTTTCGCCGCAGACTCTTCCACTTTAACGGTACGATTTTCCATTAATTTTTTACCCCACCGATAACACCAATTACCAAATAAAAACCAAGCCTGGCCATAATCATCTTTCATGAAAATGCTGGCCTGTAAGAGTTTTCCGATTATGTACTCATTGCAGGGCAAAAATTGTTGAGACGCTTGTGTGGTAAGATGCGCTATATTGCGGCATACCTTGACATCGGGTAATTGTTGAATTAGCTTCTGAAATTGTACTTCTTTCACAGCAGTACAATTGCTGGCACGTTGACCAATCAACCAATCAGCCATGGTTATGAGCATTTCGCAACATTCCTTGGATATGTGTAACGGCAAATGTTCAGCTTTTTGTGCTATAACCTGGTTGCAACAGGCAGCCTCTAATTCCATAGCGTCGGCGAGAGAATCGGTGTGAACATATAAGCATTTGCTCAACTCATTGAAGCCCCTTAATATATCGGCATCATTAAGATCTATTTTTGAGTCGGATTTCCTCATTTGTTCAGCAATTTTCGTTAAATTCAAATCGTATCCTTTTAATGCAAAGAAACGCGTAAGCAACGACCGACAATACAGGGCATTGCCTTCCAGTCGGGCTGTGGCCGCAGTATCCAAAAATAAGCTGGCCATGTTAGTTGCTGTATTGTTATGAGAGTGGCGTTGATTTAATATTAAAGACCACATTAACTGCTTGGAGGCTACATGCGTTGGTGTAAACCCGAACGGGAAGCTTTGTTCGTTGTTTGGTTTGGTTTGGTCACTATTCGATGATAACCTCTCACAAACTTTATTAAGTGCTAATAAATCCATAAATTGTGCATTATACTTGGCTGGTTCACATCCATTCGAAATTGCTCCACGCATAACGTCTCGTATGACAGTCTGTACGTCACTCATCAATAATTTACTATTGCTATGTTCATCCTCCTTATGATGAATGGTTACAGCTTTGTGAATGCAACAATCTTTCAATTTAGTCAAAATATTATCAAAAGAATAGTTGTCCACCTCACTTGACGGCCATTCGGTCAATCCCAAAACCCGTGCATCCTCATTGTTAACATTATTCAAGTATATAGACTCTATTAGTTTCAAATGACTTTTCGTATAGGAATTATATTCCTTGCTTAGGACAGGTATTTCCCGCCAACGTGCTGTATTGTACAAACATTCGTTCAATTGATTGTGTAGAAATTCTTTAACACATAAATCCATGGCAGTATCATTAGTTTTCAAGACATTTACGTAGCCGTTAATTGCTACCTCCAAATGGCCAGCTGCCTGTTCAGCAACATAGTGCACCCAGTCGTAGCGATTAATGGTTTTATTCTTCAACCATACATTCAAGCCTCTTAGGGTATCCGCTTCACCACAATGTAACAATGCCCGCACTAGTGGTGTTACCATGCGATCCATTACAATTAAATTGGAGCTTATAGTGTCCAGAGCCAACATTACGTCTGAACGTCGTATGATCAGTTCGGGTTGTAGGCAATGCATAGCGATTAACGTGATGGAAGTGTGTACGCGTTTGAACCAATCCGTACACGTGCTGTTGTTTATGCGAAAAAATGTTTTGGCTTGCTTCTCGGCCGGTTCCATAGCGTACGCCGTACCGCTAGCGGCATTGTAAATATGTTTTTCAAGATTTTCCAAAAAACCCAACAGCATGCAACAGTTTTGCTGCATGTCCACAGCTCGCGTAAGGCTAAGCCTCTCCGGATTTTCCCTTTGCGTCAACTTTCGCGCGTACTGCATAATTAAAGCTTCAAAAGCTAGAAATGTTTCTTGCGGTTTGCCCAGAGCTGTGCGCAATCTTTGCTGTACACAATATTTAGCATTTTCGCATTGTACGTAATAAGCTAACAAGGACCAATGTTTGCTTAGCAGCTGTACAAATTCTGTGAATTGGTCACGGTTTTGATTAGAAAGACAACTCTTCTCGAAATATGTTTCATATAAGAATGTATTTGTATTATCGCTGTCCAAGCCCTCAATAAATGGCTTAAAGAATTTCGACCGAAGGTGACACAACGAAGCATTACCCTTTTGGGTTTGACATAATGCGTAAATTTTTTGCTTATGCCTTGCCAATGGTTGATAATTCCCCTTATGCAGGTGCGTGCATATTGGTAAAGGCAGTTTACTTAGTATTGTGCAGCACAAACTACTGACATCTCTATCGATGCAATCTATTAAGCATAAAGCCGTATCCCTTATATCAATCAGCACTGCACGGGGTAGTTTTGCATAGTTTAATAATATAATTAAAAGCTTTCCATATAATTTCGGCTGATCGGCTGCATTCGCAATTATTCTATCACATATGTCCAGAAAGTCATTGTGCGTTATTAAAATGTCGGACTGTGACTGGCAGTCATTCAAAATTTGTGCTAGCCAGTCCACAAGCAATGGAGACCTTTCACACCACTTCAATAAGGTCGAGAGAAATTTCAAAATAATACAAAAATTGTCAGAAGTTGGTGAGGTGAGGTCCGGCTGTTGTGTTAATAAACGTGATGTTTGACGAAAATTATGATTTTTAGAGCAGTGCACCATTAGTAGATGCAATAAGGTTTCGTGTAGGGCAGGATAACGTAACCAAAACTCGCGACTGGTTGCTCGACAATTATGTATCAATAGTTCTAATATGGAAGGATTTAAGGCGTACATGCCGATAATTGATGACGTTTGTATGGCCAAAACTGTTAAAGAATTTAGATAAAATATTAATAACGTTTCCCAAATTGTGGTCGTTTTTGTCATTATTTGAGCTTTGTCTAAATTCTCAATAATTCGATTGATGTCAGTTAATATGTAGTGATAGGCCTGCTGCAGCAAAGGTACGTTTTTAATCTTCAACACTTCATGATATATTTTCAAAAGCAACTTATACGTGTTTGACATACAGTTCACTTTGAGCTGCTGCAGTGGATTAGTGTCCTCTGAGTTCATTATCAAGTCCACAATTGTTTGCGACAATTTAGTTTTGAATTGCGTTACTGTACACAGAACTAGATATAATACGCTGCACTGTTGGGCCATATTGAATTGAGAAAAATAAGTCAATTGTGGTTGGAGAAATCCCTCAATGTCGGCAACCGTAGTCAACTCCAAGTTACGGTTCAATAGGAACAAACAGAGTAATTCATTTAAATTAATAACAGTTTGCTCGCTAACTACAACTGGGCCGCTTAAAGACAATTGGGCAGCTTTTCGCACCGCCTCAAGGGCATTATGCAGTATACCTTCGGTCTTCTCATGCAACGCAATGCAGTGATCTTTGAAACTCAAGGCCTTTATGATTGATGTGAAGGTCCCTATAAAAGCACCAGCACGGTTTTCAGCGTCTTGTTTTACATTTGTGGGAATCTCTAGAGATGATATTTCCTCATTGCACGCATTGATATCCTCAACAAATTGGCCCAACAAATTGTAGGTAAAGTCGAGCTCTTTTAAGAAGAACGGCGAAAATTCTTGTAAAATTTTGGCACAATGCCTTTTGAAAAGCGGTGGCTGTTCGCTCTCCAATAACCATCCAATAATAATGTCAACAATATCGGTAAAATGTTGCTCGAAGGAATGCTTGTAATGTTTGGAAAATTCCACTATAGTCTCACTTACAGCTATAAAATTTTCACCAACATCACAGTTTTCCAGGTATTCCTTGAGCAGATTAAGTAAACGTTCACTGTACACCATTAGATTGAGATTAACAGCATCACAACTACAATTAAAAAAGGTTGTTGAATAAAGTTACAGAAAAAAAAAACAAGTAAGAAAACTAAATTTGGCTCAGGCCAAATCTTAAAGACAAAGACAGAATAGCTCAATCGACTCGGATATTGATGCTTATCAAGAGTACATATACTTTTGAAATCTACCGATGTTAACCATTTTTAGACTTAAGATTATGAGTAGCAAATTTGAGACCGAACGGAGGCATATTTTGGTTGCTGGTCCCATTTAAAAAACAATCTAATTTAAAAATCGATTTTCAATTTCTTTTATACGCTGCTTCCATATGCGGAATAAAGTATCCACAACACACGGGCAGGCAAATATTGCTGGATTACACTCAGTATACGATACAGTACGATGATTACAAGCAATGTGAAAATGAATTACCTTATAGTTTTCTTCAGGGCCCACATTAGGTATTTCCGTATATTTTGATGGTTCAAGTATGCTCTAGTTAAGTGCATTTTATAAACGGCATAATCTGAACGGTTAATATACGCCATAACTCCCAATACAGAACTAGCCATTTGTAAGCATTCAACGGGACATTGTTTAAAAACGTTTATCATAGTATCGAATAAATAATCAAAGGAGCGACATATATATGTGGCATTGCTTTGATTTCGAACAGCGGCATCCAATTTTTTACACAATTCTATAGCATTATTGGCATTGCCTTCGGCCAAGAGGCGCCGCAACAGCTTGGATATGCGTAAATCTTCCGAAAAAACGGTCATGTGCTTTGTGTGCTTCATATTTGGGTGATCGTTTTTTACGATAGAGTGGACTGTTTACAAAAAATCATTAAATAAATACAACAGCCATTCTAAATATTCATTTCAAAATAATGCATACCGTCTTTATGAATATGCTCCTTCGAAAGTTTGTCCTTGAATTGTTCACACCTACGTCGGGCACCACTATTTAATTCATGCTTTGCGATAACATCTCGATCATTTCTGAGATTCATTTTATTCTTGCTTTCATTTGGTCGTATATTATTACGTTTTTGCTTTTCAGGGTCGACTTTATTATTTTCATTTTCATAATTTGTTACCTTACCATGAACGTGTTGATCTTTTATGTCCATGGAAAATGATGTTCACATTTTTATTCAACACAAAATTAAACACGTTATCTGGTTTTATTGTTCTTCGGAATAATGATGATTTTACGTTAAAACAATAAATTCATGTGATGGCGACACCTTGCGGTGCAAATTTCGTTTTTGATAATGTCACTGTCAAATTTAGTACGGCAAAGGAAAATAAATGGCGCGTATCTAACAAACCGTGAAATAGAAAAAAAAAACTTGCCATATAATTAAAAATAATCAAATCAAACATATATGTACGTTAAACGTTACATTAATAATAAAAGAAAGCAAGAAAGAAATTCATTTTTTTTTCAATTTTAAGAGTATTCTACATTTTAAGGAAGTGTGCTTACCTTTAAAAGAAATACCTTCGAGAATAAAGGCTTCGGCAGATAACTAATCTTCGCTGCAGTGCTTAGCTTCATTTATTCCTTTCGCTCCTAATGTCAAAAGAACATATATTCCTTTCAGTCAATCGGCACCCCGTAGTGCCCACTTCCATATAAATTCATACATGTTGACAGCAAAGCATGAAAGTGAAGAACAGCACAACACGTCAGAGCCTTAAACTAACAAACAATTTGACAGAAACATTTTGTTATATTTCTACGTTATTGTAAAACATATGTTTTTTCTCTTCTTCTTATATTTATTTCCTAACCACAATTTCTAACCGATAAATCTTTACATATGTGGGTTGCATTGTGACAATTTTATTTTAAATATAAATCATCAATTAGGTGGACAATGAAAATAAGCAATTAAAGAATGCATAATAAAATTAACAATCCAACGTGGCAAAGATTTGAACTTTTGTTATTTCTGTTAAAAAGTAGGAAGTGAAACAAATCCACCTGTTGTTGCATTCAACCATCACTATGGGACTAAAGAATTATGAAAGATTTCTGGTAACTGTTATTTTCTTAATGATCATGCCCAATTTTGGTTGCGGCCTGCTTGATGGCTTGTATTGTGGCAAACAGAATTGTTACGATGTATTGGGCGTAACAAGAGAGTCCACCAAATCTGAAATCGGTAAAGCGTATCGTACTTTAGCACGTAGATACCATCCTGATATGCATCGTACCGCGGAGGCCAAATTGGAAGCCGAAACACAATTTAAAATTATCGCTACAGCTTATGAGATTTTAAAAGATGATGATTCTCGCAATGATTATGATTACATGTTGGATAATCCAGATGAATATTATGCGCATTATTATCGCTACTACCGAAGACGCGTAGCACCCAAAGTTGATGTACGCATCGTCATAATTGTTACATTGACAATAATATCGGCTATCCAGTATTATTCTGGTTGGCAACGATACGATTCGGCAATTAAATATTTCGCCACTGTACCGAAATACCGCAATAAGGCTTTGGAAATAGCTAAAGAGGAAATCGATGAGAAAATTAATAATCGTAAGGGCAAATATCGGCTTTCCAAATCGGATCAAAAAGAAGAACTCGAAAGAATTATACGAAAAGTGATTGAGGAGAATATGGATGTAAAGGGTGCATATGCTAAACCGTCTCTTTGGGATATTTTGTGGGTGCAATTGATCATCTTTCCGTACACCTTTACACGTTTTCTGCTGTGGCATTTAAATTGGTTTTGGCGTTTTACGGTATGTCAACAGCCCTATGGGTTAGATGAGAAACTATACCTTATACGGCGGTACATGAAAATGGGTGAACATCAGTTTAATGCTTTAGATGAAAAGGAAATTGAAAAGTATTTGCGTTTGGAGCTGTGGCAAAGGGATAAGTTTGAATTGTGGCAGCACGAGCAAGAAGAGGAAATGAAGAAAAAACTGGCAGAGAATCCTCGTTACAAATCGTATAGGCGCTATATGAAAAATCACGGTCCCGGTCGTTTGACTTTTGAAGACTGAATGAAAATGTTTTTCCAAAACACCACCTAATCCGTTCTTAAAAGAGGAAGAATATAAAGAGATCGATTTTTTCATTTTTTTATTACTATCGTATATTTTAATAGACAATCTTAAATAGCTTTAAAACAAACGTGGAATTATTGTTACACAAAAACATACATGAGGATGCTCCATAAAATAAAATTAACTGTATCGGCTCTGTGGACCGAATAATGACTCTGCTAACTTACAATTAAAATAGGTCCATGTAGAATATTTGCGAGCGGCATTTTGCTTAATTAACTTATACGCGTTGTACGCTTCTGCACTTATCTAATTTTTAAAGATAATTCGTTTTCAGAGGATGGTTCTTGAGCTACCAACACATGGATTTCAGTTTCTCCATCATCTTCATCGATATATTCCGTTGTTAAAATGCACTCTTCTAATGCCACAGATTTTATGTCTAATAACTCAGAGTTATCTATTTCGTTTGCGCGAGCATGCCGTTCCAAATGGGCTAGAAGGTATGACTTTTTAGTTACGCCTTTGCCGCACAATTCACAACGGAATTTCTTCTCGCCAGTGTGGGTGCGCATGTGAACGGACAAGACGTGAGCATAGGCGAATGCCTTACCACACGTTTCACAATGATAAGGTCTCTCCCCGGTATGCGTGCGTTCATGCTTGATGCGTGAGCCGAAATCGGAAAAACGCCGATCACAATATTGGCACCCGTAGGGTTTTTGACCAGTATGGACACGTATGTGACGACGCAATTCCACATTGGACACGAATGCTTTATCACAGAATTCGCATGGGAATTGTTTATCGTCGTTGTGTCGACGCATATGAGCGTTTAGGGCATGCTGATAGCGGTAACTGTTGCCGCATATTTCGCAAATTTTTGGTGGCTTTGCATCGGGCGGTAAAGTTTTACGTTTACGCGTGCGCACATGTGCGGCGTACTCGCTCAATTGCTTATTATCTTCGCTTTGATTTGCACTATCCTCTTCTTCCTCCTCCTCTTCAGGGGTATCTGGAGTGACGATTTCATGCTGATATTTTTGTGTTCTGCCCCTTGTGTGACGCTCAGGTGGCACTTGTTCGGGTATTTCTTGTTTGATAGCCACCCGTTCGCTTGTAGATCGTTTTGTATTTTCTTTAGCACTGACTGTAATTCGTAATTTTCGCGGTGGTGTTGAGCAATTTTTCACTTTTTGTTCTTCCTCTACAGTTGGTAACATTTCTAGACTCCTTCTAGTCTGTTCCTTCTTAGAATTATCGTCGTTGTTATTAGAGGAGCCTTCACCAGAATTTTCTTCAGGCATATAATATTCTATGACTTCTTCAGTCTGATAAGGTTCTTCTACACTGTTACTATCTACATATTCATCATCCGTTTTAACAGTTATAATTTTGATGTCGTCAACAGCTTCTGAAGATTTTTCTTGTGAATATCTATTCCATGCGATCTTTTCGCTTGTATTATTATCCACGTCACTTTTTTTGTTTAAAATAGTTGGTGGTGTTGCGCTATCTTGGGTGTCCTGTTGGTGTACACGTTTGATTTTCAAACCCTGAGGTACTTTAATTTTTTGCTCTTCCAGTTGCTTAGTAGGTGACGGTTCAGTGGTGTTTTGTTGTTGATCGCGCAATATTGTACGGAATATAACTTGTGCCGTGTCACAATTTTGGCGAAAACGCCAAGCTATGCCGAGATCCGTTAAACAAGTGTTACATATTTTGTTGGGCATTTTCTTATTCTCGGCATCTAATTTTAAATTAGAACAACGTCCAATTTTAAAAGCAATCTGGAGTTCTGGGTTCTGCTGGTCAGGTCCGTAAATATTACGGAGACCTTCTTCTTGTTGAAGACAAATTAAACACACCGCATTTAAATCGATTACTACGGACATTTTTATAGAAAGAAAACAGGGTTTTTATCAATTCTTATTTAATAACACTGAGTTTATATGTTAGTTTTTCTATTTTTTAAAATTAATATAAATTTTCTTGACATTTATAGATAGCGTATGCATTAGAGCAGAAAAGAAAACGAAGAAAAGTGAAATTTATGGCAACAAAGAATTTCCAATAGTAAGGGGTAACCGAAAGAAAAATGAAAGAGAAATGGAAAAGAAAAATACGTAAAAAGGGCTTTTTTTAGGAGCACGCCAAATCTAGGACATCCATCATCATTACCCACTTGTAAAATAGAGCACCACCAGAGACTTCTAAATATAGAGACGGAATGTCATGCTCTTAATTTTTTTGGACCAACAAATTGTGCCATGGGAAACTAGTCTTACAATTTTTAAATTCACGTATTGATCAATAAATACAATAATTGTAATAATTATTTATATATATTTGTTTATAAATAAAACTTAAAAATTCTCTTTAAATTGGGTACTTTTGACATCGATGATATATATATATATATATAACAAATTAAAGATCCATAGTTAAAAAATTTGCGACCGATTTTGCTTATTTGCAATAAAATTTCACACGATATACCAATTTTTGCAGTCGCGAGAGTTCCAAAAAAAAAATACGAAGAAATTCGCCCAAAAACACGGACAGACAGAAAGTCTAAATCGACTTTAAACTCGATACTGAGTCAAAATATATAAAACTTCGTGAATGTAATTCACCCCCTTCAGGCAATAACAAACGTTTGAACAAAAAACGAAATGACAAAACAATATGCCCCCGTAACGATGATGGATATAATAACAACTAACGCCATCTTGAGAAAGAATAATAGAAAAAGCTAAAGTTACTTAAAACTATTTTCTTGTTTTGTTTATTTTAATATGAAATCTACAAGAATTAAATTATTGAAACATACATTCCTTAAAAAGTCATTGAAAGATGGAGAACCCTTTAAAGGAACTAACTCGAAATATTCTAGAATACGTTGTAAATGGACTAAAAGAATATGATTTAAATCATATCGAAAGGAACCTCTCCACACTAATAAGAATTCATTCTGCCAACTTAACGGATTTGGGTGATGCTAGTTTCTCATGCAAACCTGAAATATGGTCAAGTTACTTTCAGCATAAGAAAGAATCATTTCGTATGCTGTCCGCTGAAGATGAATTAACAGAAGAGGATAAATTGCATCTCCTAGAAACAGCAAAGCAATGGAATTTACCTGTTCATAATTTAATTATTAAACAACATAGATGTCATCTTTATCTACAAAGAGTTCAGATCATAGAACAGGTGATTGGCCATGTTTTATGTGATTCCACATATGGTTATATGAAAAAATCTGATAAACATTGTGTATATGTTCATAAAACAAATGGTGCAGGTGATAATTTAACTCATTATCGAGCCGTTTTAATGCACAATATATTGCGACGTTTGCTACCTTATTCGAAATGGTCATTGGTTGATGACGAAACCTTAATAAATGAACCCCAAAATGTCATGCATTTAGAAGTTCATAGCGTAGCATTAAAAGTTCCGGAAGTAGCGTACAGTAACACTGTAGGAGTTAAATGTGGTCTTGTTATCGATCCAGCTAATAATAAAAAAGTAGCCAAACTATCAATTCAGGAGTATCAAAGGTTATTTCTATAAGGTTTATGCCTTTTAAAAAATTCATGAATTTACGATTATGTACATTGTTTGCATTACATTTTCAGTTTGCGTTCTAATGATATGTGCTTAATGGCTATGCACAAATATGGTGTACGTGTTAAACAGGATGAAAAGTTTCGTACTCTATTGAAACAATTGGGTTCAGCGGCCGTTACAGTTGATTTAATGGAAGTTAAGCACACTAGCCCTGTACAAATAATACGTTGTGGTCGAGGTAGCTCTAAAGGAGCTTCTTTTATTTTATATAATTCTGCCAGATTGGAAACATTGCTTAGAACATTTGAAGAGCGAATAGTTAGTGGCGAATATGAGCCCTTGCCTCCTATTAGTTGTATCAACTGGGAATTACTGAATGAAGAGGTTTTACATCGCGTCACGTTTATGTAGTAGGAGTCATGAAATAATTTGTATATTTATTTTCAGGAAGAGTGGCAATTACTTTATGTATACCTGTTGGGGTTTCCGCGTTTAATTGAAGGTTGCTTAAATCAATTGGAACAGGGCTTATGTGCCGTAAATTTGATTACAAAGTTTCTACAGAATTTAGTTGGGGTGTTTAGTGTTTATTATCATCGCATAAGAATTCTAACAGTACGTTTGCATTTCGTTATTTTAAATGTTTAATAAGAAGTAAATTAATTTTGTGATATATTTTTCAAATGTCTAGCAAAGACGTGAACATTTAATGCCAACCATATATGCTCGTATATACCTAGTTAAGGCGATAAGAGAGATACTCAATAAGACTATGGCATTATTGGGTATTGAGCCAGTTGATTTCATGTAAATTGTTTGTTTTTTTTATTTAAAAATTTTACACATTTCGTATCATACACTTTGTAAAATATAATATAAACTAATGAATAATTGGAAATTAATAACTGTTAAAAAAGCAACCCTTAACTTTTTTTCTATAAAAATAAATGCTATTAATCATACTATTAATTATTTATACATTTTTTACATACACACTATAACCTGACATGCAGGGAAGCGCACTAAAACTAAAACAAATTCCAATAGGTTACGAATTTATTATAATAGGATGAAAATTAAAACTATTAACAAGTGTCATCGGTATGTCTTCTATATAAAATTCACAAAGTAGGAGACGCGTATTATTCAGAGACTTTGTAGATTTAACGATTAACATTTTGGCTTAGGCCAAATCTTAAATATCCTTCACACCTACTTAAAAACGATGGTCGTGCCAGGTATATAATTACGTCCTCTAATAGTGTATGTATTATGTATCAGCTTGTTTTACGCTGAGTATGTTTTTTTTGTATATTGTGGCCGTGAATGTTAATCGATCGCGCCCATTTTTGGCACTTCCATGGATGGGATAATTGTAAATACTTTAACTTAATAGCTCAATGTTTGTGCCATATAAATAGATTGTGAGCGTGGCCTTTGATTCACTTTAACTATTTTAAATAGCGATCTGCGTGCAGGAAATGAAAGAGACTGTACAAAATTTCAGATTGTCGGACACAGGGACGTCAACTCAGTTTTTGATACTGATCAAGAATATATACATGAATATTCTACTTTTGGGTGTTGCAAACGCAATGAAAAACTTCGTATAACCCCCATATTATGTAGAGGGTGTAAAAAATCGATATATTAAATAATCCATTCTTATTGTGCTTTATATAGTTCAACATCTTGAATATTCAAAGAGTGATTACTACAGAAAACGCATACGTGGTCAATCAAACACACAAACATGGCTAAATCGATCAAATATTCGATACTGATTCAGAATACTCAGAATAATTCAGAACTTTGTGGGGTCCCCGACGCTATCTTCGGGGCGTTGTAAACGTTTTAACAAAGTCTTATGAACCCCTATTCACTCATGATGGTGGATATAATAATAAAATAATTTAAAAAAAAACTGGAAATTGTAATTCTATCAATAAAATCTGAATTATTTGATATGAAAATATGTCTAAGAGTTCACTACTTTAGATTTTTATTTCGATCGACATTTTTTTTCGATTTCATCACATATTTTTAATTTAAATAAGGCACCAAGAAAAGCCGTATTTTTGTCGGGCTTTGTAATTGTCATCCATTATTTGCACTTTTAATCATTATTCGTATCTAGGGCAACTATATACTATTAAATCTATTCGGGAATTTACTCTAAATTGTTTGGTTAATTAAAAAAGATTTTATCTCTAACTCTCGGAAAGAAAAGCTTGGAAGAATTTGGCATATCTTTCAAGTATTCCATGAAATGTAATATCAGACTATTTGCTAGCACTGAGAAGCTTATTTTTTTTTGGTTGCTATAAAAATTATTTCTTCGCTTTCTTATAGAATTGAAAACAAAGTACCTGTGCACAATGCCTGTCTACGTAAACTATCTTTGTTGTTGCTGTTGTTGTTTTTTAATATTGAAATCTCTTGTAAAGCCTTGAATATTTGCATCACTGTAAAATAAATGTTCCAGCAGATGAGTACTGCTCAAAGAATTGGCTTTAGTGCCCAGGCACATATTATATTGCGGTGCTTCTAATTGGGAATCGCACCTAATATCATGATAAATATGTGTCAAGGTTGGATCGGGTGCACGGAATATGCGCAATTTACGCACATTGGCAGCTTCTTCATTATAATTAGGCGGCACTTCGGCTGTATTGACGAGGAAGGGATCGTGACGTTGACTCATTTTTACAATTTTCTCTAGAAATTTCACGTCCTCCAAACCCCAACCATCAATATCAGTGTCAAAACCATTAATGTCTCTGTCCATAATGTCTGATTTATAAATAGAACAAATACCGAATCCGTATTGCCGAAAATAACCGTTCTCATTGGTAATTGCCTCTAATACTGTTCCATTTCCAACTGCACTACGTTTGGGATTATATTGACTGAAAACTATGGGCAAATATACCTGATGACCTTCGATAGTATTAAAGCGGATACGTTGTAAAGTTTCTACCGTATAATTCATATCAACATCTATAAAGAAAATGATATCATTATCTTGTACGTACGAAGAACGGGAAGCTTTATCTAAAGCTATGCCGCGAGAAAATTTCCCATATTGTTCGATATAATTTATATTGCGTAAGGGATAACGATTTTTTAAAATTCGCAATAACTCCAAATGGGCATTGATGTCTTCTGCGTTTTCACCAAATATCATTACCAATAAATCCGCGTAGTGGTCCTGTTGCAAAGCCACTTGTTCATAGGTTTGTAAAAAGCGTTCAAATGTTGCTAATCTACCACCTATGGGTAGCACAAAAACAATTGTTGATTGCTTGGAAATACTGTTGTCAGCCACAACATTATCTCCCACAGATCTCATTAGGGTAGGCAAGGAGAAATGTTGTGTCAACTTTTCCAATCCATTATCTAAAATATTCTCAAAAAAGCCTGAAAGTAAAATTTAAAAAATTCAAGTATAAGATGGAGGTAAGTCTAGATTTTGAACCTACCTTTTTGAAGGGTTACATTATTAAAATCCTCTTCAAGTTCTTTAATAAATATTCCAGTAAAAGAACGTTGTACATATAAATGCCTACGAACTGGTACTGTCATCTTTTTGCCGCGATATTTTTTATAAATCAACAATAAATCTAATATCAAGTCCTGGCCATGTAAGGCATTCAATCTGGTGTAGCCGTAGAGTAATTCACGAAATTCTATAACTCTACCACGCTGTCGTGAATAGTTATTAATATTTTCCATGACTTCGTTAATGACATCTTCAAGGCCTTCGCGCATGGCTGAATTGATTTTATGCTTGGGATTGGCATGATCTGTTGAGTAGAGACTACGAGCCAAAAACGACCATTCCAATATATCATCTCGAGTCTTTGGCATAAATTTATTCAAATCAGGACTTATGCCTGTGAATTTAAACATTAAATGAAATCAAAAAGAAAAAGATAGAAAAGTTCGGTTAAGACCGAAGCTTAAATACCCTCCACTTTTTGTAATTCTCTAAAAAATAAGCTCCTATTGCCATAGTTATGTATTTCATGTACCTACGCAAAAAGTGTTTTTTTTTAAATTATAGGCGTTTGCATTATTCAATCACGCCCATTTTTGGCACAGTATTGGATAACGGTACCTCTTATATATATACCAAAAATCAACTCGATAGGCATAGTATTGTGCGATATATAATTTTTTAAAGATACAATTTTTTCGAGGTATGATGAGATTTTCGTTTATTGTGGGCGTGTCTCTTTACCGATTTTGCCCAATTTCAATACGGAACATCGAAATTGAACTAAGAATACGTATGCAAAGTTTAAATTTGATATCTTAAAAATTACGACCGTGAGAGTGCCAACAACAGACGGACACACGGACACACGGACGGACATGTCTCAAACGATTTCTCTTTTCACGCTAATTAAGAATATATAAGGTTTGTGGGGTCTCCGACGCTTCCTTCGATGTGTTGTAAACGGATGATCAAAATGAATAATCGGACAGTATTGATAATGATGAAGACTTGGTCTCAGCCAAATATAGTTATACTTAAGCTTTAAAGATGTTCTATATAGATTTGTGTAGCGCGCAAATTATAATTAATTTTATTTTATAACTAGCGTCTTGATAGGTTTTAATTCTACATTCGACTGAATCTAACAATTTAACAAATCAAACATCGATTTTGAACACAATCTAGATTAAATTATAAATTGTAAATACAGTAAAAACGAATCTGTAGATACCGTATTTGAAAGCGAAAATGGTTTTTTGCCAGGGGTTGAGAACCGCTGCATTAGATATATAACGGGTGTAATTTCAGCATACATAATTGCCTCTCATTTCATTTGGTGGATATTGTAATCACTTAAAGCAAATTTACATGTTCGACTGCTGATAATTTTGATATCTTTAAATCACGTTTCAAATATTTGCTTAAAAGAAACAAAAGCAAAAGCAAAAGGAAAACTGGGCCAAAGTCATCATGGGGACCTGGTGTATGTTATAAAATTATAAAAGCGGTAACTTCGTTCCGTTATTAGTTAGTTTGCTAACAATCAAAGTTCAGTGTAAAGAAACCAGTAACAAATGATCCCTCATCACCAGCAACAATGTTTTTATTTCGAGAGTTCCAATTAGTGTTTATTGTAAAGTGTTTGTGTATAATTATTGTGGAAGTATATGGTGATGATCCCTATCACGAAGCTTTGTATCGTTACAACGTGCCATTAGCAAGAATGCCGGTAGATATAGGGAAAAATAAAATAAGTCCCCCTCAGGAGAGAGATACAGATTTTTGGTTCAGTGCAGCACAACGGCATGTAGAAGGACGCATTAGAGGATCGTTTAATCGGGATAAAGCTAAAAATATTATATTATTTATGGGAGATGGGATGTCTATAACCACTCTCACGGCAGCACGTATTTTAAAGGGTCAACAGCAAGGACAATTGGGTGAAGAAGACGTCTTAACAATGGATCAATTTCCATACGCTGGATTATCAAAGGTTGGGGGCATTTATATAAATAGAAAATTATACAATAGGATTACTTTGAAGTGGCACAAGTCCCATGAAATAGCACTAGCTTGGGATCAATATCATTTGTGATAGAGAGTATACGAAGTTTGTTCAAAACTTTGTAACATTCAAACCACTATTGAGTGGGTTCGTATCTCTGTTGCCGGTCCATGTAAATTTGTGTTCAATTTAAAGATATTTGAGAGATATTTGGTTCAAGAGCGTTTCATAATCCAAAGACAATACCTCTTGCAAATGGACTCTTGTTGTAATATGAACTCGACTGAACCATTTTTGAAAGACATTTTGGGAGAGGTTTTTTAAAAATATATGTACATCTGGTTAACGAATATATATTATATGAATATTGCTTGGGGCAAATTGTTAGATATTTTTTGTTTAGCCTGAAGTTTGTGTATATTATTGAATCCGATAGAGTCGTGTGAGTCTTCTAGAACCATGTAAGCCGAGGTAGGAAGAGGTTGATATGGAACGACCGAAACATTAGCACTTGTTTAATAATTCTATAAATTTCTTTGCAGACCTACTGCACCAATGGTCAAACGGCGGATTCAGCGTGTAGTGCTACAGCGTATTTGTGCGGTGTTAAAACGAATCTGATGTGTTTGGGTGTTAACGCTCACGTCGAGTACAATAACTGCTCCTCGGCAGTAAGTGTAGCAAATCATGTGGACTCAATAGCGCAGTGGGCTCAAAAAGCGGGCAAAGCAACTGGCATTGTAACCACTACCACAGTTACTCACGCCAGTCCAGCGGCCAGTTATGCACATGTTGCGAATCGAAATTTTGAATGTGATGCCGATATAGTAGGAGTTAATAATAAAAATATATGCCAAGATATAGCCCAACAACTGATTGTCAACGAGCCGGGTAAAAATTTTAATGTAATCTTAGGAGGAGGTATGTCTAAATTCCTACCATCCAACAAATTGGACGCTTTCAATACTAGAGGACAGCGACATGATAATTTAAATTTAATACATCGCTGGCAATTAAATCATCCCCAAGGCGTTATTGTGCATGACGTGGATGATCTGTCAAGAGTAGATTTTAATAAAACACAACATCTCCTTGGACTATTTCACTCATCTCATATGGAATTCTACGCTAAAGTTAAGGAAAAGAAAGAAAATAAACAGCCCCGCCTTAAAGATATGACAGCGGCTGCGATTAAAATGTTGCAGAAAAATGAAGACGGTTTTTTTGTTTTCATTGAAGGCGGTCGCATCGATCATGGCCACCATATGACTACTGCTGGGCTGGCATTGGAAGAAACGTTGGAATTTGATGAGGCCATCAAAACTGCTCTTGAAATGACCAATGAAAAGAATACACTTGTAGTTGTGACGGCAGATCACTCACATTCTATAATGATGAGCGGTTATCCGGGACGTGGAAATCCTATATTGCGTTTAAACGAATTCGGAGCAGATTCCGATGGAATACCGTATCATGTGTTAAATTATGCTTTGGGTACTAAACAATATATGGATAATAATTGTAAACGCATGGATTTAACGGACACAGCCACAGATTGTATGTTTTTTTATACTCTGCATCACTTGTGGTCTTTGACCACATTAAATTAAGTTTGTGTGGTTGTTTGTAACTCCTGAACAGCAAGTGTCACATCCACCTTCAATTATACCCATCGATTCAGAATCAACATCTGCATCGATTTAACCATGTCCGTCTACTACAGGTTGTATTATTTGAGATATTTTGTCTTTGATATGTCTGGCCTCTTACCTTATTGAAAATGGACCGAATCGGACTATTTTTAGAAAATAATCCCCATACAAGATTCTATTACAATATATTGGAAGTCTCTATATAGCAAAATATCGAAATTCTTTGAAAAAATTTAATGAAGAATAACTTCATAATTAGCTGTACCAAATTTGGACCCGATCGGACTGTCTCTAGAACCATTTCCCATATAATGATATATTCGGAAGTTACTTATATGGCAATAGCTTGCGTTTACTGACACAACTAAACTAATTGTAGCATAATTATTGAAGAAAGGTGTGACAGGTGCCGTTTCGGAGATAACTCCAAAACATGCGCACAAACTTTAACCTTTGCCACAAGCAAATGGTCGCGCTTGATCGACTGTATTATTGTCACTTGCTTTAAAATGATTAATCTACTGTGCCCGGGATTCATATAATTTTTCGAATTGTACTTTTTTCTTGCAGATATGATCAATCCAAGTTATGTAAAAAATAAATATGGCGTACATGCTGGTGAAGATGTGATTGTATTGGCTAATGGACCTCAAGCGGATCTCTTTTCTGGAATTATGCAGCAAAATGTTATACCTCATCTAATGGCTTATTCAGCATGTATTGGAAAAGGCTTAAAATTATGTGATACACCAGGACATTGAAATTGTAAACATGAGAACGAAATAGAAGTATTTTTAGTGCAATGATTTAAAAGAAAATTTTTCTTGTGTTAAAAATTTTTTTATCTGAAATTAACTTCCAACAAATGAACAAATTCATATTCTGTAATATTGTATTGTAAGAAATGATTTCGGGACATTACCTTAAAGGCCATTTGGCTATTGGGAATGGAGTTGTATTCAACAACTTTTGCAGAAATTGCAGAGATGAAGAAGAGGTGGAAGAGGTGAAACATCTACTCTTGATTGATTTACATTTCAGGAGAAACAACTCATATTTAATAGGATTAAGTTAGGGTTAAAGGTTTAAAATCTTTATCTGAAGTTTTTATACTAAGCCTAAAACAATACATCGCCGCCATAGGTTAGCTTCGGAATTAGATGGATTGCTCGTAGGTGATATCTTCAAACTAAAGGATCGCAATCGTCTTTGCTGGCCTAATCTAACTGAACACAAGACCTATACCCAGCATCTAGAAGCACAGTAATGCGCTAAAAAGTTTGCAATATCGATAAGCCTCAAGTACTGGGATCACTACGTTGTAAGGGTATCATGGATCTTACTTTAGATACTTACCCAATATATTGTGATCTTGAAAATGCTGCCCACCATTGTGCTCTTCAGGTATTAAGGTAATACCAGGCACTAAATATTTACTGTCATCAGGTATTTCCAAATATTTCGCCATACGTTTGATGTCGCGATGCAATTGTAAGGATTCTTGGCGCATTTCCTCAGCCTTTAAACCCTGTCATATTCGTGTTAATATCAATGATTTCGAATACCTCCATAACTTACCTGAATATAAGCATGTAAGCGATACATTAAAGGTGCCTGTTTAATGGGATGCAGTGAAATAGCATTATGAATGTCTTTTCGCTTCAATTTACCCGTGTACGCGTTGCGACCGCTTGAATTGTGTCGCAAAATGTATTGCATCTGAAAGGAAAAGTGACAAAATAAAGTAGATAAATGGCTAAGGGCAGAATACCTCATAATTCCAAGTGCAGGGTATACCAGCAAATTTTTGTACACATCGTCCTATTTCCACATCCTCGTGGGTACTATATAAATTTTTTAGGCATGTCGGTATATGGGGCGCCACTGTTTCAGATGTAAAGGAATAGTGAATGTGATGAAATTTTATTTAATCTTAATATTAATAACAAATAATAATAGTAATAACCAATTCAACGCGACACGTGAGTTTAAAGTCCAGCTGAAAAAATTTCCCTTGTTTTTCTCAGCTGGATTTGAACTCGTGTGCTATAGTGGACAGAGTTTACTAAGACACCTCAGTTACTGAAAGGATTTTAATATTACATGCATAAAATTTTTTATTCCAGCGAGATCATATTTCAAATCCTACCAAGATTCAAGGACATTTCTAATTTTTCTATCAATCGTTTTCAGAATAATTACAGAACAGTTTTTAATCGGATGACATAAAGTTTCAGGTTCAGAATGAGAGAGATGATAATTCATTGATTAATTGGGAAGAAATTAAACCTCTCACCTGCCACATGTATAATTTTTTATTTTTAATAATTTTATTTTTTACCTCTTCTTAGGGTTTCGCTACTTAATATAACGCCGGGACCACCCATACAGAAATTCTCGTCAAATTCCAATGACAATAATCCAAATTCTTCACTGTTGCCTTTACCAGCCTGACCTAGTAACAGAAAATATCTAAAATATTTAATTATTTGATATACTTTTCGTATAATATTTGTGAATTACCAATAAATTGCGGCTTAGAACTATCAATGGATCTCAGGAATCTCTCCAATTTATCCGTTTCAATATAGACATCATCATCGGCCCGTATGAACCATTCAAACTTATCAACATAATGTTCGTACATATAATACAGCATCATAAAGGACTTCTTCTGCGGTGGATAACGATCATCAACATTTTTTAAACCAATCACGGGAATATCATTTGAATACGACCCCTCGGAACTGAAGAAGGCAATCCGTCCGGGCACTTCTTTACCCCAGGTATTATATACAGTTTTGGCGCGTCCCTCAATGAATCCTTTAGCAGTCATTACACCAACAAAAACTAAATTATTTTGAGAATTTTGTATAGTCTCATCATCTCTGAGGCCGATTATTTCAAGTGGTGTTTTCTGATTGTTTGGTTTCATTTGGCATCGTTTCACAATTTCTAAAGCACGGTAGTTTTTCAACACGGTCCCAATACAAAGACCCAGGGCAATTCCGAAGCAAGCAAATATGAGTGTTTTCCGCTTAGTAATGGTATGTTGCATCATTTTTGATGCGACAAAAAGTATCCAGCTTTATTAAATTCGTATTCGTGTCCGTTTAGTGTTTGTTTGCTTTTAATAATAATATAGATGATGCCTAGGAAACGAAAATCACATATAGTGTAAAATAATTTAGGTGGACCCGAAATGAGCCAATTAACTAATAAAATGTGCATTCGACTAATGCGGACGGGGGCATCTTTCTTCACCAGTTTTGATCACATCATATTGATTTCGATTTCGACTCAGATTCTCATACAAGATATATATCAGGCAGTTGTATTACCTGATTTATTTTATTTTGAATAATCGGCAATCAATAATGTATCTGTTCCGAAAACTTGAAATTTAGTGCACATGTTTATAATGAAGTCATCCATTAATATGCCCAAAATGGGCGCAGTGGGATTAGTGGCACACCCACAGTTGAGAAAAATCTACATATCATGGCAAAAATTTATTTAAGAAATTGGAATTTGGTTCATATTTGGCCCTCCCCACAATGTGACCCCCAAAATTTACAAAAAACTTTACTATAAGTTAATATGAAATAGAAGCACCCTTACAATGCGTAATTAGGTGCCCGCCACGCCTACAAGTTGTATATGAAAGTGGAGGATACTTAAGCTTCGTTCCGAACCGAATTTAGCTGTCTCACTTGTTGAATTGTTAAATAAAGTCTCTGCTGTACACATATAACTTTCCTATAGGTAATAGAATCATATGTTCTCTCTCTTATTTACTTACTAAAGAGATTTTCTTTAAGCTCATTCATTAATATTTATGGTGTTTAGATGTTACATTATTTTTACACATTTTTTAATTAAGTCTTATATTTCATAAAAGAACAAAGATTTTAAAGAAGCTTTTACTTCGATCGGTACGTGCCCAAAATGATAAAACGTCCAACTAAATAAATAAAACTCTCCATGAGTTGGTTTCAACTTGACTACAGTATCAATTACAATGTTGTGTCCGGGATGATGTATAATGTATGAAAAAATGTGAACTCATACATACTTACTCTGTGTAGATATATGCACTTCGTTATGTGGCTTATTCTTAATAAGATCATAATGCGACCATATGTTAATATTTTCTATTGTGTATATGAGCGCGAGCATTCATTAGTTCGTTTTGAGAGATGTAGGTACTTTCAAATACTTCCTCTCTGTATTTAATTTTTCATTCAGAGAATTCGTCGAGTGACTGAAAAAATGATGTATTTTAAGCAAGGCCATGTGTTTATGTTTGTTTGTTTTTGTTGGTGTGTGCTATATACTGTACTACGTGGTACATACATATATTTACAGTGTGCTGCGTTAATACCCTTGCGCAAAATTCAATGGGAGAAGTAAAAGAAGAAACACTTTTTTAAGTGTGGGTGCGGTCTTTGCATTTAGTTACGCATTAGCGTTCGCGCTAAATGGAATTTTCCATAAGTTGTGGGCGTATTTGTTATTAGAATCAGCCTATTTTAGGTCCATGTAAAGCGATTAATCAATTTTCTTTTGTGAATTGTGGGCGTGGCACTTGATTCATTCTGTCGATTTAATTTTATGAGTTGAGTGAGTACAAACGATCATCTTAATAAATAATTTTTTCGAGCCTAAGGTCGCCAAAAACAGACGGATGCACAGACCGACAAAGCTATTCTAATTCGAGGTCCTTGATTTTTTAAATATTAATTAGTAAAAAATTGACCTATTGTTTATGCGTTAAGGATATAATGTAAAATGTCCTTAATTTCTTGAATTTACAGGAAAGATGCAATCTTCTTAGTTAAACATTATTTTCCCTTGAATCTTTTACTATCATTATTTTGCTTTGGGTATTCTTCTTTCATTTCCACTCACATGCTCTCATATACACTATTATATCAATATCTCTGAGATACTTGTATTTCTACACTTTCTTTTGCAAATAATTTGTTTTGTCGGATTCAAGCTTCTTGTTTTTGCCTTTACATTCACTTTATTCGTTTTGAATTTTACTAAAATTTAACACCATTTACTAATTTATTTATGTTGTCACTTATTGGTGGTAAATGAAATTGCGAATTTATTATAATTATATCTTTTTTACGTACACAATTACTAACGTGTTTTTTCGAAAATGATCGCCACGGCAGGTAAATGATCTGCAACTATTCACTTAATCCTCACGACTAACAAAACAAAATTTATATCGGCGGAATTTTGTTATGACGTGCCTAACTGTGTTTTTAGTATCACTTACAGCGGTGTGCAAGCAGATTCACTTTGGTGCGTACTTTGTACGCGCATGAATCTGAAATGACACATTTTTAAGTGTGAATGAAAATACGTAGAAAAACCTTCTATGGTACAATACATATCATATACAATAATTTATGGGTTTTTATCTGCCTTAGTTGATGAGGGCTTGGGCGTATACGTATATACAATTGACTTCTTGACCATCGTTAGAATACTTTCTATTCTTAAATACCTTCATTTACATTCAGTGGGCGTGGCATATATATGATTACTTTTTTACTAGTGCGAACGTTTCATATCAACAAACATGTTGGATTCTGAGTAAAATAAGTTTTTTTTTAATTATGTGCATTTCTTTTATCTGACCACGCCCATTTTAAAGAAATTGATATATGTGGTAATTATTCATATTTGAAGTAAATTTCTGCTCCATCGGCCAATTCTTGTGTATGTGAGAGATTTTTGTTTATTGTGGTCGTGGATCTCAACTAAAAAAAAGTTCGTTTCTTTTCAAAATGTAAATCTGTTATATCTGGAAATAGCGAATATTTTGCATAAAAAAAGATCTTTAAAAGCGTTAAATCATTTTTCTCTCTTTTTTTGAAGTTTTTATGAGAGAACTTCAATGATTTTAGGGGTGAGTAAAAATTTTTAGGAGTGGCACCCCTGTATTATGAACTACGATTGTTAACGAATACTTTATATATAAGGCAAAAGTGTTGAAAAATATATGATTTTCAGTTTCCTATGCATGATATGAATGCCCACCTCTGTTGTGAGAGCATAAATAAATGTGCTTAATGTGTTATCATCACTAGCATACTTTTAGGCTGATTTAACTAATGAGTGCCATTGAGATATAATACGTGAGAAGTTAGCATGAATTAATAGAGATATAAAAGTTTTTTATGTTCTCCTTGCAATGTAGGTATAGAGTATAATAGGTTTAATATTCCGTTTGCATTATTCAGAAGGGGGCCTCAAGAACTCGTTAGGGTTGATAATATGTGCGCAATTATTCAATTGGTCACCAAAAAAAAAAAAAAGTTGAAAAAAAGTGGATATTATAAAAAAAAAATAATCACAACGATATAATTAAATTGTTTTTAAACTCAAAGGGAGCAAGATTATTATAAAATATTTTACTCAAAATTTTTTTTGTTACCAATTCACGCAGCCATCTCTACATATTAACTTACAATGTGTAGCTAAGGCTAAGTTAGAAGAAAGAAGACCAGGATGTTATGTGCACTGTAAAAGCAATAACTTTCTTTACAGTGAGACAAAGCCTACAATCCAATGGCGGTCGTGATAACGTTTCTTTTCTCCTCTATTGAGAAATATTCAACGACTTTTTAATATTAATAGTAAAAGTATCATTTTCCATGATAATAATTATGATGGGTTCTGGTACAGACTTACAATATTACCTACACTACATAAGTCGTTCCCAATCAACATGTGTACTCGTACACATTGTCATCTGCTATTGCGGTTTGAATTTTTTCTGACATTTGAATGACATTGGATTATGTGTGTTTGCAATGGATTGTTATGCTGTTTGTTTGGTTTGTGCGATTTGGCCGGCAAATCGGTCATTAATTAAACACAAACATTTCATTAGAACAAGCAAGCAACACGTTTCACATTTGGCTGCGAAATATTTCTATTGGATGATGTCACCAAGATTTTAGATTATTTTGTTTTAATTAAACTGAAATCAAATTTTAAAAACAACAACAACTTTCCACCTAAAGTATAAGATAAAAATTTGAATTTTTGAATTTTTTATAATTTTTTTATTTTCCAATTTTTTGAGGGTACATTTGACTTATTTATTTATTTTTTTTTTTTTTATTGAAAACTATTATACAAAGTGTGCACGTGTGTCCGAATATAAAATAAAAACAATTATTATTATTATTGTTATTGTATAAAGTACATACGTTCACAAGGTGGACGCACGCGTTGAATATATATCACTTAACGATACAGAAACTCTACAATACTTAAAACTATTGTATAAGCCACATGTAGAGGAAGGTTATTAAACAAAATGTTGTTGTTGTTCTTGTTCTTTTTTTTTTTAAATATTGTTAATTTTTTATATTACAAATTAATGTGAAATATTTTAATAATATTGATAATAAATATATGCGTGTATGTAATATAAAGTAAAATAAGTTAACACAAATTATAATTTAATACAATTTCCAGTTTTTATTTATACCCACCACCCGTCTAGAGGTCATTTTCACTCCAGCATACCCACTAGTATACAATCCACACTACTCATACACTCTAAGAGAAGATAACCAGATCAAAATTGTTACATACTCTTCGCTCTCAATTCACACTTTTTTAAATCACGACTTTATAGTGGCGCGATTAAAAAATTTCGCATTTACATAAGATATCATTCCGTGTGCTATTTTTCAAGCAGATTTGGCAGACCCTATATATGTATGTATGTATTACATATAATATTTTTATTTTGTTGTAGCTCAACACGCGTGTGTTTGTTTCTCCAATGATTATCTTAATCATCATCAAAGTGAAATATTGAGCTGAAGTTTAGTTTAAGTACTTAAAATCCTTTTTAAAATTAAGGCCACGCCCACAATGGACAAAAATCTTACACGGCCACAAAAATAGAAAGAAAACAGGGAATGAATGAAATTAGTCTAAATACCGTATCGGAAAAACCCCCTAGCACCTATCACCTCCTTCACAATGGGCGTGGCATATACCTGATTTCCTTTAATAATGTGTAAATTATGCATAGAATTTTACGCCATTGCGGATGTTTCTCTTTCCCCTTTTGACACCTCCCTGGAAGGTCTAAATAACAATATTTCACATGAATCTTTTAGGAATCAATTAACCGTGCAAATCCAGAGTGAGATATATAATTTCCATTTTGGACATATTTGTATATAGAGGAGTTGCATTATGCGACTTAGGCCGCATACAACATTTCCACTTGTTGCATTACCCACCATGTACACAACAAAAGACAACAAAAACACAGGTCGCAATAGTGCTTTCATTGGTAACGGAATTTATCGTGAATTCGCTTCATTTTGAGAAACAACAAACACGTGTGGAGGGAGAAGTGTGCTTTGCATGTGTAGTAGGTGTGGTGTGTGAAGGGATATGTTTGAAATCTACATCAAGTTGTTTGTTCGCTTTCGGGTTTTTGTTTGCTCGCTCTAGAGTAAATATCAAATTGAAACGAAATTAATGAATTTCGTTTATAATACTCGTACTACTACCGCTCGTCATACATACTTATTAAAACTTAAACTAATGTTGCCAGTCAGTCGATCAGTGGAAACTTTTGGGATATGTTTCATTATGTTCATCTACTATTTAGATGGAGTAGCGTTGTATTCCTCTGTTTGGCGTTTTATTTTGTTCATAAATTGCTAACAACACAGCACCAGAAATAAAAAAAAGTAATAATTGTCAAAGCTAACTAAGCGCTAAATACTGCATTGCACTGATTTTTTTTCTAAGTGGAATCAAACCATCGCGGGTCTGTGTTAATCATTTTCAATGTCGTCAGTTTTCTGTGTTGAATAGTGATTTATAATGATGATGGAAATGGAAGCCGGTTATTATTATTGTTGTTCTATGAATTTGTTATAAAATCAGTGATTTTCTCATGACGGTCGCTTCAGTTGTTTTTTCTTTTCGAAATTTCAACCACTCTCACTTATCTAGCATTTAAACGATTCAGCTGCTGGTAAACGTTGTCTGTTGACGCTTAATATGCTGCTGTTCCTGTTGTTGCAGTAGCTGCAGCTGTTGCTGTTGGTGTATACGACGATTGTGACGTCGCGTTCGCTTACATTGCGTTGTACAGCATTCGTCAGCTAGAGATTCGTAGGGTAACGCTGGCTTATCAAAGATTTTCTTTCTGGCCGAGAGTCGTGCCTGTTGGCAATCAGATCGCGAGCATCTCTTGCGATTACAACTGACTTTGGAATCCTAATAAATATAAAAAATTGCGCACAAATTATACTCATGTTTAATTTTTATATACAAGTAGTATTTTATCACTTACTTTACATCGACATGTGATACATTTCTGTTCGCCATGGGAAGCCAAAATTGGATGCCATTCGTCACCGTTCTCATAAACTTTGTTGACCACTTTGCAACCGCCCTCCTTAAGTATTTCTTCAACATTAATGATGGGAGTTCTTATTATGCCTTGATCTTGCAGAACGTTGGGGTTGGGTGGACCCATTTTCGAGGCCCCACTACGATTACTTAATTTTCCTTCAGCGCACACTTTGCAGCAGGCTTTTTTTTCTGGTCGGTAAGCGTCCTTTTCTTTACAATTTAATGGTGGACATGTTACGCGCGGACATTTAACTTCCAAGGTGGCGGCATCGCACCGACACGTGGTGCAGGTGTCAAAACCATTTGGTGGCAAAAATGGATGCCAAATGGCTCCGACTAAATGGAATTGATTGCCTAAGCGACAACCTCTTTTGCCCACTTCTGTATCGTCCAACATTTTGACGGCTTCTATGTTTTGCGGTAAACATATGGAACAACATTCACCTTCACGTTTCACCAACTCCTCGGATATTTTGCATTGCAGTTCGGGACATTTAATGGGCTCACATTTAGCGTGTCCGCGTTGGCAAGCGCACATTTGGCATGTGTCTTCTGTACTGCGCCATTGCTCTGAGACATCGTAAAAGCGACCGGAGTGATAACATTTGGTTTCGTGTGTGAACGACGATTCATCGTTGTGGTCGCCAAGTGGAGCCAACACATTATTATCAGTGTATGTGGGGAAACACTGAGGTGGCACTTTAGTTGTTTTCAATTTTCCGCGTAATAATAGATCTTGATTAAGCTTTGAATGAATTTCCAAGTAGCAGACACTCGACTCTAATTTGGTCAATTCATTTGATGCCATACCCAATACAAAACCCTCCATATAAGAGCCAGAAAATTCTTCAAGCAAGTTACGCGTAACGGGTGCTCCGATCGCCTCAATTGGTTTCTCTTCCAAATATACTTGAAAGTCCTGCCTTTGTGATGGAAAGCCGCTTAGAGTGATTTCATAATGAAGATTGCATTCATTATCAATTGACAGCCAAGCCATTCCCATAGCATGGGCAGGAGTGTTTGCCGAACTGTCCGAGCGTTTCAGTAAAATGGGTTCGGCAGAGTCCCGAGCATCAGCTACGGGTTTTGGCAGCAAACTACCTCTTATCAAACTAGGCTCATGTTGTAATCCAATATTAATAGCCAAATCTCCCGCGTATAAAGCTTCTACCACCTTAGGTCCTAATTTATCAATAATACCTATAGCTTGATTAAAATTAAAGCTGGGCGTTAAATCTTCTACCAACATTTTCCGTTTACCCACATCTTCGATTAGACTAATCTCGGGGTGGTCTCTAGCATTCACTTGGTCAGTTTCAATATTGTAAGACATCGAGCCGTCTGTATTAAGAAAAACCCAAGCTAAACCACTGCTCTTCGATTTCGTTTCTGCATTGTGAGGAGTTAGTAGTGTTTGAAAGATTTCGCAGGAAGTACGCGTAACAATGGGGCCTTGTATTCTCAAATTGGGATTCTTTTTCGATTCGATAGTCAACACTAATTTGCCACGTGCCATTAGGCGTAAATTTTGTAGAGTTATAGGGGATGATATCTCCATAGTATTAATTTCTGAAGAAGGTTTGCGTACTTTTTGAATTTCATCGAGTATTACTTCTTTGCGATCAAGCAGTTCGATACGCACATTGATGGGTACATCCAAATAGTCCTCAGGTGCAAACACCCCATTAAACACTAAGGTTAAATGGATGGCAGATGCAGCTCCACTCATAACAGAAACTATTGCTGTACCACCAGCACCATTTAATTGATCAGACTTAGCTTCTAGCAGTGAACTGAACCATTCCGATTGTAAAGCTGTATATTTGGCTATCTTCCCAGCCAAGGCCAATTCGGACATTTGCTCTTTGTTGCCACTACTCCACAACAATACCACATTCAAGCGTTCATCTCGCAGTAGGCGTTTGTAATCACGTGGCACTCGTCGCCAAACACCGCAAATCTTACCCGTAACATTTTGGTATATAGATTGAGTACCCATTGGTAATTGTAGTTGATGTTCCTCTAAAATGGTGCCCGCCTCGTCAACGAATTGTATCGCTCTGGGACGAGCAGTTTTCGATGAGATATAAAATGAATAATAAAGATTCTTTTTATAAAACAGAAAGCGGCCAGTAGCCACCACATTATGAGGGTTATGCGTACTATACATTGATTTCATTTCTTCGCCTTTCAGAAAATACGAGGTGCGACCCGTAAGTAGCGCAGCAAAATCTATAAAGAAAAAATAACAATGTTAACATGGAGGGAGACAGCTTGAAAGAATTAAATATTTGTCGCTATTAAATTAATTACGTTTTGTATTGCGTTCCTCTTCTTCAACGCTCACAGTGGTGGCCGGTGCATCCAAGGCGATGTCGGTATCTGAAATTAAACAAATAAGTGGGGATAGTGTTGTAATATGTATTTTCCGAAGTTGACCAATAAACTAAACTTAACTACTCAACTACCACCAAGTTAACCAAGAGTGTTGAATTTAATTTAGTGTTCATTTTAGCGCATTGGCTCTAACCAAAGCAGCACTACTAAATATTTGAAAGGGAAACCTTTTAATTAACTTGCGGTCTCCGTGTATTTTTTGTACAATTTCGATTCATGATTCTCTGTAATAGGAAGCATCAAATTTATAGTAGTCCCCTTGCACATGGCTTGTGTTTATACATAAAAGCAATAAAATGTATTACGGAGATTTTTTATATAGATAATGCTGGTTTTCTGCTTTTGATGCTCCATATATCAGTGCGGTCGGTTTGGTGTAGTGTGATGTGGTGTTTTTTCAATTACATCTATCTTAACGATCTCGGCTTGCTCTGGCCCATATCTTTTTGATTCTTGTTGGTGTTGTCTTATAAAATGTGCAGGTATGTCTGTGTATTTTAACACTACCACCACCACCACTACTACAATATCGTTGTATCATCAAGTCTAAATCGCAGTCAAGTTTGAGAAGCGTTTAAAACAGCCTCTAGTTAGTTGGCTATTTTAATCGATATGGCTGGGAACAAGTTGTAGGAAAAGGTAAAAATGTGTCTTATGAAATTCCACTAAAGTAGATAATTTAATAAGCGTTAAAATGCTCGAGTTATGTCATTATGTGCATACAATGAAAAAGAAAACACAAAATCATAGACAACACAATCACGAATATTCTCTATTCTCTCCTTCTTCGTGATATGGTTGCCTTTCCGTGTGCAACTACCAAGAGGAGACTTCAGAAACTATAACTATTATTGATCAGCAGACTATATAACGATATCGTGTGTTCGATATTGGGCTGAAATTTCCTGTTTAAAATGGGTAAATTCGGTCCTCAGGCACGCCCACAATTAACAAACGTCTCTCAAAAACCACAAATGTAAGGATACAAAACTTAGAATGCCCTTTATAAAAATCCCATCAATCGATGCACAGGAAGTGGGCGTGGTAGAATAACAGAAACGCCGACAATTTAAACAAACTCTACTTTTGAACAGATTTCGACCATTGAGATAAAATGCAACGTCTATTTCAATAGTCTTCATAAGAGGGTGTATCTAAGTTCATATTCCACCCACTGGTTACTTTGATAAGTGGAGGGTAGCCACGATTGAGTCAAATCCAAATATAGCAATTTCACTTGTTTTAAAACGCAAGCATAAAACGCATTAATATTGTGTTTAAAAATTCATACAACGTCTCAGCTCCACTATGTAGATGAGGGCGCCAGATGTGACCATTGGGGGCAAATGTGCCATTTGTGTACACGAATATACGAATCACAAAAAGTACCGACAGCGTTTGTGAAATTTCACTCTTAGATGAGATGAAAAACTAAATATATTTACAATATAAATACATATTTGGCTAAGGCCACACCGTTGGATACTCTCCACATTTATATATTTTTACATATCCTGTGGGTGCACCCTCTTTTAATGATTTCAAAAAGTATGCGCAAAATATCGAATCACTACCCGCAGTTTAAATAAGAATCCATGAATGGAAAGTAAAAAATGATATCTTCTCAATATCTCACAAGGCGGGTCTGGATGAGTCGATTTAGATTTCGATACTGATCAAGTATCGTGTAAATATTTTTTGGGTTTCTGACGCTTCCTTTAAGCCGTTGCACGATCTATGTGACTATACAAACACGCCCACAGTACAACAAAAATTGTTAGAAAGCTTCTTAAACCCACCTTCTAATAATTATTTTTCATTTTTGTGCAAATTTTTCTAGATGTGAGCATGCTACACCCTAAAACGTATATACATATACTTCATCAGTACTTCATAGTCGAGTCGTTAGCAATAGTCTTTCTGTCTGCCCGTGTAAAAGTTGAGATATTATGCTGAAAGTTAGTATAAAATAATTGTTCATAAATTGAAGCATATTTAGGTAAACTGAGTTAAATGGAACCAAAGGAAGAGAATTTTTTCGTATTGGATCACGGGTGTCATAAATTTAATGGAAAGATAGAGAGGTAATGAATTGTTAAATATAACGGGCGAATATTTTTATATGATGAGCACGGTACCGATCTTCGAAGACTGCTAATCTTTGTCAAAGAAACGTTGAGAAAAATCATTCTAACGCGATAGGTTCTAAAAATGCACCAGCCTAGTTGAACTCTTGATTTAATAATTATATATTTGGCTAAGTAAACTATATCTGTGCGTACGATTGTATACTTTTTGTCATATAAATACTTGTGTGTTAAGAGGTCTCACAGCCAATAGCTATTTACGCACTATAACGTGGGTCATTAGGTGCAATATCATCAAAACTTTCACCGAATATACGAACACAGAGATGGACAGACAGACAGACAGACAATGAATCAATCGGTATAATAAGGGCATTTAGCATTCAGCCCTTTGCTTACAATACATGCTTGGCCCTCTATTATACAGAGGTAGCCCTTCCCTGATATTAGCTACCATACAAACTTTTAAATGATTTTGAAAAAGATTTCATAAGAGATTGCAGACGTTGATGATGCCACAGCTTTACGATTTGTTAAAAGTCTTTTTAAACCAAATTGTTGACAATTATTTGAAACATTTTTCATCGTATTAATGAAAATGAACTTGTAGTTGTTGTAGTTGTGTGTGGAATGCATGTGCCCGTATACAATAAATGTGGAGATATGTACAATAATTGTTGTTATTGTAATATTTTTGTATATTTTTTAGCTGAAATAATTTCGCAAAATGAGCACTCTGCAAGTACTCTATAGTATATACACAAAATACTAATAAATGTAGTGTGCATTCACACAACTTATCTAATACGTAGAGTACATAACAACGTGACAATAGTAAGCCTACCCAGACGTGCTTTTCTGCTTAATACCAAATTTGGTGCATTGTGGCCACAATTCAATGTGTGTCAGCGTATATGAAAATGGTGCGCTACATATATTTGCGTGTATATGTGTTTATTTGTTAATAATGACTTCTCGCCAACATTACATACCGTTTGCTTTGCGATGTTCTGCTACTTGCTACGGCGGATACTGCATTATCGCATTGAGCAGTTACGATTTTTTTTTTGATTTTTTTAATATTTTCTCTAACAATTGAAAACCCCCCCTACGTCGGTTTTATAAGTTGTGGTGTAAAAAATGTGTTGACAATATTTATTTGATTTGGTTCGCGTTTATTTATAGTATGGTCGGGCAACATTTAATGCATTAAAATAATGCGTTCTTAAGGTTTACGATGTATTTATTAAGCATGTAACGAAAGCTTGAGGCTTTCGATTGCCGAACTGAACCGGTTGTCATAGACTAACTTGTTGAATTTTTATTATTCTTGATCACATATTCTTATACTTACTATTTATGGTAACGAATGCATGTTGCTTTTTATAATGCTGCTGCAACAATACCAACAACAACAACAACAGCAAATAGAATATTAACAACAATCATAATAAGACATAATAATTGCACTATTATAATAACGATGATAATAAACATAAAAGTCATTTTGTTAGATTGCCCACTTGTTGCTTATTTGTCTATGTGTCCGTATGTCTTTCTATATGCTCCCCACAAGCTGAGGCATATTCTGCGTTGGCTATTCGGCCAGCAACACCCGGAGGGAAAAGTCAAACATTCCACCATGTTTATGTGTTCATGTGCATGAATGGAGTGAAACCACATATCGATCGAGTCAAGTCGGTTGGTGTGGTTCTATGTCCGCCTGTTGTTGCACACATTAATACATTGAGTTGAAACTTTATTCAGACATTTTTAATTGGACGAAATCGTTTCAATAGCACGCCCACAATCAACATATCAAATATTCCTTAAAGGCACAAAAATAACGCAGCACAGTTTATATTGATGTGGAAGAATGAGTGGCATCGATTACCAAACACATCCCCATCCACACATTCCAGATCAGTCTGCTTAGCGTAGAAATTGACTTTACATTTGATGCGTAGCGCGCGCCAACTGCCACGCCCCTTTTGTTCTACGCCAACCACTTTTCGAAATGGACTTAACCAATAACTACATATGTATAGGATGAGGAAGAATGTGTATATTATCTTGATAAAAAAAGGAGAGAGACTTGGGAGAGACTTTGAGCCTTTCTCGCAGTTGCAAATGGGCCAGTAATCGAGTATGCTTTATCGAATTGTTACGTTTTTAAAAATGAAAGTTTAATTTTTTCATAATGAGATTACTATTCCTTCAGGGTTGGCTAGGCTAATCACCGTGTTCATAATAATTGAATTAAACATTGTGAAAACGCCCCCAAATTTGAAGTTACGCTGCAGGCAACCTGACACACTGTACATATACGAGTATTGAGAGTAACTCAATAAAACAATTCTAAAATGAGACACGCATTTATCAATCTCTGCCAGTGCGCACTCCCTGACCTTTTGTCTACGTCTCATTGGCACTCAACCAGTGCAATGGACAGCTGTCAGAGTTTTTACACAAAAATTCGGCTTAAATTTTACACTTTTTTAGCTTTCTAAACGTGTTGTTTGTTGTACACATAGTGGTTCTTGATACTTTTGGTATACGGGCTGAAGTGAACGGCGCAATAATATCGTGACTAATATGGTCTTGGAAAACTTATGCACTTAAACACACCCTTCTCTCATACTCATGCGCTCTCCATATGCAATTAAATTTACCAACCAACCAACCAACCAACCAACTATATAGTACATGCTTACAGATAGAATCAGAGTAGCTGCAATATTTTGCCGGATTTTTGCTTATTCGCTTGTGTGTGTATGTGACCAGCCGGTTTTATAATATTGTTGTAGAACTATACTTTTCTAATTATGTGCGGCATTCGTATAATATAACAGAAAATATGAAATTTTAGAAAAAACGTTTGCAACTTACAGAAAGAAGCTTCTGGGATCTAAAAGGTATTCATTGCAGTATTTTGTATTCTTAATCGGTATCAAGTTCTGAGATGGTGCCGTCTTGTAAAAATTGAAATTTGCTCCCAAAACAAGGAAAATAAAAAACAAATATCTAGGGCCCGCACAGACTACAAAGGTTACACTCAGAGGGATTCGGTCGTATGTATATTCCTAATTAAAGTGGACAAAATCAGATAACATCCACGCCGAAAATTAAGAAAAATATCTCATGGCCACAAAAATTAAACCACACAGTTTACATAGAGTGTCCAGTATTTTATCAACATGCTTACCATTACTATTTCTATCACCAGGACATATTTTACAACATTTGCCAGGCAGTGCTACTGGATCATCGCACAGCAAAGGCGGACATTCATTATTTATACGACGACACTGGACACCAGCCACAATTCGTCGCCCTTTCACCATCTAAATAATAAAATAAAATAAATTTGAAAATAATACAAAAATTGATTAATCAAAATATAAAAATAATATATCATTAAGATAATATATAATAAAAAATTACAAATGAAAACAATTAAATAATAATGTCTGTACGTCCTTTTTTCTTTACATTCTAAATTAATCAAAAACATGTAAGAACAAGATAGAAAAGTTCGGTTAAGACCGAAGCTTAAATACCCTCCACCTTTTGTAATTCTCTAAAAAATAAGCTCCTATTGCCATATTTATGTATTTCATGTACTTACGCAAATAGTGTTTTTTTTAAATTATAGACGTTTGCGTTATTCAATCACGCCCATTTTTGGCACAGTGTTGGATAACGGTACCCTTTATATATATACCAAATTTCAACTTGATAGGCATAGTATTGTGCGATATATAATTTTTTAAAGATACAATTTTTTCGAGATATGATGAGATTTTCGTTTATTGTGGGCGTGTCTCTTTACCGATTTTGCCCAATTTCAATACGGAACAGCGAAATTGAACTAAGAATACGTATGCAAAGTTTCAATTTGATATCTTAAAAATTACGACCGTGAGAGTGCCAACAACAGACGGACACACGGACACACGGACGGACATGTCTCAAACGATTTCTCTTTTCATGCTGATTAAGAATATATATGGTTTGTGGGGTCTCCGAGGCTTCCTTCGATGTGTTGTAAACGGATGATCAAAGTGAATATACCCTCTTCCTTAAGGTGGAGGGTATAAAAATAAATTTGGCTTAGGCCAAATCTTTAATACCCTTCACATCCATAACGGTGGGCGTGGCAAATATATGTATATTGCATCCTATGATAGTTTATGTCTTCCGTATCAGCTTGGAAATCTAGTTTATTGGTGAATATGGTTTTTTTGTAAATTGTGGGCGTGTCTGTTCTCCGACCATGCCCATTTTTGGCACATCGATTAATGAACTAATCATGGATATACATTGCAAATTTAATATCTTAATTTTTATAGCAGATAAATAGATTTACGTCGATTGTGGGCGTGGCTTTTGACCGATTTTTCCCATTTTTAATAACGATCTGCGTGCAAAAATTAAAAGTGTCCTTACAATATTTCATCTCAATATCTCAAAATTTACGCCACTGAGAATGCCAACATTACACGGACACCTGGACATACGGACATATATGTCTAAGTCCACTCAGTTTTTGATGCTGATTAGAAATATATATACTTTGTAGAGTCTCTGACACCTTTTTCTGGGTGTTGCAAATGGAAGAACAAACTTAGTATACCCCCCATCACTAAGATGGGTGGTATAATAAATAAGGGGCGATGTAGAAGTAACGATTACTTGTAATCTGTGAAGAATTAAACCATGATTGTTTGCATGTGGGTGTGTGTGTCATATGTAACGGTTACTGCGACAGGCTTATTAAGTGCAAATCGCTATACTATAAGACGGACGAATGGACCAACGTTTTAATTGACTTAAACAAGAACAAGCACAGATCGAATTGTATTTTCAAATTGATTTACATTATCCAAAAAATCAGGCGCCAAATTTCCACAAAAATTGTTGCTAAAATTTGTTGATCAGTGTAATCAGAACAGGTTTTTATATGCATTGTATACAATAGACAACACATCTAACAGAGATGAGTGTCAGTGACGGTCAGACCGAAAAAAGATTAGCGGCGTCAATGAAATTTTTTATTATATTCTACACTAGTTGCTGCAAAGGGTATATTGAGTTTGTGCGGGTGTTGGTAATTCCTATACCGATAGATTCAGAATCAACATCTGAATCGATTTAACCATGTCCATCTGTCTGTCCTTGTAAATTTATTTGACACATATTGGGCCAAAGAGAAACCCTCTTAATAATGGACCAAATCGGACTATTTCTGAAACCCTTTATCACAATGACTTATATGACATTCACTCGCGCTTACTAAAACAACCAAATTCATTGTAACAAACTTTGTAGAGCTAAGGGGTGTAGGATGTAAAATTTTCAGGCTTGGCTGACTTTAACATTTTCACTGGCTCTTATTATTATTTTATATTTTCGTTTTTAATACAATTTCTTATTGTTTTTTTTTTTTTTTTGGTTTATTTGCCATTTTTTACCGCACTGTTTATATTCATACCATCGCAGAACGAGGCCAAGTATGTGTACATGTATAAAACTTTCGTCGAATTTGTATTGTGTTCTGTTACGATATATGTATGTGTACTTGTATATGAACGGGTGTTGGAATGTGATTGTGATTGTTTAAAGCACACTTTTTCATATTCGTCACCTTGTAGTTGGAAGATAATTTACTCTGTTTGGAGGCTGACACAATACTCATAAAAAATGAATATTTCTCTCCCCTTAGAATGGGGGTGTCATGCCGTATACAAGACCCAGAAGGAGGCGTTGCAGACGTACGTACGAAAGTACATATTTTCTTGATCAGTAACAAAATATGAGTTGTGTGCTTGTGTTTCCGTACCGCCCGTACTATACACTGATCGATGGTCTAAACGTTAATGTTCTGGCACTTCATTTTAGCCCATTGTGGGCGTGAATTTTAACAAATTTCGATAGAGGAACACACAGGCACATGACATGAAATATTCTACTGATCAGGAATAATTATACATAAAATTGTGGGCTCCATGAAGCCTCCTTCAAGAAATATCAAACGGACTGATAAATTTTTAGTACAATCCTATCTTATATGGAGGATAAAAAAGTGGGTGTTGGTGTTTGTCTCTTCGAACTTACCGCCTTGCATTCGCATATAATGCAATACATAACTCCGAACGGCGGTCCCAGATCCGCATACCACGTGGAACCCAATTCATGTAGAGTCTTACCAAATTGGCATTCGGACACTATAAATAGAAGAGAAGCAAGTAAACGAAAAGAAATTAATAATAATTAAAAGAACATTTATTGGTGCTGAAACACATATATTTTCATTTTCATTTTATTGAAATGTATTTTCTCAATGGACAAGAAATGAGCAGAATATAAATAACGAACAGAACGAACTATTTATGTAAAGAAATCAAGAATGAGTGCATACATGCATGCATACAAAAACACACATATATTGTAGGCGCGGTGAATATATTGGATTTGGCGCCAGTTATTTATGATAAATTTTCCATTTTTAAGCAAAAACTACACATTTTACTCTTTCGGACGTACGCGCATATTTAGGTTACATAACATATTAGGCACCACTTAGCCTTATGAACCATTAATATACATATTACGAATATTTCAGCGTAATGAAGTTCTTGAAATGTAGGTTTTTTCTTTTTTTTTTTTTTTTTGGTGAAATTGAAGCGTTTGTAACAACATTATTGCAACAATAATGCAATTGAAACTGAAAATGTCTAATATTTCTGTAGTAATTATGAACATGGGACGAAATTATTGTGATATACACACATGTTTATGTTTGACGTTATCACGTCAACGGAATTGTAGCTGTACTTGTTGTTGTTGTTTTTGTTGTCAATCAATTTACAGCTTTTCTGAATTGAATGAGAGCTCAATGTATTATATTTTACTCTATTATTACCTTTTACAGTACAGAGTCACAGTGTAATGCGGATGTGTGCGTAAAGAATATGAGAGTTTCGTTTGGAATAATATTATTATTATTATTGTTGATGCAATATTTCATTCGAATAGTTAGCATTTGTAAGGTTTCAATAAAATCAATCAATATTATTGGTGTTGCTGTTGTTATTATTATTATTGTTGGTTTTATTAATGAAAACAAAAGCATACATTATACCCATGTATACATGTATACAGAGATATCAAATGTACTGAATGTGATTTCGCATGACGTCTATATGTCTGTAATAGAAAAAGAAAACTTTTATACAAATACACAGCACAACAGAGCACAACAGAGCACAATGCACAAATTCACGTGTAATATTATGTTGTTGTTTTTTTTTTTTTCAATTTTATTTACACTAATATATTCATATATTCAAAACACCAGCTTTTTAATAAATGCGCACTTTGAAAAGTTTTACGACAAATAATGTCGAACACTTAGATCGAATATCATTATGATGGCTTTCTGTCACATCATGTCACATTGTGTGAATGATCAGTGGATCTTAACAGACCCAGTGACCGGCAAACCGATTATTGTTCGGTGTTTTATTTTCTTTGCTTTGATTGTACTTTTAATTTAAGTAATTATACGTAAACTGATATTAGTACAAGCAGCCGTCTGTAATAATTCGAATTAGATTCGGTTAAAATTTGGAATGATTTGGGAATTAATTGGAAGTAAAATTTCAGCACAAAAATCTCGGAAATGCCAACAACAGGCGGTTACACGTAGCCACACACAAACGGACGTACATGTCTAGATCGACTCAGTTTTTGATTCTGATCAAGAATAATTTTACTTTGTCGTCTGCTTCTGGGCGTTGCAAACGGAATAGTAAACTTAGTAAACCGCTCATGTTTTGGTGTATAGGGTATAAAAATAACAACAACAATAACACAACCTAATTAATATGCATTATAATTAATACGCAGTTTATTGCATTTATTAGGTTGTTTTCACGCAGTTGCCGACATAACCAATATCAACCACTGCGGTTCGGTTGGTAGTTTTATTGGTGCTGTGTTGTTAATATTTTTTTCTAATATGTTCAGTTACGCATATTGTTGCTTGGTATGCATTTTTCGAATGGTTTACAAAATTCTTCTTATCGTGTGCAATCGAGGCGCCAGTAGAATTTGTATTTATGCATGTTTGTGTGTGCGTTCATATGCTTACTTATAAATATAAAATAATTCGCGTAAAATACAATTTTACCGATTGTAACTTTTCAAAAATAGAACACTAGCAGCAACAACAACAACAATTATTTCTGTTTTATAATAATAGGTAAACCAATCAAATGCTTTTGTTGGTGGTGTTGATGGTGTTGGTGGTCGTTGTTAGTACCCTGCACCCTATGGCGGCAGTTTGTCATACTATTTGCCAATACCAGAAGGAGGCAAGAGACTGCCAGAGTTAACATATTCTTGATTAGCATTAAAAATTTGATCAATCTAGAAATGTCCGTCCATGTGTCTTGGAACAAAATCGCCCACAATCGACAAAAATCCTTCATAGCTACAATATTGTACCTATAAAGTGGAAATTTATAATCCATCGATTTAGAAAAAATAGGCGTGGTTGGATAACAGACACGCCCACAATTTACAAAAACCCTACCTTCTACAGCAGGTGACATAAAATTTTAAACGTACTACTTGCACTAGTATAGGGGGCGTAATCAACCACTTGCCACGCCTCCTCATTGTATCCATATACATATAGTGCAGCGCATAAAAGATTTGACCTAAACCAAATTTGTTGACATGAGTGTTTTTACTTATTTTATTTTTAATTAGAATAAAAAATAAATTTAAATGCTTGTGCGTGTGCGTGTGTATGTAAATCTATTTATGCAAATATTTACAAAGCAACGAAAATAGGAAATTGCAAGGAAAAGCAAACGAATGAATGAATAAAAAGAATGTTTGTTCAATTATCCGCTTGGAGAGGTTATTCCCTCATTCAATCATTGGCTGTCTAGTTAATCACATGAAACGCCTACATTACATTTAGGTTAATCGTGCGCCAACAATACAATTTGGAAAACTATTACATTCTAGGCATCAACGGTGAGTGCGTATGCGTCTAGACAGGGTGTCTCCAAACTCACTTCGAGCATGTACACAAAACTCTTTTTTCAAATCGCTGGTGTAGCACCAAATCCCATGCTACTCATTTAGACCAGATATCTGTTCACTTATTTATAACTTGTATATATGGCTTTGTATTACAAAATATCACTGTGGGAGTGGCTTATGTATATATTTGCGCATTAATTCATTGACTTTTGAAGTATATTTGGAGCCATGAAAGACTTTTGTCAATTGGGGGCATCGCTGTTAATCTATTTCATTCATTTTAAGCAGAACACCACCTATCCCGGACTGGAAATATATATCTGTTCATCTTAGTCATGTTGTGGTGAAGTATGTGGTGGCTTGGCCTTGTAGGAAGTGTTTGAATTTTGGGACGAGATGGTGCAGGAATTTTTTTAAGATGGGTGATGTGTGAAATATAATAAAAAATAAATAATTTTTGTTTATTTTTTACTTAATTATATTTGGCTTCCGACAAATTTATATAGCAATCACCTTAAACCATCTTATTGGCACTGATGTTTAAAAATTTAGGATAAGACATGTGTGGGCTGGCTATTCAGCCAAGGCCGACCATTTCATACCCTGCTCCCTGCAATCGGTTTAGTTGTACTAGTACTAGCTGGGCATTGCCATTAAGGTGAAATATCATTGTAATAAAACGAGTACGATTAACTAGTCTGCCGAATTTTGTAAAAAATATAAATAGAAGGATTTTAAAAATAATTTAATTCGGTCGCAAAGGTAAGAACCGCTGCCTTAAGAATGTGTTCAATGAATAGTTTCCACATATTGCGAATGTTCTTGTAATGATAAGTAACCAAAGAAATTCAATAAAATAAAATATTGTTAATTAATATATTGTATTAAGCCCGGACGGACACATTATTCATCGAAAACATTGTATATATATGCATCCTTGAGATGAAGGGTAAAATGAGTAGTAGGTAGATGTGCGAAAAGATAAACAAAAACAAAAAAACAAAAATTCCATTCCTCATCTCTCTCTCTCTCTCTCTCTCTTTCTCTCTACACATCTCTCAGAATATCTTTGCATCAACAATTTTTTTTCATTATAATCTACAATCTAACAATTAATTGCATTTTGTTAAAAACTTTTTACAAAGTCGTGACAGACTTGACATTACGTGGCGCCACTAACGCTTTTTGTTCTGATGATAAAAAGAAAAAAAAAAAAAAAAAACAATAACATCAACAACCAATGTAATGACAATATACCCACATATACATATACATATATAAACCTATCTCTACTCTATACCACAATATAGAAATATGTGTGTAATCATTAAATGAAATTCAGCAACATCAACAGCACCCAATAGGTGGAATTATGTACAGCCGGTATAACGTTACAATATTATTGTGTGTAGAACATATGTTTATATGTATGTGTATGCAAAAACATTCATAGACACACACATGCCCAAGTAGGTTATTTGAAACCTTTTCATTCAAATTCAAGTTCGTGTTTGGTTGTTATACCCTCCGCGTGCAGTGCGATGTATACTAAGTATTTCGTTCCGTTTGCAACGCCTACAAGGAGACGTCGCACACCCTGCACAACATTTATATTCTCAAGCAGCATCAAAAACTGAGCTAAGCTGGATGTGACCGTCTGCCTGTTGAAACGGCTGCAATTTTAATTGAACCAAATCAGTTGAGAGTCACGCCTAAAATCTATGTAACACAAATATAACCCATCACATTGGCTTTGATACACTGTCGTATACATATTTATAATTTCAAATGAACAGAGTCGGACACACAATGTGCATATTTTGCGGAGCGACACGGGCAACGTATGGTGTATATGAACATAGAGGTGGGGGCAATCAGGTACCTGACATGCCCACTATTTGTATAACATTTATAGGATATTTAAAATTTGGTTTAAGCCAAATTGAGTTTTTTACTTTTTTTTTTTCGCATGTTGTCCTTCTTTTCTTGAGGAAATGCTTTGTCAGCCAAAAAACAAACACAACGTAGTATGGAGCTATGAACATAAAAGTAATAATAATATGATAATAAACGTTAAATGGTGTGCTTGTAATACTCCCCCATGCATACACACACACCTATGCATGTAATCGCATCCATGTACGTATGAATGCGCTGCATGGCATATCATTCATTGTATGTACAATAGCTGACAACTAGGACGTTCGAAATTATGTTGACTATGACAAACATACAAACACGTATCCATAAACGGTTAAAGGTGTGTATGTGTATATGTGTGTTTGTGTATGTATATTCATATGTGGGCTATTAGCTCGGTTTGTAAAATGTCAGACTTATCAAATTGCGTACACACATACTCGTACAACCAATATGTACAAAAAGAGAAGGAAAACAAAGACAAACAACAACACTAACAGCAACAAAATTGTAATAGCTTAAATTCTACAGTTATTATCAAACACAACACAACAACTAACTAATAATAATAACAATAACAACAACAATATGGGAAGCTAGTTAGCTATCTAAAAACAGGAACAAGAACAAAAACCAGAACAAGCGCAAGACTTTGTTTCTAACCTACGCGCCTGCATGCACACATAAGATCTCTCGTTTTCGTTTTTCCGTTTATTCTTGCTCCTATTGTTCGGCCCCTATCACTAAATTATCTAGTGCGGTATAAGTTGTGCAACTTAACCTTAAAACAAAAAAACAAAAAAAATACTAAACTGGACTTGGGCCCAATATGAAGTACCCTTCGCATCTAGACCAACCACCAACCAACGCCGTGCACGTGGCAGATGCCTGATTATGTGTTCTCTGGTTTAGAGTCTTCGTCAAATGTGGGCGTGTCTTTTATGCAACCACACTGTCGATGGATGAGCCAATTAAAATTTATGTGGCTGATGGATAGATTTTTGTCGATTACAATTACTGGCGGCCTAACTCTTCACCAATCATTTGGCCCAATTCAAAGAGTGATCAGCTTGCTGAAATTACAAATGTGGTTACAACTCAAAATCTCAAAATTTTTGTCCGTAGTGGCTTTAACAACAGATAGACAAACCCGTACACATGGACGAATATGTCAAGATCAACTCAAATTTTGATGCTGCACATAAAGCGGTCCAGCCGTGCCATTTAATACTCTACACCACTTAGATCCATAAATCCTCGGTAAAGGCACGGCAGTGCCTTATAAGTTAGTTCGTAAGTATCAGAGGAGTAATAAAAATGGTCCGATCGGAGCCAAATATTACGTCATTTAACTATTTTTTAACCCTTTTTGCCAAAAAATATTAAGAATGGCGATTTGTTTGCCAGAAAAAGATTTCCATAATAATGAGAGCTTATGAAAAACAGTCCATTTTGATCTATTTTCAAACAGGTTCTGGCCCAATACATGTTCTTATTCCAAATTTCATTGAAATAATTCAAAATAATGTGAACTTCAGCTTGCGCACAACTTAACATGGACAGGGAGACGGACAGACGGACATGGTTTAATCGATTCAGATTTTGATTCTGAGGGTGGGTGTGGCATTTACTGTTTAGGAATTACAAATATCTGCTTAAACTTAATCGTGGGGCAAGTGGGTAACAATTGATGCACCGATGATACCTATGAACGTGAAGATGTTTACAATTGCGTGCATATGCACTAAATGTACTGATACAAGGATGTTTAGATGATTGTTTTTTTAACAACAACATGTAGCTGTTAATGCTGAATAGATGCTGCTGCTGCTGCTGCTGCTGCTGCTGCTTTGTAGTTAAACTACTTCCTGTTATAGGCGTTTGAATAGACAGTTAGCAAAAATGTACTTTAGATTTAATGACTTAAACCTCCGTCGGTTTATCTACGCTTCATCTTTTGTAAACATTACAAAAAAAGAAATAACGCGAAATTGAAAAAATCTATCAACCGAACGGGTAGAAATGATCTTTTAGTCTTAATTGATAGTAATGGCAATTACAAAAAATATGATGCATCGGAACAATCGGAAGCCTTCACCTCATATTCGCAACAGTAGGGGATTCCTTTCTGAAATGGCGACATGGTCATATTTCAACGTCACACACATTTCCGGTATTTCTATAAATAGCGTTCAACTGTAGGCTGGTGATACATAAGCGAGGAAAAGAGCTACATTTGGCTTGAGACCAAATAATTTCTACGTGTTAGGGTTGAAAGTGTGCATACTTGAGACCGACACTACTGAAATTCGTTTAGTATTTTTTGAGGTATAAAGACATGAAATATATGTAATAACCTATTAGAGGGGCGAGATTTTTCGGACTTGTTAAAAAAACGCTCAATGATGCGTGTCGAACTCTGTCAAAACACTGAGAAATGTGTTAATTTTTTTTTTGGAATTGTTTGCATTATTGTTGCTTTTGCAAATTGTGCGTATTCGTATACAGTAATGTAATATAAATCGATGTATTTATGTATGTATGAATGCACGTATGTATGTTGCGTAATATATGTTAACGATAGACGGTAATTAGTTTGAACGATTAATTACTAAGAAGCTGACCTCAGCGCAATTTACGATTTTATTTTATAAAAATCTCATTTGTGAGTATGTGTGTGTATGCGCTTTTGTAGCTGCCAATATGTAACACACAAGCTTAACGCACAAATACAATCACACGAGACTTATTTCAAAGCGTCATTTGGGCGCCAAACTTTTTAAAATGGTATAAAAAAAATTCAACACACGTACATATGCCCGCAATTTATTTCTTTTAATTATTACTTGTATGCTCTCCACATAAAATGGAGAGTATACTAAGTTCGTCCATTCCATTTGCAATAAGCAGAAGGAGGCGTTAGAGACCGATTAGCATGAAAAACTGAATCAATATCTAGAGGTATGTTCGTGGCACTCTCACGCTAGCAATTTTTGATAAATTGAGCTGAAGTAATTTTGTACAGAAACTTTTACTTTTTAAATGTACAAAATCGGCCGCGACCCACTATCTATCTATCTGTTACAAAAATTCCGCCATAAAGTTGGCATTTGATGTACATGAACCCCCCCATGCTAAAGCAACATGCTCACAATTTACAAAGAAACCTTATTGGGCGTAAAAATGGATTTGCAAGTTGATATGTAATGCATACACTATGGGAGGGAGTAATCATGTACCAGTTCGTCTACAAATAGATGTAGATGTGGAGGGTATTTAAGCGGTGGCCGAAACCAAATTCCCCTTTTTTACTTGTTGAATTTTCGTCAGTATTAAATTAAAATGAAAAGTTTCTATTTTTTCCCACTCTTCTTCTTCTTCTTCTTATTTTTATTTTTATTATATAAAAATTTCTCTAAATAATGATGGCATCTGCGTCTCCGTCTTCATCTTTCATTTTCGATGTGTCAGCAAAGTCAATGCACTTGTAAAAATTATTTTGTATATATAATAATAGAAAAAATAGAAAAAAAAAAAATAGAAAAAACAAAAAATGCTCTGCTGTGTAGTAGATATATACAAGAGCTCTTTACAGTTAGAGATAGAGATGATACAATTGCCAGTGTGTGTGTGTGTGTGTGTGTGTGTGTGTGTGTGTGTGTGTGTGTGTGTGTGTGGTACTTTTGCCAAATGTACATATATTTGCACTAGACTGGGCTACAACTACAGCCGCAGCTATAACCTAAAAATAAATTCAGTTTTATAACCAGAAAAAACAAACAACAGACACCCCACCACACAACAATAATTTGCCAATCTACATACATATCTGTCTATATGCATTGACGCTTAGTAGGCGTGTCATTTTAGTTGTACATTGTCTGCTAGTAATTCATTGAGAATTTCAAGTATTTTTAGTACACATAAAAATTATGTGCGTGTGTGTGTGTGTATGTGTGTTAGCACTGTAAGCAACAAAAATGAAGCCAAAATTACTACATTTGGTCAAAGCCGAAATCTTAAAGACCCTCCACATCTAAACATTATTAATGCACAAAACCACGCCCACCTAAAGCCTTTTTTGAAATGAGTCTGTCGTTCTTAATATTAAAAAAAGTGGAGTATGTTGTATTTGCCTGAGGCCACATCTTGAATGCCACCATTAGACGTCAAGCCATTAGTCTCTCTAACGAAAATATATGTATGTGTTAATGTGTGTGTAATAAAATCTTTAAAAAATTACTCCCTTTTCAGTTTCTTTACGTTTGGGCGTGTCGCTTGACCAGTTTTGCCCAATTCCAATTTGGTTCTAAATCTAAATGGTTGCGATCAGTAGAATGATGTGCCCACTCATGCATACGGACACAATTCTCAACATGTCTATGCCCCACCATCTCAATGTATCGCACCACGCTTGAAATATAGCGAAATTAGCGCTGCTTTTAATATTAGAAAAGAACGTTAACGATTGTGGGCGTGGCCAAAATCCAAAATAATTGGTATAATCAATTTTAAATAGAATGCTTGTCATAGTCAGTGTACCAGTGTGCCAACCTCAATATAGTAAGTACAGTTTAGAAACATACACGCACATATATATACATATATACAAACAAACTGTAGCAATTAACTAAAATTATAATTGCGTTAAAACGTGTATTAAGAGGCAAACCCTGACGCATTTCAACTAAAGAAAATTTACGTGTATTTTAAAGTTTATGTTCACAAAATAACGCACTTGTGCTCCTAATCACGAATGTGCTTCAACTCGCATTTCTTTGGTTTCCATATAATATAGAATAATCGTGCCCGTGCGCAGAAGCATGGACGCTAACACAAAATGCTGAAGCTCTTCTAGGCGTGTTCGAGAAAAAAATTCTCCGAAAGGTCTTTGGTCCTGTACGCGTTGGCGATGAGTTTCGAATCAGAACGAATCTTGTATGAGCTTTACGTCGACATTGACAAAGTTCATTGCATAAAGATTCAACATCAGCGATGGCTAGATCATCTCGGCCGTATGGAAGAAATTGCTTCAGCTAGGATGGTGTTCGAAAGGGAGCCGGAAGGACATCGCGTAAGAGGCAAGGCGAAACTCCGGTAGAAGGACCAAGTGTTTGATGCCCTACGAACACTTGGTGTACAAAAATGGAGAAGGCGCGCCAATGATCTAAGCGTGTGCAACAGGCCAAAGACCTACATAGGTTGTAAGTCGGCCAGCCATGATGATAATGATGATTTGATGATTATAATAATAAAAATAATACCAAGTAAAACAGGGTCGTATTAGGCGTATGCCAAATCTAAGATACCACTCATATTCAGATTTACACATTCGGTCACATAAAGGTCTGAAGTGAGTTTAAGTTTTCAATCCATTCACTTTGTCAATGTAGACTAGACTGGCAGAAATACTGGTTGTTCCCGTATGCAGGTTGGTAGAAATCGGGTCAAATAGACGCGCCCACAGTTAAACAATGACGGTCAAGGTTCAATTTAGTGACTCTTAAAATATATATCACATAAAATCTCATTGATCCAGTTCCTCGCCGAAGACTTTTTTGGATAATTGTACGCGTAAATTGTAATTTTCGAACTTTATTTTTGTGACTTTGGGATTTTCAACGATGTGGGCGTGTTTTGTTCAATCTGAATTGAAAGATAACTGTAAAATATTTAGCAAATGTTATTTTCACGACCATTTTAACAACACGCACACACTAAGTATAGATCGATATATAAACTTTGATGCTAATCTTTCTGGTGGTTGAAAACGTCTTGATAAACTTAGTATAACTTTTATTGTATGGGGAAGTATGAATACATTGGTGAAAAACTGAAAACTATTAAATCATCGAATACATAACAAGTTAAAGTATTCAATGCAGGAAATGATAGTACAATAATAATAATAACAACAACAAAGCAAAATAAATAAAAATGAAAAATGGAAAAGTTTTTATGGAAACACAAGTAAGACAAGCAAAAAAACTAAATTTGATTTGGGCCAAATACCATCCGCATCTGCATAGAAATGGTGGGCGCGGTAGGTATATGATTACGCCTTCTAATAGGGGATGTATTACGTAACAGCTTGCAAGTCGAGTTTTATGCTGAGTATGGTATCTATATTTATATTCAATTCATCCATCGAAGTGCCAAGAATGGGATTGGTTGGATAACAGACACGCCCTCAATTTACAGAAATCTTCTTTGTGCTAAATTCAACGGGAAAGTTAATACATAATGCATGAACCATAGAAGGCCAGGTTGTTAGGTACATGCCACACGCACTGTTTACTTCTTACCCATGCCGTGAGCGCGGCATGTTTTACGATTGTAAGTGAAATTTCATCTTGAATAAAAGTCTGATTTTCTATAAGCTGTGGGCGTGTCTTTTATCTGATGCACGCAATTTCGGCCCAAGGATGAAATTGTATATACACGCACCAAATACGAGATTTGCAGCCCTATTGTTGTGGTTGTGAAAGATTTAAATTATTTGATGCGCTCGGGACTGTTCATAAGAAATCTGCTCAAACAATCACAAGTTTTTGCTTTGACTCCTTATGCAGCTGGTCAGTATGACAATGTGAATTCAGCGTTCCAATATATTTGAACGGTACTGTATTTCTGTATGTGAGCTCCCATATAAAAAAGTGTTTGTTGCGCGCATGTGTGGCGTGCCGCAGCATAGCATTGCCCACATGATTTGGCATAACGCAGTTGTGGGGATAAGTTTATATTGTATGTGCAAATATGTATATATGCGTGTGTGTGTGTGTGTGTGTGTTTGTATATACTCAAGTGCGTGTTTGCCCAGGTATGAAATACGTTTTTAGCATGAAGTAAGAAAACCCGCAACACTTTGCATTTTATTATTGCGGTTGTTGTTCTCATTGTTGTTATTGTTGTTGTGGGTAAAACTGCTTCTCCTCTTTCCTTAGTTGTTATTGTGGTTGTACTACCAGTAATCTCTCTCTGATGTTTTATTCTTTTTGATTTCCTTGCATATTTCTTTCGACTACACAGTAGAATATTTGTTGTTGTTATTGTTATTATGCTTGTTATTGTGTCAGGCTGTAGAAAAGCATAGTCGGTGTTATATGTCGTGTTTGGCATGTGTTTTTGTTGTTGGTTGTTATTGTTGTTTTATTTTTTTTTTTTGGTTTTTTTTGGTCAAACGAGCACCCAACACATCGCTTTGGAAGAATGATCAGCATCAGTATCAAGGCTCTAAGAAAACGCTTTATAGTTACTGTGTGGCTTGACTACATGGGCTGTTGGTTGTGTTCTCGATATTTGCCCTGAAAAATGATTCGTACTAATACTTACAAACAAGCAAACACCCAGCAATATAGGAAGGCACCTCAGAAATTAGCCAGACGGACCTTTTCAAAGTTGGTCATTGTGTAAATTAAATCCATACAGATGAAGGCTAAAATTCTAGGACACCTCACTGAATATCAACCCAACTTTCATCAATAGTGAACAATTTCGACGACTTTAATAAAAATCAAAGGCATGCTTTCATTGGAGAGGTTATAGACCTCCAATGAGTACCAAACTCGTCAACTTTTTGCCTACTCTGTAACGGTATGTATATCTACATACATGTGTATAATGATTTGATGCCTAAATAATTTGTTGACAATGACGAAGTTAACGTAGATCGGTCAATCCTGGTTCTGGCCTCGTACATACTGTGGTCTCTGCTTTTTTAGCTTTTTTTTTTTTGGTTCGTATACATTGCTTGCTTTTTATGTTTTATAATGTTCTGCGATTTGTTGCTGCTGCTGTTGTTGTTGTTGTTGGTTTTGGGTTTGGTGTATTTTTTCACACTTTGATATTGGCCTGTGTTGTATAATTTGTTGGGTGAGAAAAACAAACCAACCAACCAAACAAACAAACAAACAAACGAACGAACAAGTCTTGAATTTGGTTATGTTCGTACCGACAGACAAGTACTGTGTGCCCGTATATATAGTGTGTGCGAGTTAACAAAATAAACTAAAGATAAAGAAATGAATACAACAACAACAACAACAACAAATATAAACACAAAACAATGTACAACAACATCATTTTTGCCTTCGCATTCCAAGGATTAAATGAAAAGAGGAAAAGTGAAAAAAATTCTTAAAGCTTGTGGTGCACGTTGTTAGTCGGAGTGATTGTCACAATATCCAAAAAAAAAATAAAGATGAGGAAAGAATCTTTTGTGGAAGTAGAATTTCACAGAATTCTCTTTTAGAGTATAAAGGCGGCAACAGTGGTGGTACATTTTTGTGACAGCGTTGTCCAAGAAACAAAAAACAAAAACACGCGTAAATTAAATAGAGTTTAACAATAATAATAATAATAATAATAATAATAATAATAATAACAACAACAATAATAATAAACATAACACTAATATGTTGAATTGATTATAAAATTTCACGGGTTATATGGGTCGGGAATGCATTCAATATTCAATGCAAACATTTCAACGATTTTTAATAATCACAAAAAAAAAATTTAAAAAAAATTAAAAAAAACATAAAATTCACTAGGCCAGGCAACACTATCAGCTCCGTCAAACGAGCAACAATGCCAATAACAACAATACATATCATAAAGATATTAATAATATATGTGGTATGCATGTGTGTATTGTATTGTATATAATAACAATAACAATAACAATAACAGTTAAAAAGAAACGCATGACGCTCAAGTTAAGCCGATTATATGTAAAAGCCGACTTTGATTTATAAATTGAAAATGCAAACACTACAACAACAACAACAACAACAACAACAACAATTATTGTTACTACCATAACAACAATCTTATCGACGGTATATCGAACATAAGATTCAACCCAGTGAAGAAAGTTGTAAAAGGTTTAAATCAAGTTTATACGAATACCTATGGGCGTGGCTTTTATACAAATGCATCCTCTTTGGGCGTGGCTGAACACAAATCAAATGTCGGTATCATACTTCGGATACCTATATGCCTCCATTTTTGTAAACAAATACGTCACAACACGACCACACAGAGGAATTATTCAGATTTTGATGCTGTTTGATAATATATAGGATTGCTTGGATACCTGAGGGCGCCTTCAGTTGGTTGCACATGGAGTGACAAACTGAGTATGCAACCCCCAACATAATGTGAAGGGCATAAAAAAATAGTAAACTATGCTTGTATGCGCATGCGGATGTGAGCATATGAGCACAAATACAAGTGCAAGCAATAACATTTTTGTTATTGTATTATGAATATAGTCATTGATTATTTGACGGGAGTTTTAAGCATCATCACCACAAAAATTCCTTTTTTCGTATAATCCCTTTTATACGCATTTAGGAGCTGTAAGGCAAGCTTGCATACCCGGGCAAGAGTCAGGCGCATACGCGTGGGATACATTCACATTAACATCTACAAATATTATATCTACAATGTAAAGACGCATACGTGTGTGTGTGTATGTGTGTGGGTATGTGTGAGTATATTACATTCAACAGCCATTTAATTAGTGAAGCTAGCTTAACTCACTCCATAACTTACTTCAACGTATCGTGGCAATGCACTGCAATGCAGTGCAAGGCCCTGGTCTTGTGGTCTGTCGTAGATGTTGGTGCTGATAATCATTGGTATGCAATGTCATGTGAAATGTCTTCCACTTTTCCTTCATCGTCTACGTCTTCTTCTTATTCTTATTCTTCTTCGCTCTCGTCGTCTTATTTTAAGTAGCTTTGACGTCTCTTTATGGGCGTCTACCAACTTGTTATAAGAAGACTTTAATTCCATCAAATGCTATGACTGCACGTATACGATCATTTCACTGGTCTGGACGGAATCCCTTAAACAGTTCAACACAAGGCGTATACGCTTCATGTCAATTATTAAACGAAGAATCATCTCTCATATTTAGTTTGCTAGCCTGGCTGCCTGGCTGCCAGCCTGCTTGCTGCCTTATGTGTCTGTCTGTCGGTCTGTCTGTTGCTTGTCTTGTCTGTTTCTCTTTTCCTTCTTCTTCTTATTATATACCTACCTACCTATAGAGCTTTTGTAGATTATGATGACACGCTCAAAGGCCTACACACACACACACAAGCACTCTTTTTTGGTTCTTCGTGTACAGACGCGCGCACAGTTTATTGTAATCGTGAAGTTTGTTGCATATTTTATGATTATTGTTGAGATTATTGGCACCTCTTTTTCTTATTGTTGTTATTGTTTTTCCTCCCTTTTTTTTTATTATTATTATTATTATAGCATGTTGTTGTTATTTTATTGTTTAAGCTTATCAAGTGTGGAGTTTAACACGTTAAGGTTTTTTTCTTGAAATTTATGGACAGAGGCTAAAAAAGCTAACCAGCATCCTATAAGCTAGCTGATATACATAGTTACACACAGCACACAACTCGGTACGAATTACATGCAATATATTGTGCATGAGGAGGGGTGTTAGTTAAGGCTCTGACTGGACTAAGGCAATAACTTTTTCTTATTCTTTTTCCTTTTCTGCAACTGCTTTGCGTTTTTAAAACCAAATGATAAACAAGGAGAAGGAAACAACTGATTTGTAATCATGAATATCCACACAATTGATTAACATTAACACATGGCACTGCTGTCTGCAACATATTTAATGTGTTGCAACTGCGACGGTAGAGAAGAGACGAAAAGCTCTCTATTCAGGAGGGAGCTATGCAACAAATGATTTATGGGCGTGCCAAAAAAATTATAATTATACTAAAATTACAAGTTAAATTATTAATAATTGTAGGCGGGGTCAATTTTAATCATATTAAAGTATGTTTTCTAAATCGGTGAAGATGAACCAAAACAATAATCACGTAATGAGCGTGCGCGCACAAGTGCACGTGTTTCTTTTTAATGCAACTCCCACAAGGCTTGTTCTATTTACTTAATTTATGTACCGTTAGAATGTCTAATAATTTGAATGAAATTTTTTTTAACTGAAACCCAAAAAGATGGCTTAGGTCAGCTTGTTAAAGGTTTGGGCGCTTTCGTGACAGCCTCCTTGAAATATCACTGTAGACCAGTTCGAAAATTATATGCGCCAAATTTCGGCTCGACCTGTAATAAATGGTGACCGTGAGAGTCTAGAGTTCAAGATTTAGAACATCATGATGGGTGGGCCCGTGAGCGCATGTCGCCCATTTGAATTACGAAACTGTAAACACACACACACGGGAACACAAACACGCAGAACTGCAATATCCGATACGCAGTATGAAAATATATACTTTTTGAGGCGCGGCTCGCCCCCTTCTGCTGCATGCAAAAGTTTGAACAAAATCAATATACCCCCTTAATCATTATGATGGTGGGTATACAAAAAAAAAAATACATGTAATGATTATAAAACTAAACTATAATGTTGCTGCTGTTACTGTTGTTGTTTCGTTTTTTATTAATAAATAATGTGCTGTTGTTGTTAATCGCATGTTACAGTTTGTTGTTGCTATTGTCAGTAAATGGTAAACTGTAAACTGTAAATACAACACAACATTATGTATCACCCAAAAATTGAGTGCCATGATCGTTGGCGGCCTCTCTATCTTTTACGGTATGGCAGCTGTTTTTGTACTGTTACGTGTTTGTGTAGCCCAGAGACAACAATCATCAGTTGTGTTGCTGCTGTGGTTGGCTGATCATCATGATAAATGTGAAAAATATTCGTTGTACATAATTTTTGTTGTTTTTGCATGAGAGCCAATTACATACGGATAAGTTTCGTACTTTTACTTTTCTAAAGAAATCACATACACACACGCTCGTTAGTACACATTCATGCACACACTCATACACTTATTTAATATATTCTATATCATATGTTTTTGGTTTATTGTTGTTGTTGTTGTTGTTGTTGTTGTTGTTAATTTGTTTGTGATTTTTGATCTGTCTTCGGCCTTAGTTCATTGCTCGGATTTTTGCTCACTGGCTCATCAGCAGACTAAACTAATTACCATAACAATACGAAACATAAGCTGGTGCACGGTATTGTGCCAGTGCAGCCGATGATAATAAATGCTTGTAGTGAGTGCCTTTTTTTTTTAAATAATATTTAGACAAGTAAGTATGTGTGTGTGTGTGTGTTGCTTTAACCATGTACATACCTACACCTACACGCCCACACCTACCGATTATTATTGTTCTGTAAATCATTCAACATTCAAAGCGTGTGTAGGTCAGTTCTACAGTTGCACAAATTACGTATTTATTAATTAAAATATTCTCACAGTGTTCTTTGCACATCTGTACTGTATGTGATTAACGCTTGTTTTGTGTATTTTACACGCTTTAAACTTGCACCAGCTGATTCAGAATCGCAACACGTAGCCCATCGCATTCCACTCAGCCACTCGTCAAATGAAATGCGCTGATCCAATGGTCAACATTTATCAAATATTCTTTCATCTCTCTCTGTTTGCAGTGTTAAGCCAAGAAAAACATATTTTTTATTTCAAAGTTGAAAAACTTGCCACGCCCTTTGAGCATAAGACATTCACTTTTCAAATTTAAACATACTCTACGACAGGTGGTGAATATTAAAACAAAAATAAAGAATTTGAAAATAAAACTTTCCAGGGTGGCCTAGGAACTAAGACTAACTGCATAAAGCTAAGCGTACTTGTGTCCTACACTGTAAACAATTACACTCAACTTTTTAATAATAATACTGTACACCATTAATAGTCCACATCATTCGAGGTACAGGTCATAAAAGCTTTTGTTTTTTACAGTATTCATGTAAACGTGACTTTCTAATGTGAGGCTTTGAAATAATACAGCCTTAAAGTAATTTTGTTATATCATTCATTTTTGAAATTTCACAACTGGATAAAAATTCAATTCCTTCAACTTTTCCATTCATTGATTCATTCATTCATTCAATCAGTCGTAGACGCGATCATTTCGTAATGATTGCTAGCAAACACTCAGAGAGATGTATATTTATTATTACATACATGTACACTGCGCATGCTGTACCGTACCCCGTACATGCGTCTATATTTATGCAATTGCTTGGAAACTGATTGACTCATAAATTTCGGTTTTCCTTTTATGAATAGAAGGCAAAAACTTTCCATAATAGACTCTTTCACTATAAATGCAATGCTTGGTCGTATATATATATTTTTCAGATGGAAATCTTTGTTGTTAAATGTTTCTGTATGTTATGTTTTCTATTCCATTTGCAACACTTAGCAGAAGGCGTCACAGGTGTTTACAAAGTACATGAATTCTTGATCTGCATTAAAATCTGAATCGATTCAATCATGTCTGTTGTTGTTGTTGCAATGAAATTTCGTGGTTAAGTTGAGATTCAGGCAGGTTCCCACTTCAGTGGGGCGGAATCAGTGAAATTTCACGCCCAAAATCAACCAAAATAGGGTTGCAAATATGACACTTTATACATATGTATAAATACAAGGTATTGTTCCACTAAGGTGCCACAAATGGAAATGTTCGGATAAAAGTCTCGCCCAAAATTAACAAAAATTAAATTAAAAAGATAAACTTTGATACACCTATTTACAAACGGTAGGCGTGGCACCCTCTAATTACGTATCAGCTTGCAAGTCGAGTTTTAAGCTGAGTATGGTTTTTTATAAAATGTTGGCGCGTCTGTTGATATTAATTGACGGATGACATAATTAAAGATAATTATACAACAAATTTCAAGTTCTGAAGTAATTTTTTGTGACAGATATATAAATTTATGCCCATTATGGGCGTGTCTGTTAAGCGACCACGCCCTCAACATCTATCAAAGTTAAAGACCGCGAGAGTTCCAACAACAGACTGACACACAGACACACTGATCAAGAATATATTGTACTTCGGAGAGTCTCTATCGCCTCCTTCTTAGTGTTTCAAGCAGAATAACAAGCTTAGTATACCCCCATCTAAAGTGGAGAGTATATTATAAAAAGATTGCTATTTGATTGATGACTTAAAATAGTTGATTTCAGAGATCTTTAAATGTTTCTATGATTCTATCATTGCCATTCGTTTTATTTGTTTACGCTAAACCGACAAACTAATTACTACTTTCCTACAACAGCGGCTGTGCATCTTGAATGAATTATTTCGCAAGTAGCTTAACTGCGTTTTGCAAATATATCGCTTCAGTTGTTTTTATTATTATCATCAGCGTTACGGCCGAACACAACCTCGTTAAGTCTTTGTGATTTTCTTCGAAGAATAGTTTTACGTCACTTCCAAAGTAAAGTTAATGAGAGCTTTAAAGGCAACATTTATAGCTGGAGCGAATTATTATGTTATGTCCGTCAGTATTCCAAGGACTTACACGGAGTCCGTTTTTAATAGAAACGTCACTTGGACCAAATTGCACCATAATTCCTTTGTATTTTATAATCCCCCCCACATAAGATTGAGGCATCAAAGACCCCGTAAAGTATTTATATTCTTGATCAGCACCAAAAACAGAGTCAATCTAAACATGTATGCAGTTAAGTGCCACACCCACAATCTACTAATAACTATTTATCTGCCACAATAGTTGAGCTCTGAACTTCTCACCATCTCCCCGATGTGACAAAAATGGGCGTTGTCGAATAACTGACACGCCCACAATTTGCAAAAAACCATACTCAGTATAAAATTCGACTTGTAAACTGATATGTAATCACCACACTATGTGTGGCGCCATCATATATCTGCCACGCCCACCATTTGTATGTAGGTGTGTGGAGCATGTAAACCGAATTTGATTTGTGGAATTTTCTTGATTTATATTTCATTATTTTTATTTTTTAAGTAAACCAAAAATCACACAATCGAAGAATGCGTACTTGTTTGGTGCGATTAAGTGAACTGGCCACTGGCCTAAAATATTTTTTTTTTATTGGTAATTAGTGTCTGATTTAGTCGATTCGGTTGGTTTGTGTTTTGTAACAAAATTTTAAAATATGACACTTGGTGGGCATTCAAAACTTCCTGTGCCCACATTCTATATTTACAATTATATTATACTTATGCACACGAACACCACATCACCCAAGTATGACACAAAACTGAAATAACGAAATAGATAAATAAGGAAAGCGAACAACCCAAAGAAAAAAAAAACAATCAACTGCAGACTGCCGAATTGGCGATAAAACTGATATAACATTTTGGTGGTATATAGGTATGAGTACATACATGTATATAGAGACATATGTGTATGTGCTTAACGACTTTTAGTAATGAAACTTGTGACGCCATGCAAGCGAAAATGGTGTTAGATGAAATCTCACTTAACAACATAAACGTTTTCGCCATATTAGGAAAGCAGAAAAGCGAAAAAATCTCACAAATATTGTGCACACATGTGTGTGTGTGTGTGTAAGTATATGAATTCCTAAAATTTTACACGGTCGCTTATGTGAGGTACTTGTTCAGTCTTCAGGTATATGCGTAATTGTTTTGGGCGAAAAATGGGCTAAATCCGATTTCGTATTTAGAATTGCGAATCAAAACTTTATTGATCAAAAATCACAAGTTTCAAGTCTCCCAAGCCTCTGTTTTAGGCGATTTGATCCAATATCAATATTAACCCGTGTGTAAAAACCACCAATACATCAACAATGCCAATATCTGAAATTTATGAGCCGGGACAGGCAGATACACAGATGGACAGACGGACATTGTTAAGTTGGTTTAAAATTTCATGCTGATATAAACGGGTCTCCGTTCACTTATATTATTTGCTCACAGATCGAACAATGTTTAATTTCCGCCGCTGAACATGTGACTTTTTGCAGGCTCACAGCTTATTTGCCTACCCAACCAATCTAGACTCTCGACTAACAGTCGAGTTAAGCGAGTTTAAATTTCATCTCTAAAAACTTTACTCATCTTTGCCAGTGTACTTAGCCAAAGTCTTAGACTAAAAACGATGTAATTGGAACCTTTTTTATGTGAACTGAAATACAAAAATTATTATTTAGAGATTGGGCTTGACCAGCCGTAACACTTTTCACTTGTTTTTGCATGATATGTATTGTATTGTAAAGAAAACGCGTGGTCGGATACGTGCCTTATATTTTATGATAATTTTCATTCAGCGTTCTAGGAAAAAAGAAAAAAAAACTACAAAGCAAGGCAGCCTCTCATTCATAAATACACTTCAGTTACACTATACAACGAACAGTTATAGATTTATACACATGTATCGCGTATACATATATAGCATATGTTAAAATTTTCATTCATCCAGCCACGCGCTCTCCCCTCACTCACCGCTCACCGCTCACGAACGCTTGCTTGCGGGGCTCATTCACCCATTCATTAAAAGCAAACTTTATAAAACAAAGTTTTTATTAAATTATAAATCAACAAATCTCAAACAACAACAACAACAACAACAGCAATAATAATAATAATAACAAAATCATCTACCACAAGTTGTGAATAATGTGCTGAATGTTGTTGTTCAACCCACATGGATATAAACTCTGTCCGTACGCGTTTGACTTTTGTGGCAAGCCATTAGATCGGAAGGAACAGCGGAGGAAGGAACACAACATAAAATTATGTGGGTTTTAATTTCAATCAAACAACAACCAGTTTAGCGTTTACTTAATATTTTTTTTTTCTTTTTCCACATCATGTGCGAAACACACGTTAACTTATTTGCTCGTATAAGGAATTCAAAAGGCAAACAAAATTGACTTTAGGCTGAAAAATTAATAAATTACATTCATTACATGAGAGAATAATTTACATAAATGTACAATTACTGCGGAAGTAGTACATTTTGAAGGGGAGCACATGGTTGTGGGAAGCAAACCACATACATTGTACAAATAAAAACCACAAGCATTGTGGTGAAAGACCGATCAGCTGACGGGCGAAATATTTTACATACAACATAAAGTTTTTCTTCTCAAGCCCGATATATTGATTTGCACCTTGAGAGGGGAGATATACTTAAATCGTTTATAATAACCGGAGAAAAGCATCAGAGGCCCTAGAAAATGTTCTTGAATAACGTGGAAAATTATCTCAATAAATTTAGTCTCGTATGTCTGTCCGTCCGCGCTAACATACTCACCCCACACCAAAGATTATTGACAAAGATTATCAAAATCAAACTAGTCAACAACAAGTAGTTGCTCGTAGGCTTTTGGAAAATCTCATAACAGAACAGAAAATAGAACGTGATTGAGGTCCTTAACCACTGTGTGCGCAACTGTCCATTATGGGGAGGGCGCAGTTAATGTAAATTTTTCAATATTGAATATCTCTGCCCAATTTCACTATATTTGCCTCAAAAGCTCAGCAGTAATGAGAAATTTTTAAATGCTTTTTTACAAATTTGTAAACAAATGAAACTGTGTTTAGATTAAATCTTAAATACCGCGCAACCTCCTCCATAGTGGGTATGTCTATAATCCGATACATCAGGTACATCGATAAAGGATTAAATATAAATATTGTGAAGCAACTGTAGATCGACACGTACTCACAAACACACAGGTCATGCCTAGATGGGCTCAGCTGTTGATGCTGATCAAGTTTATATATACTTTGTAGGTGTTACAAAGCTTTGGAGGAATTTTAAAAAAAAAGTGACCCTTCAAAATGTTACAGCTTCCATTAGCAAAAAATTTCCGAATCAATTCCATTCATGTCATCAACTCACAATAAATGTACGCCAAGGTGTGATAGTGCGAGGTTTTTCAACATTTGCCATCATCACGTATTACAAGTCTCTACAACAACAAGCCTACATTCATGAAGTAAACAATAAGAAGAGATGCATCAGCGACAACACATCTGTTTTTTACATTTTCTCTGGTAAAAACTAAATCAGCCCAAAATTTTGTTAGAAAAAAAACCGACCCTTCCGCCTAAGACACAAACATACCTACAAACAAAAATAAGGTGAAAAGGAGGGACGTAAAAAACATGAAGAGATGAACAATAGAACGACAGGGCAACTGTAGTAAACCAGCAAGATCGACATCATTTCAATTTCATTCATTTTAATTTTGAATTATCTTTTTGGTTTTGTGTTTTGTTGTTTTTTTTTTTGTTCAGTTCAGTATGTTTTTTTCCTAAGGAAAATGCCAAGGAAAATGGCAGAAAATGTTAAACCGCTTAAAGGTAAAAACACAAATTAAACATATTTATAGGCTTTATATGTGTGTGTGTAAGTATGTAGTGGCTGGCTAACAGTTGCTGTTCTCTCGCCCTCTTTAAATCCCTTTTAGACAAATTGGCACCAACACGATCACGTAAAGAACAATTGCAATAAAAATGCAATTCAAACAAAAAAAAATAAAACAAAAAACAACAACAACATCAAAACAATGTAAAACAATAGCTGTACTGTATTAAACAGAAGGAACATACCAACATGTGCTGGCACATACATATATGGCACATATAAAGATGTATTGTAATGTTGTACACACACACACACACACATACACACACACACACAACATAACGTTTTTGTTTTCTTAAGAAGATTATATATTATATATACTCGGGGACTAACAATAGCAAAACACGCACACACGAACAAGATGAAAATATGCGGCTTAAGTCTACGTTGCAGCCCAGTTGAATTATCTGATCATTATAAGAACAGTACTGATGATGAAAATCACAAACACACACTACATTACTTATACAATATATTATAAATCTGGGCAACTTTGAAAGTTATACGAAACTTGGACGAAATCTGAAGTACCCACTATCTTGTGGCATAAATTGAGGGCGGGGTCTTTATGGAATTTTTAAATGAAAAACTGCTTAAAAATCCCTAAAAATTTATTTTTCCCCGGGTATGCTAAATCGGGCCAATTTGGCTTTATTTCAATACCTCCTGCTGCCAACTTCAAACACGATATCTCTTTAGCTCTTTAGCTCTCTTTCAGATATTTAGACAGACAGACGAAGGGACCTCCTGTGCTTTTTTCTGCCTACACTTTATATTTGGCTTAGACCAAATCTGGAATACCTCCTTAAATCTGCAGATAAAATGTAATTTGTGGGCGTGTCTGTTGTATGACACCGTCTAATATATATCTAATCTAATACATCAATCAATCAATTTTCATATTTGTAGCTTGATTTTTAATATTTATTAATTGTGGGCTCTTGTATACAAGAGTATATAAGTACAATATATTACGTATTATCTTAATGATCGAATTCTGCTCCAAATGCAATTATCCGAACCCAACTTCTCTCATATGTCAATTTTCAACTTTATAGCTCTGCTTTCGTGGCTTTTTAAGATCTTTGTCGATAGTGGGCAGTGCAGTTGATCCATTGCCCTCAATTTCAACTCAAACAAGCAAGAATACTAAATTTGGCTTATGCCAAATTTTAAATTCCCTCCATATGTACTTACAAACGCGGACAGGGCGCGTAAGGTATACGATTCCGTACAGTTTTTTGTAAATTATTAGCATGTCTGATATGCGACCACGCCTATTTTTGGCACATTGATGAATGATATAATATGAGCACCAAATTCCAACTTCATAAGTAAATTTTTGTAGTAGATATATAGATTTTTATCGATTATGGGCGTGGTTATTTGCCTATTTATTACATTTCAAATAGCGATTTGTGAACAAAAACTAGAATGGTCTGCACAAAATTATAGCTCAGTATCTCACAATTTACGACTATGAAAATGCCAGCAATAGGCGGACTCACGGACACACAAACATACATGTCTAGATCTAGTTTTTGATCCATTGTGAGGTCTCTGACGCCTCCTTCTAGATGTTGTAAATGGAATAATTAACTTAGTATTACCCCCTATTATGTGACTGGTATAAAAATTTTAGATAAAAAATTCTATCCAAATCTCATTTTTGATTACAGTTAAAGTTACCAAGGAGTCTCTGGCGACAAAACAAACTTAATATAACCTCCCATTTTATGTAGGGATAAAATTCAAAAATCATTTTCTTTGGGTTTCTTTACTTATTCCTTATATATGCTTACAGCGCTGCGACTATATCGAGAAACAAGTGAAAATAATATAATCGATCAAGCCCAATCATTTAATGCTTTGCACCACTTAGCTCCTTAAATTATTACAATGAATTGAACATATATCGTATTTGTAAAGAGGAGTTCTATAAATGATCCGATCAGATCCAAAGTGGGCACAGCCAAATATAAGCCAATTAACTATTCTTTACACATTTTTGGCAAAATTATTAATAATTGCGATTTTTTATTATCATTTATCATTATTAAGACTTCCATTATATGGGGAGGGATTCTAATTCGGTCTATTTTCAAAAGGGTTCCTCTTAAAAGCCAATAGACGTCCATACACCATATACAAATTTTAACGATACATGTTTAAAAATGCGACCTGTAGTTTGCGCACAAATTTACTTTGAGAAACAGTCGGACATGGTTAAATCGATTCAGATTTTGATACTGAATCGATCGGTATACTTGAAGGTGGGTGTGGCATTTGCCATTTAGGAGTTACAAACATACGCACAAACTTAATACACTCTTACACAGTCTTACCACATGTAGTGTAAGGTATAAAAACTGTTTGGCAAATACGTTGAAGGAAAGAAAAACACATTTAATGATGAACGGGTGTGTAATGATAAATTGCATAGAAAGGAGAAAATTACAAAAGAAAAGGAAAAAGAACACAAACAAAAACAACACAATCGGTATATATTTAGAAACACACACATACCCACTTATCGTACAAGCTATAAACGAGTATGTAAGAAATAATGTATCTACCAGTTACAATGACGTCTATATGTCTAAGAATATCAAAAAGTATTCACAGGCAACACATTAGCAGCACTACCTGTAAAGCACCACAGAGTCTGGCAATTTATATTCTAAAGGTTTTTCTCTTGGTTGATATTTTTTTGTATTATTGTCTACTGATGAGTTTCTTAGGAATTCTTATCTTGTTGGTCATGCTTTCTCACTTTCTGTCAATATTGCTGAGGTGGCCTCATAGCTAACCGTACCATATAATTAATACTAAATACGTAACCATACCCAACCAACCGAGCAAGCTTCAATTCCACGGGGATTAAAGACCAACCAAAGGTTTACAAACACATTTGAGGGAAAAAGTACGTACATCATATATCCTATCCTTCAGTGATTATAAAAAACACACCTAAAGCGAAAACGTTACTCCATTCAGTTGCAAACAAGTTGTTATAGAATTTACAAATTTAACCAATCGGTATCAACAGGTGGTCTAATTAGTCCCTTTTTGTACTCTGCGTACTACTTCAGCCAGTCTACTAAATATGTCACATCGGACAAAGATGTCAGAGATCTTGAAGACTATAAATATTTGTGATTAAAAACAAACAATTTATTCAGGTATGTCCGTATAATCGTCAGTCATAACCTATACACCTAATCATTGAAATAGGGTGCAGCTGTATACATGCCACACCCGCTAAGTTATTTCGTTATGCTATTTCGTTTGCAACACCCAGAAGACGGCGTCAGAGACCCTAACCCTATCTAGATCAGCATCAAAATCTAAATTGAATTAGACATATCGTTCGTGTGTTCGCGTGTCTGCCTGTTGTTGTCATTTTAAATTGGGCAAAATTTGTCAAACGAACACGCCCACAATCGGGTTAAGATTGTGTATCCATTACGGCTACGAAGTAAAAATTCGGTGGACACATTTATAATCATCTCTTTTATTGATATGCAAAAAATGGGCATGGTCGTATAACAAAGTCGTCCGCACTTTACAAAAAACCGTTTTCAGCGTAAAACTTTTACAAATCTGAGTTCCCTATTAACCGTTCCCGCCAGTATATGTTTATAAATATAACAAGAAATGAATTTCGACTAATTTGATGGCATTATCAAGGAAGTCCGTTGAAGCCTCTGCACCAGCCGAGTTGCTTAAGGCTTTGCCTTAATAAATTCTGGGCGCTGTGGAAAGCGGTTTACAACTCAGCTGTGGAATAACGTACGAAAGTTTTGTAAGCCGGAATTTAAAGTGTCGCCAAATATTTCTTATTGGATCATAATGTTGTGGGGGTATATTGGTTTTGTTCAAACATTTGTAAGTACCAGAAGGGGCAAACTACACCCTTCACTAGCAACATAACACAACATAGCATAACGTAACTTATGGATGATATAACGAGTAAAGGTAGTGAGTCCCCTAGATTTTGTGCTCACCTTGAAAACTTTTAGAACGATTTTTCGCCCTTCACAAACAGACCATACAACGTTAAAATTATTCAAAATCTTATATTATTAAAAAAAAATTTATTTATTTTTTTAAATTTTCTTCACGTTAACGTTTATTATAAATTTCTTACACATGTAGGATGATTGAAGAAACTAAAAAAAAAAAAAACTCAACTGACCTGCAGGCCGACTATTGCGACGACCAATTTCGCCCTCTTCCGTAAATAAAGGTGAATGCCTGTGACCACTTGCGAATTCGGAGCACAAGCTCAAGTAGATCAGAGCAATGAATAGACATTTATGGTGAACTCTCGCCACCGACCGGATATGGTTCGCTGTGCGTTTCGTTGTTGCCACCACTACTGCCACTGTCTCCTTAATGGTGATGGCCATTTTAATAATTATTTGCAAGGATTCCTTTATATAATTTTTTTTTATTATTTATAAACAACACGACTTTTTCACTTTTTATTTATTTCTGGTTTTTTTTTCCTCAATTCATCTGTTTGCCTTTGCAAAGTGTTTTATGAAAATGTAGATTAGATAACACTTGCACACAGATCTCGTATTAATACTTTTTTCAGCCTATTTTTTAACTTTACTCTTGCTTTTTTCTTCACTTAACTGATGTTGGCGAAATATTTTTTGAGTAGATTTTTCTATTATTATTTACACTGTTGTTGTTGTTGTTGTTGTTGTTGTATTTTGGATTTATTTTTTTTTACACTTTTACTATTTATTTACGCTTGGTGTTGGTTGCTTACGTATAAGATGATGGGGAGATTGGCTTTTTTGTTTTTTGTTGCATTTCATGTGTTAAAACGAAGTGCACGACCTCTTAAGAGCTTTTTTCTAAGTTTTCTAAGTTTTCGTGTTATTTACTTATATTTTAAATTTTTTCACTTTTTTTTTTTTGCATGTTTTTGTTTCTCTATTACAAAAACGACACTAACAACGCCACAGGTTGTGACCTTATTTTTTTTAGAACCGTTAATTTTCTTCTTTTGGTTTTTTTTTTTCAGTCAAATTAATTATTTGAAATGTTTCTCATTTAAGGCCAAGCCGTTTGCGTTTATTATTAAATGAGAATTAATTTAACAATTTTTTCTTAAAGCATTTATTTTTTTTCTATTTCTTTGCTTTTAAAAAATTTTTCTTCACTTTTTTTTAAATGAAATTCTCTTCTTTCTGTATAAAGCGTGGTTGCGGTGTGTGCAAAATATTGCGCTTTTCGGAAAATTGTGTCCACACACGATATCGGTCGTTGAATAAATAAACCAACGAACCGATCGCTCGCACCCAGCCAAGTAAACTCACAACGGTGAGACAGTCACAAACACCAATACTCTAACACACTAACACTAGAAAAATAAAATAAAACGCATACACACATACACACACATAAGCTTATATACAAACTCAAATGCAAATGTAAATACAAACACGCAAAAAAACAAGTAAAATAATTATAACAACAAAAATAAAACCATCAACAACAACAATAATAGTAATAGCAATAGCAATAGTTTGCTAACCCCAAAGATATTGAATTGCTTATAGACTCAAATGCTTGGTATCTTAACTATATGTGCAGCGTACGTTTGTACGACACTTCTCGTACGAGCGCATTAGAGTTTACAGTAATTGCTGTTGCTATTGCTGTTGCTGCTGCTGTTGCTAATGCTGTTAAAACTGACTCTCGCGCTATTTATCAGTTTTTTCGGTTTTGTGATTTGTCTTATTTAATTATGTTTTGTATATGATAATATTCCCACGATTCCTCTCCCACTCTATCACTCACTTTTATTTGCACACACTCTCTCTTTTATATTCTCTTAATAAGTTTTTAATTTTTGTTAATTCTTTACACGCGCGCCATATAAAGCTTTACAATGAAAAACACAAAAAACTGTTGCTGTTGTTGTTATTCTTGTTATTTAAAATTGGGAGACAAGCATACATGTTTAGTTTAATTAAACAAATTTTTCAAAAAAAAAAAAAAAAAAAACTCTTGAAATATTTATTTTCTTTATTCTCAACGTACACACGCGATCATTACAAAAACTCGCTAAACACTGTTAACTTGATTGCATTGGGTATACTCGTGAAGGCTCCCCTTACTATATTATTGTAACAGAGCAATCTGCTCACAACTTTTTTCATAAACATAAAAAATCACGTTCATTTTGCTCTCTCCCCATGTTGAACAACATTTATAAGAATAAATGTCGAACACACAAACAAACAAGTAAATGATAAGTAAATATTAAGGCAACATGTTGTTGGCAACATATGGGATAATTTGGTGTAGTGTGTGCGTGTTTGTGTTCGGATGTTGTGATTTCAAGGTATAAAAATGTACATAATTTAACAGGAGTTTCTCCTTTTTTCACTAATAATCTCTCTATCTCTCTCTCATACCGTCTTTTATACAATGCCGACTACAGGGTCACTCCTTTGGGCTTGAAAGGTATAATGTGTACGTATATAGCCCTATGTTCCCATTTTCGTATTTTGTAGGCCTATCTGTGTATGTGTGTATGTGTTGTGGCAGCAGCTCCTCCTTCACTGAAACCTTTACTGCATCTCTTCATTCTTACCTTCATTCTTTCACTCTTACTTGCCTGGGCGGTTTTAATCTTCTGTTTAGCATCTTTACGTGCCTTTACACAAACAAAACATATAGAACAGGTAGGCCATGTTGTTGGTGCAGTTGTGAAAAAGTATATGTTATGCAGTAACCTCAGTTATGTGCATATGCAGGCGTATATACACACGTGCGTAAATAAAACAACTAGGTAGGTATTAGTTTAGGCACACATATATGCGTATACACACAGGTTTGTTAGCTATTGTTGTCAAATGAATTATTTACACCAAGAATGTAAACATTGGTAAAACTGTAAATGGAAAAACCTCATTGTTTAAAAAAGATATTCGCTTGTGCGGATACGAATTAAATAAATAAAAAATTCTATGATTTTTATTATATCTTAAGCAAACAGAAAAAGTCATACTCGGCTTAGACTTCATCCCTTTAGGGCATTAAAGTAAAACAAGTGAAAATGTCAGATTTAATACCCTACACAGCTGATGCTATAGTTATTTAAGTATATCAGAAAATGTAAGTTATTAACAAAATATTTCGTGAAAATTCACTATTTGGGAAGGAGTCCTAAAATTTGGTCCTATCTGGTCCAAATTTGGCTTAGTCAGGTATTAAGCTAATTAACTATACTTCCCCAAGTATTCGTCAAAATATATTAAGAATTACAAATTTTCCTTATATAAAAACTTATTTCAAATAAAGGCGTTATATGGAAAGATGTCCAAAAAAATGGTCCAACTGAATGCACTTGTAATAGTACATGCTTTTGGGTCAAGGCGCGCCCTTATACCACATTTCATTAAAATATCTTCAAAACTGTGGCCTAAAGTTTGCGCATAATTTTACATGGATACAAAACGGACAAAAAGAAATCGATTCTGTGATTTTGCTTACAAGTGATTCTGAATCGATCGGTATAATATTATACATAATAGGCGGGTTATAAACATCTACACAAACTTAATATGCTGTTTGCCACAAGTGATGTAGTGGTTAGTGGTTATAAATTATGGGCAATTTTTATATGAAATCTAAATAACGATTTGTTTTTGTTACATTTTCTGGTGGACCTATCCTATACATATATAATAAAATCTCCTAAGGAATATGTGTGTCAAACTTCCTTGATAAAAAAAAACTTAGAACCGAACGATTTTTCAGTTTTTTGTTTTTTTCCTAATACTAACTTGTTACCAAAAACTTCTAATGATTCTACCAAGTTCCAAATCGATTACTCCATTTTTACGAACGACACAATGAGACTAAATCACCCTTGATGTTACCCTCTGAGTGTTGCACATATTTTTACAAAATGGGTGCATAACTTCAAGGTGCCTGGTATAAAAAGTGTTTTTGAAAATAAAATAAAATAATTTAAATTTATTGGTCGGTATCATATTCTTCTCCTCTTTAAATGTAATTTGTATAGTCGCCACGGGGCTAAGTACTCATTTTATTAAAACGTTTGTAACACTCAGAGGAAAGCGTTAGAGACCCTATAAAATCCTATCAATCAAATCTTGAATAGAATTTGAATTTCGATTTATTCATTTAGCTAGACAGACTGTCCCTCCTTGTATCTATCTATAGTAAACAATCTCTCAGTTGCAAAAATTTAGATATCGATTCCAAAATTAATAAAATATTAATGATGATAATTTTTGTGCTTAGTTAGGATACAGAAATTGGGTAAAATCTGTCGAAGGACACTCCCACAATCAAACAAAAACTAAAGGATCACTTTTTTATAAACTTTTTAATCATTATTTGTGACATTAAAAGACTGGAATAAATTAAAGACTAAACATTAAAGTGGGAGGAGCCCAGAAACGCCCACAAGAAAATATTTGACAAAAACGAAAGAATTTTTCGTTAAAAAAAGAAAATGATTTAAGTGCAAAAATAAATTCCACATTGCCCACATTTTATAATGAAATAATGGCATATAAGGCACGCCCACTACCGACAAAGATCTATATAGGTTTCTAGGTTGTAATTTAATACGATTGTCTATAGTCATCTCATCCACAGATGTGCCAAAATTAGGCCCCCAATCGACAAAAGTCTTTATATCTGCCACAAAAATTGAACTTTAAATTTGATGCATATATTTGTGATTATCTCATCCTCCGATGTGCTATCATGGGCATGGTCGAATAGGAGACACGCCCCCAATTTACAAAAACCATATTCACCATAAAATTAGACTCGTAAGCTGATACGTAATACGTAAACTATTAGAGGGCGCAACATATATATATATATATATTGCCAAGCCCACCGCTATGGATGTGGAGGGTATTTAAAATTTGGCCTAAGCCAAATTTAGCTTTCTTACTTTTTCTATTTTGATGAAGTAAAATTTCGCCACAACAATTTATAATTTTTTTATTCCTTATTTATGCGCGTGGACCATTCCATTCCTGTCTAATATAATAATAATAATAAGAACCTCATGAAAATATAAATGATTACCTTGATTTATATATGTATGTATATAAGAGTGTTTTAAAAACCGTTTACAAACATTTTTTGTTTGTACGCATATTGTTGTTGTTTATTGCGTTGTTGAAGCGGCATTTTGTCGCAATTTGTAAAAGCAGTTGCTGCAACACTTACGGGAACGTGTACGTTGTCTACGTTACCTACACCTTATGTTCGCACGTATGCAACACATAAGTATAAGTTGTGGTATAAAATCCTAGAATTTTTTTGGATTTTGCTGACTTCATGTATGCGTTTTCGCTTCAGCAACCCATTTGTTGATATGAGAGTACGTGTGGGCTTGTAGCAATTCCTGTTATTGTTGTTGTGGCATTTATTTAGGCGTCTCAATTGAATTGCAATTGTAAGAAAATGGAATGTCTACAATTTCAATAATCTTGAGCCATAAAATAATTGTTCGCTTGATCGATTACCAATCACTCAATGTTCGTTCAATTACATCCTACAACATGCACACACACTAGTATGCACTCAATGTAAGAATCGTTAATTGTATCGCAAATAGTATTTTTCTTTACTATACAAAATGTAATGCGATTGAAGAGGTATGGCGCCATTGAAGCACCCCTTATTACACTCACCACTGAGAGGTTCATTTACTCTGGCCAAACGTTTGCAACCACGGTATGTATAGGAGAAGGCTTAAGAGACCCCTAAACATACATTTCTTTTGCGTATTACTTATAAACTCTTAGTAATACCAGATTCAAGCGTCTAGTTATTCACAAAGCTACCTGACTCTCTTCTGATTGAACCGGTAAATATCAACGCAATCACGTGGTGATGAATGGTCGTTCCAACGCTCCAACATTGAATTCACAAAAACGTCATTGCAGATCATGCAACCATATCAGGCAGCCGCAGCTTAATCCAGCCGACTCTCTCAGTTATTAACTGTTATTAACTGAGAGAGTCGGCTTAACTATCCTTCTTTAGTGGATACGTATAGGTCGCACTCGACCCTCATTGCCGTATTAGAAATGCTCGGATATCGGGGACCACCGAGCTATTGCAGTGAAACACGCCGCTTAACAAAATACTTTGCAGTCAGTAAAGGAAAGATGAAATCAGGAAGGAAAGAAGAAATAATAAATTAAGATCACTTCAGATGCAAAAAAAAGCGCTAGTATAGAGAAAAGATGAAAGCTGGAAGAGGAAGAAATGAAACCTGGAAATTCTACCAAAAAGTTAAGAGTCTGGCGGTGGGTTCAAATCAGATCCGCTTCTGTAAACGATAAAGTCGTCACTGATATTCTTATGACTTCAGGTTATAAGGAGAACATATCTCTTATTTGCTTGGCAGAAAACATTATAGTGGAACCTCTATAACTTAAGACATCATACGCAAACTCGTACCCATAGCTCCATTCATTCATCAAATTCATTCGCTAAAATAATATATATTTACAATATGAAATTCCGCAATTTGCCCTTCATGTACGAGTACTTTGTGCCCGCCACTTGCAGTACCCACTTAAGTTTTGTTCGAATCCTTCAATCGCATTAGTGTTCAGGTTGAATTGAATACATTTCGTTCAATTAGCATTTGTTGCTTACACAGTATGTCGTAAATTGCTCATTGTTTCTAAAATTAACGCTCTGATCTATGCTGGGTGCACACATGTGCATCGGTATTCAAATAATACGTTTCGATAATAAAAAATTCTAATTTCACACAAATTGACGCATTGATTAGCTGGCTTTAAATCTAGCCATGTAATCTGTAATTAAAATGGCCATTAAATGTATTTTAGCCGTATACAGCAATAATTTGCATAACATTTATATTCTTGCCGGCTCTTGCATCCATTTGAAGGCGGTGTTTTTGCACGTAAGCTACCCCAATGGCTTAACATTTGGGCGGTGATGGTGGTGGTGGTGGTGGTGGTGTTGGTGGGTTTAGCTTATAATGCACGTGTGCCTTATGATGTGTGACGATTGTATGCATATTGTGCGGATGTGTGTGTGTACGTGCCATATAGCTTTTCTTTATTATTAATTATATATTTTATTACGCGTTCCACTTTTGTTGTTTGTTTCAATCTATGAAGTCATGTTTATTTTGAGTTTATTAACATAACCAATCTCACACATGCACACTGGCACACACAGTTTATGCATTAAGCGAAGAAATTATTCGGAGCGAATTTACTTTTAATTACATTGCTACGGTTTCGTTGGCTATTAATGCATTGTTATGATATTTAATTAAATTTTTAATGCATTTTTATGCACCATTAATCAAAATACAAGAATTATTCATACTTTATACGGTGCAACTGCTAATCGGTTCTTAAGCGACACCTTCTTCTGGGTAGTGCCAACGGTATAACAAACTTATAAGTACGCCCGTCTGCGTACGTGAACCCTATTACAAGAGAGAATGTTATATGTTATAGTTATACGCTATCATTTAATACCCTACACTTCCACGTTCCTCATATTATGTTCTGAATAGTTTAGTTGTGGTTTAGTCAGAAAACGCGAGGCATTGTCATGGGATTCAAGCCAATTAACTGCTCTTCACTTGTATCGATTAAAATGGTCCAAATCCATCCAACTTCAATGGGGTTCCTCATTGAGGCAAATTTCATTTTCAAAACATTTAATTAAGTTGATTCAGAAAGTGATCCTAAATGGATCGGTGTAATGTAATAATGTGGTCTCTGCCATAGCCATAGTACAGAGTATAACAAATGAAAGTGTAAAAGAATCCAAATTCCATTATTTGAACAATAAGCAAAGAATAAATCTCTCTCCCTTGCGTTCTGAATCATTGCCCATAATAGAAGTTAAAAATATATAATATCTCAATTAATGCTGGCGAGACTAATGGACACTTTCATGCATTTCACTTTTACTCCTCAGTATGTACGTATATACGTAAACGTGACCAATTCATGCAGAGATGCGGTTGCCTTCGTAATGCGCTAAACAAAATCATCTAACATGCCTTGCACGTTTTGTGGGCATGATTATGCTCTCAGATTATAGATCGAATATTGCCTTCCTTCTTGGTTCCTTCTTGAATTGCAAACAAGCTTGAGGTTCGATCGCGTCCACTTTTGGCACATCAATGCATGAACCGTGCCGACTTTCAGCTTCGTAGCTTAATTTTTTAACCTGATACATAATTATTGTTCATTGTGGGCGTGGCATTTTGTTCATTTAAATGGAAACCTTCAAACAAAAATGAAATATTCAATTCGTGCACAGAATTGTTGCTCAACATTTCATATGTGAAGATGATTCCCTTGAAGCATGATGCAATATCAATGACACGCCGATTGTAGTGCCGGCTGCGCACATTCGCATCTGCGTGCCAGGTAATCTGCATTTACAGATACATTTCATAGTTTACTGTCTCCTCTTAATGGTCGCTAATTTATAAAAGCAAAACAAATAATATATGTAACAAAAACAACACCAAAAACATAAACAAAAACCCACAACACAGCACAACTTCAATTTTCCTCTGCACCACTTTGAAATGTAAAACGTACAATGTATGCAAACACCACCGTCACCACAAGTACATATTTATCACACATGTTTATGGAAGAGTGTGCGTTGTGCACTTTAAGCATGAGTTTGTATAGATGTGTGTGCATGAGCTAGGAAAATATATTAAAATGTATCCCCATCTACTTGGCTGTATATGTTTGCCGACAATTTTAATTGCTGCCGCCAATTAATTTGCGTGTAAACACAAATTGATGGCAACATAAGTGTGTAAAGTCATTCCATATACTAACCGCGCATACGCACAAACACACACACACACAGTAACAAAATACTTTCATTACTACATACACACATAAATAAATTAATACGTGATTAGAATTTATATTTTATAGCAAACGCATGGCACTGCATCTATGTAAATGGCTATTGGATGGAACTCTAATTGCAAGCACAAGCATACAAGACAGAATCAGCTTCCGTTGCCATTTATTTTTATGGGCTACCAATCTATATAAATAAAAGTAGAAGTGAGACCGGACTTGTGAATGTACTGATCGTCCATGCAGTGCATACATATAGAATAATAAAGTCAATAAACTTCCCGAGGCGGACGGAATATTTCTAAATGTCGCGGCGTGTTCACAAGCGGATATCCCTGGCCCTCAGTTTTAATGATTTTCACCATTTTCTTCAATGTTCTGCGCAATACTTTCGATTATAAAACAGCAAATACTTAGTGCTACACCAACGATTACTAGGAATTATATATTTTCGCTCAAGTTCAAACTCGATACCTTTCGGTAGGGTTCCTTTTAGTCCTTGTACCACGTAGAATGTTTCCAAAATTGCGACCTGCAGCTTAGACAAATCTTAAACAGACACATAGGCGGACATGATTGAATCGGTTCGAATCTGGGTTCTGAATGGATCGGTTTAATGGAAAGTGGGTGTGTAGGTGTCCGCATAAACCTAAACCTAAAATACCCTCTGACCACAAACCAAAATTCATTAGCTACGTATTTTCCATTAGTATAGAATATTATATTATTATAGAATATCTCTAGTAAAGATACAGACAGAGAACGACTGACATGATACGCACGATTTGAGCTAAGACTCAGACGGTTCTCCTGACTAATACTTAACGGTAGTCCCAGGAGACCTACCGTCGGACGTTGGAGGGGTTTTAGTGAATGAGAGTCCTACACTGACTGGGCTTTCAACGCTGTCCCCTTCGTTAAAAAAAAAAAAAAACCAACGATTAATATAATCCAGGCGAAAAAGAAAAATTCCATATCCATAACGGACATGCTGGGTAGTCGTCGTAAAGTATTTTAAAGAATTTGGTTCGCTTAATAGCTACATAGCCATTATCCCTCCATTTATACCACAGACCGTGTTGTTGCGATTCCATAGTGAAACAATTCAAGTCCTGTGCATAAGTAGCATTCGGATTGAGGGGATAAGCGCTGAAAAATTCACCGAAAAGTCATAGAATGGTTGTATGAGATGCTCATGCATATTGTTAATTTAACGCCAACTGCGACGTGATAATATAAATGAAGTGCAGCGACTGAAATTGCCCAAAATGACACGAAATTCAGGTGGTTCGTATTTCACGAAAACACTTTCGTATAACATTAAATTAGCGTAGGGGTTATCGTGCAACTCTTCCAAAACATCAGCATTCAAGGCCACTTTGAGATTTTCGGCAATAAGTTCCTCAAGATTTTATATGGGTGGTTGAAATGTGGGCTGAGTAAAAAAAACTGTGATGTAGGTTGAATGGTAGACGAATTATAAGTAACCTAAAATAAAGAGGAGCATATAAAAAACGCGCAAACTTTGTGCAGTATCGTCCAAATTGAGGGCGGCATTGGAGGTGGCTTGCAGCAAAGCCAAGCTTAGTAGAAGATTTTGTGAAAACGAAGGTTTCGGGTGTTTAATGAGACGCATGATTTATTGAGTTATTCGAAAAGTATTTTCGTTTAAAGTTAAAGCTGTTTAAAGCAAATCAAATGTATTGACGAATAGTAACTTCTTAGATTACAGGGTATAGGGTTCGAACGTTCATGAGTACGTGAAATGCCTTAAATTAAGGCAAAGGGTTCCACAAGTTCCTCTAGAAAGAAATTTTATCCATCGCACTGTTGCTTGTACTTTACTTCTCAAACGTCACGAAAATTATCTATTAAAGGGAACTGTCATTGAGGACGAAAAATAGCTTGTTGAAAATCATGCTAAATGGAAGAGATGAACTACATCAAAAGCTGATGTTCATTACGAAGAGGTTGCGGAAAAAAGCTAAAAAAAAACGTTTTTCTTTTGAGCTTCTACCAGACAAATTCAGCAGAACAAATTGCCAAATTTTTCAATAGAAAACTGATTGATATTTCACCAAAATAATGCGAAAACTCGCTTTTCAAAATATTTGATGGATTTTGGATTTACAAATATTCCAGATCTCGAATTTCTTTTAATTACTTTGCTCTCTACAAATTTTTTTTTAAACGGCAAAACTTCATCCGAATGCGTGCGCAAAAAATTGATTGAGTGAAGTTTTTACCAGCAAAGAATGGAACTAAAAAATATAATTTAACCAAACATTTACAGTAGAGACATCTACCTGAGATATTCTTAATCGCATCGTATCAATTGCCAAGTCGATGTAGGTCTTCTATCCGTTCGTGTATCTGTGCGGCTGTGTATGTGAATTTTTGACCAGAACTCTCACGTAATTTGCTTTTCTCCACTATTTTTCCCCTGCCAGCACTATCACGAGCGCAAAAGTTGATGTATTATTCTGAATTTTAATACAAGTAATCTTTATATGGGTAGGTTTAGTTTTGAAAATAGAATATATTGGACTAAGTATCCACTAACAAGGCTACAAACTACGCGATATCATGTGAAGTCAAATTTTTCCGGAAAATTTTTATATATTTAGAGCAAGTCAAAATATTATAGTCAGTCAATCCCAACCATCAAATACCCTACACCACTTGTTATATTATTCAATTTAATTTTTTTCTTTGAAAAATGAAGAATTTTATTTTTTTATACCTCCTTGTATTTTCAAAAATTTCAATATGATACATATGTCAGAAAAATGTTTTTATATGGGGAGGGGTTCTGGTCCGATCCTATTCACTTTCAAAAGGGTTTATTTTTGGACCAAAACACTTCCTTGTACCACATTTCATTGAAATATCTCAAAAAATAATAGAATCTCTTATGGGGAGGGGTTCTAAAAATAATCCAATTGGGTCCATTTTCAATAGGGTTTCCCTTTAGTCCAATACACGTCCTTGTACAAAATTTCATCCAATAATTTAAAAAAAATTCGTCCTGTAGCTTGCGCACAGATTTACGTGGACAGACGGACATGTTTAAATCGATTCAGATTTTTATTATGAATCGATCGGTTTAATTGAAGGTGGGTGCGGCTGTTTAGGACTTACAAACATCCGCACAAACTTAATACCACAATACAAAACTTTACCACAAGTCGTGCAGGGTATAAAAATCAAAAGTTTATTTAGAATATTTAACGTGGGTGACCTTTGAAGATCCCAAATTTAGAATGAGCGTTCTTTATATTTAGAATGAGCTTTCTTTGACAAAACTTGTGAAAATGAGTGTGATCAGTTAACGTCCAAAGCATTGGCGGTTCATAAACCTTTCACTGAAGTGGGCGTGCCCTATTAACATATGTCCCTTCCCAGAATACAGAACCTCTACTATGGTGAAGGAATCAACATTGCCACGCCCAAAAAATCAATATATTGTACGCCTGTTCATTGAAATAAATTTGAGGTATTTTTTCCTTATTCGGAGAAGTAAACTAGTGAGTAATGACGGTGGGTGTCCTAGATTTGGCATACGCCTCATATAGTTTTTAATTTTTTTTTTTTTAAGATCTGTCTGTCATTTTCAGCTTATAATTGAAAATACTTGGAAACGTCTCTTTGTCAGGAACAATATAATCCAGACGTACACAAACAATTACTGCAAGTTTTCTTCTATGAACATAAACACTAATTGGTTTCAAGTAATTATTGTAATTATAAATAAGTTAGATGACCGCATCGATACATAAACTCTTTTCTAACTCTTTATTCAATTGGTTATTCTTTCACGCTGCTTTCCATAAAATCTATAAACCCAGCCTTAATTCATCACAAATAAAATCGTTTCATAAATATTCTATGCGGTTGGTTTAGATACGGACTACTTCCGCAGGACACTTCGGAAGTGATAAAGTCCAATGCGAGATCATTCAATTTGACACATTATGCTTCCCTCGACGTAGGGGCTATTTAAAATTCGGCTAAAGCTGCGCCTTGACTTTTCGTACATTTGTAATTGCACAAACACTTCTTCCGCTTGCCGTTTCAATCGATTCTAATAACAATGTTAGCTGTAATAAATATGGAATATGTGTATGATGTATGTGTAGATGAGTGTTTGTGTTACAGTGTATCAATGCAAGCGTCACACACATAGTGTACCGAATAACTGATGGATTTTCCCACAATAAAACAAAATGCATGCTTTTAAACATTTATATGCAATGGCATAAATGAAGTGTTTAATCTAAACCATATGGACTTGGAAAATACGACCACTAAAAACTAACAAATACTGTCACCGAACGCAGTGAGGGGAGGTGAGTACAAATCAGGTACAAATCTTGGGCATTATTGTGTGTGTTGACGTTTTTGTTGGGAAATTCTAATCGTTTCTACTTTATGGTATAATTTCCAGTGTCAACCTTGTGCTTTTAATTAAACGGCATTACAAAGCACAATGTGCCCTCTAAAGTCACTCCACACCCATATGTACCGTATGTGAAAGTGACTTATTATTCACTGCGTTTCGTTTCATATTCATAGTTGCACCCTACCTTCTGCACTTGTATATTAATTGTAGTTTATGCCAAATTTGAAATTTGGAAGCGCGTCTGTGTGCACAAATCATTCATTTGATTCCAACAATTTGTAGAAAATTTTTAGAAAAATAGAAGGGGGCGAGTTACGCTCCCAGCATCAATAGGCGAGTCCATCCACCCGTTCTCTCCGTCGGTGCGTCGGTAAACTTTTCTTTTTGTCACCCTCATGGCCGCAAACATTAAGACATTGAGCTAAAATTTGGCATCTTCAGTAACCTTTACAGTTTGGTATTGGAAATGGGCAAAATCGGTCCACGGACGGTGTATTTACTCAAATAAATCTATTTGTGTAATAATTACTCCTTTCTATCATATTAAGACTTCAACCTGATATTGAGCCAAATATTATTAAAGTTTCATTTTCTAAATAACTTTAATGCGATAATTTTGCATAAGAATAATTTTTAACTTTTCAGCATTTTTAATTAAATTAAGTAGTTACAGGCAACTTTAGAGGATTCGAATGGCATTTGAAAAATAAATTGCTTTAGGGTTTCAAATAATCAACCATAACCAAATTTTTACAACTATTTGCTTATTTACGATTTTGAAAGGTAAATATTCTTTACTAGCGGTAGGGATATCCCAAGAGGGAAATACCAGACTATTGTGTGAATTCACTGCGTTCCAAACATTTTAAGGAAATTCCCATATTTTGTCATTTTTTTGCTTTTAATAAGAACTGAAGAAGGTAATGTGTGTTACACACACAACGTCAAGGGTAAAATTTACATCAAGAGAAATACAATTTACACCATTCGGACGTATTGCTAAATTGACTTCGAAATTAATTTTGAGTGGGCAGGAAATTTTGCAGTATTTTGAAGACAGTTGATACCACTCGTACGTTATATGAAAAACTTTCGCTTAGGCCAAATCTTAAATACCATCCACCTCCACAACGGTGGGCGTGGCAAATATATATATATTTTGCCCTTTAATAGGAAATGTATTACGTATCAGCTTGCAGGTTGAGTTTTACGTGAAATATGGTTTTTTGTAAATTGTGGGCGTCTCTGTCATCTGATCATGCCGTTTTTTAACACATCGATGGATGGTGAGCCGAATTTCAAGTTCAGAGGTCAATTTTTATGCCAGATATATAAATTTATATCGATAGTGTGCGCGTCTGTTAGTCGACCACGTCTATTTTTTACACATCGGTGGATGGGATACTATAGATATTCCTACCAAATTTCAAGTTCATAGGTCAACTTTTTTGGCAAATATATAGATTTTGGTCGATTGTGGGCGTGTCTGTTATTCGAACACGTCCATTTTTGACACATCAGTGAATGGGATAACTATGTATAAGAATATTAAATTTCAAGTTCCTAGGTCTACTTTTATGGCTTATATATGAACGTGTCTGTAATTCAAATACGCCCTTTTTTTGAAATATCGATGAAGCTTATAATGAAATACCAAATTCACAGTTTATGGTTAAATTTTTGTGGCATATAAACGGATTTTTATTGATTGTGGGCGTGGCTCTTGATCAATTTTAACCATTTTAAATAGCGATCTGCATACAAAAACTAAGCGTACATGTATAAAAATTTCAAACTTAATATCTACGCCTGTGAGAATGCCGACAACAGACGAACCCCTGGACATACGGACATATATGTTAGGGTCGATTCAGTTTTTTACTTACGTGGAGGGTATAAAAATAGTTGTTTTTTAAGTCAATAACTCAAAAAATATTCGTTCTTACTGTATTTAGATATTTGTTAAGTTCAGATAATATCAAATTTTCGCACCAACTTTCAGTGGATGTACTGAAATTGTTTGGTTTCTCTATCAAATGACGCGAAATATATAAATAACCAAGTCTGATGATGATGTCATCAAATCAAATTAGAATGAAATGGTTTGTTTCATGAAAGATCTGTTTAAATAATGGGTGTACGAGTGTACGCTAATGAAAGTACGAGTATTTCCCATTTACGTGTTGAGTTGAACTTCTGGTTTTTCATACAATTAATCAAAATGTTTGACACACTTTCTCAACAAATTGAAAAGGACATGCAAGGACGTAACATAAACCTTATGGCGAAATGAATGTTAAACTTAATGTGAATACAATTTGTAATAAACCAGCCAGAAACGATATTTTAGAAGAGGAAATTCGTTCACATTCTAGTTTTTGCATTCGTTTCGATCATTGACAATTTTCGAATATAAATTAAGCAAAAGACACCTTACAGGAACAATACTTACCTTTGAATGAATGGCACTGACACGACAAAGGAATAGCGTGTAATGTGACCTCTGCTGGGCCTGGATAGAAGGAATTCTTATTGAGCTGGACGCTCTGCACATATGGTTAACAGATGTTTGTTTAATCCGTAAATGAAGCCAACAAGCACGTACACGAATGTATGCACCTATGCGAGTCATTGTGTTGAGACTTTTTTGTTTTTGTTTTGTTTCCTTTTACCTGCTAGTTACCTGCTACGGAAGGGAGGCCGTACGCTGAAATGAAAGCAAACATCTCATACCTACCTACATAATATAGATAATACGAATCATGTAAACATCTGGCAAAAACTAAATACTTATTAAACAACTACACAGAATCTACTGCAGTATTCATAGGAATTTGCCAAATCAACGTGTGGTATTATTATAAGGCATTCATTCAATGATCTATCTTGACTTGTTTAAATGCACAAACACACATACACACAACTTTCCATTCAAACCAAATACGAAGTGAATTATTCACTTATTCAACAAAAGTGTACATATGTGCGTACAGACACATTTATATATTTTCGCTTGAGCAGGTTTATACTGTTTAAAAAAAATTTCTTAAAAGATCATGTTGCGCATTTTTCTACCATGTAATCAAAGAAAAATCTACAACTCAGCCTTGTAACATGCCTTTGTAACGGTACAATCATGTTTGGAATTTTCTAATAAGTTCAATTTCACATACCATACAAACTATTCACAATAGTCGCCTAATCATTTGCAATGAGTAAATGCCTCTGCTTTCATTAACAATCCGTAGCAAGAAGAAAAATTATAGTAAGAAGAAGACTTTAGATATGCACATATATGTACTTATGTAGGCAGTTTCCTATATGTATATAAAAATCGTGGACGTAGCATGGTTACAGTTGCACCATATTTAGTGCCAGGACCCTTTTAAATGAAACATTTCGTCTCAAGGAGTGTTTTTTGTAAATGGCGGGCGTGAATTTTGTACATACGTACATATATATATTTTCAATCGGACATTCGGACAGATATGGTTGCATCAATTAAAACTTTGATTCTCTTGTTGAATATAAACACTTTCCCTCGCTTCACACAAGTCACAAGTTGAATAGCAATCTTAATATACCCCAGCTATAATGAAAGTGTATAAACAGAATAACTCCCGTTAACGTGGTGTGAAGGTTATGTGTTTTTTTAGTAAAAGCCAATCCTATAAAAATTCATAACAAATCTCCGGCACATGAATACTCAATGTAATCAAGTAACTGCATTCGAAATGCATCAGACAATGTCAGACCATTGATAACATCTCTTTTTTGAGGTACATGCACATAAAGGTATGTACATACAAACTCCCTTTAATGTACCTACATACCTTTTCGCTTGTAAAGTTTAACTTTTAATAGTTTTCAACTTTATTTAAGTTATCTTCCTACTTAGTAAATGGGAGCTTGCTTCACTGCCACATTACTTTTTGTTGTGATTTACACTTATCCGCCACAATATTATTAGTTATAGGGCTATATATCATCATCATAAATATATCTGATTATGTATACACGTATGTATGCGTAGTCGTGGTACGTTCAGCCCAGTGCGGCACTCCAGGGTAATCTTAGCGTAACAACGTTGCGCCCAAATTGTAATTTTGCTTAAAAACTTTTGCATTTCTTACTAACTGGCTTACATTACATACAATATCATTTAGATGATCTACATATATTACCTTGCCCGTAATGATTGTGCAAAATACTCGTCTACATATGTATTGGGTTGTTCGAAAAGTTTCGTTTGTAGCTGGCTAAATAAAGGCATTGATTGATGCACACTGCCCAGATACAACTTGTATAAATTCAATCGTTCATGCTTCATTTCAAAACTCTACAAACGTGTCCACGTATTCTTACAGAAATAACTTTGATGCGTCACCTTGACAATGGATGATGCAATAAGCAAAATTATCCATTTTTAAAGCAGATCACTAGACAAAATGAGTTAACCTGTCGGTTCGCAAAGCGATATGCTTACAAACAAGGTGATGATGCCTTTTGTGGTGGGGTTTCAAAAGAATCGTTTTGTCTTTTATCACCAACTGGGAAAATTGAATGACTCACTGCACCCACCACATTATTCAGAACCCTTATTTTGGATTATTACTTGTTATACGACAAAAGTTTTTAAACGACAAAACCCGTCCGTGGAAGGCATTTTTGCAAAGTTTATTCTACCCTTAGTCAAGAAATATTCCTAACTGATGTAAAGAACAAAAAACCAATTTAGTTACAAAAGTTGTAATAAAATAAACTTAAACTAGTTAATGATGTCGAATTTTCTAGAAAATAAATAAAGTTTTTCCGGGTCAAGCATTAAAATTCAGTAATAGTAAAATAATTCAGAACAATTGCAAAAACAACTGGACGAAAGTTTAAATATAAATACGAGTCACTCTCATCGGTAAGTGCGGTAAGTGAAATGGTTGTGATGACCGTAGAGTATTTTTGAATGATTGATTGTTTGAGAATTGATATATTGAGTCATAGTGTCATGGTGCTTTGTAACGGTTAATTCTAAGGACGTATAACAACGAACAACGATCTCTTCAATCAACATGTCAGCGATGTGTTCTTCTGGTAAATAGCTTACACTGGACGCCATTATTCTGAAATGTATCATTTTAGTTATATCATATTTTTACTAAATATTACAACCCAACCAATACCTTGTATGGATTGGCAGCTGCAAGTTTTATTCTAATTACATAACAAATAAAAAAAACTAAATATGGCTCCACCTCTAAATAGGAAAAGTGAACGTTTCATACACCTGATTACGCCCTTAATGCTTTTTGTATTACGTATCGACTAATAAGTTGAATTCAGCGTCAAATAATTTTTGTAATTATGGACTCGTTTATTATCCGACCACGCCCATTTTTGTCACTTCGTTGGATTTCCTAATTATAAATATATTTAGTAAATTTCAATTTCATTTTTATGGTTGTAAGAGGATTTTGTCGATTGTGGGCGTGGCACTTGATCATTTTTCTGCAATAGGAACCTGCGCATATGTATATGATCGAAATATTTCTAAAAAAATTCATCCTGGCATCTCAGTATAAACACACGGACGGACATGCCTATTTCGACTCCCATTTTAATGCTGATCAATTTTTATGAACACTTTGTAGGTCTTCTTCTAAGTGTTGCAAATAGAATAATAAACTTAATATACGCTCATTACTAAGATGAAGGGTATATAAAGGATATTTTTTGCTAAATTTTGGACAGAGGACATGTTTGGCTGTACGGCGATTCCGACTCCATTTAATAACCTTTTTATACCCTCCACCTTAGGGAAGAGGGAATATTCATTTTGATCATCCGTTTACAACACATCGAAGGAAGCGTCGGAGACCCCACAAACCATATATATTCTTAATCAGCATGAAAAGAGAAATCGTTTGAGACATGTCCGTACGTGTGTCCGTGTGTCCGTCTGTTGTTGGCACTCTCACGGTCGTAATTTTTGAGATATCAAATTGAAACTTTGCATACGTATTCTTAGTTCAATTTCGCTGCTCCGTATTGGAATTGGGCAAAATCGGTTAAGAGACACGCCCACAATAAACGAAAATCTCATCATACCTCGAAAAAATTGTATCTTTAAAAAATTATATATCGCACAATACTATGCCTATCAAGTTGATTTTTGGTATTAATATAAGTGGTACCGTTATCCAACACTGTGCTAAAAATGGGCGTGATTGAATAACGCAAACGCCTATAATTTAAAAAAAACACTATTTGCGTAAGTACATGAAATACATAAATATGGCATTAGGAGCTAATTTTTTAGAGAATTACAAAAGGTGGAGGGTATTTAAGCTTTGGTCTTAACCGAACTTTTCTATCTTGTTTTATATTTAAACTAAAAACTTAATTCTAGATTTTTAAAATTTTTAAAAAATTAGATTTACTCAATTGAGAAAAAATTATACAGGGTGCTTACGGTAGTTGAAGACACTCCGATTTAGAAAAAGTGCTATTTTAATAATTGGAAGAATTAGGTGGTGATGTAGAAACACATCTCCTCTAGTAGTGCATTCGGACACTACCAGAAATACACAATATGTCCAACAAGTGCAAGAGATGGTTGCCGAAAGCCCTTCAAAGTCCATGAGGATCATTGATCCGGGCATGCAAACTTTTCCGACCCCAGATTATTGCCGCTGATGGGGATTTTATTGAATAATTGTATACTCTAGGGAGTCAATTAACGTCGTGTAAAAATTTCATTTGAAATTATAATAAATTTGGCAAAAACATGAACAAATTAGTTTTAATGTCACTTTGTCCTCAACTACCATGCGCACCTTGTCCAGTTCATATCTGTGCATCTCGTAGAAAAATTAAAATTTCTGAAATTTAACTCCATTCTCATAGCCCAACTTTTTTTATGTAAAATCACTTCGTCTAAAACAGAGTTGTTATGTTATATATTTTATTATCAATTAAAATGTTTCTTTACATAATTATGCCATTGTTTGTTATTCACACACACACACACACACACACATTCCATTGATATTTATTACAAACATAAAAGTTGATTGCTTAATTTTTTGGGCATAGAAACCAATTGATCGTTCAGTTGCTGTGGCCACCACCACCGTCGCCGACTTGCATGTAAAGGGTGTGTCCATTAATAAAAATTACAAACATATAAAAAAGTGACTATGACAACAATAAGAATGGTAAAAAAAACCACTAATACATAAATAAGTTACGATTAAAAGAAAAATAAAAAATAAAAAGGAAAAGCCGCTTCCACTGACTGCACCTAAGTTTGCGTTCAAATGTAGGTAAGTATGTATGTATGGGATGTATCTACTTTCAAATTGTATACACATGTGTACAATGTATCAAATTTTCTTTGTTTGTTTACTTGACACTTTTCACCGGTAACAATAAGAAATGTGAAAAAATTTTTAAACCTAATTATTGTAGATACACCGCACAGATGTTTGTGGAAAACGGTATATTGAATTTATGCGAATGCTTGTAACTCCTAAATAGCAAGTGCCACACCCACTTTCAGAATCACTTTCTGAATCGAACCATATCCATCTCTCCGTTTGCCTGAAGCCTGTCCGTTGTGTAAATTTGTGCGCAAGCAACAGACAAAATTTGGTCCCAATCGGACTATTGTTGGAATATAATGTTCCATATAATGATATTTCACATGGCACTTATATGGCAAAGCCTCTCTTTTACTGATACAACTAAACTGGTTACAGCATAATGTGCGAATTTTAATGATCGTTCTTGACGGAGTAAAACATTTTCATTGTTGGTAATAAATTTGTTTTTACCATCTACGCATATCCACTGCGTATGAGTACTATAATATTATAAATGATGCAACAACTAAAACTAAAACTCTTTTCATCTTTACCGTTGATGATACATATTCCATTACATGCTTTAAACAACACAAGCGAAATTATCGACTCGTAAAAAAAGACACCTGCAAGCATGTTCATTACGCGCATGCTTATTCATATATTTTATATGTTTTTACATGTCACGTATGCTACCCGTATCATGATATCTAACAATAAATAACTTGAGGTGAGAAGTCTGTCACTGCATAGTAATATAACCATTAATTTCCATCATCAAGTTATGGCAGTAGTTGTAGTAATTGGAATGGAATAGTTTTGAATAAATTTGAGATTTTCAAAAAAACTCTTCAAATCAAGGTTCACTACTGTCAACTTATTAGAGACTGAATCAAATTTGTGGGCTGCATTAAAATGCTAACCTTACCTGGTGTTCATCGTTTATTGTGCGATGGATCACTTATAGACCAACTTTTGAAATAGGGTGAATTCCTTGGAATAGATCGAAACACCTTTCAAGCGTCATTCAAGTTCATTGTCAAACTGTTCAGCAATTGACAATGATTGCACAGTATTTTGATATATGGTAAACATGTATGCGGAGGTGAACCAATAGAGACTCCATCAATTACAATCAAGCGCTAGAAAATGTAAATTTTTTCTTTTTTTGTTTCACGAACAATTTACACGACTTTGATTTTCATATGAAAAATTCATAGAGTGACATTTTATATTAAAGTTTGAGATAAAAATCATTGACTTTGAAATTTATTACATACATTAGTGCAAAGCGGAGACAGGATTTATAAATTGATAAGCAGTTGTTGTGATTCATAAAATCAAGACAAAAATTGTTTGATTGAAAAATTTATATCGATCGTATGTAAATTTAGTAAATTTTCCATTCAAGATAGACCATACGATCAACTGACTAGAATTATCCAATTAAAAATAGTGGAAGTGGCTCTTAGTCCGATTTTTAATTGGCTGTCGTTTATTCAAAATTATAACATAAACATGATATAACACATGAGACGGCACTTACGCTGACAAGTCTGAAATTGCTATTTGTCTGACTTACATCTTAGGTGGATTTAGGTAAAGTTTTTGCCTTAATTGACTGAAAATGTAAAAACTTACTTAGGAATTATGTGTACATCATACTCACAATTTATGCATTATGGTAACATCAAGAGATCCTACAAAGTATACTCGTATATATATTCTTAATCAACATCAAAAACTAAGTCATTCTATGTAGACAAATATGTCCGTACGTCCGTGTGTATGTCTGTTGTTGACATTCTCACGGTCGTAAATTTTAAGATATTGAGATGAAATTTTGTACAGACACTTTTAGTTTCTGCATGCAGATCATTATTAAAGATTGACAATATCGGTCAATAGCCACGCCCACAATCAACAAAAGTCTATTTATCTGCTACTATTATGTTTTCTTTATAATTATCTCGTTCATCGATGTAACACAAATGGGCGTGGTCGGATAACAAATACGCCCACAATTTTAAACTGAACTGGACGTATGAGCTTGCAATCATACGTAATACATACACTATTAGAGGCCAAATCATGTACCTGTCACGCCCACTTCATATCTGTATGCGCATTTATGGATGCTTTCTTGTTTAAATAAAATTTTACCTTCTCTTTTTTTTACCTTCTTCTTCTCTGTTTGTGGTTATCTAAAAACAAGTAAACCAAATAAAATGGGACTACAGTAGACATGTGCAAGGATACCCATCATTATTAACCTCTTCCAATAGTTAAGATATATAATCGCAGGTAATATAATCACTGCGTGCATGTACGTTAATCACTCACCGATGCACTACATCTTCCCGAGCAATATATATGTATGTCAACATACCTTCTGTACTTTATAAGTAATGCGGAAAATGTAATGAAAAAGTCTTTTCAGTCTTTGATGCATTGTGGGCGTGTCGCTTGATCGATTTTGTCCAATTTCAATACCAACCCGCATATGAAAACTACCAACACTCCTGCTAAGTTTATAATCATTGTTTCTATTTAAGCGACCAGACTTTCTTTGTAGGGTCTCGGACGTCTCCTTCTGGTTGTTGCAAATGGAATAACAAACTTACTCAATATTTATATTGAGTGTATTTGGAGCTTATAGCTCCAAAGCATTAACGGTTGTTGTATACAATGCATGACATGACACTGCATGCATTAGCAAATATTTTTCTTTATTATTAGATTTAACATTTTACGTGTATGTACGTTTGTTTAGTAAATTGCACCCCAATTTTCAACTGGGTGGGTATAGAATAACAATTGTTATTGTTAATGATATTGTTGCTGTTGTTGTTGTTATTGTCGTTGTAAAATGGGTGGGTGTGACATGTATCTACAAAACTGAATTAAACAACAATCAGTAAACGGTAAATATTCTACTCTATACTCGAACTCAATCTCTACGTACACACACTCAGTTGTGACTGAATATGCAGTTCCACCGTACATGTATGTATGTATGTATGTATGTATGCTTTTCAATTCAGAATAAAACAAATAACAAAAGTCAATAAAAAAAAAAACAACTTAATTGTTTGCTTTGACAATTTCATGGATACTTTGACACAAGAGTTATTGTAATTTTAATTGTCATCTTGATTATAAGTTGACTGGGTTCTCGTTAAACACATGCCGCAACGATCAGCAATAGCAGTAACGCACATGTTCACTACTTCACATCACTTTACAGAACATTTCTGTCACACCAGATACATGATTGACTAATATAACACAGATAAGAGCCCTCAGGAGGGACATTATCATGGATCTCCGATGAAAATTAAGAATTGTTGAAAAACATCGCCTCCAATATCTTGCATGATGTTTGCTGACAATTTAATTAGATTTAATTACTTGTGTTGTCGATCGCTGTACACTCCACATAAGCAGGGGGCAGTACTAAGTTTCGCATTTCCTGTCTAATGTATTGAATAAGAAGTCAGAGATGATCAGTAACAAAATCGTATTTTATCTGATTTTGTCGTCCGTGTGCTCGACCTGACATCATAATTGCAGAAATTTCTTTTGTTTAAATTGATTAAAAATAGTCAAGTGCCACACCTGCTATTAAAAAAGTTTTCTTTTAACCTCAAATATTCGATTATAAACTTGAAATTTTTGGCCGCATGTTCATAATAACTCCATCGAATGATGTGTAGAGTATTGGATCTATCAGTTGAGACGTTTTACATACTATTTTGGAAGGCATACAAATATGGAGAATATTTTAGATGCAATGTAAGGCAAATAATTATAACCTGCACCACCTGTGGCAAAGGTTTGATTAAGTGTCCGTCTGTCTGTCCCTGTACATTTGTACACAATCTACGGGTCGCATTTATTGAGATATTTCAATGAAATTTAGTACAAAAACATGTATTAGTATAAAGAGGAATCCTATTGGAAATGATTCGAATCGAACCATTTTCAGAACCCCTCCCCATATAGGGTCCTATTATAATGGAAGTCTTTATATGGCAAGAAATCGCAATTAATAATATTTTTTCACAAAAATGGGTAAAGAATAATTACTTGGCTTAAATTGGCAAATTTCGAGATGATTTTTAGAACCCCTTTCCATATAATGATATATCACGAAGAAACTTGTATGGCAACAGTTTGCGTTTACTGACACAACTAAACTAATTGTCGCATTATTTAAGAAGCTCAGTGGTTTAGGGTATTAAATGCTTGATCTTGACTGACTATAACATTTTCACTTGTTTATTTACAATCACTTTAAATGACCCGCTTCTTACTAGAAAACACTACAGCACTGGAAAACGTGTAAACTCACAAGAACACATTGTGAACTACATAATTTTTTCTCTACAAATTGTAGGCGTGTCTACTATGTTAGCCTGCCTATTGGTGATACATCGATTAATTAGCGAATTTTTACTTTACAGCTTCATTGTGGGAGGTGGCAATTGTCCTTTTGATATAATAACCAACCGCTCTCTTACTTGTGAGTGAGTTGTCTATTTTAAATGCTATCGTTTTTTAATGACCTCATTCAACCCTTCTTGAAAGAAACATTTGTACATTCACAATTCAATCTATTTAAATTATTTACAACTTAATCAGCAACTCTGGCATCACAAATTATTGGAGTAATTGTTTGCAATCGATTGAAGAAAGTTCAATTGAGCAAAGTCAACTGTGTAAGAGAAAAACGAAAAGATATAAATATGCGTAACATTTACACACACATACAGCAGAAGTACAGCAAAATGCAAAATTTTTAGGGAAAAGGCTTCTAACCAACCCTTGGAAAGAGATTGCACAGACTTTATAACATATGATCTAGTTGTGTCTCTCTGTTAATGTACCTGTGGTAAGTAATCAGCTTCATTAACCTGAAATTATATATTTTGAATTTTGACCGGATGCCATGTTGATGCAACAACACCCCACAAACTATAACATTTTTATTTATTTTACAAACATTCTGAACCTTTTTCATCTGTACTTCAAACATGGTCAAATGTACTTTAGGTAAATGCTCCCAAAAATATGTGAGACCCCAGACAAAGCTTATAAGTAAACTTTTTACACGACATGGAGTGTTTTTTGATTGGCACATAAACACATAGATGGACACACGAACTTTATGAACATTTGTATGAAGTACGACTGATGAAGTACAAGTGGTTTGCTTGAAGTACACATGAGGATTTTTGAAATTAATTTGGCGTTAGTTGAAGTACACCTGGAAGTGTGTAGATGGTGTAGATAATTGGTAAAAATTGCCTGTAGCCTAAGTTCTGGGGAGAAATATGTTCTCGGATTTTTTGGATTAGTCAAGAAACGTGTACTCATCTCATCCCTAAAAATATTAAACGTTAGAAAATTTCGTTTCCTGTACAATGAACATACAGTTACACCGCGCAATAATAACAGAAATGACGCTTTACCTGGTATTTTGTACCGCACTTCGGCTCTAACAAAATTATCACATATTTCACATGGATAGAGTTGCATGAAATATGTAGAAAAACAATTGCATGTGATCTTATGAATTTAATGATAATTGTATACTAGTATCGAAACTGTTTTTAGCAATTTTAACTTCAACACCAATGGATGGACGACTCGCGATTGGAGTATAAAAAAATACCAAACAGCATGTGAACATGAATACAAACTTTGTACACATGTACGATGAGTACGTACGTAGTGTAGTGAAGTGTGGTTATTAATGTTACACAACACCATTATTTCTGATTCGACCATTTCTTTGAAAAATGCAACAAATACGTTTTCCACCATCTATCTATTTGTGCTTCACACAAGCATTAATTTACTTCATTATTGTCGTTAGCATTATCATTAGCAATGCATATACACACATACATAGGTGCATAGATATACTCGTATATGTACATGCTATACTTGGATGTAAACATAGATACATGTTGTTAGTGCTGTTGCTGTTATATTCTTCATTAAGTTCCTTTTTAATTGCAATCTAATTAAAGCATAGTTTGTGTACCCACCACATAAGATGGGGGGCATACTAACTTTGTCATTCCATTTGCAACAGTGAGAAGGAGGCGTCAAAGGCTCTACAAAGAATATATATTCTTAATCAGCTTAAAAAACTGAGTCGACCTAGACATGTATGACCGTATGTCCATGTGTCTGTCTGTTGTTGGCATTCTCACGGTCGTAAATTTTGAGTTGTCGAGCTGAAATTTGGACACTTTTAGTTTCTGCATGCAGATCATTATTTAAAATTGGCAAAATCGTTCAATAGCCACGCCCACATTCGAGAAAATCTATTTATTTGCAACAAAAATATAAAATCTATAATTATTGCAACCATTTATGTACCAAAAATGGGCTTGGTCAGATAATAGACACGCCCACCATAACACAAAAAACCATATTCATTCGTAAAAGTCGACTTGCAAGCTGATACATGCACTATTAGAAAACGTAATCATGTACCTGCGACGCCCACTTTTTGTATGTAGATGTGGAGGATAATTAACATTTCGCTTAAGCCAAATTATAAGAGTTTCATTATTATCCACAATAAAGAGGCGATCTGCACTAATAATGTTAGATTCAACACCCAATGTTATAAACCGTTATAAGGCCGAATGTATTGAATATTAATAACATTTTATAACATTAAGAATTTGCATAATATATTAATGGCTTACAAAAAAAAAATGCACCACCAATAACACAGACTTACCGTCGCCAATGGGCAGTATCGTGTGCATATGCACGTGGGCATGCGCTAAGCCGTCATTAGTTCAAATAAACAACACTTACATTATTTAATATGTCAAAGCAAATAAACAATAATTATACCCTTCATTTAGCTAAATTTTGAATACCCACCACCCTCATCCAATATGTTGAAATGCAACAGTTCATTACTTGCTGTGCTTTGTTGTACGATTCGATTTTTTCTTTGACATGACATTTTATGATGCATCGCTATGTGATAATCGGGTGGCTGGGGAAACCTCATACCACACTTAACATTTTCTCTATTATTATATAAACATATTACAAACATTATCCGAAAAACTAATTACTATATTCATCATAATTTCATAAAATCGAATTGAAATGATCAACTGTTTAAGAAATAAAAAAGAGAATGAATAAAAAACAAGTAAGAAAACTAAATACCCTCAACATCTACAACAGTGCGCGTGGCAGATATATATACATATTGTAACCTTTAATAATGTAACCAAAAAACTAAAGTAATATATATAAAAAGCAAGAATATAAAGATATTTCTAAAAAAGTTTCTCCTAGAATTCAATTGCTTCTTTTATAAACCTTACGTTCACGCCTTTTATGTTAATATTCTTCTTAGGTATTCAAAAACTTTAACGGGAAACAGTTATTTTTGTTTCCGCTAAATATATCAAAAGCTGTCGATAACACATAATATAACAATCCCGATATTATACAAAGTACAAATATCACCAATTATTCAATGCGAAAACGAAACATATTTAATTTCTTTATCCTTAATGAAGTAAGACAAAGTATTATCAATTTTCGATAGTAAATTTTTAATTTTATCACAAAATATAAAATCAATTATAAAAGATTGACTGAATAAAGGTTGACTTGCACAGAGAGAAAAACTTACAACTTCTAGTGCTAAGAAAACATTCAACATGTATAAGATTTCCATGCATGCTTTTTATCCATTACAACCCCGTTTTACTCAAATAATATTATCTTTATATAGTAAAGTGATTTTTGCATGCTTAAAATAAAGTAAAATGTGTTTTTAATAAATTTGACAGAAAAAAAGGGTCAAAGTAAAAAATGTGTCCTTAAAATGGAAGCTTCAGGTGATCAATTATTATTGGCCACTGGTGGCTACGATCATACAATTAAATTATGGCAAGCTCATACCGGCAATTGCATAAAAACATTGCGTTTTGTGGAAACGTCTGTAAGTGTAAAAAAAAAATGTCAAACTATCTTATCTTCTCATTATCATTTGCAGCAAGTGAATTCCTTGGATCGTACTCCGGATAAAACACGTCTGGCTGCCTGCGGTTACCAATGCATACGTTTATACGATTTGGAATCAAATTGTAATGTACCTGTAATAAACTTTGAAGGCATACAAAAAAATATTACACGTCTTGGTTTTCAAGAGGACAGCCATTGGATGTTCACCACCGGGGAAGATCATCGAGTGCGTATATGGGACATGTTGACGCCAACACCGCATTGTTCGCGTGTCTTTGATTGTCAAGCACCGGTGAATTCCGCTTGTCTGCATCCCAATCAAGTGGAAATTGCTATGGCAGCTCAAAATGGTGGAGTGTACCTGTGGGATGTTAAATCTGAAATGCACGAACAGTTAATACCAGAAATGGATGCAGCAGTACTAGATGTGGCTATCTCGCCCAATGGCCAATATATGGCAGCCGTTAATAACAAGGGCAATTGTTATGTGTGGTCGTTAACTTCGTCGCCAAATCAAAAATTGACCACCCTACAGCCTAAACAAAAATTAGTTGTTCGTGCCAAAAAGCATGCATTACGTTGTAAATTCAGTCCCGACTCACGACTACTTGTAACTACCTCAGCGGACGGAAGTGCGCGTATTTGGAACACTAATGATTTCACTTTGTGGCGTGAACTGTTCATATGCGAACCCCATTGGGTATGGGATGCAGCCTTCAGCGCAGACTCGAAATATCTTTTTACTGCTTCCAGTGATGGTTTAGCTCGTCTGTGGAAGCTGCAAACAAAAACTCTTGAACGTAAATATACTGGCCACACCAAGCCCATCGTCGCATTATCCTTTAAGGATGAAATTGTAAGCGAATAAACGTATTCGAACAGCCTGAAAATATTTCGCAATGACAAGTATAACAGTCCTATACACATGTACGTAATATTTTGTACTTTTTATAAAACACATAAAATAGTTTAAGAAAACAAAAGCTTAAATATAATTCTTGGACCATATTTTTGGATCATATTTTCTTTATTACATTCGCTGTAATGTATGCAAGCAAAAATAGTTAATAAATATGTGACGTACTCATCTCAGGCAGGGTATATTCAGTGTTGTAATCGGCTCGCTAAAAGCATCCAAATCCTCACCCACTTTATAAGTGATTATGCCACTGAGATCTACAGCATATCCTGTGGGATTCCACAAAAGTATAATTTGATTAATAGGAACAGGTGGTCGAAAAGGTTTAACAGTCGTTAAAGTTGTATCACTAGGTGGTAGTAAACGAACCTTGCAAGGCTACAACGAAATCACCAGTGGGTTCAAAGTCATACATCATAAATGTATATGTTTACGAGCATACCTTTTTGACACCTGCATGGAAATTCAAGTCTTTAATTATAACTTCACGGGATTTGTTGTTAATCGTCAACACCATAACGTAAACATTTGGTTGTGGTCGATCAGAGCTTAGATTTAAAATCACTTCCAAATGTTCATCATCGAGAAGGACGCGTTGCCCTTCTGTTAATGGTGTCACCTGATCCAAATCAATGTTAATTGAGGATAAACTTTTTAAAGACATTTCAGTCTCCTCACTGTTTCCATCGACCGAGTGTTGCCGCATCATTGGCACGTCTCCACTATTACCGTCTAAGCTATTGTTGGTTAAGCTCTTCGCAGCATTTTTGCTTTCAATGAAGTCATCTTTTTTCTTCGGTTGTTTTCCTGTTTCGCAAGTTGTCTGTCTTTTCTCTTTGGTCAAGTCATTAAGAGTGAGTTTTTCAGGCTCTCTAAAAATACAATCTTTTGCTTGCTTTTCAAACGCATATCATCCCAACAATACTTACTTTTTGAACGTTTTTATACGTTTCTCGCTATTTAGGCTTTTCAATAGCAACTCTTCACTTAGTTTGTCTATATCCTTTAATTGTTGAAATGTTTGTTGTTTTCCTTTCTCGTCTTCTTTTTCTTCCTTATCGCAAAGCCTAGAAGGAATGTGATTTGAATTGTTTTCGAAAACAATGATTGGTTCCAAAACATCTAATTGGCCCAACAAATCATTGCTGTAAAATGTTTTCACAGGGTCATCGTTCCCTTTTGTTTCCGCCATCTCATTATTGCCAAATATATCGCTTAATTCATTAAAAGGATCACCTGCCCGTGTTGTCGGTTCTATCTTCACCACTTCATGGGCCGGTACAGTTAATCCATCACCAATTAGTTCCGTTAGAATATCAGCATGACTACTTGAATTAGTTGCAGCAGTATCGGGCTTTGGTGCTGTTGTCGTTGTGGTTGCCGTGGCAACTGATACCGTGGGAATTTCATTCTGCTGCACTGTTTCTCTGTAGCGCTCCGTACATGTTAAGAGCTTTTCATAAGTAGCAACAGTGTCAGCTGCATAAAAGTAATGCATGCTAACTAGTAACAAACAAAACACAGCGCTTTATGGACTTACCAATAATTTCCTCATCAAAGTCACATTTCCTTTCCTGAACTATGGTGAGTTTATAACGCGAGTCCTCACATTTGTTGTACAGCAAACTTAAAGTTTCCTTATCGTCACTACTAACTGAATCGATGGAGTAATTATTCAGCATTTCATTTAACAAGTCTATGGCGTTTTCGGTTTCCTTCAGTATCGCTTTATGTTGGCAGATGCGCTCAGCCCGTTTGGCCTCCTGACTATAGCGATGCTGTATGAGTAGATTAACTTTCTTGTAATTCTCTTTACCGCCCTCACTTAATAATTTATGAACCAAGTCTTCATCTTTACCCAAAATGCTGGTACGTTTTTCCCCAATTATCGTAGCACTGGAGGACATAGCACTATGCTCAAAATTGACCTGCTTCTTAAGATTATCATATGCTTCGCGTATTTTTGTTTTGTCAGAATGCTCTGCCGTCCACAACAGCAAACAATCCATTACTCGTCGTTTCACATCAATAGTCGCGTAGGGACCATCATGGCGATCAATTACCAATTGTATCAATTTATTGAGGAAAGCGAACTTGGCGGTTTTCTTTGCAAATTCAGCACCACACGTGGACATGCATTCTTCCAGCAGCTATACAAACCAAAGAAACCGTTTAATTTTAATAATTAATAATTTATAAATTATACTCACGCCGATTGCCCTTAAAGCTTCTGTATTGTTTTTGGAGAATATTTTTTTCGTTATCATATCGTGGGCTGTATTGATCAAATCTGCATTGCTTCTTACAATGCTACAGAAAATGTGCACAGCAATTTCATCCACGGAATTACTTAAAGGGTTCGTGGCACGATCTACAATACAGACGTTCAGCTTAATTTTTATATAAATATTATGTAGGAAACCACTAATACGAAATATTATTAAGTGCTTACGTAAATGTAGGCTTTTTTAATAAAAAACCTTACCCAGCATTTCCTGCAAAATATTTTCATCTGTGGTAGGCATAACTTAATCTTTAAAATAATTTATTTTTACAATTTTATCAATTCGTTTTTCCTTGTTATTCTCTTCTTTTTTTCATTTAACAATATATTAACGAAATCAGTGAAGAATTCTTTGTTACTAAATTAGTTGAATTTGGACTAATGTACTTTTAAGTTCTAGTTGTACAATTGTACAACTGCTACCTTCAGGTTCGTTTTTTTTTTCTTTCGTTTCTTTCATGTTGTGTTGAGTACGCACGTAAGAAAGAGTGAAACGCATCTATACATCTATACTGTGGGGTCACAGCAAAACGTATATAGAATATAAAATTTGCCAATTGAGAAAAATATAAAAATAAATTTAAGGCAATGCTTTTTTAAATTATAAAATAGATAATAATGGAGCAATATATAATAATTTCAGAGATTACAGTAAAATAGGTGGCAAAAGTGTCAAAGACTAACGAGTATATATATATAAAATGTACATATTGCGGCATTGAGCAAAAAAATTATGTTGAAACAGAATTAAAGAAAATAAATACAATCAGTCATGGGCTCATTTGCAAGTCGCCAGAATCGATCAGTTGAGGAACCTGAACAAAGTGCAAACTCAACTGCATACAAATATCCTCCACGTTCGGGGAATTTTTTCGGCAGTCATTTTATAATGGGTGGCGAACGCTTTGACACGCCCCAACCTGAATCGTATTTGTTTGGTGAAAATGCTGATTTAAATTTTCTAGGCAATCGCCCGACCGCCTTCCCATATCCACCACCTCAATCCAATGAGCCAACAAAAACTTTAAAGAGTTTGGTAAATATACGTAAGGAATCTGTACGTTTTGTGCGAACACCCAAAAATAAATTGGACGATGATCATATAGATGGTAATTGTGTGGGTAAAGAGTCTCCCACAGTAAATAACTTGTATAATATTGAATTCACATTTGACTCGGATGCCAAATGCGCCATCACAATATACTACTTCTGCAATGAAGAGGTCAGTCCAAGTGGTGTTACTTTAACACCGCGTGACGGCCTCACATCTGAAACGTATCACTATGAAAAAGGCATTAATCAATATTTTTCCCAAACTGGTCACGTGTTCAATCCTCAGCTTATACCCGAAGATGATTTAATTTATAATGCAACTAAAGATCAATATCCTGTAGCCATACACTGTGTGGTCGAGGAGGGTAATGAGGATTGCCGTCAATCACATACCACCATATGTGTTATTGATCACCATCCAGACAGCAACGCTTATGTGCTGAGAGCTCTTAAGCAAAAGATATTTGTAGACGGTTTATGTTATTTGCTGCAAGAAATTTACGGCATTGAAAACAAGGTCAGTTCGATTTGATTCTTTAATTAGCTTCTCGTAATAATAAATACGTTTAATCTCATCCTCTGATAGGCTGTTAACAAGGGTTCCGTAGAGGAGGATATCGATGATCATGGTAGTGAATGCGTCATATGTATGAGCGAAACTCGGGACACTCTAATATTGCCATGCCGTCATTTGTGTTTGTGTAATTCGTGTGCGGATTCTTTGCGCTACCAAGCCAATTGCTGTCCCATTTGTAGAGCACCGTTTCGCGCTTTATTACAGATACGTGCTGTTCAAAAGGGTGTGGCCACCCACACAGTGCATCAAAATACACCTGCAGCGGCACCGGGTGGAGAGTCGGTCACATGTGATCAACTTGTACCCGCTGGTTATGTACCGGTTTCCCTTATTGAGGCACTTAACGGTCCCCCGCAATATGTGGGCACGCGTCGTTCAAATGGTGGTGGTGGTGATGCTGATGCATTAGATGGTAACGGAGATCACAACAAGGGTACATCGCCTCTAAAACCCAACAGTCAACGCCGCCAGAAAAACAAAAAGAACGCCTCCACCTCAACGAATGCCAATGAAGTGGGTACGATGACATTAAATAATACAAATGTAAATGCAACGACTCCGATTGCGCCAGCCAATGACTATTCGAACTTGAATGATATCAAGGCCAACGATAAGCGACCGTCTTCAGCATCGCAAGATAAATTACAAATAATTAACGAACGGCCCAGCTTCAAATTATCAAAGGGCCATAAGCGTCAATCTAAAAATTCCAGTACCACGGATATGTCTACCGCTACCACTAACACCACCACCAACACCACCATCTCCAGTTCGGCTCACGAGGAACGCGGTGACGAAGACAGTGAAAGTGAAAAGCTGTCGCCCTTGTTATCCCCGGGCAGTAAATGTAAACCCATTCCCACGCAATTGATTAAAACTCTAAAAAGCGCCAATAATAACAGCAGCAACACTAACCAAGAAGACGTGGAGGAGAACGATGATGATGATGTGGACATGGATGTGGATATATTGGTAGATCCTCGAGTCGATTTTAAGCTTAAAAAAGTCACATCATTTAGAAAGCATAAAAAAGCCAACGAAATAAAAGCTACAACCGCCAATCTACGGAATGAAGCAGCATGTCCAGTGGAAAGTAATGTCAATGCTAGCCCTAGTAATACGGTCAATAGTGAAGATTCTGACTATTATACACCAGAAGATCAACAAAACTCAATATTAAGTCCCCTATGTCCGGAACGCTCCAAGACGTTGTGCGGCGATAAATTGAAAAATAATTTAGTAAAGAAGAATCTCCATAAGAAATCCACCTCAGTGGGCAATATTGTGGGCAGTGGGGCAATTAGTGCTTCAGCATGCCATGTGTCCAATACTACAGGCACCGCAGATTTAAAGGGCAATAATCTCAGCTCACTACCAGGTACTTTGTAAAGGGCGTGCATTTATTTCATTACGAGTGTTTTGTGTTTTGCTTCATTTTTCTCAGATATGTTGGACAGTCCAGTTAGCGTTACATCAGCTTCCACACGCAGCTCAAGCGACAGTTATTCATCCAGCTCTTCTACCAAGCAATTGTTAAGTTCGAATCCCAACGCCACAGCCGCCAACATTATAGTCGATGATAAGACCGCTTTACAAAATGCTGTCAACGTTTAAAAAAAATATTTATTAGAACTTATTTAACCAAGCGAAAAACTAAGTTGGTCTTAGGCCGAATCTTAAATACGCTGCACATCTACAAATATATGATGGGCGTGGCAGGTACATGATTACGCCTCCTCTTATTAGTGCACATCAGCTTGCAAATCGCCTTGAACGCTGATTAAAGTTTTCCATGCGACCATGCCCATTTTTGACACACCAATTCATAGCGTAACTAAATGTATAGCAATATATAACATTTCTACTTTAAAGCTCAATTTTTGTGTCACATAAATAGATTTTTGTCGATGGTGAACGTGGCTCTCGGCCGATTTTGCTCAATTGAAGTAGCGATCTGCATGATCTGGGAGTGTCTGAACAAAATTTCAGTTTAGAGTGTCTGACGGTATTAATGTGAAAATCTTTAAAAAAAATTAAATTAACAATCGACCCAAATTCTGTAACCAGCTTATGAACCAATATTTCTGCCAAATTTGGAGTAGTTAAGTAAATTTTTGTGAGCGGGAATTTCAATTTCATTCTGATCAAGAAAATATATACTTTGTGGAGCCTCTGATTTCTCTTTCTGGACACAGTGAGTATACCCAGAACCACAAGGTGGGCCTGGTACAAAATACAATTGCTCTTTCTGCATTGCTTTCTTTTGGACCTTGAACAGATGCTTAAAAATCTTTTTAATCTTTTTTAAAAAATGTTCACATATTTAAAATGTTCTCTCTTTTATTGAACGCAAATACATAAATTAAAAGAGTAAAAGAAAATTGACTATGACATGTCTGCTCGCTCTATTTTATAAACACCGTTATAATTTTTATATGAGTAACTTCTTGTGTTGCTTTTATAATAAACACTCGTATAAATATGACGCGTCCGTTGTTTGTTTGTTTGTAAATTTACTTGCAGCTGCACACGAAATATTTAAAGCATCTGTGTAGCATAATAATACTTAAGTCATATACATACATATATATAAATATCAATATAATCGCATTTATGTTTAAGAAATCACTCGAATCAAAACATTTGTAATCATTTGAAATTTACATTGAAATAAATAATTATAAAAAATATATGCTTTATATATATATATATATATATATATAAATATATGTATGTGTGGAATATATATTTAACTAATATTTGCTTCTTCATTATTATCGTCATTGTCATGTGTCTCAATTATGTTGTTGCTGTCGTTATTGTTAGTTTGCTGGATTGCATTAGCATTATCTGCGTCAGCAGATGACTCTTGCTCTGTGTTCGCGTTGCGTTGACGATTGCGTAGAGAATGTATGCAAGACAACAAACGTATCATGAAAGCGGCTGGGACGGTTATGGTATCCTTCGTTTGTTCCAACATAATCGCATTACGTTTCATTAGCTGAAATGGAAAACCAATCAATTTGTTACTATTGTCTATTACTTTGGAGAAAAGTAGCAAAATTTAGCAAATGTCGTAAAATGTTTAAGGAACAGATGAAAATGTTGCATGAACATTACACCCGGCCAGCAGAACTGACTCCTAATATAACAGCAACACATGCACTTTGAAAACTGTTTTTTAAGAATTTTTGTTGTTATTCACAAACAGTGCATGATTGCCTTGACATTTGACTGACCCGCACTACATCGGGTAATTGAGAGTAGGAAAGCCGCTACTTCTAGCTTCAGCTCACTACATTCTATTGCACTTGTGCATGTATTGGTGTGAAGTAATATTTTATATAAGAAGAGAGTACACATGTACCTGAGCGGACTTCTTTGTTGATTTTTATATTCAGCATAAATTTCGTTATTTTCTTGTTAGATATAAGAAACAACTGATTCACTATTTACTCGTTGAAGGAACTGAAGCGTTTATCATGCATAAAAACGTATTTCATTTAACAGTGCACTCTGCTGCAGTTTAGCTTTTATACTTACGTCTTGTGCTTTCTCATCGTTGAAAGCTTTCTCGTGTAGGATAGGTGCCCAGATTTTTACATCATAATCTATACCCGAAGTGGCCAAATAGGGTAGTTGCGGATGTGGCTGCACACAATTGACTACATGCTGATCGGCCTGCATTAGCATGACCAGTTTTCCAGTGTGACGATTCCAAGTGAATATGTGACCACAATCTGATCCAGACATGATATAATCATTACCCCAAAAGGTGGCCTCCTTGATCATGGTGCGTGCATTGCGATGACCCGTATACTTCATGATCACATAATCGAAAATGGAATCGCTTGTGTCCATTTCCAAATCAGCCAATTCTTGTTTAATGGAAACAGCATCATCGTCATATCGCTGATATGGAGATGATGTGGTGGTGGTTGTCCTGCTTGTTGTTATTGTAGTTTTAGTTCCATCATTTCCATTTGTATGAGAGGAAGTATTTGTTGTTGCTGTTGTTGTCATATTGTCCAAGTCACCATCTGCCGTTGTTGCTGGTGAAGATGACGTTTCGGTATCGCTGCGATTCGTTGTCGATGTTGTTGTTGTTGTTGTATTTGTACTACCAGAGTGACTCGATAAACCTAAACTTCTGAACGCAGCGCGACGCCATGCTGCCCTCGAGGTGGAAGGCCGTGCATCTAAAAGTTTTTACATTTACATTATCAAGCATAAATACGTGTGTGTGTTTAAATGTATTTACAAGTATTTATTATATTTATATCATCGTCGTTTAGTGCTGCATTTGATGAGCTGTCTGGATTTGTCACATTGTCCTGCAGTTGATTGCTTAAACCCAAACGAGTACGAGGATCGCTCAGCATACGCGATATTACCTCAGTCATACGGTTCATTATGTTCGCTTGTAATTGAGGACGAAATTGACTAGCTTCCGAACGTCCATTGGCGTCGCGTTCTGGACGAGCCTCGGGACCTGTATCAGACCAATCGCCACGCAAACGCAAACGTCGTGTCACGAATTCAGCACTTAGTGGAGTTGGCGGTGAATTGCTACGTTCCACCAGTTTGTTCTGTTGTAAATCATTAACATTTACCCCATCGCGCTTCAAGTCGAACAAATATAAATATTCCGATGAATAGCTAACCAATAGTTCGGACTCTTCGGGACTGTAGCGAATGCAGGTGATGCGATAGTGTCGTTTGTTTGGTAATGGCAACGGTATTGTGTAGGCTTTCACGGGGCGCGTATGCCGTTCATTAGCAGGGTCATCAGTAAAATCGATTTCAGACAAATAACGACGATCATAGATACGTACTACGGCATCACTACTGCCCACAGCCAGGTAATGATTACTTATCGGTGCCAAATCCATGGCATTTACAGCAGCCGGACTGAGAATGAGTATATTATCCCTGCAACATATTTTGTGACAGCAGGATATGTGGCGAAGATCAAATGAACGGACCGTGGCATCTTCGCCGCAGCTCATAAATGAATGCGGTTCAGTCGGTGCTGTCAACACTTCGTAGGTAATGCTATTTTTATGGCAATTGAAGAAACTGACATTTGTGTCATTATGAGTGACGCGCTCGTAAATCGGGGGCGATTTTTGCGATCCAATACTACTGCTGGGGTACGTTGTAGGGTGCACTCTACGTATATATGGTGCCATCAATTCGGTATGCAAAACAGTACCATCGCCAGAGCAAGATACTATGGCCTGATCATTCGATTGCGGCATAAAACGAGCACTAAATATATTACCACGATGCAAGGTTTTATATTTCAGCAGCACCTCTTGATTGTGCAGATTTGTGACAGCTAGAAAGAGATCATCCGAACCTGAAATGAGGTACTCGCCAGTACTATTCCAATGAACCGTATTAACACAGCCAGAATGTATGGGCAATTGACACAACAGACCCAAACGTTGTACATAATCAAGGGAATTCTTGGCGCTAGCTCTAAGGTTGAATCGATTTTGGGGGAAACCGTATAGGTCCTGTTTGTAAAGTGCACGAAACACGCTATTACGCAGACTCGCGTCACGTGACATTTCCGTTGAGGCCTCCAAGCACCCAATATTCAATAAATCGACTTCTGCAAAAAAACAAAAACAAATTCTTTTTAATGACCTTTTAAATTAAGCGATCTTAGCAAGGGCAAACAACCTTTTGATCGTAGTACAATTTGAAATACTTTAACGTTTTTATTTATTAGAAAACTTCAGGTTTATTCAGCACAGCGCCACAACAACTCACATTCGTATACTAACGTTTATTTATAATCCAATTATAGAAAAACATAAGAAGACCGGTGGCAGCGGAAAAGGGGACAAAGAACTAAAACGTGCCAAATATTAAACGCAAAGGTTTTTTATATTGCTTTGAATTTAAACACACACACCCACACACAAGGCCAGTTCATATATTCACATACTATATAATCGTCATTTGGCTGCGCCATAAAATATTTTGATAAAATAAATAAATTTTTTATTGCATTTTCTAAAATATTTTGCTAGGTAATAACCAACTTTGGCTGATTTGCGATGTTAAGTATTATTCTAAATTTTCTCTCGCGTGTTATTATTATTCGTTGTGACCGCTACCACTATTATTATTGCCTTTCATTTACATATTTTTTGATTTGATTTGCAATTTTGAGTTACTTTCAACAGAGTGAAAGAATTACATATTTTTTCAATTTCAATTAATTTTGACTGGCCACTCAATTCTAATAAATATTGATTTTATCAAAGGCAGCTGTTCAATTTATACAAAACAGCTGATTTCTATTATTGTGTTCTTAATGCATTACGAAAAAGTGTTTTACTTGTGCATAGATTTTTCTCTTTCTCATTCTCCAACTCTCCACCAGCATGATTTTCACTTTCAATTCTAGCAAAATGTACTGAAATATATATAAATATATATCGTTGGGAGCTGCCAACAAACTTTCTTTTCCAAGATGAGTTGTAATTATGCAGACGGCCTGTCGCCTTATGAAAATAAAGGGATTCTCGGTATACCTGAACAATTTGATGCAGAGTCTGAGATTGAGGAGAAAGTGAATACATTGGTGGATTGGTTATTAACCGCTAAACATGTGGCCGTGCATACAGGTGCTGGCATTAGCACATCTACGGGAATACCGGATTTTAGGTAAAAGCTTCTTCTAATGTAAAAAAGCGAATTGAAATTGAATTATTCAATATTTATATATACGTCTATGTACAGGGGACCTAATGGTGTTTGGACCTTAGAGAGAAAAGGTGAAAAGCCCAACTTTAATGTACCATTCAATGATGCCATTCCCAGTGTTACTCATATGGCCCTACGATGCCTGATATCCAAAGGCTATGTTCAATACGTCATCAGCCAGAATATAGATGGCTTGCACTTGAAATCGAGTTTGCCGAGAAGTTGCATTTCCGAATTGCACGGCAACATATTTATAGAGCAGTGCAATAAATGTCGTCATCAATTTGTGCGGTGTAGCGCCACAGAAAGCGTGGGTCAGAAACCTTGCGGCGGTTCATGTCGTCGACAATGTCGTGGCGGAATTTTGCTAGATAATGTTTTAGATTGGGAGCATGATCTGCCAGAAAGAGACTTAGATTTAGCTTACATGCATTCTACGTGAGTACACTTGAAGTGAATATTTTAATTGAAAGTATTCACCTCTACTTATCAGATTGGCCGATTTAAATATTACCCTGGGTACTACATTACAAATTATTCCTAGCGGTAATTTACCTTTGAAAAATAAAAAACATGGCGGCAAACTTGTTATTTGTAATCTGCAACCAACCAAACATGTAAGTTTCGCTTACTTCCAACAAAACAAGTAATTCTCACCATTCGGCTTGCAGGATAAAAAGGCTGATTTAATAATACACGCTTATGTGGATGTTGTCATGAGTAAAGTGTGCAAACGTTTAGGCGTAGAGATAACCAACTACGATCCATTATGTGATCCCACCAAAACGGCAAATGATCACAACCAAGAGTGGACTATTAAAGCGGCCCAAGTTAAGGAAATTGAGAAAATGTACAATGCCAAAATGAAAGCTGCTGCTGTGCAACGTAAAATCAACAAAATTGTCCCAGCAAAGGGCCGAACGTACGTGTCGAAAAAGAAACGCAAGTCGGAAATAAACGAAAGCGATGAAAAAAGTGAATCAAAAAAGAATATAAAAATGGAAACAATCACAAGTGTGTGAATTTTTTACGACGATGTATACCGTACAGTACAGTATTATTTGGGCACTCATCCTTTCACACAACACATCAAAATGAAACACATGAATACTTTGAATTGTTAATATCATTATTATTAATTTAAGTTCAATTTTGATTGTGTACATCGGCTGCACACGTTCGTTCAGTGTGTGCCTCAACATATACAAAAACATTAATTTCATTAGATTATTTTTCATGTGCACAGGTTAGGTTAGGTAAGTGCGCACGTCACTTTATTATAATAATTTGGACTAATCAAATAAATTTGTATGCATGAAGTATTGTTTGATATTTTTATACCCACCAACCCGATGGATCGCTTGAATAGAAATGAATATATTGATCAGCATGAATCAATTTAGCTTTGTTTGTCTGTCGCTGCGTTTGTGGAAAGCAATCGGCGACTGCATTGGTCGGTATTGAAATTGGGCATAATTTTTCACTTAAAAACTAATAAGATCTCGCCCAAACTTTATTCAGCACCATTGCTCTAGTCACACTCTAGGGTGGTGGGCATTCAAAATTTGATCCATGCCAAATATATTTTTACATATTTTTGTTTCCTTAATTTTTTTTTTTTTTTTTTTTTTTAGAAAAAAATATATCACGAAAAGGTTTCAAAACGTAAAATTATTCTTTACAAATGTGCATGTGTATGTTTTCAGAGAGCTGATATATATTGTGGAACTTATTTTCACACTTTTATTAAGAGAAACTAACGGCACCCAACTGCCGTTTACCCTAAGAGTATACTAAATAAAATAATACAAATCTTTTTTACTCGTTCTTATGCATATGTATACAAAGGATATCCTGTCTTAGATTATGTTTTAGAAACGAAATAAAATTTTACACAACTACAAACTACAAACTATTGCTTTAAAATAAACTTTTGTTTATCGCCTTCTACACCATTTAGCGTATAATCGCTGAACCGCTTCTATTATCATTGCTAGCGCCACTGCCAACTTTGGCCGCCACTGAAGAGCCGTGACGATGGTATTTTTGCGAGTTGGAGGCTGTGGACGATGTTTTTAATAAAACTACTTTCTGCTGTAAATTATTTTGCGCATAATTATTGTTGTAAACATGATGATGTTGTTGTTGTTGATGATGATACTGATAGTTAAGTGGCAGATTATTTTTTATATTATTTATGATATTGTTGTTCGTGGCATGTAAATATGCAGCTTGATGGCCACCACCCGTCAATGTGGTAGTTAATAATTTATTGTTGGCTGTTGGTAAATGAATAACATTTGCAGTGCCAGTGGTGGTGGTGGTGGCTGCTGTTAATTTTTGTCCCATATTTGGATTGATGGGTTGTGGTGCACCAGGTGGAGGTGCTGGTGTAATAGTTACTGTGCTTGGTTGCATATAATTCATTGCTGCTGTTTGATTGGTGGCAGCTAATGATGATGCCGGTAATATGGTTGTTATACCGTTTTCGTGTTGTATGGTGTTGTTATTGTTGTAGATTGCACGCATCTTGGCCTGAGCTGCAACGCCTACAGCCGGTACAGCCAGGTTACCGCTGGTCGATGATGCAGAAATTTGTGTTATTTTTACTGAACTTGTTATGGCAGAATTCGGTGTTACCGAGTGGTTCTGTAATATAAAAATAGAAAACAAATACAAATTAAAGGAGGAACATTTTTGTATACCCTCCGTACCCATTACAAGGATGTAGAGCGTGTGCCATCCCGAAGAAGGCGTGACACACCCCAAAAATATATACATAGTTGTAATCAACATTGAATTCTAAGTAGATTTTGACCTTATGACTGCTCCTGTGCCCTGTTTGACCGTCAAAATTGAGATATTGCACGACTTTATATTTTAACACCTATTACACTACATGTGTTGCTTTTTACGTGAAAAATCGATTTTCATTACTTTTCCTCAAACTTTATGGAAACTGTATCTGCGTGTCCACATGTCCATGGGCGAAATGCATGTAAATACGTATACGCATGATTTTTACTTAGAGAGCTCTCTATTTTTGCGTTAAGCTACTGCCGCCTATTACTACGAAGTCTATAAAATCGCATTGACCTTGAACTGCCAGAAATATTTTACAATAGACAAATTGGTGTATACGGAAAACGAATTTACACCACTTTCAAAATAACCGAATCTTGTCCCTGTCATTATGCCCGCCACACAAGATGAGGAGTATACATGGTTTGTCATTCCATTTGCAACACCCTGAAGGAGGCGAAGGAGTATTGATATTCTTGATAAGCATCAAAAACTGAGTCATCCTAGACATGTATGTCTGTATGTCCGTGTATCTGTCTATTGTTGGCATTCTCACGTTCGCAAATTCGATTCGGCACGCGGGTCGCCATTTAGAATGCACGCCCACAATCGACTAAAGTCAACAGTGCGCTATGACCTTGGAACTTGGTACACATATTCATAATTACTTTTTTTTATCGATGTGTCAGAAATGGATGTGACACGCCCACAGTTATAATACAATACAAAAAAACGTATTCGGCGTAAAATTCGATTTTTAAGCTTTCAATATCAGGGGGCGTAATTATATACCTGCCACGCCCAATAAGTTTATGTAGGTGTGGAAGGTATTTAAGATTTTAGTTTAGTTTTCTTACTCATTATACCTTGCACCACCCTGTGCTAAAAGGGTATATTAAGTTTGCTCGGATGTTTGTAACTTCTAAACGTCAAATGCCACACCCACCTTCAATTATACCGATCGCTTCAGAATCTAAATCGATTTACACCATGTCCGTCTGTCCGTCTCAAAGAAAAAACTTATATTGAAATTATATGAAGTGGTGTAGGGTATTTGATGATCGGGCTTGACCGACTATAATATTTTCACTTGTTTTTTATTTCTCTATGTGTGAATGGGTATAAAGACACGCTCACAATTAACACACAAAAATTGGGGCGAATAATTCAAATCACGTTTAAGCTAAATATAGATTTTTTACGGTATTAAAATACTTGGACATGAACTTACATTTGGTGTAATTGTTGTCATTGGCAACAGCGCAGAATACACTTGTTTTTGCTGTTGTTTACGATTTTGCAATAATTTAGATGCAATTTCATGGCCGCCTCCCCCAATCATTATATTTGTTGTTGGTTGACTTTGAATTTGAACGCCGCTTGTTAAGAACATTGTTTGTACACCACCACCACCGCCACCCGTGCCTGCAGTAGAACGACTTGAAAATTTCTTTTCATTGTCCTCTTGCTGTGTGGGTAAGGAAGATGGAATATATAGAGAACTGATTACAAGCATGAACAAAAGTCTAAACTTACCAAAGGACTGGCAGATTTGCGATCTAACAAGTTCTCATCAAATCCAGAGTCTGATGAATTATCACTAAATTTGGTTGATGAGGATGATGTTGATGAGGTGGATGATGTAGGCGAAGCAGCTGACAGTGATGCTTTGGTTAAAGGCTGTGAGGGCGTTTGATATGATGTTGTTACATTATACGCGGCTACGCTGATGTTGGTTGGTGCTGGCGCTGCCGGCGTGGCCAATGCCGATGATGATGACTTATGTAAAATGTGGGATTTGTCCACAGTTTTAATCATTTGCTTCATATCCATAAAATCATTGGTTTTTAATTGAGCGATTGTCGCCGTATTGTTAAATTTATCTAAAGTTTGTTTAACAATCCTGCCCGAGTCACCTTTAAGTTTATGCAGAAACGTGGAGGGTGTCTTACTCAAGGCCGCCCTAGTATTGCCGCCAACACATGTACTTGATATTGTGGTCGGAGCAGTTAATGTGGTCGTTCTAGCAGTGGAATGTTTCAACATATTTACATAATTACCAGAATTCGGCTGGATGGCATTTGACATCGTCACAGTATCCTGAACATTTGAGCTGTTGCGTGCCGTACACTTTTGGTACATCAACGAAGAATTCTTATCAAAGTCAGTCTTGTTAAGGGATTTGTTAGGAGATGTGGTGGTTGAGGGTGTTGAAGCCACAGAATGCATTTTGGTTGCGGCTCCATTGCAATGCAGATTAGTGGTCTTGTGTTGTACTGAGGCTGACTGGCTTTGATTGTCATTTGCGGCAATTATGTCTGCATGAGGGAAACATTCCGATTGCCTTTTATAGAAGAGATGATGCTTTTTAAGCGCCGGCGTAGCTTTGAAAGTGTTAATGCCACACCCATTAACGGTATCGTTAGAGGCCACAGTTGGCGTTTTCGTTAGAGAGGAGCTGGGCGTTGTTGTTATTTTTATTACCTTCTTATCATCGAAAGTATCCGAAGGGCGTGGCTGTTTGTGATTTTCACAAGGATTATATTGAGCCACGTCCAAAAGCAAGGATCCTCCCAAGTCCGTACATTCATAAAATATACCACAACACGTCTTACGTTCTTGCCATTCCGCTGCCTCGAAAAATCGCACATTTTCGTCAAAGGCGGACGTTTTACGATATTTGCGCGGTGGTAAACATTTTCGTCGCTTACTGCCGCCAACCACCTTTATAGCAGCTTTATGTCTACGGGCATTAGCCACGGCTGCAGCACGATGTGCTGAAGCTCTGGTCTGTGTCTGGAATTGTACTACAGTGTTGGCGAGAGCGCCATACAAGCGACTGTCTTCATAATCACTATCCATTGAATCGGGCGTGGGTGGCAATGAGTTACTTGATAAATTTTGAGACCATCCGTGACTGTTGCTTCTACGTTTGGAACCAGGTGGGCCTGTCCCTGCAGCCATTATTGTTGATGAAGTGTCTTTTGTTCTTTTCGATTTTTTGTATATTTTCGTAAATTTTTCCGGCATAAAATTCACCGACGTACTGCTGTTATTATTGCCAACGGTGGATGAATGATTGTTGCTTATATTCTCATTGCTATTACTACTGTTGTTATTATTATTATTACTGTTATTAATATTGTTGTTGTTGTTATTATTATTATTATTAATATTATTATTCACTTTAGAGTTGATACGTTCACTTTTATATTTTACATGTAATTTATTGTTACCCGGGACGCCGACGCGAGCATCTACCATCTGTTGAATGTTAAGAACGCATAAAAAAAAACACAATTAAAAACCTGCCAGTAGCTTGGGTCAAAACTTGAATATCCTCCATATTTAAGAATAATATGTGGGCGTGATACATACACAAATGCGCCCTCTTTTTTTATATATCTTTTTTAATTTTATAACATTAATACATTTACCCCAAAGTACGAATTCTAGCCCACAAAAAGGAATTTTCGTCAAATTGTGTTCGTGTATATTATTCGATGCCGCCCATTTGCAACGCACCATATTTCCACGTTGTGGCTCTATTTGTCAATTGATTTTGCCCATTTTATACAGTTCAATAATTAATATGCTGCAGCCCATATATATTTTGTATAATTCTTCGCTTTTCTAATAAAACTTACATGACTCCAATTCTTTTTACTGCCCTGCGGCAAACGTTTGTAACGTTTGGTGAGTAGAACACAGGCATTACAGATGTCACCCTGTCTGGGTTGTTTGAGATCAAAACATAGCATCACATCACTCTCATATTTACGTGAATCGATGAACCGGGAGCTACTTGTTTTTGCTCGGCATACGCAACAGCCCTCGGCCGATCTGTACGTTCGAGGTTTATGAAAATTAAACATGTTGTTGTTATGTGTAGTTGTTACGTACTTTCAAATTGGGTCAAATTTCTAAAAAAGAGAAAATCAACATGTGAGCGTACATATATACATTTCTTCAGGATATTTCTGCATTTACGCTTAAAAAGTAACAAAACCGTTTCATCGAGTCAGATATATATATATATATATATATATATATATATATATATATATATGTCCATTTATAATGAAAATTATCTGATGCATTTTTTTTCATTATTTAAAGATTACATTTGAATAAGCGATAATCATTTTTTTTTATTTCTGACTTGGACCTATTTCACAATTATGGGCAATTATGAGCCTTCTCTGTGTTATATGATTGATTATAGTCTCTCTCTCTAACCCCTCTTTAATAAAAAATCAGTTATATTTATTTAAGTGAAACTATAACTCACTCACTCTCTCTCCCACTCCGTCTACATGCAATTAAATGCAGTTCAATACACTTTTGCATTACAAGCTGAGACATTACAACATAAGAATACAGTTGCACGACGAGTCTTCTTTTGTTTGTATTCATTCAGAGAAAAACAACTTGAAAAACGAAGTGAGAGAGAGAAGGAAAAAATGAGATATTATAAAAAAACGCATCATATTGGAAAGAAACATATATAATTAGCATTAATAAAATGAGCGCGAAATTAGTTGTGCGCAAAGCAACCAAAGCGAAGCAGCTATGTATACATAGCTGCAATTGTATGTATAACAATGACCACATACCTAGTAAATACTTGTATTTTCACATTAAACAAAAAGAACATAGGTAGAAGATAATAAATGATAAATATTTATGAAGATATATTTGTACGTATTAATATATATCCATCCATACAAAGCACACACTATTTATACCGAATTGTTATATATAAAAATATATACGTAAAGTCCAAATGCTCATTTACTTTAATTGTGTACATAATATTTACGTTTAGTTTAAAATTGTAAAAGTTTCATATTACATAGGAGTAATAATAAGCATGCACATATATTTACGTTTTGTACCATGTACACTAAGTACACACATAATTGAAAGAAAATTGTGCGCATGACCACAGACAGCATTACATGACGGGATGGAGGGAGGGGGGGTGAGTGGAATGGCAATATTACCGGCTTTAAATCAGGTTGTTTAAACAAGTTTATCGTTAATATCATTGCAAGCAAGCAACATACATACAATCAACTATAACAACTCGGTTTCTGTATGAAATCAAGAAAGAAAACTACACTTGGAGCGTTCAATTCAGAGAGCTTTACATGTACTTGCACTTATTCTCTTGATATTTTATAGACATATATGAACGGCTTTGTATTGGGTATAGAGAGCACCCTGATGCATTTATATTGTAACTATTGCTTTTCTCCAATTTCTGTTATTTTCTTGTATAAAAAAGATGTGCCGGGATTTTTCTGTATTATATGATTCTCTTTTCGTGCGTAATTAGTTTGGCATAGCCAGAGCGAAATTTCTAAAGCATATACATTGTAGCGCGCATTTATGAGGATAAGACCACAAATGTTTTTTCATATGAGTGTGTATACAATTTATGCAACATTCGTTTTATTCTGGTGTGATACTTTGTTGTTGTTACACTCAAAATGACTTGTGCCTTATATAGCATATGAAAAGTGGAAGGTTTCGTTCGAGAGATTTTTTCCTTTTCGTCTTTTTTCATTTTTATTTGTATTTTTCTTTACCGAACTCAATATGAATATTTCACCCGCTTTTATATTCACATATATACGTATATATTTATAAAATATACATGTACATATACCCACACTTATGCATTCATTTGAAAGTTTAAGTTTAGTAGCTGCCTATTCGTGTATACATATTTTTTAGCATACTATATGAAAGCCCTGTACCTATATTATGTATGTATTTATAATGAAATTATAATTGAAGAATTTTTTTCGCATTAATTATTTTTTAATCCAATGAAGAGCGTGAGGTTTTTCTGTAGAATACGTACAATTTTGTTCCCCGCACTTATTATGAAAATATAATTACACAATAACAATTTATATATAATTTATCTTGTATATATTACCAATTTATTATAGTTTGAAATTACTATATAATTATTAGAAAAAAAAATAAAATTAACGCCTTAAAACACCACTAAAGGTCTTTTCATTTTATTATACTTTCTAATTTCTTTTTTAAAAGCAATTTTTGTTCATTCTTAATTTCATATGCACATACTTTGTAGTAAGTTCTATATAAAAACAAACACTAACATGCCGTTATTCAAACTCGATCTCTAAAAGCCCAACGATAAACTGATTAGTTGAATGCTCCGCTTACTATCGTTTAGCTTCTTTTGAAATTTCTGGGTATTGAAAATCCCACTACGTTCCTCTCTCGCATAATCAAAATTACAGAAGGCACACACACACCAATGAAGAAAAACACATATGGAAAAGAACGCCAAGCAAAATAAAAACACTGCCAAACAACAACATTTTATATGTACAGATTATTTACTACAAAAATTCATAGTAAAGAAATGAATGGTATCAATGAGGGAGGTAAAAAATATTTGTGTATAAAAGAAAATTGCAATAAGAATAAAAGAGAATATGACGTTTTAGCTTTTGCAACAGCAATGGAATACACACGCCAAAGCAAAACGATGTAAGGTCTCTTCTAGAAATATTCTGATACAATATATATATACATATATTTATGTAAATATTATAAATATATTGTTAATAATTTCTTATATTAAAATCATGTATTTAATTATACGTGTTCACCACTATGCCATAACCCAATGCAGATGGCTGTCCCTATTTCGTTTTTCATGTTTTTTTTTTTTTTTTGGAGGTCAGCAATTTTCACATTAGCACACACACGTGAAAATTGAAATATACATATTTTCTCATTACATATTTGAATATCCCCAAAGCGTTTCCAAAAGTCGACATTTTATTTTATACGACACTACTTTACTTTGAAGTAAGTGCACGCAGACTTTCACGTTGTGTAAAAAAAAACAAATGAAGGAAGGAAGTATAAGAAATTTCGTTTTTACGCAGTGCTTTAATAGATTTTTTATTTTTCTATACGGACAGTACATTTCTTTCATCTCACCAAAGTCTAGCAGGTGTGAGAGCGTTAAATCAAAAAATCTCTCCCCCCCCAATATGTTTTATTTCCATTATAACAACAGATACCTATAACAAATTTAATATAAACATACGCACATATTTATACAAATAATATGAAGAAGTAGCACAATAGATAAAACAAAAGAAAAATAAAATATTGGCGCTAATATAAAGGAGAGAAAGATGAAATGAGAGACGTATTAACAAAATATTATACAACTCATTTATATAAAGCATAATATAGTCGTCCCTTTCTTACTTCATAGCAAATTCGCTTCATCATACCAAAACCAGCTATTCTTAGTAGATAGCAATAACGGACCACTGACTAATGTCAGATAGTAAGATTTGTACTCATAACAAATAGTATAAAAACAAAGAAGCGATACGTTTGTGAACTTTTTTAACAAAGCGTAAATGTTTCCATCAACTTATCAACAACCATACAATACACCGCTCTTTTTCTCTTTTTGCACCATCCACTCGTACTAATAAATTCTGATTGGTATTTTTATATATATTTCTCTTATATATATACTTGGGCGCCTACATACATCTACATATACTTATTAAAAATATTTTTGAATCAAACTATAAATCGTAAACGAATAATAGCAACGGTATGTGTTTGTGTCTAACTCATACTTCTTTTCTTTTATAAAACCCATATACGCGGTAATAACTATACACCCCACACATACAATAATTAATTTCTCTCTCTCTCTCCCTGTTCCAATAGAAGTAAATACAATGCAATATTTTTATACCCACCGTCATTTGTACATATATAGTTGTATATATCACTTTGCCAAAACGTTTGCAACGCCCAGAGAAACGAAAAGAGCATCAAAGACTACGCAAAGTATATATCTTCCGAATCGATCTAACCATGCCTGAGTGCCAGTCTGTCTGTGTTGTGTGTGCTCTTTGATAATTACTCTTCTGGTTGCCAAAATGGGAATATTCGATTCCAACATTATCTAAAGTGTTGCTAGTTTTTGTAGGCAGGTTAGAATTGAAATCGGGCAAAATCGATCCAACGACACGCCCACACAAATATAACTCAAAATAATGAAAGATATATTAAGATATCTACTCATTGTGATGCTTGTTGCACCGATAGTGGGTATTCACGATTTGGGTTGATTGGGATGACCCTATATACATATATAACTTTTTTATTGTTTTTAGTATATTTTTCGTTTTATTTCAACATATAATAGCCAGTTTTAGGTATTTGTTTACTCTACTCCATTAAGAAGTAGTTGTAGCTCATGGTGGTTAAGTATATAACAACAAGAAGTTACGTACGTATAACACGTATGCTCAGTATCAATGCATATAGAAAACGAGTTCGGGTTTCAATGCTTTTTTAATTCCACGTTAAATAAAAGACTTGGCCTTTCCAATGCATAATAAAAAACTGATGCGTATAACATAAGTAAAATATGCTTTAGTTGGACAGGATTTTTGTTAAACTGCTTAAAAACACAAACGACATAAATTTTCATTAAAATATTGTACATATAATCCACACATATCGTCGCTACAAACATAGCACAAAAGAAACTTGGAATGAGTAAAATCGACAATAACTAGTTCTCTGCTTTCGTGAAGCCGCATGAAGTAACTTATGTTTTTCGTGAAATAACACGAGAACGAATTTACGATTTATATTTATCTTTCCATTGGATGAGAGAGCAGTGAGAAAGCTCTATTAGCTGTTGATACGCACAACAATATCAGTGTCTTCTATACAATTATTTATTATTTATTTAGTATTTAGAAGTCGCTAGTTATACGGTAAAGCCCTGAGAAGTTAAAATCCTTGACAACAAATATATATGAAATTTACTGAGAGAGGAATAACAACTGACGGGGAAATTCATGCAAGTTTACGACTGTACACGGGCTTGTAATAAAAACAAAAAGAATAAACAAAAATACAAACCCGAACATTAACACGAAAACTGCAGAAAAAAAAGCCCAAACAAAGCAATTTGTGCGATATAGAAAATTATGATAAAAATACTGCAGCGCTATAAAATACGCAAGTGCCAACTGGTACAAAATGCACACACAATACATGGTTCCTTACATTATATTAGCTTATCGGAAAATGATTAAAGGAGAAAAACTTAAAACAACGCCACTAATCACAAATAATTACCTTTATATAATTAAAATACATGTATAAATTCACTCTTGTTTCGTAAGCATTTTAAACTTTATAATTTTTACGTTTAAAAAAATGATATTTTTATAATAGTTATCTTGTTGTGGCACTCATATCTTTGGGTATTTATATTATTTTATTAACAAAACTGTAACTGAACTACCGAAACACTTAACCCGTTCTATGTTACTGCTCCACCAACGAAAGTTACTCGACTGAGAAGATCTCGCACTGATGCCCACGTTATGTTTTATTATTACTGATTTTCTTTTCATGTTGTTTTTGTTTTGTTTTGTTTTGTTCTCGTTTCTTTTTAATTACTTCGAAATAATTACAGTTTTTTATTTAAAAAAAAAAAGCGTTGCCATATTTCACATTTACATAGCGTGAAGCTAGCAAATTTTAATCGAAAGAAAATCTCAAAAAGATTAACACCGCATATACACCAATATAAAGTTTTATGATAAGAAAATATTATCATCAATAAGTGATCAGGTAATAGAGACAAATCTTCAAGATCTTCTGCTTGTTTTTTATTTAACCTAATTAATAAAACAAATTAACACAACAGATTAGAGCTTTTTAAATATTTTTTTTATTTTACAAAACAGTGTGTTTGTAACACATATGGCAACGCAGTTCTTTGAAATTGCGCACTGTTAAGGGTTTAAATTCTCCACTCTCCCAAGCTAACGCAGTTCTCTTCATACCCTAAACCAATTTTGGACTGTGATGCACAAACGCAGACATAACTCAATGTGGATTTAGTATGTACATTATATAGGGTATTGACGGAACGTACACAATATATCTGCTTTTTTGTTTATTCCCTCGGGTTTAAATCCGGTGTGATTTTAACAAAAATAATCACACTCGTTAATAGAGGATTAAAAAAAATATATTTATATATATATTAGATTACAGAAGTAAATAAAAGCGGAAGTGAAAAAATGTAATATCCTCTTAGTAAATGAGATGCTTAACTTAGATATAAAATTTGTGCATTTTTTTTAAAACCTATGAATAAAAAAAAAATAGCTAAACATCCTACAAATATGAATTTTGATAATCCATATACGAGAAAAAATATATCCAAAGCCATTGCTAACATTCTTCAATAAATTTATTACATATAAAAGTTAAATTACATTCTCGCATATATATGCGGCATTTCGTTAAATTAGCGAAAATTAACTCCCAAAGTCCAATTTCTTAAGTAGAAAATCCGCTTATAATTTAGTATAAGTTCCGTGTACTCAATTTTTTATTTCGCCGCCCTTATGTTTATCATTGAAATTACAAGTTGGCAAAGTTTTCAAGAAGACTTTTGTTTAAATTTATATTAAGGAATGTGCTTAGATTTAGGGCAATTTCCTGTTAGCGGTACATATTTTTCCTCAGCTGGCGCTTTTTGGAAATTTTGCTTGCGGTTTTCTCTGTTATGTATTATTTTAATGAAGTTATATTATATAAAAGAAGAAAAGTTCATAAAATCATCGTTGAGATTTAATGGGGTATTCGAAATAAATAAAACGTGCATAATCTAGTTCCTATCGTTAACATGATCGATTCATTTGTTTGAACTAGTTAAAAATTTATTATGTCACCAATGGTGATCTTAAAAATGGTGTATTAAAATTAAACATTCCAAGTGCACTGTGTGCCAAACGTATAATAATAATCCTTTGCTTAGAAAATATCGAAAATAAGCAACGCAGATGAAAAAGAGAAAAAAAACAGTAAAACATTAGGATAATCGCTTACATTAATTAAGACGTGTTTGAAATTTCTTAAAATCTGTGTTGGTACTTTCCTTTGATATCTTGGTTTTTACTAGTTGATTTAACAAAGTTGAAGCATTTCATTATGGCTTAAGTCGTAGCCAATAAACATAATGCATTGAGGGAAAATTATTAAATGGTGCGAAAATGATGTTTGAATGAATATGACATGTATGTGAAACATGACATTTTGCAAATTTTTATGTGAGAAATTTATATAAACATTAGATGTGAGTGTGAGTGCGCAAGCGTATTATACTGGATTCGCTGCGATAAATAGCTTAGAGAGAGACGGCACATTTATATGTATGTAGATTTGCATTATGAATGGCGATAATAACGGAATGCAAACTCAAAAAAAGAGAATATGATAAATCACATACAATATTCAGTATAACTACCCAAATAAAAAAATTGTAAGGAATTTGTATCACGATAACGAAGCGATAATTTAAACGTAATCATGCATTCTAACACACATACCTATAAATAAAATAAATTCAATCAGTGGGCGAGTTGTTGATATATTTGTTTTAAATTTTCAAAGATGCGAAAATTGTTTCTTATTCTTTGACTAAGTTTTATATAAAGGTTTTATGCTGCCCCAAAGCCTTCTTTAATTTTGGTTTATGCTAATTTAACTAAGAGTAATCCTCTATCAATATTATTAGTGTAAATATCACAATGTTTGCCGTTAAATAAATATACTAGTTCTTATATGTTGGATAGACGTTATATCGAAACGTTCAAGTGCAGTAAACAAAACATATATATATAAGTGTCGTGGCACACCTTGTCTACACATTGCTGTCAAAAAATGTAAAATATTTTAAATAGTGTAAAGGTCGCTAATTGAAAAACACAGAGCCCCGCGTGTTAGAAGGTGAAATTCAATATTACATCCCCTCAATTCCTGCCAGGGATAATATTTAATGAAGAAAGTAAAATGACATGCATCACACAACAACAACAACAACATTTTAATGGTCACCAATTTAATTTATTTGACTTGAAAAAAGGCACATTTCCCTCTTAAAAGTTCAATATTTTGAACAAATAATAATTACATCTATAAACAAATTGATTCTTAATAGAAAACTTTCTATGCATAATTCTTAGCACACAATAAAACTCATACACACTTACATATTTGTATAGTACAAAAACGCATTTTAAAGCTGAACCGTAAAATTTGATAACTGGACATACAATAAATAATAATAACAATAATAAGAGGAAATGGGTGGTGGTTTAAAAGACATTCGGCGTGGCTTGGAACCGCTTGAGTTTGAAGAATGCATCGTTGATAGTCCGGAGTTTCGTGATAATCTAAATCGACACGAAAAAGAATTGGATCACACTAGTCATCAGATTAAACGCATTATTAAAGAAGTGAAAGATTTAATAAATGCTGCGAAAGGTTTGTTCAAAATTGTTAAACATGCTCAACATTGTAGAAAAGGGAGGAAGTAAAAACGGATTAGGCCAAATCTTGAATGCCTTCTCCCGCCTTTTTTAAAACAGAGTAGAATTTACATTGTGTGCGTTTGATACAATCAATTAATGTTAATATTAAACAAGTAAGAAAACTAAATTTGGCCAAATCGTAAATACCCTCCATATCCACAGCGGTGGGTCCGGCAGATATATATATGTGTATGCGTCCTCTAATAGTGTATGTATTACGTAGCAGCTTGCAAGTCCAGTTTTGCATGGAGTACGCTTTTTTGTAAATTATGCCCATTTTTAGAGCATCGATAAAGGGGTCATCCACAAATATGTGCACAAAATTTCAAGTTCAATGGAAAATTTTTGTGCCAAATATAAAGGTTTTTATCGATTGTGGGCGTGTCTGTTATACAACCACGCCCATTTTTGGATGGAACATATAGATACACGTACCAAATTTTAAGTTAATAGCTCAATTTTAAGATATATAGATTTTTGTCGATTGTGGGCGTGGCTCCTAACCGATTTTTCCCATTTTAAATAGTGATTTGCAGGTATGTAAAAAATTTCAACTTAATATCTCAAAACTCGTGCCCGTGACACACGGACATATACATATATCTAAATCGACTCGGTTTTCGATGCTGATTAAGAATACATATTTTTCGTAGTGTCTCTGGCGCCTCCTTCTGGGTGTTGTAAACGAAATGACAAACTTAGTGGGGGTATAAGAAGGCGAGTTTTATGTTAATTTAAATCCTCCAAAATAGTTCTTGAGATTTAAAAAAGTTTCGAAATCAATTTCTATAATATCGATTTAAAAAAATCGAAAAAATACTGAAAACCGTAAAATTATATCGATTAAATTTAAATTATATGGACTTCTCGTGGATCCAAGAACACTCATTTCGGGTAAACGAGTCTACAAGATAGACCAGATGAATGAGCACGCCCTTATGTAATGGGGAGGAATAACATGCACGCCTACAATATAGAAAAGAGAATGTTAAAGGACTTAATCTGCCACCTGTTAAGCCCACATTTTATATATAGATTTGGAGGATATATAAAATAACTCAAATAAGTCAAATTTAGTTTTTTTTTACTTCTTTGCTCTGTAAGGGATTAATTTGGGATCAAGCGTTATGTGTAAGGTGCCAAAAATGCTCCGATTGAGAGGGGTCGCAAAAGTTGTCCAATTTAATCGTGTTGGCCTTTGCGTCAAGACACACCCTTGATTTCTATTCACGTTTACTATTTCAAGTGCAAATTTATATATGTCCGTACGTCCATCTATATAGATAAGTGCATTAAGGAGTTGATAAAAATTCGGTCAAAGACAAATAAACATAAATAAGTATAAAGCAGATGAATTGCCCTCCAGTGCCCTGCAAGAGACCTCTTATGGAGAAAACTACAACACAGTGCATATAACTTTTAAATATTTTCTTTGTGTTTATAGTGCTGTCAACCCGCATGAAACAATTGGCCTACTCGTTAAAGGATTTTAATTTTGAGTGCATTGGTACTGCTCAGACCGATGATGAACTTGTGATATGCGAAAGCTTAAAACATTTTGGTGATATAATCAACATGATTGAAGATGAACGTGAAAAAATGGCAAGTTCATAATTTGTTGTAATAGTTCTTCAAAGAAGCTTCAATGAATTTAAAATATTTTATCGCTATCGGCAAAGTACGGCAGGATCAAACTTCTGGCCGTAATTATTATAATTAATTAATGAAGTTTCTTACTGACGTACTTCTAGTAGAAGACTTTCTACAATTGTTTCTTTTCAATTTCTTACAACAGCTTACATTAGCCGATAAACATATCATAGAACCGCTCGAAGACTTTCGCAAAAAACAGATTGGTGGAGTTAAGGAAAATAAGAAAAAATTTGATAAGAAAACGGAGAAGTTTTGTCAATCGCAGGAACGATTTCTCAACATGTCAACAAAAAAACCGGAAAATACAATACAAGAGGTGAAAATAAATTGATAAAGCTTTAATTGGCCCAGGCAACAACATATGAAGTAACAAGAAAGAAAGCTACATCTGGCTTAGACCAAATCTGATATGTCCTCCATATCTGCATATAAACGGTGGGCATCAGCTTGCAAGTCGAGTACGCTGAGTAGGGTTTTTGGTAAATTGTGGGCGTGCTAATCAAGAATATATATACTTTGTAGGGCCTCTCACGCCTCCTTCTGGGTGTTGCACACGAAATGACAAACTTAGTAGGTGGAGCGCGTAAAAATGTAAATGTTCAATATTTTATCTATTCGAATGGATCAGTTAACATATATAAAAAAATAGCTTCCTCCCACCGTTTCGTTACACTTGAGGTGATTAAATGAAAGCTTTCATGCAAGATGCGACCCAAGCCAATTTGAGTTTTTTTACTTTTTTTCTCATTCATCCTTATACTGTAGTTTGAACAACATTTTATTATTATTAAAATTGTTGTTGTGTATTTTGTTCTATTTTAGGCTGATGCCAGCTTAGGCATGCATGAACGGGAATACGTTCAAGAGTCACTGAGCTACGTTCTGCGGATTCAAGAGGTGCAGGAACGTATAAAATTTGAATTTGTTGAAATTCTATTGGCCTTCATATCCAGTTGGTTGGTATTCTATCACACCGCACATGAGCAAGCCGAAGATAATCGTGACTATTTACAAGATTTACGGCATAAAGTTCAAAAGGTAAAATTTTGAAAGCGAGTCAAACAAATTAAAATAATTTTGAATTTTTTCCACCCAATACCGCATCCGAACATGACTTTAAATACCCGCGTGCTCATTCAATATTATAACAATTATTTTGAAATTGTCATTTGTCCGTCTGTTTTGTAGTGTGAACTTTTGAGATACGCCAAGAGTTAGGACGGTTTGTATTTAAAATGAACCAAGTCAACAACATTTGTACGATCACTCCTCAAATAAGGCATCATTTCGATAAGAGGCGCTTTTATCATCTATTTGATTAAAAATTAAGATGAAAAATGCTTCCATCATAAATGCTCTTAAATGTTAGTAGATCTAGGCATGTATGTCCGTGTGTCCGTGGTTGCTCCCACAATTTACAAAAAACCAAGTACTCCGCGTAAAACTGACTTTCAAGCTGATGCGTAGTTCATACACTATTAGAGGGTGTAATCATATACCTGCCATGCCCACTATTATAGATGTAGAGGGTATGTAAGATTTGCTCTAAGTCAAATTCAGTTTGCTTACGTGTTCAATTGTTATGATATATAAATCGATGTCAGATAATCGTCATGCTTGCTTTGAAATTATTGTCATTTTAAATTCCAGACGCGAGAGAACTTTGAAGAAGCCCGAGAAAAGGTCACAGAATTGAAGTTAAAGTATATGGAAAAACGAACCGTAAGTAACAAATTATAATACACAGGGTTACACAACAACAACAACTGCGCAAGGTGGTTTTCTATAAATTTTGAATTCCTTTTGAGGCTATCATAAACCAGTGGAACCATCCCCCCTTTATATATAAAATTTTAATTTGAGCAACTTTTGAAAATCACTTGTTTTATTGCTTGTATTCAAAAACTTATACTGGGAACGCTTTTGCGCTGTATTTGTGAGAAAACTGGAAAGGCCATCTCCCACCTCTAGTTATTGTTATTGTTATTGTTGAGCGATTTTTTGGTGTCTTTTGATTATGTTTTATTAACATTGACTTTACAAAGTTGTATTGAATTTTGGCTAACCCTGTACTGATGCATTAAAATGCGAAAGTATACCGAAAGGAAGAGCGCGCATTCACTTGCACTAAATAGTGTACAAACAATTTCACACTTTTTAATGATTACTTGAAACATGTTGTAAAAGTAGTTTTTAATAAAATATTAAATGAAGTAGTTTCCCTTTGAAATCCATCCATTACATTTAGTTGAAAATGCAATAGAATATAAAGCCTTGTAAACTATGTTGTAGTTATGTGTAAAATATTGTAAATATTGTAAAAAGGTAAAGTTTAACAAAGGTCGTGCTTTACTTTTCAATGTGTTTACAGAAACCGGAGGAGAAGTTTACGAAGCGTGGCTACTTGTTTTTAATGGAGAAAAGTAAGTTTGAAAATGTTCGTTCAATACCAAACAAGCAAGAATCTTCAAATAATATGCATCCTATTGTATTCTTGTTTATTAGAGCCATTTAAAGCTACATGGACGAAATTCTACTGCACGTACAAGAAGCAGAAAAAGGAATTTACTTTGCTACAATTCAATCAGATAAGTCACATCTTCACCAAGCCTGCTGAGCATCGCGAAGAAGAGAAACTTACGTTGGTGACGTGCCAGAGGCGAGCGTCGGAATTCGAGAAAAGATTTTGTTTCGATTTAACGTTCAAAGAGAAAATTGGTGTTGTGTACACGTTTCAGGCTTTGAGTGAAGAAGACCGCCGAGCATGGATAAACGCAATGGATGGCACTGAACCGGTTCGTTTGCACAACAATAACCATAAACAACATGATACGTCTTCACGCCATTTATTATTTATCCCATTTCAGACTTATTTGGCAGCTGGTAAAGCGAAAGCTGGAGAGGAGTATCAACTGGATGAGATTGGCTTTGGTTTTGTTCGTAAGTGTATTGAGGTCTTAGAAGCACGTGGTCTAGAGGATGAGGGCATTTATCGCAAGAGTGGTGTGGGCACGAAAATCAATAAATTATTAGCTATGGGTATGGATCGCAAAGGGATCGATTCGGTTTTTATTGATGAACAGTATCGTGACCTTTTGGAAAGCAACACCATTGCCAGTGCTTTAAAAACTTATTTACGCAATTTAAATGAGCCGTTAATGACATACCGGTACCACAGCAGTTTTATAGAAGCAGCAAGTAAGGAACTTGCCAAAACTTACACTTTCATTATACCATTAACTGTTTTTTTGTTTTTTGTGTTTTGGGCAGAACAAGAAAATCTCAACCAACGCGTACATGAAGTGCACAAATTGGTTTACAAACTGCCACAAAGTAACTTTGAAATGTTGGATATGGTCATGAAACACCTAACGGAGTGAGTATTTTTTTCACATTTTGGCATCTTCTGCAACACCCAAATGTTAGGATAGAAAAGTACAGCAAGTTGGTATAAAAAATATTTTGGAAATAAGTCCTTACCTTATCATCTTAGTACTCTACTGATAAAATCCGTTCATTTGACACCCACACCAATACGGTTTTAATAAAAATGATAATCCGCCTGTTTGTTTCATTTAGCATAACACTCATCATTGCTGAGGCGTTCCCCATTATGATATTTAGATTTAGCCCGTTTGTCTGGTTCCAATATCAAATAACTTGTAAAGAAATAGATAATTGCTAGCGCGACCGCCATATTTAGTATTTAGAAGAATTTTAATGATACTCCGTAGAATTACTCATTACATTATATTTTTGGCTACTTTCAGAGTGTCGCGCAAATTTAACAAAAACAAAATGTCCGTCTTCAATTTGGGCGTAGTGTTTGGTCCCACTCTGTTAAGGCCGCAAGAAGAAACCGTAGCTGCCATATTAGATATTAAATTCAACAATATCGTCATAAATATTTTGATAGAAAACTACGAACTGATTTTTAAAAATGATCCGAGTTCAGTGGAAGATCTCACTATTAAGCATACAACCAGCCCCAGTCCGAGCATTCCAAAAAGCACACAAACCTGCAAGGGGGCGAGTAGTTACATAGTGGGCGTGGAAGGAGGATCAGTGGGGCGAAATTCAATGTATTCGCCGCAACAACAAATCTATCATCGGATAGTAAACAAATCAAACTTTACCGATACAAACATATCGTCGAGTTTGCAAAACATTCCCAGCAGTGTGAATCATGCCTACAATGGCAGTGTAAGTACAACCAGTACTTCGGCAGAGAGTGCGAACTGCAGCAATAATTGCAACACGACAAGTAGCGCTCACTTAAGTGTATACAAAAACACAGATGGCAATAGCGGGCCCAGAAGCCTGGGTTTAGGTGTTAATATGGGGAGTACCAAGAACTTGCATTCGGTGTCACAAAGTGACATAAGCAACCGGCGTTTGGGTACCAGTGATACATTTTATAATATATTAAGTTCCAGCACCAATGGTGGCTTAACGGCTCATCATGCAACGCCTGCTAATACTTCCAACCTGCGCCACGACTATCTGTTGGCCACTGCAATACCAGACACCTCTTCTTTGACGTGTAAAGCGGTGCCCACCTGTAGTACTCACATATATACCACCTGCAACACATCGAGTAAAATTAAGAGTAACGTGTCACCGCCAATTATGGCTCTGCGCAAGGAGTCCTCGTATGGATCCAATATCGGTCCCCAACAGCATCCTCCCGTTCAACTGCAACGAAGCAATCATCTTTTGAATCCGAAACATTACTCATCAGCGATCGCACATTCCAATTCAAGTTCCAATGAAAGTGTTTGTGATTCACTCAACTCCATCAACGGTGGTGGAGGCGGCATATCTGCCTGTTCTCTAGTGTCCACAAAAAATTCCATTGATTATGTGTCACACCCTTCACAAGTTACGCAAAATACTCTCTGCAACTTTTTGGGTTCTAGTAGCTGCGACGATGCGACAACCGCTGCCGGTTCAGCGTCCATCATGAATGTCGGCAAAATAACGAGTACTTCTCCTACGGATTATAGGCCTCAGAAAATGTATCGCAACAGAGATGTCAACAGAATAAAGAGAAATTTGGATACAGGCACAGCGTAGGTATCAGTTATGATTTTGTTTTTTTGCATTGCAAGTACAATGCATGCACGTGTCCCGTTATTATTATTTAAATACTCTCCACATAGGGTTGGGAGTGTAGTAGATTTGTTATTCCGCTTACAACACACAGAAGAGGGAGAGCGAGAGGGGAGACATGTCGGTTCTTGCACATGTCCGTTCTTGTGCCCTGTAAGCACTCTCACATTTTTTTTCTGCTGAAACTTTACACTGGTATCCTTAGTTTCTGCAGGCAAATTGGATGAATTCGGTTAAGGGTCACACTTGTTAATAATTATACATTTGCATACATCGATGTGCCAGAAATGGGCGTGGTTGGATAACAATATACAGAAAACGACTTCTTACTATATATGTACAAAAAAGTACCTGCCACGTCCATGATTTGGGAGGCTATTTAAGTTGTGGCTTGTGTTAACTTTTATTTGTTTTTTTTTTTTCTCATTTCAGGCGGGTGCGAACTTTGTATGCTTGCTTGGGAGAAAGCGAAGGGGAATTATCCTTTGAACCAAATCAAATTATTACTAACGGTATTTAAACGTTTAAATCAATAATTACATAAACTAGGAACATTTCCAAATATCTCTTTCTCGGCAGGAAGAGACTTTGTGGTGTTTTTTCGAAATGTCGCTTTAAACTTTGTTCTTCTTTGTTTCTTTGTTCCGGTCCAAACTTGCACTATTATTATTTTTAGGCCAAGTAAACAAATGAAAATGTTTTAGTTCAATGTTTAGGATCATTTAATACACTAAACCCCTTAACCGCTTCATTCTAAAAGTGCAGTTATTCACGACACACAATTTATTTCAATATTTGTTAAGTAATATCAGAGTATGCGAGTCATTGTGAAATGAGGCACTTCGTGAAAAAACTTTATAGAAAGATAGATTCTAAAAATAGTTCGATCTGGTCCAAAATTTGACCACATGATTTTTAGACAATTTTTATTAAGAATTTTGAGAATTGCGAATTTTTGTCACATAATGCAAGACCTCATATGAAAAGAGGTTCTAAAAATAGGGCGATCGGATCCAAATTTGGTAAAATCAGTTATTAAAGCAACTGTTCGAAAAATTAAGATTTATTAACTTTTGCAGTATAAAGCGTCCCTTGTAACAGAACGTTATATGGGAAGGCATCCTAAAAACGGGTCATTTCGGAGAGGATTCGTCTTTAGGCCGAAATTTCATATCTCAAAAAATGCAACTACTTTGTGAATTGAACACCCATGCACATGAACAAAGTTTACATCGACAGAATGAAATTAGTAAAATAATTAACTGTTAATAACTATTGCGTGGTACTATTTTTCTTCAAAAATTATCTCTAAATTTAAACAAGATAGAAAAGTTCGGTTAAGACCGAAGCTTAAATACCCTCCATCTTTTGTAATTCTCTAAAAAATAAGCTCCTATTGCCATATTTATGTATTTCATGTACTTACGCAAATAGTGTTTTTTTTTAATTATAGGCGTTTGCGTTATTCAATCACGCCCATTTTTGGCACAGTGTTGGATAACGGTACCACTTATATATACACCAAATTTTAACTTGATAGGCATAGTATTGTGCGATATATAATTTTTTAAAGATACAATTTTTTCGAGGTATGATGAGATTTTCGTTTATTGTGGGCGTGTCTCTTAACCTATTTTGCCCAATTTCAATACGGAACAGCGAAATTGAACTAAGAATACGTATGCAAAGTTTCAATTTGATATCTCAAAAATTACGACCGTGAGAGTGCCAACAACAGACGGACACACGGACGGACATGTCTCAAACGATTTCTCTTTTCATGCTGATTAAGAATATATATGGTTTGTGGGGTCTCCGACGCTTCCTTCGATGTGTTGTAAACGGATGATCAAAGTGAATATACCCTCTTCCCTAAGGTGGAGGGTATAAAAAAGAAAAAAAGTTTTTTTTTTAAAACAGACCAATTAAAATAATTGCATCATAATTATGTTTATAAATAATTTTACGTATATTTGCAGTTGGATTTTCCCATGAACCTGGTTGGTTACAAGGTACATTGAATGGTAAAACCGGTCTAATACCTGAAAACTACGTTGAACACCTGAAACCCTACCATTAGTTAGTTAGTAGTTAAGTTGTAATTATCGCGTAATAATATTTGTACATACATTTTATTCCATAACTGTTTATTACAGATAATATGTACACATGTATAATATACATACATACACGTAAATAAATTAAAAATATATGAAAATACTTGATTAAAAAAGCTGTCTTTTTGGTAAGCTTTTAATGAATGTGGTGTTGTACCCAGGGCGGAGTTTTGCAGTCGATTTTTCGAATCGTAACATTTTTACACACACACCCTTGGTTCTGATGACAATGCCATTGACTTCGAAATGGCCGAAAATTCATTTCTTTGTAATCTCTTTGGTTCAACTGCCTAATCCAAATGTAGCCACTGTATAAAAAATGCTGTCATTCCAAAACAAATACGGTGGCACCATAAAACGTTTTACTAGTTCCAAGTTATTATTTAAATTGGGAGAAATCGGTCGGGAGTCATGCTTTTTTTCGCCCAATATCTATCACACCACACCACCACAAACAAAGACTCATCATTATAACCAGACCAGGCATCAGTGTGACACAAATTGGCGCTGTCAGATAACAGGAACACTTAGTTAAAAAAAAAACTACGTTATTTAGTTACTAGTAGTTAAAAAAAAACGTAGTTTTTTAAAAAGTTAGTTAAAAACTACGTTTTTTTCAACTAAACTAAACTCTAAAAAAAAACTACGTTTTTTTTTTTAACTACTAACTACTAACTTGAAACGTTATTTTTAACGTAGTTTTTTTTGGGGGGGGCTTTAGTTAAATGCATGGATACGGGTGACCACTCTTTATTGAAGAATTTTTACCATATAAAAGTAGCTTTTTCGCGTAATATACGCAAACCATACTTTTCCCATTCAGCCGAATGAATCCAAACTTCTGGGGAACTTTCTAAACACGACATTATAGCACCACCTTTCCAGGCCGTCATTGCAGCATCCATTTCCTTAACACACACATTTACGTCGAGAGAAGTCGCGTCATGGTTACGATGATGATTTGCTGTACTAGCAGCTAATTGCAAGGCAATCTTTTGTTCCAACCATTTTACAAAGCCGTTTAATTTACTGCCGCCACCCACTACTAAAATGCATCCGTACATTTTCCTTTTCATATCATCGGACGTGCAACGCTCAATACTGCGTACAATGGCCAAATCAAGCGGCACAACATCACCACTACTGGTCGTATAGTATAATTGTTCTTCCTTATCCGAGTTACGTGCATTTAAAAGTCTCTCATCTGCATCGAATGTGTCCGCGGCAACGAGATCTTCGTCTACTGTATCGTTTGTAATTGGTATGGCACCCTCTAGTAACTGATCACAACGTCCGTTGCGTACACGGCCCGTCTCTCGTATATACTCTGCATCAAAACAATCTTCAGAATCGGGTTGTTGACTACAGCGCAATTGTAGTCGTATTATACGTTGCCTACCGCACACATTCAACAGTTCAGTGTGAAATAGAGCAAGCGGAGCTACTATGCATTCATCACCCAATTGGAAAGTGTAATGTAGCCGCTTTAACTCCTTTTGCACCTGCAAAAATATCAACACCGACACATTGAAAGTAGAGTATTTCTAACAAGTTTTCAGTTAAAGTTTGATTTTACCTCAAAGTTCTTCTCCTGCGCTCCGCATATCTCCAAATTTAAATGGCACAATCGCTCTTTCAGGTGCATGATTAAAACGGCATCAGCATAATCAGAATGCACATCACAGTCTTTGTAGGGAAAAGAACACTTTTGCAATAAGCAGAAGAAAACTTGAGTCACATCGCCACCGCCATATCCCAAACGTACCCGTGTATCCACTTGGGAAATGCCATCCTCAACACATGAAATTGAACACTTTTGATCTCCTACGTCCACTACACAGGCATAGCCTAGGCCAGCACCGAAGGTTGCTGCTACGTGATCTTGGACGAGAAAACATGCCCGAAATCGCAAACGCTTTAACAGCAATGTAACCATTTCCTTAAGAATACTGCGGTTGTAGATATCAGATATGATTAATACTGCACCGAAATGCGTCATGGAACTGGGAGGTATACCCATATGCTTGTGTATGGCATAAAGCCAAATAGATTCCAAGTCTGTCAAGACTGCCGTCAAGGAACCTCCAATCCCACTATGTACATTAAGCTCTCCTCTTCGAAAAGGAAAGTGAATATTGTAATTGTTTGCTTCTTGAGCGCTCAATTTCATAATATCCCCATCAAATATTGTTTCATTGTCACTGTTCTTTGGTTCATCGGAAGTACATTTATTATCGCATATTATTTCAGGCTCACTGAGTTTGTTGAATGTGGAAATCTGCTGTAACGGTGTAGATACTCGCAGCCTCTTACATGTTGCACTTTTTACCTGATGTTGGACAGCATACGCTGGAATTGCGTGCGAAACTATGTGCAATCGTTGTTTTTCAAATTCTCCATTAACTTCACTGTGCTTATCTTTTGATAATAGGGCTGGCAGCAGTGAGTCCCGATGAAAACTTTGCGAATCATCTTGTTTCTTTCGGCGCTTTCCAATGGCGTGCAATAACGTGCTTGGATAAAGATCACTGGCGCGACCAATCCTTAGATACAATGATCCTGGATGGATGACTATGATATTTTGCGCTTGCATTTTATTTGAATACATACATATCAACTAAGAAGCGAAATTTTTTTGTTTTGTAATTTATATTTATTGTTAAATAAAAACCTTTGATGCGGACAATCTATTTTATATATTGAAATAATACATCTGCATGTACTGTTATTGTTTTTTTATATACGGTTTAAATCTTATTCGTTAATTAAATGCTTCTTCTTATTCATTTTATATTGAGTAATAATAGTAGTAGTAGAAGTAGTAGTAATAGTAGTGATTTATTTATTTAGTATAAAAAATACTTTTTTAACATTTTTTTTTTAAATTCTGTATATGTTTTATATGCTTTTATTTAGTTTAGTTTATTTAATTATTTTTATTATAACAATACAATACAATACAAATTTTTATTCTTATTTCAAACTGTTATACAAAAGAAGAGAGGTTAAGTAAAAGTACTTTCAAATGTTATACAAAGAAAAATATTTAAGTAAAAAAAAAGTAATTAAGTTAATAATATTAAAAAATAAATAACAAAAGGAAAAATTAAAGAAATTGTTTTTATATAAAAATAGATATTTTTTTTTCATTTTTTACAACAATATTTTTTGTAGGTTAATTTAATTGAAAATCTTCTTCAGGAATTTCATATGAATAAAGGATACACATACAGTCTGTCCCAGATACAATGAGACTGGTTCCATCAAACTTCTTTGTGCAGCGACATCTATGACTGATTTATGTTAAGTGAATGTGTAGAACATTAATCTACTTAACCTCAAAATTTGAGCGAAATCGGTTGATATTTAACTATGGTTTGAAATTGTAAGTCGGTCGAAAAACCAACATGGAACGAAGAATTCTATTTTAAATTAAGTAAAAGTGATGAAAAATGTATATGGAGATGAATGCATGTCCAGTGCAGAGGTTTTCCGTTGGTTTGTCTGATCCCATGGTGGTCGTGAGGACCTTGCAGACGACGATTCGCCGCCAAAAATCACTCGCAACTAAAACATCGAGAAAGTCAAACAAATTCTTCGAAGCGAGCGCTGTGTGTTTGCGAGACTCATCGAAGAGGAACCTGGTATACGGAAAAGCACAGTCTATCGAATTTTGACCGAAGATTACGGCATACAGAAAATCTGTACGCGCTTCGTGCCAAATACTCCAAAACAAAAGATTGGAGACCTTAGCATTGCAAAGACATGCTAAAAATGTCCCAAAGGAATCCGACAGGCATGTCAGCCATTGTAAAATCAAGACAGTGCTGACCGTTTTTTTTCGATTCAAAGGGAATTATTCATAATGAATTCGTCCCAGAACATCAAACGATGAACGCAGAATATTATCTGGGAGTTCTACAATGATTTGTGGGCCAGAATTAGACTCGTTCAAGCGGAATATCGGGAGCTGTAGACAACATCGCACAAAACAATCATGGTACGTGAACTCTTGAACAAAAAAGGTTACATTGTTATCGATCATCCACCGCATTCACCTGATTTGTTGCAAGTGTCCAGCGGTGCATTGACTCTGAAGGAGATTATTTTGTATAAAGAAGATTAAAAAATTTGTGTTTTATTTATTTATTACATTTGATTTGTTTGGTCCCACAACGATACATTTTCATATAAGTAGATATTAAAAGCAAATAAAAATGCTTTTTTTTCTTTTCGTTTAATAAACGTTTTTTCGTTTTCTATTCTATGTAAGTACTAAGTGACAAATATCTGGGCAAAAAAAATCCATTCATTGTTTAAAATCTACGATTACTGCAAAAAAAAAATAAAGAAATTCTTATCATCTAGAATCTTGGAAAAATCATTTATAACCTCAGCTACTAGATTACGAAGCAACCTTGCTCCGTATGAGAAAAGACAGTTGTCTTATACGGTTTGAGAATTTAAAGCATTACTAGAACATACCTTAACATCTAAGCCTGAACCGTTTTAAACCCTTGGGATCGGGGTGTATTTACAACTATGTTTAGTGTATGTAAACAAAGTGGGCAAAGGTATGCTTAGTTATGTGAAAAGGATTTATAATAGTTTTAGGAGTAATTCACATTGGCGAGGGAGACTTACATAAGAACTTGGATTTTTTTTTGAATCCGTACAAAATTTCAGCAAGTTGGCGTTTGTTAATGTAGGAATATATGTATATATAGTATATTTGCTTAACTAACTACATGTAACATACACAAAACACTAAATCTTTTACAGGAATGTGTTACGTTATTCAAGAAAATCGTTATTCAAAATATACAATAATAAGTAATACTGCAGTTCAAACAAGAAAAAACGAAACGAAAAGAGGAGCGCTTTTAATTGACTTTTAACTTACACAATACATATTACTCTTACACTTTTTACACTCTGCATACCCACCACTCTGAGGTCGAGTTTTCCAAAGCGTTTGTAACGCCCAGACAGAAGCACCAGAGACCCTATAATGTATTTTTATTCCGACTCCAAATTTGGCTCAGTGGTTGTTGGTATTGATTTGGAATGATTGATTGAAGGACATGCCAACACTTAAACAAAAACTGAAAAAGGCTCAATGTTTCAAGTTTAGACGTTTGTTACTAAAAAAAAAAATGCCAACAACATTATTGTCAGTAATATCTTTCACTTTCAGTTCACTCCGGATGTGGTGGGTATTTAGGATTTGGTCGAAACCAAATATAACTTATTTTACTTGTTTTATACAAGAATCGTTTAATCGATTTTCATATCTTCCATATCAATACTAAGATCGCGCAAAGATCCAGTTTTGGGCAAAAGACTACGTTTTTCAGGATCCTTTACTTTCTTCACTTTTACGCGATTCAATTTATTGTAACGGTTAATTACACCATCTGATTCGTCCATCATGCGTAATATGAGATTTTGATCTGAGGAATCCAATGGAGCAATGGAAATATCTCTCACAGCACGAAATTTACCACAATTGTTCAAATGTTCATTTTCCAAGCGAAAGAAATTCCACACAAAACGTCTGAAATATATTACAACAAAACAAGTTAAAAAAAATGTTAGTCGGTCAAGTCCGACCATTTTTTATCCTACACCACTTGGCTCCACAAATTATGCTACAATTAGTTCAGATGTGTCAGTAAACGCAAAGTATTTCCATATAAGTCTCTTGGTCATATGTAATTATAGGGGAAGGGGTTCTCGAAAATTGGTCAAATCGAGTCCAAATTTGGCGCAGCTAAATATGAATCTAATTAAGTATTTTTCAACAAATTTTGTCAAAAAATGTTAACAATTACGATTTTTCGTCATATAAAGACTTTCATTATAATATATCCTTTTGGACCAAAACATGTCCTTGTAGGAAAACATATATTTCATGGAAAATCTCACAAAATGCGACCTGAAGCTTATACACAAAATTTACAAAGACAGACAGACGGGCATGGTTCAGATTTTGATTCTAAATCGATTGATGGATGTGGCATTTGCCGTTTAACCTAATATACCTTTCGCCACAAGTAGTGCAAGATATATAAATTATAAAAAATTACACAAAAATATTCATATTATGATTAAGTACTTGCCGGAAAACCTCTAATATAGCATTAATGGAGGTCATAATATCGCTGCTCAGATAATTCATTTCAGTTATATAAAAAGACATAGCCCAACTAAATCGTAACAGAAAGTCTTCGATAATTGCAAAATAGTAGAAACCCTGAAAGAAATTTCTTTTCTTTATGTGCGTATTAAAAATAATACTAAAATATTTATACATGAAACGTTTCATATTTGAAAGAGGTACAATTCCACTTTTTGCAAAAGGCATTTCGGCGATATATAGCAATTAAGCACGATTCATTCGTAAATGTGTCAAAGAATTTAATAAATGGATGGTGGAGGGCTTTGCTGGTAATTATAATAAAAACAATTATGTGTCTCAACGCAATTCTTATTAATTAGTACGGTTATGATGTGTTCACCCATATCGGTACTAAACAACGAGACAAACTTAATCTTTATAACTCGGAAAATACCATGAAAAATTGTTTTTTTTTTTTGTTTGTTTGTTAAAGCCCGTATACGCCATGTCCCTGAGATCGCCTTCTTGATGGTTGCAAACGGAACAACTGAACTGAGTATACTGTAATGATCGTGAATAGATCGATTTGTTTGGAAGTTACAAATATTCGCACAAAGTTACTATATATGTACCCTTCACCACAACTCCTATTAAATATCATACCGTGGATGAGTAAACAATTTCTTCTCGCAGGAAAGTATTTTCGCCCGCATTTTTATCGAATAATCCCCAATCCATTTTAATATCCCAGGTATAGGCGTAACAAGATGATACAATGGATGACGTAATCCAAAACCACGTATATGGGTTTTCATAGGTATTAGGATAATAACCTTGAGGGAGAGCATGGGATATATTTTTTTTTTATTTTTAGCGTCTTAGCGTCTACATATAATATAACTTACGACCATAGTAGCTTCTTAATGTGGCAAAAGCTACCACTATAAAAGTGGTGGCATATTTGCCAGCATTTGCAAGATGAGGAAAACTCTCGCGCGAGTCTCTGTACCGCCTTAAACACTGAGCGAAGCGAAACCAGGCGGGTAGGCAGTTAAATATTGGTCTAATAACAAAATCTTTTTCCATGCATACGGAAGCATCGTGGGCATCGTGTATGTTACCATTGGTGGCAAAGAAACATATCAAGTACTCGAAATCTAACAGAACGGTAACTAAAGAGTTTAGTTGATCACCCAGCCAAAAATCAGCAAAACCCACATGAAATAAAGGGGCAGCTATCATACGACCCTTCATATAAAAATCCATTAAAAATATTTTAAGAAAAGTTAATAACTTGTTTCAAATTACCGTTATGCGCAGTAACCAATATCTAGCGTCCCGATGAAACATGTGAAGTGGATTTATTAAAAAGACTATCATTATAACGGTTAATGATAGAGGGTTGACATAAGCCGGTATACCCAAATGGGAGGCGTACAAAAAACTCAACATACTCAGAGTCCAAATGACACCAAATATGGTGGCCATTTCCATTAAATGTTGTTCGGACAAATGATTGCGCGGATCCAACTCGAATATTAAAACATGATTTACACCCGACGAGCGCCAGCCATATATATTCACGCCAATTAAAAATATAAATTCAATGATTAGGAGAGGACCACGAAATAAACGAAACGTAACTTTCAGATTTTCGCCAGAGATATCGTGATACATGGCTGAACATGGAAATGGTTTTAGTGTAAAAAATGAATTAATTAAAAAATCACAAAACAAAGAAAGTATTACCAGATAGGATGACAACAATGCCCAACACTAAGAAACTGCCGGAGAATAGGCCCACTTTAAATGTTGTCCAAGGACTCTGTTTTTCGCCCAAGGGCGGCACGCGTAGCCGTTTCATGGCGCGCTGCCGATCTCCACTCTCCAAATCACTAATAACAGTGCTTTCAGTTTCATTTATTAAATTATCAATATCTTTATTGGTGAAAAAATGGGCGGATTCCACAAATTCTTCGCGCCACTTGGCACCACTGTTCACTTGCAAAAGCTGGAATATTTCATTTTATTAATGATTTCTTCTTTCTTCTTCATTTACAAACTCACTTTATCGTGTTTTTTCAAAATCTTACGAAAACCAGTGTGATTTAAATTTTGATAATTCTGCAACAGTATTAAACTTAAATAAAATTCACTAAAGGCCAATTTTAATTCCTGAGCTTTACGATGCGGCAAAGCGGATTTTTTCATTGATTTTGATTTCTTAGCCAAACGTTCTGATTCCGCTATCGAGGATTTCAATTCAGCATTTAAGGTTGCAAACTTGCGCGTAGCTTCGGCTAATTTTTCGGAATAAAACGTGTTAATCTTCTTTAGTTCTTTGTCACAGTAGTGAAAGAAATTTTCATCGAAATTTGCGAAATGTCGCTTCAAAACTTCATATTCAACGCTATCATCAGACGGTGCTTTTTCTCGCACATCATACAGCATGGTTTTCATCTCCTGCAAATTCAAATTTATGTTATGTTGGATACAAGTAAAAAAATATATATTTGGCCTCAGCCAAGTATATTCCAAGGAGTACACATGCCAATATATCAGCAACTGTATTTTATAAGTAATTTGGAAAATTCATTTTAAAACAAAAACATTTCACCTTTTTCGGTTTATGTTGCATTGTGGGTTTTTGCCCAATTTCAATACGAACCCGTGTATGAACTCAAGTGTGGAATCGATATCTCAACTTTTTGCAATCAGTATAGTGATACAAAACCCAAACTACTACTAAAACAGATCTAGCTAAACCGACCCAGTATTCGATGCTGATTCAGAATATTTAACTACTTTATGGGGTCCCCTACACTTGTAAATAAATAATTACCTCATAATTAATATATTGTTTACGCCACTCAGGCGTTATATGAGCCGACAAATGTTCTGCAAACTTCATCTTACGAAAATATATTTAGTGGCCCAACTGTGTATATAGCGATTCTTTTATAGATGTATGATTAATCAATTGCAGGATATGCAATGCTATGAATGTATCTAAAAAAATACGTTCCGGAACGCACATTATCCAACGTGTAAAACGGCTACCCATAGATTGGGCGACATCAACGATACGGCCTGTTTATTATTTGGTTATTTCCGGCACGCAGAATATTCAAGCAGTCCAGTGTCAAGGACTTCTCGCTATATATATATTGTATAAGGAAAACAACAGGTCATTGTTTAAATTTTTTCAAAGCAAACACACCAAATCTAACACACAAGAAAACTTGCTTATTCACTGTGCGTATATAATGCTTATTCCAAAGTATTGTTTCATTGCTGAGACGGACAAGACGAATTCACCCGATTTACGTTCAGGTAGACTTTGGGTATATAACGAAAATTTTTAATCATGAAATTTAAATTTTATCACTTTGTTGGATATTACTCCAAAGCAAATTTTAACACAAATCCAGAAAAAGAATAGCTATTCAAATTTATCATTTAACACTGTGCGAATTGTTCTTAAGTAAATAGTTGTTTTAGATATTTATCGTATGTGAAATTAATAAAGTTTATATGTATTCGTGTTTTAGATGAGGATTAATAAGTAATTTTTTTTATATTAACAAGAGACGAAGTAGGGACCGGCGACTACGTGTTCATTTTTCCAATTTATTAATAAGTTATTATTTAAAAATCGTCCTTTCATTGTGGATGTTTATTTACAACATATGATTCTTTAAAATTTCTTAAGCAGAAATGTACAGGCACAAGGCTTCAAACGTGTACTTTGCAGTACTCTGTACGAACTGCAGTAAAATCGTATACCTATTCTCTTGTGAAAATGTAAACATGTTTATTGTTCTTAAATATATAACATAACATAACATTTATTTTATTTACATTTTTCAAGGGATCATATGATTTTACTACAGCAATGTACTCTAGGAAGTGTTCCTAGATAAATGTTTGGTATATTGCAGCAATGCGCAACGAATTTGCAAGCACTCTGCTTTAGCCACTTGGTAATGTATAACAACCCTGGCTACAAATAATACCCCGTCGTACTTACGATTAAACATAGTTGAGAAATTTATAACGAAACGTTTTTAATTATTTACTGTCAATATAAATCATATGGTTTAGACATTCTCTACACATTATAAAAAAGGAAAAAAATATTTAGTTATGGCCACCAGTAGTAAAAATATAAAAATGTCAGCATTTTCCGTGGGTGGGAAAATTACAGGAAAGGCGGGTCCAATTAATCAAACAACTTTTACTCCTGAAAATGATACAACTGGAGTAATTGTTAATATGCCAATAATACGAATCAAAGAATCCAGTAAGCAACTGCCAACTTATACCGCCGCCTTGTCGCGTTCTTCAGAAGAATATTTAGCTGCTGAAGACTTGGATAATGTTCAGTTGGAATTGGAGTCACTACTATCCAGTGTTGCATTGCGATATCGCGTTCTGAAAAGTGAATACGACTGCATAGACAAGGACGAAAAAAACAAAGACAAAAAGATGAAGCATTCTCTGCAAATCGGCAGTGGAAGTGAAAAACAACCAGCATCGCCGGCAACTTCGTTAAGCAATACTGGTAAACGTAAGCGTGATGAAACGGGCTCAGTCCGAAAGCCAAAACATTCTTCTGTTAAGCAAATCAAAAATTCGCATCCTAAAAGTAGTCCAGTTGCACAACACACTGACGACAGCATGGACTACATAACTTGTGGTGCTCACTACTTATACGGTGCCTCCAACAGAGAACATTTACAAAAAATGCCTGTGCCGAAAAACGACACGCCCAACAAATTTTGGCTCTCTGTAGAACCTTATTGTATGCCTTTAACCAATGAAGATTTACGTTTACTGAATGATTTGTTAGAGCAATACAACGAACCATTGGTGCCACCCATTCCCGAGTTGGGACCTCATTACTCTACAGTGTGGGCGGCAGAGGAACTGAAAGAAATACAACAAGCCTCTAATCCCACTCCAACCAACCGGGCAAAATTACATAACATTAATGCTGCTACCAATATGCTAAAGAAAGCTGACGCCATCGTAGAGGAGCGTGTAAATGGGCCCCTTACGCAGCGTTTAGTGTCTGCTTTAATGGAAGAACAACTGCTAGCCAACCCCAATGACTTAGTTACAGACAATAGTAATAGCAGCAGTGAAAACACCCATTCCTCAGCCATTCTAAATTTCCACTCCTTATCCATGTTGCGCAATTGTATTGGGATTGAAAAACGTTTGAAAAAGGAGTTAATTGAACACGGCATATTGGATGTCAGCGATTTCCCCAATAACGATGAGGATGAAGTGTTGGCTGAAATCAAAAAACTCATCGTTGAATTGTCCACTATTGCAGAATACAATGGCAATGCTTTGAGGCGGTTGCATGAGGATGCTTCAGAGGAAATTAAACGTTTAGAAGTAAAGCGCAAACTGGACTTGATGGATCAGGAGATCTTGGAATGCTACAAACGTACAATGCAAAACAAGGTCAAGCGCAAGCCATTAACCAATGAAGAACAACAAGAAATATATCGTCTAACTAACAGGCAAAAAACATTATCCGATCAGCTGGAACGGATGCAGGCAAATTGCTTCATATATGACTGAAAGCATTCAGCTAAACACATCATTGCATCTACATATATATTTATATAAGTTTATTCAAAATTTACAAAAAATATTCAACGAATTAAAAAAGAAAAACCTATCTAAAGAAATATGTACATTGTTTTCAGTTCCACTGAAAATTTTAATTGGACTGAGTTACGTGGAAGTATCACAGACCGCTTTGTACTAAGTGCCAGAAACAGAAAAGTAATAATGTATGCATGAAAGAGTTTAGCATAAAATAAGCACCAGAATGCTCATATGCTGCTAGGGGCAATATGGCTTTGACACTAAATACGATTTGGTAGAGACCGTTATGCCGTTGCATATGGCTTTGTTGCGCAAGTTGGTGTCTTCAGTCAATAATACTATGTTGTCTATATGTTCCTTCACTTGCAAACAGCAATTAATAATGCTATCGTCTGCTGATTGAACCTTAATCAAATGCCGACCTTCCTCCAAAGCACTTTGTGCTGCAAAAACACACACAGAAGGGTTATATATTTAACTTGTTCGTCGTGCCAAAAACACAAATAATTGGTTACCGAGCAAATGCGGTGATTTCGTTTCAAACTTATTATTCAAATATTTGATCGCTCTCACGGCCAACGTTTTTACACCCTCCTGTTTACCATAGCCTTGTTTCAATTTGTCTAATTCTTGCAATACACAATACGGTACGTACAAGATAGTGCCCTCCGTATCTGCAAGAGAGCTTCATTCAATTTAAAATCAGTTCAATTTTACTAAACACACCACATACCACACAATTTCATTTTACTCAGGTCCTCAACGAAGGTTAAACATTGCAACAGAACATTTGTATCCAATATAAAGTAATAGTAACGTTTCAACCACTTCTTATTAGTACTGAGTTCTTTGTGCTTTTCCATAGACATACGCAACAGATTTTCGTTGACAGTGTCGTAGTAGTCTGCCATTGTAAGGTTATTGTCTGTACCTCTGGTGCAAGTGGTAGTGGCTGATGCATTATTCACATTGCTGTCGTTGCTATCGGAGATCTGCAATATAATTCAACCCATTTAGCACACGTCCTCCTAACTATTAATTTGTCTTTCACGTTACCTCTATTGTTTCCTGCTTAATAGAACATTGCCAATCCATAGGTTCTGCTGTAGGAAAACATTACATTTACAAAAAGGTATACATTTAAATGAATGGATTTGGCTTAGGCCACTATAAGGCGTTAAAATATAAGGTCTAGCTGATAATGTTTGAAAATATTATGCGTGGTCTTGGTGAAATTTTTAGTAAAAACTCAGATCACATTTTCATTCCTACTTTATCGAAAACATTATCATTGAAAATGGAGAACCCTTGCATAGTGCAAAAATAAATGGTGGACGTCATCTTATGCTATCTATGAAAACACATTTAAAAACTGCTTCTTCTCCTAAGAGGTATTTTTACTAAACTTGAAATCTATAGCTAATTTTTTGCAATCGGAAGAATGTGTTATGCTGTGCAGATTTGCAGACGGAGAGACAAATTCGATTCACATACTGGGAGGCTATTACTTCACCTCACGGTGTGGGTGTATAAAACACAAGACATACCTCCAATTATTAAACGATTCTCTGGACCTTTAAAGTGGCCATCAAAAGTTTTGAGAGAAGGTGCTGCAGCCGCGGCCACTGTTAGAGCATCAGCCGCAATAGAACTAGTGGAAGGTTGTTGTGAGAGGGATTGTCTTAAGCGCTGCAAGCGTGCATTAGCTGAAAGCAAAACATAACTTTAGTGTTCTTGAAACCGTTTTACGCTTACCTGAGCCCTGTTCAATTATTGCATCATTTGCTGAAGAGTTGGCTTTTTTGCATGTATTTTCCAAATCGAGTGTGCTTGGTTTTGTTGCCTTCTGTTTTTCGTGACATTTTCTTACATCTTTCAGGGCGTTTTCTATAGCAGTTTTCAGTTCAGTGTCATTGGTCTGTTCCTTTTCGGTGACTGTTTCCGACTGTACAGTAGATTTTTCGCCTTTTTCATTGATTGCTTTATCCTCTTCTACTTTCTTTGAGGTGGTGAACGGCTTTTTCCAAATTTCTTTGATTTTGTTAACAAATCCTGTACCCAATGTAGACAAAGTAGTGTTGCAAGTCGCAGAGACTGCATTTGTTGGTTTTGGTAGTTTTTTAGGCACTTCGCTCAAAGAAGAAAGTTTACGTTTTTCAGGAGTTACTGGTTGCCAACGTGGAAATTTATTATTTTTGTTAGGTGGCTTTTGCTCATTTCTTTTCTGCGCGCTCTTAATAGATGTAGAAGGCAAATCTTTATCAATTTCTTCCTCGTCATTTTTACTTAAACCACGTTGAAATCGCCTTGTGGGCCGATTTATTAAATTTTTGTCTTGTTCTGATCTCAGTTGATGTTGTAATCTTTTTAAACGATTTTGCGCTGGATTCTTCAAGGATTTGCCTATTTAATTACATGGCATTTATTTATTTATATATTGTACGAAGTTCTTTTACTTGCCTGTTATATTTAAGGGCTGTGTATCATAATATTGGCCGATCATTGTGTTTACCGTTTTAGCATTGTTATCCTGGGAAGGACACCATTTCGATTCCCCAGTCTCTACGTTGTATAAGTAAAAGCGACCCGGTCGACTTTTGGAAGGTATTTTTACCCAGCCTTCATTGCTCATATTTTTAGATTTAAATAATCAACAACGTAAAAAATATATTAACAATCTCTCACTATTTAAATTTAACGAAATTGTATATTTATATGGCGGTTGGTAAAATTCTTCACAAAACAAATGGCAAATGTTCAAAAATGGGGAGACCAAAGACATTAACAACATTGTAAAATGAAACGGAACAATGGAAAACAGTACTAAAATACATGCCAAGTATTCGTTCTAAAAAACAAACAAACAGTATTTCTACAAAGTTAAAACTCTACCGTACTTCAAGTCAAGATAGAAGGTGTGTGTCCATGTGTTACTACATTACTGCATTTTTCTCAATATGTTAAACACAACATAGGCTTAACGATTTTGCTTATCAATGCAGGAAAATAAAAAGTTGAATTACTTTTTACCTCGGGTAAAATATAATCATTTCGTTATATATTTAATAATTTAAATTTATATTGCTAAATATTAGTTAATATTACAATATTTGTACTAAATTGGCATCATCGGATCCATGTATTTGGCTGCTGGTCTCGTTTTCTATCGATGGACGAACGTACGGACAAAGTATATTGCGGTATACTTTTGCATATGAGGCCAAAATATTGAACCGAGTGGTTCCAAACTGCAGATTCATATACTAGGAATAAGGTGCCTAATTTAAAATGGATGTGTTCTTGGAAAGTTCATTAAATTTAGATTTTTAAATTTACAAATCAAACAATCGTGTCCTTGCATTTAGGGCAATAAAATACAAAGTTTAGATTCATATTTTTCATAATTAAAATAATAAATTTAATATTTTTTTCACCCATGTGCTACGCTAACTAATAAAATTAATAACGGTTCTTGTAAAAAGCAAATTTGATAAACAATTTTTTACTGTTACAAATGAAATGAATTTAAGAGAAATGTAATCCAGTCGTAACATTGCTGCTTCCAGCAAAGCTAACATATACCACAGCTGTCTATTCTGTGATCATCGTATTGCTAATTAACATAACTTGTTGATTTCATTTAAATATATACTCATACCGTTCAACTAGAATTTCGGCGTGGACTTAATTACCATTTTTTATATTTTTATGTACCATAAACACTTTAGGTGGTATCTTTATTTTTTACATAATCAATCCAAGTGATGATAAAGGTTAGTATGGAATTGAACTTACGAAATAATATTATTTTATAGCACACATCTTATCAACCCGACAAGGGCGCAAAGTTCACTTGCTACCTAACTTATGTCAACATAAAATAATGATTTTTTATTCATTGTCATTATGTTCGTTATTTATGTTGGTATAGAACGCTGTTTGCTTGGTAACGGGGGGAGCGTCTGGATTGGGGCGAGCCACTGTGGAGCGTTTTGCTAAACAAGGTGGTCGTCTTGTGCTGGCTGATTTGAGCACCTCCAAGGGTCATGATGTAGCCAAAGAGTTGGGGGAGAACGTAACGTTTGTTCCTGTAGATGTAACTTCTGAAAAAGATGTGAATAACGCCATACAGTTGGCCAAGGATAAGTTTGGTCGTTTGGATATGACTGTAAATTGTGCCGGAACGGCTACTGCCATTCGTACCTACAACTTTAACAAAAACACTGCACACAAGCTGGAAGATTTTACACGTGTTATTATGATTAATACTGTGGGCACGTTTAATGTCATCCGTTTATCTGCTGGTTTAATGGGCCTTAATGAACCAAATAAAGATGGCCAACGCGGCGTTATTGTTAATACAGCCTCGATAGCTGCTTTTGATGGTCAAATCGGACAAGCGGCCTATTCGGCTTCAAAAGCTGCCGTTGTCGGCATGACCTTACCCATTGCTCGTGATCTAAGCACTCAGGGTATACGCATATGTACCATAGCGCCCGGGCTATTTGATACACCCATGTTGCAATCCTTACCGGACAAAGTGCGCGTATTTTTGGCGAAATGTGTACCATTCCCGCAACGCTTGGGCGACCCCTCCGAGTACGCCCATTTGGTGCAGGCCATTTATGAAAATCCTCTCTTGAATGGTGAAACCATTCGTCTGGATGGTGCCTTGCGCATGCAACCCTAAGCATACACCTACACAAGTAAATTTGCATTTGTAGAAATTCCATGTGGAACAATTCAATTATGTTGTGACTAATACTAAATATCACGATGGAATCATAGTCTGCTAAGTTTAAATGTGAAAGATTTAATAAATTTTTTTTTAAACAATTTTTTCGCTTTATTTTATTTTTTATACCCTCCACCTTAGGGAAGAGGGTATATTCATTTTGATCATCCGTTTACAACACATCGAAGGAAGCTTCGGAGACCCCACAAACCATATATTCTTAATCAGCATGAAAAGAGAAATCGTTTGAGACATGTCCGTCTGTTGTTGGCACTCTCACGGTCGTAATTTTTGAGATATCAAATTGAAACTTTGCATACGTATTCTTAGTTCAATTTCGCTGTTCCGTATTGAAATTGGGAAAAATCGGTTAAGAGACACGCCCACAATAAACGAAAATCTCATCATACCTCGAAAAAATTGTATCTTTAAAAAATTATATATCGCACACTACTATGTCTATCAAGTTGAAATTTGGTATATATATAAAGGGTACCGTTATCCAACACTGTGCCAAAAATGGGCGTGATTGAATAACGCAAACGCCTATAATTTAAAAAAAACACTATTTGCGTAAGTACATGAAATACATAAATATGGCATTAGGAGCTTATTTTTTAGAGAATTACAAAAGGTGGAGGGTATTTAAGCTTCGGTCTTAACCGAACTTTTCTATCTTGTTATATTTATAAATGTTCCTATCAGCACGTACCCCGCTAAGCTGTAAAAATGAACTGTGCACCACCTGTGCCAAAGGCTGTAATAAGTTTGTGCGGATGTTTGTAACTCCTAAACGGCAAATGCCACACCCACCTTCAAATAAATGTATGGCACTGCTAATTGAAAGAAACCTAGCCCTCGCGATTTTGATGCGTTACGTCAATTATGAACTTGCAGTATACTGTGGTATCAACATCATCATCTCGATTAAACTGAAGGTGGTATTTAACCGAACAATACGATTCGTATGTCATCTTCGCATTCATGTGATCATGTTACTACACTCTCGTGCCCCCGTGGCATCGGTTTTATGTAATTTTGAATAAAGAATCACCGAGGAATAAAGGCAGTGATCTTCGACTTTCATTCTAATTACCAATAGCGGCGCAAGTCTTCAAAAGTGTGTCATATAATATTGCTTAAAATAGTGATGCCTTAAATATCTGTACAATTTAGTATTTCAATGTAAATAGATGACCATGTTAAAGTCGGTCAAGCTTAATCATGTGATAGCCTAGACCACATATTTTCGGTTATGTAGCCATCCAAGACATGCAAATTATGGCACAATTTGTTCAGTGGTGTCAGTAAACTTGAGCCATCTCCACAAAAATACTACATAGTTGTACAGGGACAGGACAGCGACCATCACCAAATTATTGAAAATGCACGAAATTTATCTGTTCTTCACCAACCTTAGTGGATTTTCGTCAAAAGTGATTTATTTCAAGATATGTAGAGGGAAAAAGGGTAAAAATGGTCCAACTTAAAAAAGGGCACCCGGGCTTGTGAGCAAGGCATGCCTTTAAAAGTGCTGTTGGCTCACAAACGAATTTTAGTTTGTACAGACGACAGTTCATGTGGAAGCGAATATTTTCAAATAAACAAAAAACATGTTAAAATAAAAATTTATATTTTATTCAATTAAATACAATATTAACAAGTAAAGAAACTATATTTGGCTGGGGCCAAATCTTGAATACCCAACATCGATGTACCAAAGCTGCCCGACAAGTACATGTGTCCATATATCTTTTACACCTTACAGTTAAGGCGGAAAATTTTCCGAAAAAGTTGTTGCTTTTTCAATTTTTGTAGTTTTTATTTTTAAACCAACCCGCGTATGCAAACTGTCAACAGTTCGGGAGAGAGATTACCGCAGAACATACAGACATCGCTGGATGGACTCGGTATGTGATACTGATTCAAAAACTTTTTCCTTTTTGGCTTTACAAACATTGTGACAAAGTGATATATGTGTACTGAATGCTGGGTATAAAAATTGTTGTATTGAATGTTAATAAATAGTAAAATTACTTTCATTAAAAATTATGTACAAAAATTTAATCTGTGTTAAATATGTATTACACGTGTGAAATCTTACTTAAATTATTAGAAAAAAAAAAAGATTTGTTCATTTGTTACTCTGGTTCCTGGACGATCAATTTCACTAAATCGTGGCACCGCTTTTATGGTCCAAATACAGCAAAGTTGTGCCAGCAGCATAGGCTACAAAATTGAACATTCCAAACACCCCAGCAGCTACATTTGAGCCAATACCGTAACCAACAAGTCCGGACCATTTGGCCAATTGCGCAACGGAGCATATAAAGTACAAAATCGTGGCGATGCCCGTATTAATAAACTCCTGAAAAGAGTCGGTATTTTTTAAACTAATAATGCACCGCTATAGAGAAGAGCAACCACACAGTTCACACCAATGTGAAGTACAACATATATATGTAAAAGCACATTGTTGTTCACCCTTAAATTCTATTTTTTATATATATAATATATTATTCTTAAATGAATAATCGTGGGGATGATTAGGAGAGTACCTACTGTAAATATCCAATTAACGGCTAAATTCAGTGCTTCTCGTATACATAGCAAGTAAGCAAAAATCCATAACAAAGTGGCAATGAATGATACGACCACGACAAAAAGGAAAAATGACGTTGTGGCGATAAGAGCTGGCGAAGCAAGGCCCATACAGATGATGCCAAAAATCTAAAATACAAATATATATAAAAACAAATTAAATACACGTGTTCAAGTAAAAGGGCTACTTGGTTCGGGCTAAATCTGAAGCACGCTTCTTTCGGTGGTTCCGGCTTCAAATTTTACATTGTTTTTTATTCCAAGGTAGGGTATTAACTGTTTTGTAAACCAAACCTTGAGATTTTGAATTCATTAATAGAATTATTTACAAATTTTTCGCAAAATACTGCACGCTTTGAAAACAACATTTGAATGGTTGAATTTTTATAATTTTTCTCGTTAACAATTTAAAGAGAGTGTAGAGTACGAATGTGGAAGTAACATGTTTCACATGCTTCAGCGCTGCAAAAAAGATTACTTTTCGCATAAATGTGGAGGGCGTACCAGATTTAGCCCAAGCCAATTATAAGTTTTTTACTTTTTTTATTCTAAAAAGGTGCCTTCCAAAGCAAACTGAACTTTTTCAAAATAGTCCGTCTGAATGGAAAGGTCCCGGAATCAATATGCAGTTTGTATGGAAGCTTAAAACCCCTAAACGGCATTTGCCACACCCATCTTTAATCACATCAATCGATTCAGAATCCCTTTCGATTTAATCACGCCTATTTTTCCCTGTACATTTGTGTGCTATTTCGATGAAATTTGTACATGTTTTGGCTCAAAGAAGAACCTCATTGAAAATGGCCTGAAGGGAACCATTTTTAGAACCCCTCACCACACAAGGTTATATTGCAAAGAATATTTTGAATGAATAGTTATTTAGACCCGGTCGGATCATTTTTAGTACTCTATACCATTTATCATTTTGCTTGAGGTAAAGGCCCAGGGCTTTTTTTATTTGTTAAATAAAGTATTTAATAAACGGATAATACGTACCCAATAAAATTGTTGCGGGTGGCATTACTGAGCCGTGGAACGGATAATAAAAAAAGAAGAAGAAAAAGAGGGAAAAATGGCGGACGGGGATCCTTTCCGTTTCGGCTCGTGAAAGCAATGCAGGTGGCTCGCAAAAACAGAAAATTTAAAAAGTGAAATAATATAAAAAGTAAAATAATAATTTAAAAATAAAGGAAAGCAAAAAAAAAAAAGAATTGTATAACCATAAGGAGGTAATTTTATTTAAGTTGTTTTTTTCTATTGATATGTAATTGAAAATGTAAGGTGATGACTGAGGCGACGTTCTCCTCAACAGACAAGGCTGTACGCGTGGCAAGTACACTTTCGGCCGCGCGTATGCATAATATGCCATAAAAAAATAATAATATATACATTTTTTTTTTGTTATGACAGGCTGGGGCAAGGGTTGTGAATATTGTCAACATCTTGAGGTGCGTTACGAACTTTTAACTGCTCAGTCAAGTCTGTCCAGTAACAAGTGAGCAAACGTAGCACCGTTCTAATACATATACGCCTGGCATAACGTATACACCAAGGAAGACAATTGGGGCGATTTTGTTGTATACGAAGACGATCATCAAATATCAACTGCAGAGGTTGCGAAAAGTATCAAATAATTGGCTGGAATATTAATTAATTTTGAAGATCGAAATAAAAGAGGGACAGTCGAGCTGTTTGTTCTTGATGAAAAACTTCGTGAAGTAAAAAATAATGAATCTAATTTTAAATACATCAGACAGATGCAGTTGTAAGCAATGTATCTTCTTATAAACACAACCAATGTGGTGGTGTACCAAGAGGACTTAAAAAAATGTTAAATATTAATTAACACATATTCTGGGATTGCTTTAAAATGTTTAATAAACAATAATATATCAAGCCACACCACATGTATTCTTCTTATCATGTTCTAAAGTCTTTAGCACGTTGTTATCGCATAGTGTTATTTCTTCATTGGACATTTAGTGCAGCATTCTCACTTAACATTTCGTTCGGTGATCGTGTGCATATTATATTTTATTCGACTTTAATTTTTCGAACGGGAATTGTCAATGATTTCTAATGGATTTTAAAATATTAAAAACTACATAAAAGTATTTATTTAAAAACTAGAAAAACAACTATAGTTAGTTTGGGCCAAGTCGCTCAATTTAATTAGCGATCTGCGTGAAGTATTCAAAATGTTTTGGGAGGAATTTCAGCTCAATGTCTTAAATTGGACACACGGCCGGACATGTTTAGATCGTTTTAGCTTTTGATGCTAATCAAGAATATATATACTTTTTTTTGGATCACTGACGACGCTTTCTGGGGGGGGGGGGGGGGGGGAGTTCTGGGTCTAGGCTTCTCTTTGTTGTGCACAACGTTGATATACCTTTCATCACATATTAAGTTGTGCACAAAAACTTTGTTCCTTCTTGTAGTGCATGGTCAGGAATCCTTAAATTGATTATTTCGAAAGTGTTTTAATTATTCTAGCAAAACTTTTACAAACTGTGTATAGCAACAAAGTACTACACAACCGTTATCCAGTTTAACTTATGTCAACACAGTGTGACTCAAACCTGATCAACCACATTCTTATAACTAACTTGCTCTAATCAAAGACTTCATTATGTTAACCTGATCGCAATGTTCGTAATACAGTGTTTAATTGTTTACATAGAGAGAGATATGAAAATATTACAAGAAATAATGAAAATTCAAAACCACAGAGGAAAAATTCAAATAAACTCTCAACCCTTAACTGCTCGTATGTATATATGTGGACATTTTTCCTTTTCTGAACCGTCCACTTAATATTATACTTTATTTGCCATTTTCAGAGACGTTATAGACCACCCAAACTATGTTCTTGATCAGCATCCGAATCGATTTAGAAATGTCCGACCGTCCGATCTTATGCCTCTTGATCTATGGTGTTGATTAGCGCTCTCACGGTCTTGGTATTGAAATGAAATTTCGTAAAATAATATTTTAACTTTTAATCTCTTATCCGTTGAAATATGGTATCGACATGTCCAAAAATGGGCGACGATTTATACGATTAAAAGAATGCTTCAAATTTTCCACAAAAATTCTATTCAATGCAGAATTTAATTATTTAAATGAAACATTATAAATAATTGGCACCCACAGTTTATTTATAGATATGTAGAATGTTTCAGACCTGGCCTAAGCCAACTATAACTTTTTCTTCTTCTAAAATTTGTTTCTTCGACTCTCACTTGATACAAGTTTAGGCATAGATTAGTGATGCACATAAATTTTAGAGAATATTATATATATTTAATTTAGAAGCACATAGTATGTGACCTCAGCCACATATAACTGTTTTATTTGTTTTATTAACGAGTTCAGTTATTTTGATTTAAATACATATCCACTCAATTGCACAGTTTAACTTAAAATCAACTTACAAATTGTACCAGTTTCAAGATGCCTGGTAGCGATCGAAAATAATCCACGTTAATTTTTAAAGCACTAAGGCCGCCGCTACCCGGTGCGGCCGGAGATGCCTGTGAGGTTGTAGTACGTTCAATGGTGACGACAGTTTCCACCATTTTGTTTAAATATTCGTATAAATAAAAATGAAGCTTTTTTGAGTATATTTTAACAAGTTGTTGACGAAATCGTTTAAGCAGTTAGTTATAACTACTTAGAGACTTCCAAATATGAGTCACTCGTTTTGATGATCTGTATTTATATTTATATATATATAAAAACATTTCTTGTACTCATTTACTCCTACGCACATTTAGCTGTATATATGAAACGACCTGGATCTATAAATTAAAGCAACCGTTAAGAATGAAAAGCGTCAAATTACTGTTGCTTATAAAATAAAGTAGGAGTCCTCTGGCCAAGTGAGATTACTACGTGAGTAAAAAAAAAAACTGTTGCGCTCATGTTGTGGGCTATACTCTGTAATTTTAGAGAGTTAATCAATTATTCATCTTCTCAGGTAGATAGAGAATATCAAAGCATAGTTAATTGTGTGTTATTAAATACGATAAATATTATATATACGATAAAACTAAATGCTTGAATGCGTTACTGCAGCAATGCAACGACTTCAACTTTTAATTTTGGTGCATAAATATCTGCAATAATCAAAGGATTTTGCTGCAGCGACGGAGTGTAGAGTTTGAGTAAAAAAAACCAATTTCATACGAAGACTCAGCAACAACATTTTAGCTATAAAATATTTATCTATTTTTTAGCCATCGTTGTTGGGCAACTCTATGTCATTTGACAGGTGATGACATTAGCTACAAAAACGATGGCTCAGAGGTATCGCCATACCAAGACTACACAGAGTGACCGTCGCCCCTTTCCAACATCAAGAAACACGGGGCGTGATCGTCACACAAGTGGGCCACCACAGCGGGAGACATCACCAACTCGTCATGATGAGTGCAGAAGTCGGCGATCATCTCAACAGTTTTGCCGTAACTACGTCACCTTACGAACCTGAGAGGTCCTAGCCACTCTTCACGTCACACCACAGTCCCACTTGATTGGCATGTAGCCGGTATCGCGTCCTCGGTACTGCGACAACTGGTATCGCAAGTGGAAAAGCTAAGAAGGGAATTACCACCCGGTCGGCGATACAAGCACCGATTCGAGCTCCAAGAGGGAACATTCCGTGTTGCCTTTGCGAAGAGCGGAAAGGTGTCAATCTATCGGGTGTAGTCTTCCTGCGTTATATTTACCCAGAAGTATTTTAGTTTTCACACAAGAAATATGATTGATTGTATATTTTACACAACTGAATTCTTATAACTTGTTTTTTTTTTGTTAATGGAATGAATCCTTGCTTATGATCTCAATTTAAGTTAATTGTTTATTTTAGGTTTATTTAGGCGGAAGGAAATAGGATTTTTCTTGTTATTTCTTTTCCTTAAGGGGAGGGGGTAGTGTGACGAAAAAAGTCGTTATCCACTCGTTTTCCTCTCCCCCTAAGACACAGAAACGTCATGTAGAATTAGGTAACTTTATTATTAATTTTATTTATGTGGTAACTCCACTCACCGCCACGTCACCAAGCATATTGGAATATTTACAATGTTCCAATATGCTTGACCAAACCGAGGCTTTGTCGTTAATGATCGACAAAGGATCGCTCTCTTCTGATACCAACCTTCAAGGAGTCAACATCACAACTTATCTTAGGCAGTGTGTTTCTCTAAGTTCATCAAAAATACTTTTCTCTAAGTTCATCAGAGGAAGTTTTCCTAAGTCCAACAAATGTAGATGCAGGGAGTAATCCTGGCAGAAACGTATAAGTGAAATCATAGCCATAATACACAGGGCGCAAGGCCTGTTGGAGTGATGTGAGTGAAGTGACCACGCTTATATGTGAAGTATTAAATTAAGTTTCAATGTACGCAAGTGTAAATGAATAAATAAATCTAAGTCGTTATATAAGTGAATCAGCGAGCGTCTTCATTTATAAATAAATGGACGAGTCACCCTACGCCGACGGCTTATCCCCGGCCTAGTGGAGAAATTCTCGTTACAAGGTTTTGACTTTTGTTTACAGGTGACAGTCGTATAAAGATAAAGTTCACTAATGCTGAAACTCGCACCATTTTGAAATTCTTTTTCGTGCAAAGTGAATCGCATCGCAAGATTAATGATGCTGTGGGAGAGGGTACTGTATCGATTTGAACTGCCAAAGCTAAACAGCAGACACTGTACCCAGTGGGCGGCCAATAAGCAATCGACAAGTTCATACAAAAAATCCACGAAGATCGGCATGTGACTATCAGAAGTATCGCGGTGGAGTTCCCGCCAAGCACTGAAACCGTCCATAGGCATTTGAAAGCAGCTGAATACAGAGAGTTGTATGGTTTTACGTGAGCACCTGCCGTTAAGACTTAATCTCACGGCACCATACAGTGCGTAATAAGAATGCATTGCAGCGGCCAAAGATGACATCATCAAGATGTTGTTCTGATGACAAACCGCAGCCACTATGATGCACCCACTAGGGGGCCTACCTCAAATTGTCGGGCCAGAGTGAAACCACCCTGGGGGCTTCCGACACCCATAGTACGGAATGTTGAACCTCTCCTATGGAAGGTGTTATAAGTCACTACCAGTTGATCAGCTGAATACACTGAACAGCTAGATAATTGGTGCCAAATGAATGTAAATAATTCCTGAAACGAAAAGGCGCCGTTTGTGAAGCAGTGAAGTACACTTTATTCGAACAACTAGACCATTTGAAGGATGCCATCGATAAGAAGCGGTCACATAAGAAGGTTGTGTTCCATCAGGACAACGCCAGAACGCACACATCTTTGGTGACTCATCGGAAGCTTTGGAAACTTGGAAAACACCATCTAAAAAGCGGTAAATCATTACCAAGCAACCAAATACATAATAAAATATTAGTCATGTGGTTTATTGGCAAATTTTTTATGTAAGGTTTTGTTTCACTTTTAAACATTTTAAAATAATAAAGATGTATATGTGGTGTGAATGTTTTGTGTTTTGAGAGTTGACTCTGGCGTAAGTCCAGAGAAATAACCTGACTGTTCAAATTTCTTTTCTTTCCAACACAACTAATCTATGCTTACTTTGAAATGTTGGTATTTTGAAGAAATATACTGCAATGCCGTTATATGATTTGAGTATGGCTTATGTATTTTTATAACCATCATGATATGGGGGTATATTGGTTTTGAGGTAAGCCCCCAAAATATTCTTGATTAACATCAATAGTCGAAAAGAGTATTTTTTTTGTATGTGTCCGTGCGTCTGTATAATAATAAAGTCAGTTTTAACAAAAATTGAGCCATCGAAATGAAATCTTCATTGAAGCTTACTGGTTATTACAAAGTTGTATATATGTGCAGTTGTTATTTCTTTATGGATATTACAAAAGGGAACAACGAACTTGGCACACTTGCAACTTATGTCGATGGTATAACAAAATTTGTTTCGTTGTTTATTTGCAGCAATAACGAACCTTGCAAGATGTTACTATTTTATATATTTTGTTGTGGATCAGAATTAAGGACAATTTTATTATCAAAAGCAAAAATTTCTCGATGCACATGTCATCGAATTAGATTCCACTCAAAAACAGCTTGGGATGCATTTCATTAAATGGTTTTTCGCGACTCTTTTGACGGATTTTGGATGTGCAATCATATGCTACTTGAAAATTTCTTTGCCTAATCGAAAATCGTTTGAAACATGAAAAGAAAACGTATTTTCTCTTTTGTTTTGCATTTTATTTTACATAAACATTAATTTATGGGAAAATAAATATTTGCTGAACTTATGCTTGCTTGATTAAAATATTACATTCTTCATGATTTGATCACTTACTCTATAAAATTAAAGATAATCGGCGACATGAGGTTTAAGGACGCTAAACGGACAAACACAATAATTATGAATTTTTCTAGTTTTTTACACTAGTAAAAATTTAAAATTGTTTATTCCTCTGAATTCAACAGTCGCTGGTGCTATGCGAGTAGTCTGTATCCTTTTTGACACTCCTAGCTAAACGATCTAATTCGGCGACCGCATCATTACGCGCGGAATATTTGTCAGAGACAAGTAAATCTGTACCATTAGATCGCGGTGTACTCATGGCTCCTGGTGGCGTGACGGGTGATCCCGATTTTTTGTGTAGCAAAGAATTAAAGAAATTAGCTAAAACTCCCTCTGAACCGGGAGTGCTTGGATTCAGTTTTGTGTCCATCTGTTAAAAGGGACATAGACAAATTAATCGTACGCTTTAAAAATGGTTAAGAGTAATGCTAACTTTTTTTGGTGAGCTTTGGCCTCCGGAACCTGGAGTTCGTGGCATAGACTTGCTGCCCTGGGAGCGCAAAGGAGATTCGCCACGTACCTGAACACCTAGTTTGAGTATTTCTTGTTGTTTCGCCAAAAACGCTTGTTCATCTTCTGTTTGCATTTCCATTTCACGATTTGAAACAGCCTACAAAGTAAACGCACAACTCTTATAATAAAGTCTCTTTTTCATAGACGCTCTTAATAGCTCACTTTTCGAGAAGGAGGTGGTGTTATTACATCGGTGTAATAATCCTCTGCTTTGCAAGAATTCATATTCTCATACAAAATACTTATTTTCTTTAAGCTGTCCCAACCAGCAGGTCTACACGGATACAAAAAAAAAAAAAAATTTTATGAAAATGATTTTTACAAAAATAAGTTTCATAAAAAACTCACATTAAGACGGCATCTTTCTCTACGACTAGAGCAGGAGTTCGGAATGGTAAACCATAGATACGATGCGTTAAATACTTATAAAGGAGATCACAATTTTTATCTTCTTTAACACTGGTGTAAAACAACGAGGTGCCATATTGTAAACAGAAACGTCTGATCCACTGTTGTATGAAATCGAAATGTTCATCCCGATAATCGTATTCTTTTTCCAAAGTGGTCATGTAGTCCGTCTGCATTAAGGAAATTTTTATTATTACTATTATTATATATGCATCATACAACATACGAGGTGTGTTCAAAACGTAACGAGAATTTTTAAATTTCGCGGGTTTGGAGAGAGAGTTTTTTTTATTATGTTGGTTCACATGCCCCTGAAGTACGATAAAATTTTCAGCAATATTCATTGTTTACTTTTTAAGTGGCAGCCGCTAACGTGAGACGTGTTTTTCGAGCTCGGCGATTTTCGTTAGTGAAAAAAAATGGATCAAAGAACCTGCATTAAATTTTGCGTAAAAAATGAAATAAAGTGTAGTGAAGTTTGTAAAATGTTAACAAAGGCATATGGTGAGTCTGCTATGAGTAAAGCAAGGATTTACGAGTGGTATAAGCGTTTCCAAGATGGCCGCGAAAACGTTGAAGATGACGAACGACCCGGACGCCCAAGCACATCAACAACTGATGAAAACGTGAAAAAAGTGAAAGAAATGGTTATGAACGGTCGCCGAATCACAATCAGAGAAGTCGCTGATGATGTTGGCATATCAGTTGGCTCATGCCATCAAATTTTTTCGGATGTTTTGGGTATGAAACGTGTGGCAGCAAAATTCGTTCCAAAATTGTTGAATTTCGAACAAAAACAGCGGCGAATGGAAGTTGCTCAGGAGTCGGTAAATGAAGTTAATAACGATGCAGAACTACTAAAACGTGTTATAACAGGTGACGAAACATGGGTTTACGGATATGATGTTTAAAAATTCTCGTTACTTTTTGAGCACACCTCGTATGTGCCGAATATATTAGAAAACAAGTAAGAAAATTAGGTCGAATCTTAAATGCCATCCACGTCTGCATACAAACGGTGGGCGAGGCAAGTATATGATTACGACCTTTAATAGTGTATGTATTACAACTCAGCTTGCTTTTTGTAAATTGTGGGCGGGTTGGTTATCCGAGCACAACCTTTTTCCAACTTCAAATATTCCACTGTTAGAGTGCCAAAAACAGAACGACGCTTGCACACACAGACATACATGTCTAGACCGATTCAGTTTTTTAATCGGATCAATACTTTGTTTACTAAGTTTGTTGTTCCGCGTTTGCAACATCCATAAGGAATCGAACTAGACATGTATGTCCATTAGTCCTTGTGTCTTCCAAAAAACCATATTCACCATAAAACTCGACTTTTAAGTTCATACGTAATACGTACAATATTAGAGGGCGCAATATATATATCTGCCACGCTCACCGTTATAGATGTGGAGGGTATTTAAGATTTGGTTTAAGCCAAATAGAGTTCTGCTCTTTTTTCCAAATGGATATGGTTTACCACCAAAATACCTTAGTAATCACTACCACAATATCCAAACCCAAATTGTTAAGTAATGCTCCTTCTGTTAAAGGTAATAAATCATCTTCATCTATAGAGTTATTTCTCATAGTGCGCTTTATCGGTGAACTGGGATCCAAATCATCAACCGTCTCACAATAACTTTGCCAAGAGGTTATTAGTCGCTGTTGAGCCTCTTGTTTTTCATTCGGTTCTAAGCCTAAGCTATTAATGTGTTCGCTTAAAATTTTTATCCAATGATTGAGTTGTTCCAACCAAAACCAAGGCTGTGTCATTGACACGGTGAGTATAACCAAGGTATGCTTATAATTGTGTTTATTTAGAGCAAAATGTAACAAATTTTTGTGACCGGGATCACCGTCCAATACCCAAACGCTCAAACGTGTCATATCTGCATTTTAATGAATTAACTTTGATAAAAACCGTCATATTTGATGTTTTCAATACGGATTAAACTCACCATCTCGATATTCATCTTTAACATCAATGTAAGCATACTCCAAACCAGAACCTTTCTTGGGATTCTCCACGCCCTGAAGTTTGGCTACCAGTGTCGTTTTCCCCGTGGCGTTGTCACCTAATACTAAAACCGACTTATTTGAGGGAAGTTTTGTGCTGCCTTGCCTCTGGACTTCACCTAATATTGAAGACCTGCAAGCATTTATTGGAAATTGAAAATAGAGAAAATTATTTTTGTATGCACAAATAATTGAATCATTATTTTTAATGTCTGGTACATGTTGTACAAATTGAACCAGGCACAGCTAAGGTACGGCATTAAATGGTCGGGCTTGACCTACTCACTTGACAACCAAGTAGGTTTCAATTGTACACCAATTCAAGTAACATTAATGTCATGTTGTTTGTTCAGTAATATCACTGCGCAGGAGTATTTTTCATATACTATAAAGGAAGGTAAGAAGTCAAATCCTAACACATTTAAATTTTAAGTATAATTATACTTGAAACAGGTAAAGAGAATTATTGGTTTAACCGCGTCTTTTTCATTTTTTAAGACACTTCCCCAATAACATCTTATTTTACATTTATTGACTGCCGCAAATTTGCATCCAATTGGACCATTTTCAGAACCCTCTTACTCATAATGATTTTTCCCAATTAGATCCAAAACAAATGTTTCCAATTTTGAAAGTTTGTAAATAATAAGTAACCAGGGAAAAGTTTAGTTTAGTTAAATACCCTCCACATCTATATAAACGGTGGGCGCGGCCTTCTAAAAGTGTATGTATTTCAACTCAGCTTACAAATCGAGTTTTACGCTGAGTAGGTTTTTATGTAAATTATGGACGTGTGCCCATTTTTGGCGCCAAATTCCAACTTCAAAAGTTTATTTTTTGCAGATAAATAAATTTTTTTCGCCGGTGGGTGTGTACCAGACACACCGACTACAATTAAATGACAATTAAACGCGTTTAATGCTATACTTCGAATTAAACATTTTATAGCAGAAACTATTGTACAATCATTATAAATGGTCGGTCATGAATGATAATAAAACTTGTTGTCATTAAACAGTATCAAAAATTGCGATTTTTGCCATATAAAGATTTATGTCGGATCAAAAATAGGTTCCAAGAAGTGCTAATGCTTGTACGCTGTACATAAAATTTCACCGGCAGAAAACAGACTGACATCCAATCACAACATAATTTTGAATGTAAAAGATGGGTTTGTTTTTTTACCATTTAAGAGTTACAAATATCTACGTAATGTGAATATACTCGGTCCCAAAAGTCCTCTAAATATATAACCAAGGTAGGGTCCAACTAAAACAAGTAAGAAAACTAAATTTGGCTTAGGTCAAATCTTCAATACCCTCCACCATCGAAAAACAAACGATGGGCGTGCCAGTCCCCCTAATAGTGTTTGCATTACGTATCAGCTTGAAGTCAAGATTTACGCTGAAAATAAATTTTTGTTAATTATGGTCATGTCTGTTATTCGACCACGCCCATTTTTGGCACAACAATGGATGGGATAATTGTAAATAGGCATATAAAATTTCAACTTTATAAATAAATTTCGGTGGCAGGTAATTAAATTTTCGTCTATTGTAGGCGTGGCTCTTGAGTGATTTTGCCCTTGTCTCAAAATTTACGACCTTGAGAGTACCTACAACAAACAGACACACGGACTCACGAACATACATGTCTAAATTAATTCAGTTCTTGATGCTGATCAAGATTATATACACTTTGTAGGGGTCTCTGAGGCTTCCTTATGGGTGTTGCGAATGGAGTAATAAACTTAGTATACCTCCCATCGTATGTGGAGGGTATACTAATATCTTATTTATTTGTTTTGAAATATATTGATTTTTGTTCCAGTTGTACTAAATCAGCTTATTTTAGTGTGGCTATGTATTGTTATGGCCACAGGTAAACTGGACATTAGCAAACTTTAACCACCATCCCCCTCTCCCTATCCCTATCGAATGCAATAAATGAAATTTAGTACGATTATTGTTATGGTGACCAGATAGACTAAACAGTATGCCCAACACAAATATAAATAAATGCTTTCCATTTGTTCATGTTAGTGTTAAAAATACTGGTCGTTGAGGATAACTGAGTATATATAAAAATAGAAAATACAAATAATTGGAAAAGAATGAATGTAAAGAGGCGTTCACTCAGTGAATCCAGAAAAGTTGAATACTTGAACAATGAGGACATTTCACCCAATCAATTGTATAGAGCAAAGAACACACCTTGCTTTCCTACTACTGCCAAGGGTACAAGCAGGCGTAGAACATCGGCTGAAATGATAAGTGAGGCAAAAACTTTTCTGAGTAATGGAAATTCCTCAAAGGATTACATTGACATTGGTATATACGCACTACCACAATATGCCTTTCATGCTGTATAATATTTTATAATTTCAAGTTAATGGCGTGAGAGTGATTAATACATGCAGACCTATTACACCGCGGGAACCATCCAGAATTCTGAATGGCACTACATCATTGGCTGAGCGACCTCCAAGTGTTGTTAGGTGATAAACGTGTTTGTCGTTCTCATTAATAACTTAAATTCGGCAAATTTTTCTATTTCGTGTCATTACAGACTGCGTTACTTACAAAATGAAAATTATCGTAGCTCGTCAACGAAAACACCAGCGCTGGAACCAATTACGAGCAAATTGCCAAGTCACGGCGGAAAAGTGAAGAGAGTAATGGATAATTATGTAGGAAAACGTTATGTGCACTCACCAACTGCACCAGCTGCAAGGGAAGTTGCGGCGAAATCTGGAAAGCTGGAGTTGTCAGGTAACTTGAGAATTATCTTTTAAGCATGACTGCACAAAATACTAACGCAGAATAATAATGATTTTTTAGCTCAGACATCTATAGAAAATCTTGTAAAAATGTTGAAGGAACATGCGGGCCTGAAAGAATGCGCCCCCCCAACCATTGCTTACATCAATTCGGTGAATATATAAAATATATATAAATGTTTGAAGTGAACAATAATCTATAAATTGTATTTTATTGTAGATATTGTGGCATTTGTATGAAAGGTTGAGAAGAAAGGAGGAACATTTTAAAAAGGAATTTGTACTGAGCGGTCTCTACGGCTTGGTGGAGTGTACTGCCCCGGAAATTTTGTTAGCCGTAGCCAAAGTTGTTTTAACGGTATATACCCCCCCAACACAATAAAATTATATATATAAGTACTTAAGTATCAATTACAGTTACGAGTATTTGGCAGTAATTTAACTGGTGCTTGCAAATTAATATTTAAAGTGTCACGCAATGAGAAGAATGATTATTTATTTCATGACAATGATGTTTTGGAATTATTTTTGGATGGCTTGGGTCGGGCTAGTCCTTTGGAAGATCCCGAAGCTTGTATATATGGTTATGGCGCAATACGTTTCCTTACTTTTAGTACATATCAAGATCGTTTCGACCCCAACAAAAATTGTACTGAAATGATGGAATCGTCTGCTAAACGAAGTATTGCTTCGCCCGCAGTACTAGATAATTGTACATCTAATGAACGTCCACACAAACTATCAAAACAAAATGCCTTAATGGTCCGTTTAGCTCAGAACGGAGCTATACAACTGTTGATATTGCATTTGCAAATGTTGAATGAAGCGGCCGTTACAAAGGCGTTGGAGGGACGACTTCTACATGCACTTTATCAATTGTCGGCTGCATTAAGAGCTATGGCTGATGTTAACCAGTATTTCACAACAACAGAAGAGCAATTAAAGGATGGTCAAGCAAATGAAACAAACGGAGAAACATATACTAAACATTTCGAATTGGCTTGCCCACATTTGATCAATGCAGCCGAGATCACCGCAGGAGAAATTGACGTCCAGGTTAATATTATAAGAACTTTAAGGTATATTTTCAAAGACCTTACCTTTTATACTCTAATAATATGTAAAAATGGTCCTATATGCCATGGTGTAGTGTTCTTTCAGATGATGCAGAATGCTGTCGAGTTTTGATTAATTATGCAGCTCGCTTAGGCGTGCTATTGGGTCCATATTGTAACAATTCTCATCTCGCAACTAAAGAAAAACCTTTATTTCTTATAAATCGTTTGGCTTATATATTGGGTAATATAATGGCAACCTTCGATGATGCTCGCCTGCAGGTATAGTCAGACTTTCATTGTGAAATTATATTATAATGAAATTTTAACTTTTAGTTTTATTATAACGATGTGGCCATTGAGTATTTAATCAATGTACTGAATACATATTCTAAGGAACCGTTAACATTCCATAATTCGATGGGCGATAATGTGGTGGATGCTTTAATTAAAATTATACGCGTCGTTGCTAATATGAGTGTCAGTGCGGAGGTGGGCCAGGGTTTGTGTAAAATTCCTCTTCTGGGGAAAACATTATTGGACATCTTCAATGGAGCTTATTGCGCAAAAATTAAGAAAAAGGTTTTCAAATATTCGTTTGTTTAATGTCATAAGCATTCATGAGTTTTGGGTTTCATTTTTATAATTAGGAACCGGAATTGGATGAATTAATATTCGCTACTTTGGGGGCTTTACATAATCTATGCTTTTATCACGAAAAATTGAACGCTACAACTGCAAACCAAGTGGTGGCGCCAACTGAAGGAAGCTTACAGAGTATATTACTGGAACTTACTAAAACGTTGGGTAATACAATGCAACAGTGCCATGAGCAAGCAATACTTATCGAAATAGCACGCGTTCTTGGTAATCTTACCCGAAATGAAATGGCTAGACAACAGTTTTGCGAAGCCAATGGACTACATTTACTTTTGCTAACTTTAAATGGTAAAGACAGTAATGGATCATACGATTTGAAAGTCTGCAGCATTGGTGTTTTGGTTAATCTTTTGGGCGATACCGAGAATCATAAACCATTCACGGAATTAAAAGGAGAAGATATATTACTAAGCTTACTAAGAGATGCTTTACATCATCCCCCCGAATGGCTTTTGGCTACTATTACATGTCAAGCATTTTGGAATTTATTTGTGGATACCAAACCTGTAGCAGAATTATGCACAGATGTGATTGTGCAAGAGTTGTACGATTTACTTATTGACAATGTCAATGTCATTGAGAAACAACAGGTAAATGCTTCTGCGAGTATTTGCCCACAATTGAGGGAAAATTTTACTATGGTGGCCACTGAATTATTGCAATATTTACATCAAGATGGGGTGTACAATAAAGAAAACGAGGCTGGTTTCCAAGATGCGCATAATTAATGGATTTTTTTCTAACAATTTTCTACACTAATAAATTGAGATGTTAGCAACACCGAAAAATTAAAACTCGAGTTTTGGTTGATTTATGAAAATATGCGTCTTGTGCATTTGTAAAACAATTGCGAATAGTTGGGTATAATAAGGTGTTAAAAATATAATATAAAATGAGTTTACATCTCCTAATTGAGCAAGAGTACTCAAGGGCGAAAGATCCTTGAAAAAAAATTGAAATTTTCAGAAAAAAAGTCACATTCAAAACCTTTATATAATATGAAGAGCTTAGTAAGGGTATTTGTCTGGAAGGTATATCCATTAAAAGTCGTTAGACACCATAAAAAGTTTATTTTCTTGAACAGTATCAAATGTAGAGTCGATTGAATGATATGTAATTTTTTCTGTCTGTACGTCCAAATTTCTTGTTTGAAGCTCTTACAGCTACAAAAATGAACAAAATCACAAAGATACCGACCACACTTATAATTGGTAAAAATCTCGTACACCTACAAATACAAATTTGAAATTTACTACAGAAATGTATACTTAATCTATTCATAGGTGTATGAAAATGAGGAAAATCTAATAACATAAAAGCACACAATTTGTATTTTGGTGCTAAATTTCAGTATAGTGCCTACCTTGAGAGAATTGGAAGACTTTTAATTAAAAACATTTAAAAAGAAAATTTCAAATTTGTTATGGTTTTCCAAATTTACCATTGTTTGGCTACTTATTCCCATATTAATAATGTTAGTGTGAACGAGAATACAGATTTCCTTTATAATAGGACCTGATTTGGGAAGGAATTCTTAAGACGGTCTATTTTAAGTTGTAGCAAATTGAAATGACTTGTAGCTTACACACAAATTTACATGGACAGATAGACGGACATGGTTAAATCTATTTAGAAAATTATTCTGAACCGATCGGTATTGTTGAAGGTGGGTGTGGCATTTGCCGTTTAGCAGTCCTACAATGTGTAGAGTACAGAGTGTAAATACAATCATACAATCATGTTACTTTGTGCTCGATTGTATTATGAAGAAATTAAGTGGAAACGTGCATTTATAAAACTGCTCAAAACGAATAATAATTTTTCAAACGCCAAACTTGTTAAAATACTTGCAGATGCATTTAGAATTTAGATTTACATTTTGTATACAAAAGCAAATACGCCTACATATGCATATACACATATCATATCCGATGTTATTCGTCATATATATTTAAAAATAAAATTATAAATATTAAAAACAGATTTACAATGTAATGCAGTAAGATTGCTATTGCACCCAACTATTTAACACAACTTACCACAGATTTTCCTTGTCAGCAGCACTCTCCTTTTTCTTGGAAGTGAGTGATGATGTCAGAGCATTACTGTTATTCATTTGCACACCTATATCTAATGCCATTTTACACAATTATGGATCGGTGACGTAGATGCCACAACACAAACAGTATAATTTAAGTTATAAAAAGGATGATTCAAAAATAATTCAATGCACTTTGTATGAATATTGCACCACGTAAACTATCAATTGAAAAATTTTACTTTGTTTTTTATTTTATTTTTTTTATACGAATTATACGAAGATGATATTTACAAATTGCTAACTTGTCATATAAAATTGTTTGCAAAACTTTTAATATAAGATTTGTTGGCGTTACAAATAATTTCAAAGTTTAGTAATGGGCTTAGGTTTTATTTCTAGTTTAAATCCTTCATATTTTAAGGCTTTAGTTGGAACTGTTTTCAACGTCCAAGTAACACGTTTATATATTATATAGATTTTTGATTTAATATTTTATACTGATATCTTTTTTAATTCATGCCAGCCATTGTTAATACTTATTATTTTACTTTTGTTAATTGTTGAATTTTTTTCTACATAACACGCAGAATGAAAAATTACGTCCTTTTTGCAATAAGTAATATATATAATAAATACATTAAAATAACAAAATATTGTTATCTTGTTTGCTCCTTTCATTTTTGGTATTTGGAAAATATGCTTACAATTTATTCTATCTCTGTTTAATGATTTGATTGATTAGAGAATTTACAGCTGACGATGCAAATGCAACTATGTGATTAAATAGTACTACTGACTACAATTTAAGTATAACAAATCGGAATATTACAGAAAAAGTTTTCAAATAAATGTGAATTGCTGCACAGCAATCTCGAATTAGAGATGATGACTTTGAGGATTGAATGCATTATTGCAGCACTGCCAGCTGTTAACTTGGCTGTATTGTTAGAGGATATTATATATATGTTTATGTAAGTTAGTATATTGTGTCGCGTTTTAAAGCATTTTATTTTATCATCTTAAATGTTTTCAATTCGCGCAGGGCTCGTACTTACACATTAATGAAACTTGGCCTTGATTATAATGTTTCGTTCCGACCGTTCAGGAAACAGCTGTTGAGCTTACTTACCTACCAACCTGCATATTGAATTGTTGAAACGTTTTGGAAAATTTAGGTTATATATAAAACAGCTGATGTTTCGTATAGGAATTAATGGATTTTTTCGTTTATATACAGAAAAATTCCACACACACACATAAACGTAATGAATTCAGCTGAGTACTTGAAAATTCGATGTTTTTTTATGTGCTTTGAATAAATAAGAAACTCTGAAAACGATTAGATATACATATATATTCTCTGTAGGGAAAAGTACTTTACGTATATCACTTGACTTGGTAACTAATTATTCCATATTTTGAAAATTAACTTTAATTAATTAATTTTGATTTTTCCACAGGTAAGAGTATCCGATAAAAATGGTTGACACAGGTTATCTCTTTAACATAGATGGTGGCTACTTGGAAGGCTTGTGCCGTGGATTCAAGTGTGGTATTTTGAAGCAAACGGATTATTTAAATTTAGTGCAATGCGAAACTTTGGAAGGTAAATTAGAAGATGTTGTGAAAATATTGATAAATGGTTTCTACTACGAAGTATTAGGATATGCACCAATTTTTTTTTCAAAAGTTGGTCATGTGACGCATAGATAATATTATGTGAGTTTCGTGCTCTTGAATGTGCACAAAAGAGACAAAAATACCCATAATGTGTAAATTTTTATAACTTAATCACGTCTATATATCTATTTGGGATATATGTACTATTTCGTCGAAACGTTTGAAACGAAGTCTATCTGTCCGTGCGGTGTGTGTCTATGGTAATCATTCTCCAGACAGATTGATATTAAAATTGGGCAAAATGTTTTAAGAGATACGCCCTTAATACTACAAAAACTGAAAGAGGGAAATTTTTTAACTAAATTACTGCTCGGGAATCTTTCGTGATGAAGTTTTGGCCTCAGTCCAACATATATTTTTTATTTGTTTAAATTTTAAATTGCTTTGTAATTTAATTTAAATTTCGAATAATTCTGTCCCTACTTAGACCTGAAATTGCATTTACAAGGCACTGATTACGGTAGTTTTTTGGCCAATGAACCCTCTCCTCTGACGGTGTCTGTTATTGATGATAAGTTACGTGAAAAATTAGTAATTGAGTTCCAGCATCTACGCAATCATGCTGTGGAGCCGCTGTCCAGTTTTCTCGATTTCATCACTTATGGATATATGATTGATAATATAATATTATTGATTACGGGTACACTCCATCAACGTCCAATTTCGGAATTAATACCTAAATGCCATCCTTTGGGTAGTTTTGAACAAATGGAAGCTATTCATGTTGCAGCAACGCCAGCTGAATTGTATAATGCTGTACTGGTGGATACACCGTTGGCCCCGTTCTTTGTCGATTGCATTTCTGAACAGGATTTGGATGAAATGAATATTGAAATTATTCGCAATACATTGTACAAAGCTTATTTGGAAGCATTTTACGATTTTTGCAAAAATTTAGGCGGCTCCACTGCAAATGTTATGTGCGAAATTTTAGCGGTAAGTGATGTCGGTTGTGACCAATTTTAATCAGTATTAAAAAAAGCTTAAATGATATTTAGTTTGAAGCGGACCGCCGTGCAATAATTATCACAATCAATTCTTTTGGTACGGAATTGTCGAAGGATGATCGCTCCAAATTATATCCACGTTGCGGTAAAATGAATCCTGATGGTTTAGCGGCCCTGGCCAGGGCCGATGACTATGAACAAGTGAAAACTGTGGCCGAGTATTATGCGGAATATGCAGCCTTATTTGATGGCTCCGGTACCAATCCCGGTGATAAAACCCTAGAAGATAAATTCTTCGAACATGAAGTTAAACTGAATGTCTTTGCATTTTTGCAACAATTCCATTTCGGTGTATTCTATGCTTACTTGAAATTGAAGGAGCAGGAATGTCGCAACATTGTATGGATTGCTGAATGTGTGGCTCAAAAGCATCGCACAAAAATCGACAATTATATACCAATTTTTTAAATATGAAAAAAAAAACCAAAAGTGATATGGCCAGATAGTGTTGTTGTTATTATAAAAGACAGGCAGACCTTACGCCCTTATTTACATATTATCGATATTTTAAAGAGAAACGTTTTTGTCTTTTTCTTTTTTTTTTTTTTCGTTCATGTCCTTAAAAATTCGTTAACTATAAAAAACCCGGTTGTTTTGTTTTAAGAGAATATAGTTGAAAAAACTGATGCAAAGGCAAGAAAACAACGCAAAAAAAAAAAAACAAAAAAGAAAAATAAAAACAATTTACGTAATATATCGCGCGTACTATTATATAATCATTTAATTGTATTGTACATATACAAGTGCATGTTATTGGAAAACTATTGTAAATATTCAAATAATTTTTGTCAAATTATAAAAATTAAAAAAAAAACACACACCAACATTCCTTCTTCATTCCAGGTTTATTGGTTTCGCTCTTCATTATACAGTGTAATCCCAACAATTCGTATACTTTCAAAAAAATAAAAAAACTATGAACATTCACAACGTTAAAATATAAGAAATTTCTTAATATATGGAGAAAAAAAACCCTGGTCTGTGTTACTCATGAGTTGAAATCAGTCTGTGAACTTGTCTACAATGCTACAAAGAACAGTAGTAGTAGTCTTTTAGTGCAAACAAACCGAAGACGGTTCATAAGAAAAGTTTCCCGAGACTATAACGAAATACATATTAAGCACGTTCACCTACCCATGGTACACTACCGTTTATAGAAATGAAACCGTTGTAGCTTTTAAACCATATAAGTTGAATGATTTGAATGCCAGGTTGTAATTGTATATACTTAAGGAACATTAAAAACGAAAAAGATTTCCAACTGCCTAACAATAAGTAATTTGATGTAACGCATCAAAAAGCATTTCAAGGCTTATTTGGTACATTTTTTCAATTTAAAAAGAATGGAAATTAATACTTTATTATTAATTAATTAATATTTGGTATGACACCCCTTTAGAAGCTGCAGCGATTTTATTTCTTTATAGGGTGATGTACCAAATAAGCTGTGAGCCACTGTATACATAATAAATGCTGATGTTGTTTTTATCGACTTTGGAAATTTTTTTTACACTTCAATGATTTAACTCCTCCCAACCACAACGTGGTTTACAACTCAGGTGATGGTCAATAAAGCTCTTTTGGCCGATGAGGCTGCATATGCTTCCAGCACGTTTTAATCCTACTATTTTGTTGACACAATAATTCTGACTTTGTGTGGTGACATTTAATTGGATTTAATTATGATTTATATTTTTATTGATCGTTATTTTTAAAAAGGAAGTTAATTCAACTCAAGCAAAGCTCAAATATAATAAATTTACGTAACGTTTGGTGCTTTTTTTTCACATAGCTGTTAATCGGTTTAAGAGGCAGTGTAAAGAAAATTTCATACATTGAAATGTTTTATATTTAATTGTGAGATATTACATTATTACTTAAAACACATTATCAATCTTCTTCATATTGTTATTTATTTGATATTTTACATGTAGACATTTAGTTAGACTTGTGAAAAGAATTTTTTTTTTTTTTTTTTTGGGATATTAAAATCCCCTTAGACCGAGCAGTTAGCTCATAAGTCCAGATAAATGATGAAGCTTACAACTAAAAACATGGACCAGCGTCCAGCATCGTAATGATAAAAAAAATATTTGTACCTTAGACCGACGTTCAGCAGTAAGTGTGGCAATGATTGTTTTTAATCCGTTGAAAACGTTGGCGGCAGTGTTACGCCATGCGAATTATGATAATTTATCTGTTAACGATTGTCGAGTCCAAAAGTCAAAAGCGCACCGTATTCTATAGTTTATGTTTAAATATTGGGAGTTCTCTAAGCAAGGTGTAGCTGTTTATGTATTTGTTTTCATTAATTACAGAATAGGAGGCTTTAGCGACTCCTGTCTGTCATTAGTCTACCCGTCTCGACGGTGATGAAAAGTGGTTCAATTCGTAATGGATACAAATTTATATATAAATGTACAACCGCAGCCTTAATCCTGGCCAACCCAAGCTGAAGTACAAAAATACCTTCATTTCATAATCAGGCCAAATCTTGAATACCCACCCACCCCATACTTTATTAAAATAAAATTTATCCATTTTTTTATATAAAGTATTGAACGCGTATATTCTTCTCTTTTTATTCTATTTTGTGATGGGCATGGGCAGATTGTAGTAAAATCCTTTAAGAAACATTAAAACAATTTTCACTCCTTTATCTTGTACGGTTACTGAGTGATACGAATAACACCGAAAAAACTCCTTTAAAAGCTGACCCTTCTTTAATTCTTTTTTAATTGCGTATGTGACCTTTGACCCTTTTTGCTCAATTTCAATACCAAATTGCATGCAAGAACTATTCCGACAAAAGTTTGAAGATGATTCCACCATTTTTGCGATCGGAAGAAATGTTTATTAAAAACAGGCATGGCTAGATAGATTCAGCATTTCATTCTGATCAAGAATCTAGGATAGGATCTGATTCTCCCTTCAACGCATAACAAACGTTTTGACAAAGCAAGTTTACCCATAAAAAAATGGTTATGAACTCTGTGCGTAAAGAAAACCATCTGCATAAACTACAGACGAACAGAACTTTCTTTATCGTTTGTGGAAAACACTCTTCTTATCGCGTAATAAGATTTATATTTATGACAAAAATATTCGTTAAGTTCTTAATTAAGTGTAAACATGGCAGCAGCAAAATTATTTATTCATCTTATGTATATATTGTAGACATATTATATTTATGCAAGCATACAGCAGTGTTATGTTATTGTTACATTTTGTTTTAATAATTTCCTAAAAAAAATTGTTAAATTTGTATAAAAACCTTAAGAAAGCACTGTTAACAAAAAACAAACAAAAAACGCTACATTTGGCTTAAGCCAAGACTTGGATATCCTCCACATGGCTTTTTGTAAATTGTAATTTTGTGCCCCTGCCCACTTTCCCTTTATCGATGCAGCAAATAAATGTAAATTGAGCGTACTACGCGGAAACTGTTAGTTTGTAGCAGTATTTTTGTGATCATAAAACTTTTGCTCATTGCAGTCCGTCAGTCCATTTTTAATAAGAAATGGACAAAATGGTCATATAGATAAAGAATATCCAGCTTTTCTAACAACAGACACACACATACGCAAAGGTTTCGATTGACTTTTATTTCGAAGCTGATAATGAATGGATGTTGGATATGTGAAATGTACATCCTATGCGGAGGATATATAAAATTAAAAAAAAGAATTTCTTAATTTTTCTTATATACGCTAACTTTAAATTGTGCAGTTTGTTTATTTTAATTAATTTATATTGATTTACAGCACACACAGGACACTTATTAAACATATGTAGCGGAAGGGTTGGTATTTATGCCAATATTAGAAGATTGTTGCATTACAAGTGGCCCTGCTGTTGGTACTGCAGGTATTGTTCGTAGAGGCGCCACAATATTTGTTGGTTGTGGACTAACCGGTGGCTGCAATTTACCGGGAACATATTGTCCAATAAATGAACCATCTTCCGTAAATTGTCCTGCTAAAACAATACATATAAATTTTTATTGATTATTTCTCTTTTTATTGTTTTATGGAGATAACACAGGATGAATCCAATATTTTCACGGGAAATTTCAATTAAAATTATTATCCCATCACTGAACGTGGAAGGTTAACAAATGCAACACTATGAAATAAATTAATGAATCTGTTAAACACAAAAAAACCAAAATAAAACTGTGAACGTAACAAATGGATTTTAAAAAGGCTGTTTTTATTTATCGTATATTGCGTTTACTTTGATTACAAAACAGAAACAGAAATAAATTTATTTCTTAAGATCTTAGTTCAAGCTCTTGCGCAACATTAAATGAAAGTGAGTTTAGTTGTGCGTTTGTATACTATTTATAAAACGAGTAAAAAAATTGTATTTGGCTAAGGCCAAATCTTGAATACCCACCATCGATGCATTCAAGCTTCCAGAGGAGTATATATGTCGATACTTCTTCTTTCGTACTTTATAACTAAAATGGAAAATTCATGTTTTGTTTCATGTTTTGAAAAATTTTGTCATATATGGAATCGATGATATCTCATGGAGAGTAATAATTGTAGAACATAATCATAAGCACGGACAGACAGACAGATATGGCTGTATCGACTCAGTATTAGATGCTTTGCTTCAGGATATATGTGAGGTCGCTGACTTCTCCTTCTGGACGCTGAAAACACGTTTAGATAAAGTGACGCATACCGCCACATACGTATGTGATGGATGGTGGATTTAAAAATAAAAAAAAGTTTGTGTATTGTTTGTTTCAATTATCACTAAGAAACAAATGCAAAAGTAAATAAAAATATATTCTTAAGAGAGAGCAAGTATACATAAAATGAACATTGGATTAAAAAAAATATAAATTAAAGCACTTATTTAAATTAAATACGCACAAAATATACAAAACTTAAAGTCTGGACAAAAGTTGCATTGATAAAAAGAGACGGCTGCCATTTCACTGTTATTGTCAAGCGCTACGGTACGGTAAGTATGTGCATTCTTTGCGTTGTGAATTAATTCTTCAATTTTTGTTTTATTTATACGTACAGCATAGACAAAAAAACTGATACAGATCTAATATATTTTGTACGTTGTTACTTATTTACTGGAATTATTACAATACATTAAACATAAAAATATGGATGGAGCTTTTAAATACGGATACGAGCTGCTAGTTTTTTAATATACTTTAAAATATTTTAACTAATCATAGATCTCTACGTCCATATTGACCTATAAATGAACCATCCTCATTCATGCCTGGAAGACGCGTACATGCGTGTGCGTGTACATTTTACAAGTACCACAGATATAGTGGGCGAGGAGCGTATGGATAGAGATTGTGTTTTGGTAGGAGTTGGTATAGTGGTTGTGGTGTTGCAAACCCGTTACATATGCCATTCGGTGATGTTCGTACAAAACAGTAATTAGGGATCAAAAATTAAAAAACAAAACAAAGATTAAAACATCAAGTATCATCAAGTGTAGGAAACTATATATTTTAAAGTATGTGCATTTGGCTTTGGCCAAACTTTACAAATCGATCACTTTGCAAAACTGAATCGATCTGCCATGTTGGCAAAACTGCTCAAATCGTTTAATAGGTCTAAACTGTACTAAAGCCACGCAGCTACATAGTTGAAATTCGTTACACTTCTTTGTACTTGTGCTTCACAAAATGTGTCAAATACATGAACGATGTATATAAATATGCATTAAATTTCAGCTCTAAATACGACCATCATTAAATCCATTCAGACTTTAGTTACCATCAGGAGTTGGTTGGATATCGAATGACAAACACTCCCGCTTATGTGCAGAGTATAAAAAAGGTGGGACCAGTATCACATTTCATGTGAATAATTAAAGAACTTTGATTTATATGTTCACGTGTCAGACGGGCGGAAACGATTCAATTACTTTTAAATTGTTCAATATAGGAAAATCGTGCGATCGTTTGCATTTATGTTTGTTTCAACGTTTCGCTAAAGTGATGGATATAATAAATAAACGAATTCAATTAAAGTTTTAACGAATTAGAAAATGTGTGCTTTGTAGCTACGTCTACTTCAATGTGTCTGTTTGTACGTTTTATAAATGTAAATGAATAAGCGACAAGGTTGCAGTAGACTTGCAACATTTGCCATAAATTTATTTACTCCAATTTCGCATGATGATGAAAATGAGCATAAAGCAAAAGTTTAAATAAGGTCGCATTCATTACGCTACGCTGAATGACATATTCGCAACAGCTTATATTAATTATTAATTCAATGCTAAACCTAAACACATATTGACACATTTCCCGTATAAATAAATCACTTGTTAATAGCTTTCTTTTCATTTTGTGCCATGTGTTTAAATATGTTTTGAACTTGAACAAATTTGCACAAAAGAGCGGTGACTGTGTCCAGTTAGTAGATTATTATTATTATTATTAAGAATCAGTTTTAGTAGGTTTTTAAACGGTTAAAGGGTCATGCACATAAAATTCTGAAACAAAGTCTTTTAAAATTACCTCAAATGGACGTAAAATTTGTGTATAAAGTTATGTATTAGAAATAATCCTCATTTTATGTTTAAAAATTTCTTTTCGTTCGTATTTATTTGGGTAGTCGGCTGTAGCGCAGTAAGGGTGTTTGTCGGTGTGCGACTAAGCTCATTTTCAACAATCACGCAGTTATGCCCACAAGAAATTAAACATTTTATTTATAATAAAGTATAAAATATAAATAAGTAAAAAAAAGCTGCATTTGGCTTCGGCCAAATCCTCTACATATACTCTAGACATTTAATTGTAAACCAAGCGGCATCGCATTACAGATAAAACCACAAATTATTGTAAAACTTTCGTTAAATATTGAAGAGGTGATCAAAACGATTATAAACTTAATATCAGTCTAGACAGTGATGCGTTCATCTGGTATCTTTGTGGAGTTTCAGCATTATATTAACTTCACAATTAGTCTAGGGTACAATGACAACGCGTTTCGGAGACACTTATATATATTTAATATCAATCCTTACCGGTATCACCATCACCATATTCGGCCATTGAATCTGTGTCACTTTCCACGCCAGGTTTAGCTGAATTAACTGATGGGTGACCAGCGCTTTTGTTATCCAAACTATAATAACGAATCACATAAAAAATGCTCAATTAAAACTGCTATGATTTTAACATACGGTTGTGAATATTCATGAAAACCGCCCTCATCTGGGTAGTCGCGTCGACCGTTTTGCATTTCACGATCATGTACATCATATTTTCCGCCCCGATTGCGCCGTATAATGCATATTATAATAAAAAGTATTAGAATAATCGCCAGAGCCAACATCATACCAATGAACCACCCGGCCGCTGCGAGGTTTTCCTTGGGTACCATTATTGGTCCTTCAACACCATTAGTATCCACTTCACGGATAGCACTCTCAGTGAAGTAATGCCCGTCTACGGCTACCACGCGGAATTCATACACAGTGTCTGGGTCCAGACCAGCAATTTCCTGGTAGTCTCGATTTTTCTCCTCCGGTGCATTTGTCCATTCCGTTTCCCCTTTGATTCTAATCACATTCATTCAACACTTGTTTCATAGACATAATTAACGGTTGCTATCTTACCTATATTTTGTGAAGAAGTGAGTGCCACTGTGGCCTTCAGTGTTGGGTTTCCAATTAATCCGGAACTTGGCCAAGCCATTCTCGGAGGGTTCCTGTTCATAGTCAAACATAGGTACGGCTGGTTCTTGAGAATCTTCCGCCAATGTACGTTTTTCTATGAAATTCCTGTGAATGGGCCAGACATTGAAAATTGCATAAGAATTAAAGTTAAACGGCACAACTATTTACTCTGTGCCTTCGCCAGCCTTTGTGGTTGCCGCAATCGAGATGCGGTATTTGGTGTTTGGTTTCAATCCGGCCATTTTCATGCTCGTAACGGCTGGGTTTGTGATGTGAGGATCATACTCACGGCGCTCACCTACATAGCTGCCTTTCACTTCTTCATAGTACAACTTGTAGCCGGTTAGTTTTCCATTGGGGTTCAGAGGCCTCTTCCATTGCACCCAAAACGCTGAGGATCCTAACGGATATGCTTCTAACGACTGTACAGGAGATGGCACACCTTCGGGTGTATCAAAATCGATTATAGCACTAGGTGGTCCATTGAAGCGGCCATTATGAGCCAACACACGGGCATAGTTCTTTGAGTCTGGTCTAAATTGTGTAACTAAAGCTTGATTGGAATCGCCTTTGACATGAATTTCCCGAAGACCCTCTTCCCCCTCCTTCTCGGTCCATGTTTGGATCTTATAACCTTTAAAATGCCCGCGAACTGATTCCAAGCTAACTGGGTTCCATCCCAATATGGCCGATGTAGCACCGGTCACCTGGATCATGCTGAAATTGGTGGGGGCCTCCAAGGGTCCTACATTTTAAATACAGTTAGTTTAGCATTACGAATCAAAAGCAAAAATTCTTTTTTATACTTACGATCTTCTCCGGAGAATCCCACTATCTCTTCCGCCGCAACGTTGGCTTCACCTCGTTCATTGATGGCAGCTACCTTGATTATATAACGTTCGAATGTTGGTTGATCTGGAATTACCAGGCTAGTCTGTTTCCAATCGTAAATGTCTTTGTTGTCCCAAGAGGCACCCGGTACATCGCGCTTCCATGACACACGATATTGGAAATTGGGGGCATTGTGTTCAATCTCAGGCATGGGTGTCCAGGTTATAACTAAGTTATTAGGCTCAGAGCCTTGACCGGCGACATTATCGGGATTCTTGTATGGCACATCAGGTTGGGTTGTGCAAGTTTCACTATGACCGGAAGGTTGGGAGGGTCCAATTTTATTATAAGCGATTACACGGAAAGTGTAGTTGGCCCAGGGTGACATGTCCACAACAAATGAAAAATCTGTAGAAGGCACTTTTTCGAAGGCGACATCCCAGGAGGCTGGAGTAAATGAAGTGTTGTACTGTATAGTGTAATGCAAAATGGGGGAACGATTGTCACCCTGCGGTTCCCAAGTAATATCGGCATGACGGGCCATACATTTTACCTCGGTTAATAGAGGAGCATTAGGGACATCTTGAACTATAAGGTTGGCTTTGGCTGATGCTTCATCCAACTGTGTGCGCGCTACGCAGGTGTACTCGCCCGAATCTAGTTCAATAGTTTTAGCAATGGTCAATGAATTGTCATTCGTTTTAACAAAACGTGCCTCTGCCTCAAAATCAATTTGTTGCGAATCCTTCCACCATTCAATGGTCAAATTTAATGTGTCATCATGGGCCTCATTGCAGCGAAAAGTTGCAGACTGACCGGCAGCTACCTCATAATTTTGCGGCTCTTGAGTAATGCGGGTATGTTCTTTAACTATCAGGGACCCGTTGGCAGATTTTTGACCGAATTTATTTTTTGCATAACAGGTGTAAATACCCGCATCATTAAAACTGACCTGTTCAATACTTAAATCACCCGTGGGTAATACTGTGTAACGACCGCCAGTTAATTCTAGGCCGTTGCGTATCCATTTCACTTGAGGTTTGGGTGCGCCAAACACGCGACAACGCATTGTAATATTTTTACCATCGACGGTGGCTTCTTTACGAGGCGTCTCTTCTATTTCCGGAGGTAAGGCCAACACGTTCAAGTAGACATCTTTGTATACGTAACCCAAAGAGTTGGTTGCATTGCAGCCATAGTTACCAGTGTCGCCCTTGGCCAAATCGCGTATAATAATACGATTTGTCTCTACAATGCGTCTAGGGTTGGGAGCCGATCCATTAATGGGTTTGCCATTGTGTATCCAATGAATGGTAGGCTTTGGATAACCAGCTGCTTCGCAACGAAATTCTACAATCTCATCTTCCGCAGCATTTTGAATCTCTGGCTCCACGGTGAAATAAGGAATGGCATACAATTTCAAATTGATCGAATATGACTGAGCATTTCCAACTCCATTGGATACATCACAGGTGTACGTGCCAGCGTCGTCAAAGTTCACGTGACGTATAACCAACGATTTACCATAATGGCCCTGAGTTATGCGGTCACTCCAACGTATAGGTTGACCATCTTTTGTCCAAACTGTTTGCGGTAGAGGTGTACCACCATAGATGCAGAATAATTCTACACGTTTTCCCCTTAAAGCGACCTCATTTTTACGGGTTACATACTGACGTTTCGGCGGACTCTTGTTCTGCGAGGCACTGATACCCGTCTGTTTCACATCCAATAAAACCCTATTGCCGATTTTATATTCATTGCGAAACACTGAAGTGGCCGAACAAGCATAATAAAAATCATCCGAAGCATCTTCACGCGTTACATTAGAAAACCACAGCGTACCCTCGGGATCTAAAGTCATGCGAGAGTTGTTAATCGATTTTATGCCACCATCAATAGACTGCTGTATTAGCCAGTTAACGGTTGGCTTTGGCCAGCCATCTGGGGCTTCGCATTGCAGTGAAAAGGGCTCGCCCTCATTAGCTTCCACCGTTTTGGCCGCTTCATCTTTAAAAGCATTCAGTTCAGCTTTTCGAACAAAAACCGAGTTGGAGGTTGCGATACCAAACTCATTCTCCGCAAAGCACTGATATTGTCCCAAATCTTCGTCTTTGGGTGAAGTAATTACCAAAGTGCCGCGTCCCCGTTGCTGTAGCATACGGGTATCGTACGCCTGCCAGTCAAATTTTTTGCCATTTTTAATCCATCGATAACTATGGGATTGAATACAAACAAAATGGCATGTTGACATATAGGACGTACAAATATGAATTAAATTCTATTTCTATAATTCGATTTTTGTCAATTGTGGGCGCGGCTGATAAGCGATTTCAATCATTTTGGACACAAAACTACCAACAGAACTTCATCTTAATATCTCACTTTTTGCGGTAGTGAGCATTTAAAAAACTATCATCTTTCAATAGATGTGCTGAAAATGAGCAAAATCAATTAACAGACCCGTCAACAATTTACAAAAAACTCCTCCCCTTGGTACAGAACTATATCATCGAGTTTAAATGCAACATGTGTATTAATTTCACGCCCGAGAATGAGGATACCCACCATTTGACCTAAACCGTATATGGATGTTTTACTTGTGTTTTTTACATATTTCCGATTATTTGTTTGAAATTTGTTGCAATTACGCCAGACTGTATAAGAAAAGGCGCAGAATGGAACAATAGCAAAGCCAAAAAACTCCTTACCACCCTACCTACAATAAATACAACATCATTTGTGAGTATTAAAAGTAAACAATGTCCTTGCTTTCCAGGCATGTCATGCCAACTTTCTGTATGACTCATTCATATCCTCGTTTCATCTAAAAGCATTTTCATTATTTCTGCTTCTACAACATGTAATCTACGTGCTTTTGTGTCTGTATTGTATATATGTGGTGGAAGGTGCATACGTTAGCAGCTTTAACTTATTGGGGGCAAATTTTATTTCAATGAACTTTTATACTATAACGTAGAAGCGATTTACAAAACGTACGTTTGTATGTAATTATTTGTGTTTGTGCATGTGTGTGCTTTTAAGTGAAGTATTTGTTTTAGTAAAACATTTGACTTGACTTAACTTATCCATACCTCCACACTTAACTTTCACAACATTTGATTTCCCAACAAAGAGTAAGAATTTTCTTAAAAAAGGCAATTAATTAAACCCATTTTTCACATCATTTTCGATAGTCGAGTATGTATGGCGGCGGTGATAAATCACAGTATATCACAGGATACTTAAGACTGGACTGCCTTCTATTACTCTATGAATGTACAGTTGTGCCAATATATATTTTACAAGATGGACTGGATTATACATTTATTGGTCATTACAATAATTTTGTTTATTTGCACCTCTTTGCAAAATTTCATCACAGTTGATTAAGGAATGTAAGATGAATTCAAACAAGTCAAGAGGAAATTTGGCAAATATTATCATTCACCTAAGGTTGGGGGTCTATACCAAAATATCAAAGCGTTTCAACACCCCAAAGGACCCTTGGAGGATCAAACAAAGCAGTGACGAGTTTAACTGTATGCGGACCACATGTTTGCAATTAAACAAAGTGTTCCTTTGAGCTAAAGGTCTGCAAAAAATATTTCACTTAGGGCCTTTAAAGTATTTGTAACCGCCCTGCAATCCAGTGTATTTATTCAGAATCAGCTTCGAATACTGAACCCATCTAGCCATGTCTGTTTGTGTGTGTGGCAATCATTCTTTCGCCATTATTTGGAAAATTCATTTATTTATAAAGCATTTGACCCTCACCCAATTACACGACCAAATGTTATTTGGTGTTTTGTTATAATTTACAACATAAATGCAAAGTTCTCCGTTGGCTCCAACCACCAATTAAGGGGTTGGTGACATTATTGTACAAACTTTTTCATATCTATGTGTCTTATGGTACCAGTCTGACTCATTCAATTGTATTCAATAAACAAAGTAAAGGTTTCCAGAGTCAAATTAAGCTGGTCTGCATCATGCGAAATAAGATAATATTGTTGTACTTATTAGTAAAAGGTGTAAAGTTTTGTCTGAAATCATTTATTTGTGCAGGGTTTTTAATGAAAAATAAGTAAAAAGATAAATTAGGCCAAGAGCAAATCTTGAATACCCAACGTCGATATACCAAGGCTCTCTAGGGAGTAAAATTGTTAATTTTTCACTTTCTATACGGAGAGAATAGTTTTTTTCACTGTTTGCATCAACTTGGCCGATTTTAATACTGAGCAGAGCGTAGAAACTCTACCAACACATCTGCCAAGTTTCTAAACATATTATATTTTAGACATGAACTTACCTATATTATTATGGATTAGAAATATGTGAACTGGACTTTAGCTTAATATTGCAATTTTTTGGACCGCGAGCATTTTTCAATTGGACAAATGACTCAAATTTCGGTTCTAATCACGAAAATATACTTTGTGGAGCCTCTAACGCCGGAGGTAAACTTTTCGAAAGGGGCCACCTCCTCATATACAAACATTAATAAGAATGATTGAATAAAACCTTATCCAATAAGGAACTAAAAGTTTATGTAAAATTAATAGAGGTAACTTACGTTGGATCAGGTTGTCCCTCAGCTTCACACTCGATTATAAACGGCTTGTCACTTTCCTTATTTTGTTGTGCAACTTTAAATAGCAGTTCATCCGTTGGTGGCTGCTTTATTATGCGAGGTGGTGAGTTTACTACAATAATTGCAATAAAAAAGATTAATATTAAAAGTAAACGCAATCATACAGAATAAATCGGTTTTATTTGTGATACAGTAAACTAAATATATTTCAAGTCTTTAACTCACTCATTGCCGTTGTGGTGCCTACAATGGCAAACCATAGTATTGCCGCCAACGCGTACAGTGGTGACGGTTCCATTTTCAATTGCTCTAGTCCTGCGGTCCTATGGAGCAATAAAAATTTTGTCACGGTTTTATTATACCCTCCACATAACTTGAAGCTATCCTACATTTCTAATTGCGTTCGCAACTACCACACCGATGTGCATATGTTATGAGTCGACGTCACTGTGTGTCAGTGCGGACATATGAAGTTTAAATTTTGTGCAAAAATTCTTAATTTATTTTGCTAGACTGCTAATAATTTTTCTAATTGTCCAAAAAAAAACGGGGGGCAATCGTTACGCCCATATGACAGATACGGTACCAAAAAACGCAATAGTGCGCCCACAAGCACTTAAATATGTGGAGGGTTTTTCAGATTTGGCCTCAGCCAAATATAGATTTTTTCTATTTTATAAGAAAACCAGTAAAGTCCGACCATTTAATACTTTACAATACACCACTTAGGTCCACAAGTTATGCTACAATTAGTTAAGTTGTATCAGTAAACGCGAGGTATTATATTAGACAAATTATATGGACACACAGACGGACATGGTTAAATCGATTTAGTTTTTGATTCTGAATCGATCGGTACAATTGAAGGTGGGTGTGGCATTTGCCAATTAGGAGTTACGAACATCCACACACACTTAATATACTCTCTTATCACAATTAGCGCTGGGTATAAGAATTTATTAAAAGCTGTCACGCATATGCAAAACTTATTAACGGGAAATGCATGTTATTTAAGAAATAGTTACAGTTAATCTGATATATATGCATAGATCAAAATATAACAATAATCACGTATACATATATTTCACAGTCCCAAACAATATAGAACGATGTGTAAAAGAAATTTATTAAGATTTGCCTGCAAAAATAAAACTTTTTTTACGCGTGATGCATGTTGTTTAGAAAAGTTACAGTTAATCTCAAAATTGTATGGAAATCACATCAAACATTACTTTTATATTCATGTGACCCTAACTATACCCTAAAGCTTAGTAATGAAGCAGAAGGAAGTTTCATAAACCCTACAAAAAGTATAAACATTCTTGGTCGGCATCAAAATCTGAGTTGATCTAGACATGTCCATATGTAACTGTTTGTGGAACACCCGCGGTCGTAAATTTTGAGATTTTGTGCTGAAATTTTGTACAAATGAAGATCACAGATCGCTACTTAAATTGGCCAAAATCGGTTGAGACCTACGCCCTCAATAGACGAAGTTTTCGCGCAGCCACAAATGTATTAAATTGCTTATAATTGGAGTATCGATTTTCCAAAAATATGCGTAGTCGGAGGGGGGGGGGGAAGGTAAACACGCACTCAATTTACCTTACATTAACCTTACTTAGCGCATAATTCAACTTGTTAATTAATACGTGGTATAAGAACCGTAGAAAGCGCAATAAGGTTAATGGCACGACCGCTATTTGTATATGAAAGTGGAGGGTATTTAACAAGTTCCGCTTTTTCTTTTTAACTTTGATCGATTGCTTCAGAAGAAAAATTCACATGATTCCGCACTTGGCAGAAATATTACTATTGGAAAAATCCGCCCAGAGTTAAAGAAAAACTGAAACGTTTTTTACACAACGCAAAGACAACAAGTATATTTGGCTTAGGCCAAAACTTGGACACTCTTCATATAAAACTGTAAACTGTAAGTTTTATATTTTATAGAGGTGACCTTTCCCCTGTTAAGTATTATAGCAAACTAACGACATGAATTATCGAATGTCAGCCTAAAATAACAAAGTTTCGAGAGTGGACATGTAACTTTTTACTTTTTCAATAATTTGGTGTAGACATTAATATGTCGTTGATTAACAATTAAACAAAATTCTTTAGAGGATTTGCCTTACGGTGAACACTACCATTACATAAAATGAATTTGCACATTTGTGCTAAACAACCCCTTGAAATGAAATGAAAAAGTACAATGGAGAAATGTATCGAGAGGTCTAGGCAAAGCAAAAACGTTATAATTGAATTAGTGATAGAAAAAAGAAATTAAGAAAACTGTGTGAAAACCTCTGGCTTTTGGCAACATACCTTTCACCAAATAACTTCATATTTTCTCAGATACGCTTCGCAACGGCAGCTAAACTATTGGTATAAAATTTATCACATTTTTAAGGCAGCAGAGTTAAAGCTAATAAAATTTTAATCTTTTGCAGTACGCAGAAGACTGTCTATTTAAATGGATTTCGGTAATCTATGTGGGAGGATTAATGTGGACGCTATTCGAGGTGAAGTCTATAATATAATAACAAGTCACATTGTTGAGACACGTGAAATGAAAGGGCCTTGAACAAATTTTAATTTGCTTTCATTGGAATTTGTTAATTTTGTAATTTTAGGTAAAATAGCGTTACCTACCTTGCCCTCAATGCCAGAAATTAAATTACCAAAAACCGTGGCAAAATTAAAATCATGTAAACTATTTCGCAGTTCAACGGAAAATACCCAGGTTACAAGGTCAAGGGAAAATACGCATTCTCAAAGAGTGGAGGAAGCGATCCATCCGGCCGAATTTATTAATCATACGCCAATGCGCATTTCCACCATATCGTCTCTTATGCAGGAGTCACAAGGCTTTAACCTAAACGAGGAAGACGATCAAAGCTCGTATCGTCGTGCCGACAGCATAGACGATTATCCTACACCACTCAATCAAAAAGGCAAATTTGATTACAAGAGACCTTCAAGTGCTATAAGGGGTACTTCGCATTTACCAGAAAGACCCGTGTTACCGTCACCAAATAATGTAAAATTATCACTTATAGAAAGGTTACAGAAAACATATAAAAATGTTTGCGAGTTCAATCTGAAACAAGTGTTTGCTAAAGAAACTGTTGTGCGAAAGGACAACATTGTCGTAGACTATTATGTGAAAAGATTTAAAGAAGATCATCAACGTGAGTTCTTTGAACAAGAAGATCGTGATCGTAAAATTGGCAATAATTACAGTTTTCAATTTAAAACGCCTTGTAAATCTGACGGAGACTCTTTCGACGAGAGCAGTGCTGACGAGGAATCGTCCTCAAAACACGTTCAATATAAACGACCTATAAAAAGTGTTAGCGAACACAGTGATGATGAGAGTGGTATGGAGTCTATTCCTCCAAAGAGAAAGCCAGATGTTACAGCATGCGAATTTCATAGAATACACAGTCCACCTTTGCATATATCAAAATATGGCGAACGGGACCCGATTAAACATAATATACCTAATGTTATCCCTAAAGGTGAACAATTATCTCAATACCCAGTTATAGAAAAGGATTCACACCAACCAAAAAGTTTTATATTCAAGTCTTATGATGACATTAATGATATAAGAAACGAAGATGATAATAAATCATCATTTACTAGCGAAAAAGCTTCGGATAGGATAAGATATAATTTAAAAATGCAAAAGTCGAAAATATTACGTATCTCTCATCCCACTAAATCTAACAAAATTGCTGAGCAAAGTGACAAAGATGTTAATCAAGAAAGTAAGCAAGAATTAACTAAGAATCAACAAAACGACGAACGCTTAAGACGTATTCGGTCAGTGGAAAATGTAGATACTAGTGCGGACGATAAAGAAGAAATCATGTTAAAATCACATAGAACTCAACTTGCCTCTAAATTGCACAATTTCAAAAGGAGTTTTCAAAAGACCCATTCAGACCTAGCCAATACAGAAGGGGAAGATCCAGCTTCAAATTCACGATTTTGTCTAATGGAAAAGCTACAGCAAATACGTGTACGTAAACAATCCAGTACCACCGATGATCCTGACGACGACGAACAAGATGGTAAGTCCTATAAAGAAAGCTTTGCAGCTCGTGCCAAATTCCAATTAGAGAAAGGAGTTATCTTAGCTAGTCAAGTGCCTCAACGCACTATGGAAAAAATTAACGAAACGAAACGTCACTTTAAGAAGTCACCATCTAAAAACAAAAGGGAACAAACAGCAGAAAGAAAAGAGAAAGAAGAAGAAGAAGACTTTGATTTTGACGATGACTCCAAAACTACCGCTAGACCGTATTCTGAAAGAGATGACGTGTATAATTCAAAACGGGAATATCTCAAATATGTGGCTGAAAGTCAAGAAGAAATAGCTGCTCAAAGTGGGACCATAGCTTGGACTACAAAGCCCATCTTCAATGATTCAATAGATCTGGAGAAGGATGCCCATCCAACTTTAAAGCCACGTGTCTTAATACATCAAGATAACACTGATGGCTTAGAGTCTACACTTATTATAGCAGTCACTCGATCCAGGACACATTCTCCCTCACCTTTTATTACTGAATTACCACCAGATTCCCCTATATTATCCTCTAAAAGACAACAACAAGAAATAAACACAGATAATTCCCTAAGTTTATCAACAACACAATTCAATGTTGAAGATATACGGCAGAAATTAAAGCGTCAATCTTTGGAGTCTATAGATTTAAATAGAGGATCGTGCACTAAAAACAAACTAAACAAAATAGACTTTCGACATACTTCTGCTATAGATTTGACTCTCTCGGATGAGGAAGATGATGTGTGGAATAGAAAAACGGTTTCTGAAGATAAAAAACTATACAGAAGGAAAAGTATTGAAATATTTGAAACCACCTTAAAGCAGGGTTCTGTTAAAATGGCATTTGAAGATTTTGATGAAGAACTCAAAAATATTCCGATAATAGAAATCAAAAAACATCCCGAAGAAGAACTAATACAGAACGTACGATATATAGATGGGCTTGAAAGAGAGAGTAGTGAAGAGATGGATGCTGCTGATGATGATAATTCGTCGCGAGTAACAAAAATTCTCGCCCCACCTAAACATCCCGAATTTATTACGGAAACTGTCAGCCCGTCAATTCGAATTGTGGAAGAAACTTTAAAAAATAACCCCAAAACAGATTTATTAATCAATAACAATCGAGATAATAAGCAATCAAAATTAAGGGACGTCGAAGCAAGCACTAATGATAGAAAAAGTCAAGAATTTTCTCCACCACCATGCCCCATATCGCTTACTTCGCCACCACCACCACATTCGCCCCGAAATATTGAATTAGAAAAGCGGTCACCCTCCATACCACCTCTACCAAAAACGAAACCACCTGTTCTACCACCTCGACAATGTAACAAAATAACAAAACCGGTGCCAAAGTCATTTGAATCTCCTAACAAAGTTCGCATAAGTAAACCCTTGGTGAAAACATCCTCGCTGCGCCTAACCTATACTGATCATGTTCATACCAAAGATACGGGTAAGGTTAATAAATTGATTTCATGCTTCGAAAAACCGAATTCAAGTGACAAACCCACACCATTCATCATTCGACATCAATCATTGATATATCCAGATTGCACCGATGAAACATCTGAAAATGACGACGGGCTACAAATGGGTATTAAGATGAAATCCGAACGCGACGTTACTCCCACTAATGATTCATTTCGTAGCTCTAATTTGGATATTAATCAAAATACAGACGAACCCGTTGCAAGGATAACGCCTCCATTAATTAAATTAGCAGAACATATATCTTTGTCAGATATTACACAATCTATGCAGGATTTGAATTCAAATTTTAGTGGTTCATTATACGGGTCTCCTACAACCTATCCATCTAGTTTGATTGGTTCTGCCGAAGCTACACCTGTAAGTAAACACAAGCAACAAGATGCATTGTTGCATACACGCCGTGACAATCGACTTTCTGTGACACGTGACGACGACAGATTTTATTCGTTTGATAGCGATGAAGGTAAGTCCTAAGGTTTATAAAGCTAAAGCTCTATTAACCGCACCGTACAATTTTCAGACAACAGCTATTATTCTATAAGTTCAACTAACAGTAGTCGTTATGTGGTGGAGCTGTGAGAGACGAAAGATAGAATATCTATGCGGCTAAATCATCAATTGTTAAAATAATTGTTCTTAATTATTAAAGAAAAAATAAATTTCAAATAAAAAAGAAGTTGAAATGTTAGAGTCGGTTAAGCCCGATTCACCACTTAGTCATAGAAGATTTCTAAAAAGGTCCGATGAGCTCTAAATTATTAGTCAATTATTAAAGGATCATTTCAACTAAAGCCGTTATATGGGCAGGGGTCTAAAAATGTTATGTGAAGGACATAAAGGCTTAAGACCAAGTGGATATTTCAAAATAAAATATTATGTTTATGTACCTGAAATCGATCGAAAAGCAAATTAAAATGTTTGAATACTTTAAAAAATACACGTGTACAGTTATTTGGACCTTGATGGTCAAGTTATTGTTTTTAAAACCTTTATGAAGTATTTTATGGGTGATCCTCTACATGGCTTGTTTTTATATGCTCGATCAAAATTGCACTACAACTTAAAGTATCACTTAAAAGTGCATACTCAACCATTAAAATTTGAAAACCCAATAATGGCAGTAGTCGCAGAAGGCCGCAGTGGAACTAAGCGGCTAGTTCGTAGCAGATAATTGGCAGAACCAGAAATCAACGGCGAAATGAAGACTTCTAGGTGCTGAAGTGAAGGTATGTGTAGTCACTGCTTCACCCTCAAAACAACATTACACATTTACATTCGGCCAAACGGAAAAAAACCTTGCACTTTAGAGCAGAGCATGAGGTTGAAGTAATGTTGAAGGATAATTTTAAGATCTGTGTGATATTTTCACAATAGCAAACATGTACTTGTAGACTTTTACATCTTTATGCCAATGTGATGCTACAATAACTGCAGCAATAACGAGTTCTTGGTTGGTGAAGTGCTTTTCAAGTTGTAAACGAAGTTACGAACCACATTTTCAAGCGATTACAATTACTTTACATAGAACAAATACTATATATAAATTATTTATATGATTAATAATGTTGGCCCCACCTAACAATATATGGTGTATACGACATTCTCATTAAATTAATTGAATCTGCTCTCTGTTTAGTTGAGAGAGTTCATTTATTTAAAAAAAAAAAAACCTGTTTGAGAAAAGAATAACGGATGAGTAGTACAAATGTTTGCATCATTGAAAAGATAAGTAAAAAAGTTACAGTCGGTTATACCAGACCATTTAATACCCACCCACCTCCTTCACTGCATTTATACCACGAATAGTTAAGCTCTATTGGTAGTAGTAAAATGGAGTCATTGTCATGTAAAAGTGATGCGGTTAAATAGACGCAAAAAGTGATTCTGAATCGAACGGTGGGTGTGACTTTTACCAAACTTAATGAACCCTTTGCCACACAGGTGGTGCAGGGTATAAATATTTTAAATATTAAATAACCCATTATATTAAAAGTGTGATAGGAGCTCGAGGAAACATAAAAATAAACATTACAGTAGATCGCTCCATAACACGCATTCATATAATTGTAATCGTACTAAAGTTACAAGAATGAGAAAACTGTTTATTATTTAACGGCCCTACAAATTGTTGTTATGTTGTCTTATGACTGATTATTAAAAGAAATTTAATTGCTCGTTTTAGGATGTGAACGGCTTATGTTTTTAACTCCCTTACAACATGGATTCAGCGTGTAATAAAACAGTTTTTTGCTATTCTCCAATTTATGCGAAACTTATTTTGCTGCTAGTGGAACTAACGGGTTCTTTTCTCTCGCTTACACCTTGTCTCGATGAAGGAAGTAAGACATCAACACAAAATGTTTAATTTTGTCAAGTGGTTGAAAATTTCTCATTTTTTCATTTTGAGAATTTTGAGGGTTTTACGTTTGTGAAGGCAGTGAAAAAAACTTTTATAAATTTTGCGGTCTCACATAAGGAAAGTTTATTCTAAGTAGAGTAGAGCATTACAATGCTCGCTAAAAAAAATAACGGTATTTTTACACTCAAATTGAAGTACACCAATTTCATATAAATAAATTCATCAAATCGTTCGGCAAACGTGCACCTTTAGCATACAAAATAAAAAATTTCTCTTGGTGCTAAAGATTTTAGATTAGCTTTTCGGTATATTTAGGCTGCTGAATCTGAATATTATACCAGTTTTTCTTTATCAGCTGTAATTTTTGCTCTGGGGTCACTTGAAAATGCGGTTTTGCGAAATTTATAAAATAAGCTTCGATCTAAAATTAGGACATCAATTTAACGTACTACAGGCTGGATGTTATTTCATAAAAAAACTTGCATCACTTTCATCGGCCAAATGTTGGGGAATCCGAATCTTTTTGGATGGACATGGATTCTTTACATATATAAAGTTCATAGAAAAGTCTATCAATTGCCATCATCTCTCTCTTTTGTTTTTTTGGAATATGGGCTCATATTCTTATTATTTATTTAAAAATGACTAATGCGTATAAAAATACGTTTTGAATGATGAATGAAAAACTTAGGAGAAATTGAATTTTTTGTACATCAAAGGTGAAGAGCAAATTCACTCATTCAATTTTACTGTTATGTGAACCGTAACCACGCACAGAAACATTTTGGATCAAGAGAGAGATCAATGCTTTAAAATTTATGCCACCAGTATAGATGATATATGTCATGTATTACGTAGCGCTCGTCTTCGTCGGACAAATCAAAACACAGGGTATGTGCAACTTCGCCTATAAAACAATATGCATAAGTTTCTAAAAATTTTAAATCACACTCTACCATCAAAACCTAAATGTGTTATTTTATTTCGTGGCACTTTCGTCCATAACAAATGTGGCACATATGCAATCAGCTTTCCGTTTAATTCGGAAATTCAGCACGTGCCCAATAAGTAAATTTCACAAACACGAAATGTCTTAGTTTTCTAAAAGTATTGTAGCAAAAAATACATTTTACTCATGGATGACATCATAAGTGCAACTTTTGTATTCACCAGCTGGAGGACGATGGTGTACTAACTTTGTCAAAACGTTTGTAACACCCAGAATGAAGCATCAGACATTTAATACTATAAAAAATATATTAATTAACATAAATATTGATTCAATTCAGGGTTTGTATGTCCGTCTTCCAGAGTTGTAAAAATTCATAGATCTATTTCTAAATTTGGTAAAAGTATTTACTGTCTAGGGTGGTTGGTGCATTGAAAACTAAAAAGGAAGTAATTTTTAGGCGCCGTTTGCTGATTACTCATAAAAGTTACTAAAAATGGAAAAGTGGCTCACACACAATCTTAAGGCGCCCACCACGAAATTGGAATGAGAAAGTTTATTGACTTTTGTTGTCCTTAAGGTAAGGACTACACCTGGAAGCATCGCGGCCAGTCAAACATTTTATTTAAATGTATCGCGGTGGTAGGTATCAAAGATTTCGCATAAGCCAAATAAAGCTACTTTACGTGTTTATTCGTATAAACTACATAAGCATGCATTTTATATATTTTACGCATATATGGGTTGTCAAGTAGCATGTACATAAACACACCACATGCTTTAAGAGAATATTAGGTGTGTAGTTTTTTTTTTTCATTAGGAAGAAACATTAAATAGACTCACAAATTATACCAATCGATTCGGAACCACTTCAAGAACGTTTCAATTTGTTATTGAAATATTGTAAACTTGCATCAATATTTTTAAAACGGTTTATTCATGCACTTGTTTTTTTTTTTTTATTAAATATCAAAGTTTTCACAAAGTGTATGCATAACATAAAAAATAGAGAATAAAGAAACCCGCATTTACTTAAAGCTTGGGAGAGTGTTTCATTCACTCACACCCGAAGATGGTGAAAGCAAAAAGCTAATAGAGTGGCGTCACACACAATTATATAAACATATAAATATTGAGAGGAGTACATATCATACTCTCGGACACTTAAGTTATATACAAAATTATTTATGTATGCATATGCACACAAAAAAATTGAGTTACAAAAATGAAAAAATCAATTCCTTTGCAATAGATACTCTTACATACTTGTTTTACTAAATTTATGTGTAATTTGGTTTTTTTTTTTAAATCTTTTCAATATATTAAGTATTTGTACACAATTGTAAATTATTTTCTCGCATATTTTTATTCAAATAAACTGAAAAGTGCCTTTTCCATATTTTATATTATTGTTAAATTGCACACAAAACAGAGATATCCATTTATATTCCCAATTCATAAGCATGAAAACTTTTTATTTACACCAAAAAATTCTATTAATTCATTTACTGTCACAAACTAATCATCCACTACCCACCGCTTATTTTTTTACACTACAGACGCGTCTTGCTTTCAGAAATGTAGTAAACTAATTCGCTACTTTTACAGAGAATCAAATTCATTGGAATAACGGAGAAGAGCGTTGTATGTATATATAAATATTTGATAGAGATGAGTGGTCGCGAAAAAAACTAGTGCTTTGAGCGGTGAACCAGTTCTTGTTATATTTTATAATATGCTTTTTCACTCTATTGAAATTTGAACCGCTTCCTTCCTATTCCTGACTATAATGCAGAAAAATATATATATAAATAAGAGTATATACGGATGTGCAACGAAAAATTTAATTCAAACTTTCAAAAGAACTAGTGAACTAAAGGAAGCATCCGTTCACAAGTAAAAGTGTATGCGATCCAGTGTATGCGGTGCATCCAAAAGTACTTGATAGCACCACTCTAATGTTAGCTTCAAGCACATTAGATATACAATGTAGCATCGAAGTGTATGTTGACAAACAGGTAATAATGGGCCAGACACATTATGGTCTTGTTTGCTTTCCACTGCGGCATACGAATATTAAATAAGATTTGAATGTAAGACATTGAAACACTATGCCTGCATGTAAAGGGGCTCAAATACATATTGCGCAGCACAGCGTTGCAATTTTCATTTAGTGCAAGGCGAACTTTTCACTCCAAACATAAGAGTGTTGTTACACTCTTACTACTGTCACTAACACTCTTAAGCTACAAAAATTGGTTATGATAGCAACATGGACATTAACTAAACACTATTTTAGGGGGTGGCGTAAACAATAATAATAAATTTTGTTGTAAAAACTTTAATATATTATTAGCATTCGTTATTTTTAATCACAAGTGTACTTACCATTATTTAACAATAACCAGTGAATACAGAAAAGCGTCGACTCTAGCGTAATAAAATTAATAAACCGGAAACAAAAATTCATCTCATTCGAGGTTTTTCATCTAAGTTTGTAGAAAAACCGCATCGATGGCATTTTTTATGGATGAAATATTTCTGCAAAGGAATGGCGGATCCTTCATAACATTAAATTCAACTAAACAAAAAATGTGTTCAATTTGCACAAAACTTCACAACGATTATTTAAAATTGCGATTATGAGCGTTTTAACAACAGGCGCACGCGTAGCATGCACGAACGGACATGTGTAGGATCGACTGTAGGGGGAATTGTAGCAAAATTTGAGACTCTGAGCTGAATTTTTGTGCAAATAGTTTTTATTTCTGCAAGCAAGTTCCTTTAAATTAAATTAAATTAAACAAAATCGATCAAGTGCAATACCCATAATTTCTAAACATTAAGTAGAACAAAACCGTTCATAACAAAAATCGTATAAACTTATCTTTTACGTAAATCTATTGTAACTCCTCTATTTCCCTTTAGATAAAGACCAATATGTTATATTGTAATAATTTTTATTAACCCAGCATATATATTTCAATTTTTAACTTTTCATCTTCTATACTGTAAGAACAATACAGAAAAAGGTCCTCTTTTCTTTCTCAGTTTTCACCAATATAGATTTTCACTTTCTTATATTTATTGTGTTTTATAATTTTTCAAATTTGCTTAAAATATTTTATGTGCTAAAATAGTAATTTTAACTAATAGATGTACCGCACACATATTTCATATTATCGTTTATTATTTATTTACACTTGTTTACAATATTAATTGAAGATATTTGAATGTTTTTTTTTTTGCGAAACTTACAATTTAATGGAATACGTGGTAAACTAAATGACGTGTCTTTTATTGCTTCTAATTATATTTAATAAATATATTTTTAACTAATACTTAAAGTTTTCGCCTCAAATGTATGTAAAATGCACATAGTTTGTAAACCCTCCGCCTTAGTCATGGGGGTATACTTAGTTCGCTGTACCCAGAAGGTGGCGTCACATGTCCTACAAAGTATTCTTGATCAGTATCAAAAAAGGAGTCGATTTAGATGTGTCCGTCTGTTGTTGGGACTCCACGGTCACCAATTTTAAGATATGAAGCTGAGATTTTGTACAGACACTCCTTTTGCATGCAGATCGCTATTTGAATTGGGCAAAACTGGTTGAGAGCCACGCCCATAATCGAGAAATACCTTTTTATAGGCCACAAATATTTCGGCCAAAACTCGGTACATGTATTAATATTTAGCCGCAATCGAACAAACACAGACATTATATAAAAAAACAACATTCTACCTATACGTTAAGGCATAATATATAATATATACTATTAGAGGGCGCAATGAGAAACACGCTAATTCAAGCTTATTACGAAGGAGATGGTGGAGGGTGTTCAAGATATGGCCCAAGGCAAACTTAGTTTTTTACTTGATAATCCTTCGATTTCTTTATTTACAAATGATGCTTAAATGTTGGTTTTAAATCTAGTGAAGATGTATTAAAATGTCTTCATATTTGCGGTCGTGTCCACAATTCACTCAAATCCTTCGGTCGCAATTTACCAATATCTATAAAAATAATCGTAATAAAAAACAACATTATGTTATAACATAGCATGAAAAGTAGCACGTGTGCGTTTCGATTTACCCAGTTGTCCTGGTTTGGCTGAGGGCCAAACTATATCAAATCTGGATGGTACACTTAATGCAGAGCCCTGCGAATTTCTCATTGAAGTACTGCTGCAAAAGAAAAGGAATTTTCATCACAACATTATATTTTTAACAAATGATCAAATTTGAAAGTGGTAAGAAAAGGTCCAATTACAAAAAGACAGCGAGTGCGATATAAACTTCTTTCGTTTATATTCTTAATCTGACACATTTATTGAAGCACGATATCTTCATAAATGAATTGTTTTTTATACAGATAGTGTTAGAAATTTTCTTTTTATAAAGTTGTGTGTGTGTGTGTGTGTGTGTAACTTTTGCTTTTATAGTAAATGTATGCTAAACGGCAAATGCTACACCCATCCTCAATTATACCCATCGGCAAATTGAACAATTTTTAGCAACCCTCCCCAAATAACGCCCCTATTTAAAATAAGTCATTCTATGGCGAAAATTCGCAATTCTTAATACCGATCTGAGCATAGAAAATAGAAATGTAGGTACAAAATTATTGGTCAATATCTCAAAATGTAGGGACGTACGGACTGATGTGGTTATATGGTCACATTAGTTTTTGATGCTAATCAAAAATATACATACTTTGTGGAGTTTCTTAGGCCTGCTTTTGCGTGCACCCAAATAACACTTGGTTAGCCTAAAAACTAATTTTTCCAATTTTAGATCGGATTGAACAATTGTCACTAGTTTTTAATAAAATATACCACATCGTGTATAAGATGGGTTTCGTCAAAACCAGTACGTAAAGCAAACTTAAAGTTCGACTTTACAAATTGAACAAGTTTGCAAGTTATTAGATTTAACTCCAACCCGCAAATTTTAACACTTTGATGGAAAGTAAATAATTTCGAAATTTCGAAATTAATATTTTATAGCGGCAGTTTTCCATACACGGCTTGCAGAGACGTGCAAAATTCATGCCATGTGATGTACAAACGTCTGAGCCAATTGATCTAAACCGAATTACTTGAATTGATTCAAACGTAAACCCTTTATTATCTCTATATCTACGGGGAGGACTTGGACCACTTTCACATATAATGCCGTAAATGTTAATTTTTATTATTTACTTGTAAGGATGTTTTAGACAACCATAAGTCTCACGATAACGGCCATATAAAGTGCCGTACGAGACACCCAAAATGCGTGCTGCCTTCTTCATTTCAAGTCTTTTCCCCTTAATTGCATCCAGTACCTAAACTTATTTTAAATACAAAAGTTAAAATTTAGATTGTTCGACTCAACATATAGATGTGACTTACCCGCCTGGTAAATGGCTCCTCCCAAAATTGTGGTCTGCGCCCCTTGGCTAGGTAGTCATCCATTTTAATAACATCCTGCCACTGGGACATTTCCTCGCTGGTCAAGCGCAATTCAGATTCATTGAATTCTTCCATTTTTATATCCGCATACTCGTCGGTGGAATGGCCATTGGCAGCTGCCGCAGATGATGTGGGTATATCAGGTATTGGTGGATGTGCAAAGTCATGAGTCATTAGCATGCCGTGTTCATTAATCATGTATCCTTCGGGACAGTATGTGCTGTAGGTGTGAGCGAGTTGCACCGCAGCAGACATGGAATGACTTGATTTTTTTGTGCCTGTGTGGATCGCCGTATCGGAAGAGGATGATGATGATGACACATTTGAGGATGGGGAGGAGTTCGGTTTTTTCATTTTGCTAGTGTTTTCGCCATCGCTAACTTGTTCTTCTTTTATTACGTCGGCATCCTTTACAAGCGTCGCTTTGCCACTCTCAACTTTTTCCGCATAATCTTTCGTATTGTCCGACTTTTCGTCCTTTTTAAGGACATCGTTTTTCATTTCTAGACTTGTATTCGTATCACCTTTTAAACTTTTTCGCTTAGAAATTTTCATTTTTTGTTGTTCAGGTGTTTTTTCATGTGTGCGATATTCTTGTTTTCGGTTTCGAGGATCCTCTTCCACGTTATTCGTAATTTTCCAATCTTGACGTTCCGCTTCTAATCGTTCGTCCTCCTCAAGGTCATGGATCTTGGGTTGATTTTCATTCGTTTCTAACTTCCATTCCGATTCGAGATGTAAGGACTTGGGGCGGGCACGCAGCTTGTAAATGTGCTGCTGATATGCAGCTACAGCTGTCCTCCTCGGTGATGAGTCACCGGATTCCAATGCTAGCTCTCTCATGTTTTCATTATATTGGGGGTTATCCGCCAATGTCACAGGAGTATTATTAGTATTGACTTCTCCGTGTGGTAATTTTTTGCTACAAAAAGGACACTAAATTTAGTTGGCATGAGTTGAAATAAAATGCAAAAAACATACACATTGAAAACATCATAGGAATCATCTAATGGTGGTCGACCACGTTTACGCTTCTGTCCCATATAAGCGTCATTTTGCGAGCTTGCCGCTGTTACCACAGACATCGTTGAAGTGGGTACTACAGGCAAGCTTGGAATGCGAGGAGGTGTCTGTGAAACACAATGCTGTTTTGGTGAATAAGTTGTTTTGTGTCTGTTGCTTTCCAATCCTTCGGGAGTGCGAGTGCGTGTTTTTTGTGACTGGTGGTGTTGTTGATTATCGTGACCTCCTCCCACATTTCCAGCCGCATAGTCTGCGTATTCATATAGGTTTGTGCTAGCACGTTGTAAGGTGGGCGATAGGAATTCAGTTTGTGGAGTTGGCGGTGGCGGAGGCTGATCATCATCGTCACGCCAAGTCACCTCCGCCAAACCTTTAATTTTGAGATCATCTGCTGTTTTTAATAACGAAGCTAAATTGGCCTACGATTTGGTTAAATTTGTACAATAATCTTTAATAATCTCTCGCTCCACCATCATTAAATCTGTCACAACCTTTGAAACAAACGAGCAACTAATGCCAAATCTATTTAGAAAGTCTGCGAGTCTGTCAAGTGTAATAATCTCGTAGTGAAAAATTCAGATAAGAGCAGTACCCGAAATTAATTATAGGCTCTGCTACAACCGGAATAGATCCAATAATTTATATTGGACAACTATTTTAACCTTTCTTTAATCCCACTTTCTTGTACAGAAAGTGGGTTCCTTGTAAACGTTACATTTCCATAGATGGTGGTTTTTTAAAATTTGGCTCGGCCGAATTGAAATTTTTATTATTGTTGTTATATTTTGGGTACTTACGTGCTCTACATTGATTTCACCCTTATACATGAACTCTATAAGACATTTTATGTCGGCAAATGTTACATCTCTCATAATAATAATTGGATCTCGTTCGCTGGCATAATTGGTAAGAACACTGTCGAAAAATGTACTGCAAGCGCAGAGTACTACGCGGTGGGCGCGAATTAATTGACCCTCGCAAGCCAAAGTCACATCACAAAAGCAGCCCCGGTCCAGCAACTGCGAGAACATTGTCTGCAAATTGCTGTGGTGGTATTTCCACCGCAAGCAATATTGTTGGGGTAACATTCTTAGCTCTGAAAAGAGGACAACATTTAAAAAACCTCAAGTCTAACTATTTAGTTTTCACTTATTATACCCTCCACCTCAGTGATGAGGGTATACTAAGTTTGTTTTTCCGTTTGCTTTCTTAGAAGGAAGCGTTAGAGACCCACAAAGTATATATATTCTTGATCAGTAAACTGAGTTGATGTAGATATGTGCGTCCGTGTTTCTTTGTTAGCATTCCTATGGGCCTAAATTTTGATATATTGAGCTGAACTACTGTACAAGTAGATCACTATTTAAAATGGATAAAATCACTCGAGAGCCACTCCCACATTTGACAAAAATCTATATATCTGCCACAAAAATTGACTTATGAACTTAAAATTTTGTGTACATATTAACGGTTAGCCTATCTATCGATGTGCCAGACAGACTCGCCCACAATTTACAAAAAACCATATTATCCATAAAACTAGATTTGCAAGCTGATACGTAGACGATTAGAGGGCGCACACAATATATATGTGTGTTTGCCACGCCCACCGTTGTGGATGAGGAGGCTATTTAAGATTTGGCCTAAGCCAAATTTAGTTTTTTTACTTGTTATAATAAATGTTGTTGTTTTGATTGGTAAACGCAAATCCTTGCCATATAAAAACATCACTGCGTTAACAAGCGTTCTAGAAATGGCCCAGTCACCTTAATTAACCATTCCTCACCAAATTTTATTAAATAATTTTAAGAATTGCATATTTTCGTTATACAAAAACTTATTTTAATTGATGACAACATGTGGGGAGGGACCCAAAGGCCAAAAGTATTAAAAATTGCTATCTGTAGGTTGACAGACAGACGCAATCCTTATACATGTAACGTATAAACAAAATTAAAATAAATGCATAAAGGGCACACTAACCTTATGTACATACTGCAACATATATAAATATATAAAACAACTATGCACGGTACAAACATATAGATATAAAAACTGAAATTTTAACGAGCGCTTTTATATTTTTCCGTTTAATTTTCTTCTTCTCCCTTTCCTTCAGCCATTGAGTAGCTTATAGTAGGGCTTTCCTTACTCGTTCTATTCCTTTTTACTTGTGGCCTTTGTATACCCACCCCATAACGTGGAGGGTATACTACGTTTGTGATTCGGTACACCTAGAAGAAGGCATCAGAGGCCCCCCCAAAATATATATAAATGCGAATATTTGTTTAACTTTAACATTTGGATCGATCGGCCCATATCCCTTGGTTCTGTTCTATTGGGACATTAAGAGCTTAAATGCTAAACGCAGGTTCCTATATAAATAGCGCAAAAGCGGTTGGAAGCCCATGACAAAAAGATATCTATTAACCATTACAGTTGAGCCATAAAGTAAACATTTTGTAAAACTAGCTTTTATGGTCGAAAAGACAGACACGCCAAAGTTCACGAGAAGCTATTTGAATCGTAATGCAAGAACCATTTGAAACCATCATCACGGTTTATATGCATGATATATGTGGAGGGTTTTTAAGATGCGCCCCAAGCCACATTTGATTGTAACTTGTTCCTTCAGACAAAGTTAACGCTTCTCTATTATATTGTAAATACAAGTGCAGTATCCATACATACATACGTATTTTTCAATTTTATGTCTTTGTTTTTGTTTTTTTGCTACTTTTTTTCCGTTGTTTTTCTTATTTTTCTTATTACAATTTTATCCTGTTTTCAAAATATCGATTTTTATGTCAGATAATAATGAAAAAGGTGCTCAGTTTTTATGTTGTCCGCATAAGGTGAGTGTGCTAGGTTTGCGATTCTGTTTACAACCACCAGCTAAAGGTTAAAGAGGTACCCAACGCAGTGCATTGAGCGTTCAGTACAATAAGTTCCGAACGCAAAAACATTAATATTATTACTGAAAATCGAGGGGGTTGGACGACAGACTCAAAAAACATGGAGCGTATGCCCGGTTTAACTTCAACTTTTTTCCTTATAGTGTATTTCTTGTGCTGTGTTGTGGCTCGTTTCCTGTTTTTTATTCCTTTTTTTTAATATATTTTTACATGCACATAAAAGTGTATTTATGTACGTATACTGTATGTATAAGTATAATACACTATATAGTATAATATGTACACAGAATATTTATAAAAAACGTGGAATGTTTTTATTAAAAAAATTGTGGAATTTATTTTTCTTTCGCATACACCAACTCAAATAAGTATATGTTGTACACACACACACACATACACCAAAAAAAATGTAATGTATGTAAAAAGCTGTAGATCCGAACATATACTCTCATGGTAGTGACTACCCGAAACCCATGCATTAAAAGCTTATGAGTAAAATGAAAAATAGTTAAGAAATAGTGTCCTTTTCAGTTTATGTTTGCGCTGTGGGCGTGCTCATTGGATTAGTGTTTTAACTTTTACCGAATCTGGGATCTAAACTGTATGTCTTGTCATCATAATGTTTGACTCGACGCATGCACACTCAAATTTATTTATTTTATCACCTCTGACTGAAAAAAATATTTTATTATCATCATAATGGCTGGCCGATTACAACCTGTGTAGGTCTTTGGCCTATTGCAGAAGAGAACGCCACGCGCTTCAATCGTTAGCGCGCCTTCTCCAGTTTTGTACACCAAGTGTTTGCAGGGCATCAAACACTTGGTCCCTCCAACAGAGTTTCGGCCTGCCTCTTGCGCGACGTCCTTCCGGTTCTCTTTCGAAAACCATCCTAACTGGAGTACTTTCGTCTATACGGCCGAGATGACCTAGCCATCGCAGACGTTGAATCTTTATGCGACGAACTATGTCAATTGCGGCGTAAAGCTCATACTGCTCAAGATTCGTTCTGATTCGGAACTTATCGCTAACACGTTCAGAACTAAAGACCTTTCGGAGAATTTTTCTCTCGAACACGCCTAGAATAGCCTCATTATTTTGTGTTAGCGTCCATCCTTCTACGCTGTAAAGAAGCACGGGGACGATGAGGGTCTTATAGAGTCTAAATTTTGTCGTACGAGAGAGGGCTTTGCTGTTAAACCGCTTACTTAGCCCAAAGTAGCACCTGTTAGCAGACATAATTCTCCTTTTTATCTCCATGCTGACGTTATTGGAGATATTTACGGCTGTACCTAGGTAGACAAATTCCTTGACTATCTCGATGTTTCTTCTAATTTGCGTATTTCACCGCTATGACCACTGCACTCAGTATAACAATGAATAGTGATTTTTTGGTATTGAATCTACACTTTGTGCTGCACCATGATAATTATGTGGAGGTGCATAGTTTTCGTAGTTCAGATACTGATTTGAAATTTGGTCCAAATAATTTTTATATATGCCCGTGGTTTGGTATTCAAATGGGTCCATGGACCTTCGCGCAATCTTAAAAAAACCTCATAATGATTGTGGGGGTATATTGGATTTATTCAAACGTTTGTAAATACTATAAAGAGACGAACCATACCCCAAAGAGGAGCTATTCTTGCACAGCACCAATATCGAGTCGATTTAGCCCTTTTCTGTGCCTCTGGGTCCCATGTTAAGGGTGTCACGAGCGCAACATTAACAAATTAAGCTGAAATTTAGAATACACAATTTTCCAATTTGTTTACAGTTTGGTAGTGCGAATGGGAAACGTCTCGAACGCGCCTATATCCTAAATATTAAACTCATGAATACGTAAAGTTCTTACCGTCGCCAAAACTGAAATTTGGCCTACAAAAATTTGGGTAAAAATCAGTCCATAGACGCGGTCAAATTTAAATAAGTTGGGCTGGGCTATATATGTTTATTCCAGTCTAAAAAAATTTGGATTCAAAACAAGTGAATAAGTTATTGTCGGTCAAGCTTGACCACCAAATATCCTACACCACTTGATGTATTATTCAATTTAATTTTTTTCTTTGAAAAATGAAAAATGTCAATAAATTGAAAATATAATTTTTTATTATTATTTACTATTCTTCACCAAATTTTGGTAAAAACATATAAAGAAATTCGCATTTTCGTTACAGACGGTGTTCTTTTATAATAAGACGTTGTATGAGGAGCGGTTCTAAAAATGGTCCGATCCTATCTATTTTCAAAAGGATTCTCCTTTGGGCCAATACATGTCCTCGTACCAAATTTCATCGAAATATCTCAAAAAATGCGACCTGTAGCTTGCGTACAAATGTACATGGATAGATAGGCGGACAGACGGACATGGTTAAATCGATTCAGATTTTGATTCTGAATCGATCGGTGTAATTGTAGGTGGGTGTGGCATTTGCCATTTCGGAGTTACAAGCATACGCAAAGTGTGTAGTTAAGTGTAAGCAGAGCAAAGTTGCACGCGCATGCACCTCACGTGATAATTGCTTTTGTGCAAATTTGAATAAATACGTATTTAAAAATTACGACATAACATAAATTTGCCGCGACCAAAAATTAATTTGAGATATTTTTTATTTTTACTTAATGTTATGATATCCTAGGTACGCCTGTTTGTTTGTTTTATTTATTTACATTGAAAGTCACTTATTCGTTGCAGCGTCTGTTTATGCACTTACCTTGTAAGTTCAAGTACGTTTCGTTATGCTTGTAATATGAATGGAATCATATTAATATATTTTGCTTTTCTTTAAATGTATATAAATGTACGTTTGTGTGTGCGCAGTATACGCAGGTGTTGAATAAGTAACAAGCGAATGAAAAAAATGAATAAGTTAAAGAAGTTAACTTTGGCTAAATCTGGGATAAAGCGGATACTTTCCACAGCATCATTTTCACTTGTTATTTAATGCTTTGTGGGCATCTTTTATAGAATATATCTACTTTGAAATGGAAAATGGTTACAATAGCGACCTTCAATAGCTTAAATGCAAATATGTTAGTACGCGAATTCTAAAACTACGTAAACTTTTACGCTCATGAAAAAATATTGTCCTATTTGTGAGGCATCCTTTAGGGAAATGCAAACATAACATAGTAAACTTATTGTACCTTAACTTCACAACCATATCAAACTTACTGTAAGTTCACCAAGGTGTAAAAACTTTAAAAATGCTGCAAAGAAAAACGCATTTGCACAAAATAGAATTCGAAAGAAGCAAAAAGTTGTTTAGCAAGATGCGTAGTTGTTTATAACGAGGGGGAATGGACTCTTTGATAGTGCAACAGAACAACAAAATATATACGTTGTACAGATCAAAAAAAGAAAAAAAGGAAAAAGAAAAAAGAAAAGAAGAAGAAATACGCAGCAAAAACATGCGCAGACATCATCTGCAACAGCAAAAAGACTAACACGAACTCAGATGTTGTGGTAGGTTATAGCTGGAGCAACGGCAGCTCGTAGTTGGGAAACAGGTCTAAGTCACAAAAGGAAGCATCGCAGACCCCATCACATATATCTATTCTAAATCTACATCGAATACTGAATCGATCTGTCTGTCCGTCTGTCTGGTGGGTGTGTTTTGCAGTAATCACTCTTCAGGCTGCAAAAATTCAGATATCCATACCAAATTTGGTCGTTGGTAGTTTGAAATTGGTCAAAATCGATCAAACGACACGCCCTCAATACAACAAAAACTAAAAGAGAAGCAAAATTTTTTAGTAAATGTTCCGCATCACTTATAAGGTAGAGAAGATGTATTGCCTCATATACGCCCCGAAAGGTACATAGATAGTGGAAAGTCAAGACTTGGTCGTAGCCTTCTTTATATCGAAATATTGTTCAAATTAATCATAAAAGCATAAAAAAATAAAAAAAAAAAATGTTTATATTTTATAATTATTTTACTAACATTTTCAAAGGGTTCCTCCGATATTATCTCAGCGATGGAATGGTTGTGTTTTACGTTTTTGACATTTTGCATCGCCGCGACATTTTTGACTTGAACTACTTTAATCAATTTACAATAAGTGAATTCTATAAAAAGTGGGAAATAATAAGCGGAGCGCTAGATAAACAGTTAATTTTTGAGAATATTGTAGAAATTACTACCAACGCAATATACTCGATACGTGACGCACTATATTTTTGAAAATTTATACTTCACTTAGACCACTTTTGTAATTAGGAAAACATTTTCTCTCTCTCTCTCTCTCTCTCTCTCTCATCATTTACTGCAGCATTAAAGAAGAAAATAACACAAAGAGTAGAAGAAACATTTCAACTTATGTACGTTGCTGAGAACATTTAAGGCAAACGTACCGCACAATCAATGCAAACACACAAACGAAAAACACACACACTTGTAAACATCGCTGATGATATTTTTTGTTGTTGATATCGTTAATGAAAAATTAAATGATTATTATATACTCATGTGTGTGTGTGTGTGTGTGTGTGTACGTACGTATATGCTGAAAGGTCTATTCTTGTTGCCTTGTTAAAAAATTATTAATCTATTTATATACAACATTTCTATATATATATATGTGTGTATGTGTATGTTCATAAATTTTGTAAGTTTAATATTAACACTAAAGCTACCGCGAGGGGTCAAATGACCCTTTTTAAACTTTTTGACAGAATTTCATTGAAAATAACATTATCGCGTAACCATTTGCCTTTACTACTTTTATTAAAAAATACATCGAAAGTATTTTTTAATATTTACTCCTCTCTTGTTTAATTTTTTTACCGTGAAATATATGTAATCTGTCTTAACTACCACAAGGGGTCATTTGACCCCTGCAAAGATTCATGTAATATCATCATCATCATCATCACATACAAATCGTATGTGTCAAAACCATTGCACTAGGCATTTTTGCTATTGCAAATACTCCGCTATTGCATCGTATTTCACCTGCGTTATATTGAATAGCGAATTGTACTATACTCCAAGGGAGCTTTACAGTAACATTTCAAGTTATAGTGTATTTCGCGAGTCAAGAATTCTTATTTCATTATTTTACTAATAATTCTTATCGTAAAAATGTCGAAACATTCAAGATATATGAAATCATTGAAATTTATAAATAACATCGATGAAGAGTGTTCGGAATGTAGTGGAGAGAAACTATCTGGAAGTGAAGTGGATAGCATAGATCAATATGACGATTCATTTGACACTATGGGCGAATGTGAGTCCTCAGATAAAGAAAGTGAAGACGAGAATATTTTGAATATACGTAGAAAGAGGAAAAGACCGTTATCGAGTTCAAAAAGTGAAAGTGACGTGAAAGACACATGTACCGAAATTGCGGCTGATGGTACAATTTGGCAAGAAATAAAACCAGGCTCAACACCTGGACGAGCGTCAAGTTATAATATTTTTAGAGAGGTTGTAGGCCCAACAGCATATACCAAACGAAACATTATGAAGGGCAAAGTGAGGCTTGAGAGCTTGCCGAAGATTTTCAACATGAGCAACAGGAAGAAAAAGATAATATACAGAAAACGTCAACAAATTCAAGTTCGGATTCTTGTATACAAATGCGAAAAAAGTGCCAAATAGGTTTTTGTAAAAAAACAAAACTACCAAAATCTGTATGAAATGCAACAAATATGTGTGTGGAAAATGTGCTTTCGAAAACGAAATAATTTGCAAAATATGCGCTGAACAAGAATAAAGTTAGCATTATTTATTTATTTTCTAACTTTAGAATTCATTTAAAATATATCTAATTTTTTTCTTGCATTATTTTTATGTTTTTAGATTTAATAAAAAAGTATTTTTGAATCGTTATATTGTTTACTTCAAGTACTAAATTATGCTACAATAAAGAAGGGTCATTTGACCCCCTTTGGTAGAAATAGGTATATATGAAGTGTCGGTAGCTTTAGTGTTAAACAAATAAAAAATTCAATTTGGTTTTGGACAAATTTTAAATACCCTGCACCTTCACACACAAACCGTGGGCGTATACCTTCTATAGCTTTTGTATTACGTATCAATTAGCAAGTCCCGATCGGGATATACACTTTTTAGTGTAAGTCATGCTTCCTACTGAGTATTACATATGCTTCCACAAAACCAATCTATTTTGATTTCCATTTCTATGGTGCTTGTATTGAAAATCCCAATTGGGAATTCAAACGAATAACTATTTCCAAGAGCGGACTTCCTTGGGAAGAATGGGCGAAACATTTATAATAATAATTATTTGTGTAAAAACAAACAAAACATGGAGATATATAAAAGACATTTTTCACATATACGAGTCGTGGAGTGAGAAAGAGTGACAAGGAAGGGGGGAAACACAAAGGGGTAGAGAATGCGAAATATATGTATTAGCCATACTAAACTCCAGCTTCTAATATTTTTTTACAATGAAAATAGTTTACTTTCTACTGCTAATGTTGTCACACTTCTTTCTGGAGGGTATACTAACTTTGTCATTCCAATTGCTTCTACTCCCAGAAGGAGACGTCAGGCACCCTACAAAGTATATAAATTCTGCATCAGTATTCAAAATTTAGTGAACCTAGATATGTATGGCGTGTGTTCGCCTGTTGTTGACACTCTATCGAGCTGAAATGTTGTCCAGACACTCCTACTTTCTGCACGCATATCTGTATTTGTATTGGATAAAAATAACCCACCAACCACGCCCACAATCGATAAATATATATGATTATCTGCCATAAAAATTGAGCTATTAACTTAAAATTTGCTATGCTTCCATCGATATGTCCAAAATGGGCATGGTGGGATAAAAGACACGCCCACAATCGACGAAAATCTTTATATCTGCAACAAAATTTCAACTATGAAGTTGAAATTTCGTATACACAATTATAATTAGACCACCCGTCGATGTGGTTGAATAACAGACACGCCTACAATATAAAAAAACTTAGCGTACTTTGCGTAAAACTTAACTTGTTAGCTGATACGCAATATTAGAGGGTGTAATCATGTACTTGCCATGCCCACCGTTTGTACGTAGATGTGAAGAGTAGTTAAGATTTGACCCAAACCAAATCCCTGCTTGCTTGTTGCCAACTCTATTATATGTGTAGGTGTAGGTAAAATCTTTGTGTGTGTCTTTTTTCTGCCAAGATTCAAATGCCAACGTTTTCAAATTTGTTTTTTTTCAGTATTCAACAATCCGCAATGTTTTTACTGTATAACTCAACAAAAAGCAACTCTTTCAGGAAGAGTTACGACCGTTGTAGTGCTGTAACCGCACACCCTGCAACCTGCCGCTTTTATCTTTAGTTGTAGTCACTCATACAGTTTATGTGTATGTTCGTTTTATAATATTTTCTTTTCATTTTATGATTCTTTCTCACTGTGGCCACCAATTTTTCAGAGCAAGTTTTTCCATTTTTTCCATCATATATACATTTTCTAAATGGGAGTTACCACCACCTATTTCCCGCTCTCTAAGTACATTTCTTCTTTAGTTTTTTATTCTTACTGCGTGTATGTGTGTGTGTTTAAATATGTATTCATACATGTATTTTTTCTAAATAGAAATAAAAATCTGCACACACACACACACACAAGTAAAATCTCGTAACAACAAAGAGCAACGGTTACGACGCTAGGCTTTCTTTGATTTCGTTTTACTCACTTCACAAATACATACCTATTATTTATTTATGCTTTTTCATTATTTTATATTTTTATATTCTGTACAAAAGATGGGTAACGATCACAGTTGAACGAATTGAGGCATTGAGTTGAAATTTGCTTTGTGCTATATGTGCTGGTGTACAGCCACGCCCACAAGCGTGGAAAATCTGTCACGGCTCAAAAAATTTTGCTACAAAGTTGCTATGATTCATATGTATATTGTGTCTATCTAGCAATGTAGGAGGCCGGCTAATGGGCACACTTTTGCATAAGCCTTCTAATGCTGTATTGAATAATGAAGTTTCAATACTTGAGACCCCGAAATATATAAAAGTTATCATCTAGGACTTAGCAATGTTTTTCACCGTCTCCATACTCAAACCCTCAAATATCTCAAAATGAAATATGTTAATATCAATACTCAAAACTTGCTATACACGCAAAACGAAAAATATTGAAATTTATAGACATTTTTGAAAGTTTCTTTTATTATAATTTTTCATTTTTCATTTTTTAATATTGTTTAGCTTTTTACAAATAAATAAAATATGAAAGAAACATAAAAACATTGACATATACATAAGGCTTCGGTGGTGGTTGACCAGATTATACCTTTTCTACTTGTTTGACTGAAGTTGGTGGTGAAGAAAAGTTAATTAGCTTAGTAACCTTAAGTTTGAACCTCATGGGACCATTATTCTCATATAACTTTATTTTATATCTGACTTCAGCAGTATGCTGACATTGTCTTATTCTGAACTGATTAATTCTCTCGCTGAGATGTCTATTTCAAACTTTATAAGATGTTTGGGTAATTGGTAACAAATTGTCGCATAAATTGTTTTACTTGCATTGCCGTACAATTTAAAGTATGCGAGTGACCCCCAATACTTAATTTTATGAAAATCAATTTATTTTTTATCTTGTTTATGTATTTAAAAAAGTAAAAATATAAATAAAGTCGGTTTAACACGCATTATTAATACCGTACCCCCACCTAATTTCAATTATACAATAGAAATACAAAAAATGTGCTCAATATCTCAAATTTTACGATCGTGAGAGTGTTGACACACTCAGGCATGTCTAGATCGAGCCAGTTTTTGATGCTGATCAAATACATTTTATATGTAGGATCTCCGATGTCTCCTTCTGGGTGTTGCAAATGGAAGGACAAACTTAGTATACCACCCATTTTAAGTGAAGGGTATAAAAACCTTTGGCTTGAGCGAATTCTTGGATATTTTTCTTTTTTATTCGTAAACCTTTAAGGACCTTTACATTATGTGTTCCCAACGGTCAAATTCTAAATGAAATAAAGATTTTGTAAATTTTGGGCGTACTTTTTATTCGACTTTGCCTATTTTTTCACACATCGTAATGATTATAAACACATATAGCAAATTTCAACTTTGTACCTTTTTTGTGGCTGTTATTGATTTTCGTTAATTGAGCGGTTCAGAAGGCAATGCATGAAATTTCAGAAAAAAAAAATATAGATTAAAAACGAGAGAATATATTAAAGTCGTTCAAGTCCGACCACTTAATGTCCTACACCACTAACTCCTTCAATCATGCTACAATTTCTTTGGTCATATCATTTAAAAATACCATTAAATCTGTCTGATTGGACCCAAATTTGGCACAGCCACATAGTCAATTAGCTATTCCGTACCTACATAAAATATACATAAAAAGCTATTTTCAGCTGTGACCAAATCTTGAATACCCACCATCGGTGCACTAAAATTTCCCCAGGAATGTATATGACTTTGTAAGTAGTACGGAAAATTTATATTCAGTTTTTGCTGCATTGTGGGCGTGTTGCTTGTCTGATTTTGCTCAATTTCAATATTAACCTAACATGAAAACTACCAATCCTTCTGGTAAGTTTGAAACGGTATTTCAAACAGACCGACATGTCTAGATTGACTCAATATTCAATGCTGATTCTAGACATATGATTCTTTTAGGCTTTTCGATTCTGTCTTCTAAGTGTTGCAAATGTTTTGACCAAATGCTTTATATACATATTATGGTGGGTATTATAAGAGAACGCGGTCTTGCCAAATGTTCGCTAAAGGCAAAATCCGAATCGACAAATCCTTCTAATATTGAATAAGTTGAAATTTGTATAATTAACAAAAATCTCTCAAGGCCACAAAAATGAGTTTAGAGATGGGAATCTTCACATTATAAATTCGGACAAAACATCTTGGAAGCAGTTCAAGTTCTGTAATCAAAATAGTGTTTCGTGATCCACATCAATTATGCCTTTAATTTGGTCAATATCAACTTTATTTGGGCGACTAGAGTGTTGATCATATTTAGGTAAAATAAATTCTTAAGTTACAAATCTTTAGGACCAACTTTTCGACTCTTGACAAGAGCACTCTGTTTTACAATCATATTCTTTCCTTCAAGTGGACGAAAAAGTAAAGTATACCAAAAATGCGGGTGGGATCAAATTCCAGTTTACATATAAATATGGTGCGTACCCGCATTTTGCATAAGCTGAATAGTTTTGTTGGTACATAAGTCGAATGTTCATTTCTAAGTTCTAAGGTAAAACATTGGTCCGAGTATGAATTTGAATGAAACAGCAGATCTTAGAATTAAGACAGTTTAGATTTAAATGCGAGCACCTCAAAGCAGTGTCGGATAACGCCAGCTACCACAACAGACCCCGCATCGTTTTTTCAAAGACCTTCTTTCGCTAAAGTAAATTGTAGCACACTCCTGAATAGTGGTTAAAATGGATCGCAAGTGTATTCACGTTACGCCCACAGTGTACGCATAAGTGTGTGGGGTACCTCAGATTTGGTCTAAGCGAAATGTATATATTTTTTAGTTGTTTGCTGTAGTTGCACTAAAATAGAGGCAACTTTTTTTCCGTTCGTTCATTCATTTGTTTGTTTGTTACAGTAAATTTTTAATTAAAAATAAGGCAGCGCAAAAAACTTGGCAATTTCTGTGGAGAGGTGATAAAACTTTATATTCATTATTATTACCGTTTGCTTTTGTTGCTGTAGTTGTTATTATTATCGTTTTCATTTTGTTTGCTGGGTGTTGTAGTTATTGTAAGTGAAGTTTTGCCTATGATTGCGTCGTTTTCAAGGAAAATGTTTATTTATTTGCTGCTCTCGCTGCTGCGTTCGAATGTGCGCTTTTTTCACGTTCGAGAGTAAATAAAATATTTCCTGCCTTTCATTTGTTTTTAACCGATTTTTAACACTCCACATTAGATGGGCGTATGCTAAGTTTGTCATTCCGTTTGCAACTACTAGTTGTACCCACAAGAGGGCATATTAAGTTTGTAACACCTGACACACTCACCTTCAATTATATCGATCGAATCAGAAATCAAATCTGAATTGATTCTACCACGTCCGTTTGTCCATGCGCGTTTGTGGGCAAGCTACAGGTCGCATTTCATCGAAATATCGCAGAGAGGAACCTCATAGAAAATGGACCGAATCGGACCATTTTTTGAACCTCTCCCCTTATAAAGACTTATTTTAATGAAAGTTTTTTATAGCAAAAAAAAAAAAAAATGCAATTCTTAACATTCTTTGACAAAATTTGGTGAAATATATTTAATTATTTGTTATTAGAAATGCTACATTTGGACACGATCGGACCATTTTTAGAACCTCTTTGCATATAAGGATATTTCTTCAAATGACTTATATAACAATGCCACGCGCTTACTGATACATTATATAGTATACTTTGACTAATTAAATGGTCCGGCTTGACCGACTATAACATTTTTACTTGTTTTCTCACATATTTTGTTAATTGATTTGGCGACGTCCGTAGCAGAGAACGTCTATGTCTATGCCATTGAATATTTTTAAAAATATTGTAATTATTGCCCTGATTACTAAGTCCATTAACTGTTCTTCTCCAAGTTTTGTCAACAAAAATTAAGCAAACAGGGGGTTAGACAAAATGATATAGACATCCCTCCATCGGCGATTGGTGGATACAACCACATTTGTCATTTTCTGAAAACTACATAAGGAAGGTGAAGTGTTGGAGATCTGTATACAGGTGAGAGGTTATCTATTATCTATTAATTGTCTGATTTGCAAAAAATGACAGAGTGGAAACTAAACAAAACGAAATGTCAAGTTTTGGAAAATAATTGTAGCTAAGGGCCACCCTAATGTACACAAAAAAGAATATGTTTATAACGTACGTGAAAAACAGCTTTTAATAAACATGTTGCCGATGAATTACAAAAACAAAACAAAATACAAAAAACAAAAAAAACAAAATGTCCAACATAAGTTACGCCAGACGAAGCACAGGTGAGAGGGGCTGCCGCAAAGAATGAAAATGCATCAGTTGCAGAATTCGTTACAGAAACACTTGTTGTTTTGTATCGTTCGTATCGCGCCGTAAATCTTTCATATTTTTGTTATTTGTATGGAAAAGGGGAAAGATGGAAAAATCCCAAGAGCAATATGTACAAAGTTTATTATGCATGTATTCACGGCGATTGGTATTTTATTATTATTGTTTGTTTGCTATTAGGCTTGCGAGTTGATTAGATTATTCACAGTGTGTAATATATATTACATTGCATGTGTATGCGTGTGCGGTATTCTTCGGTATTCTGTTTTTATATTTAGTTTGTCATTCCGTTTGCAACAGAGAGAAGGGGACCTACTTATTATATACATTGTATGTATAGATGTTCTCGATCAGTATTCAAATTTGAGTCGATCTAGATATGTCCGTCCGTGTGTCTGACTCTTGTTGTAAACCTTCAGAATTGAATGGGACGAATTCACAATCCATAAAATTCAAAATATCGATCCCAAAACATGACTTTGGTCCACATATTTACAATGACAATATGTATCGATGTGGGCATGGTCCAATAACAAGCACGCCTACAATTCACAAGAAATCTTTTCGTGCTGAATGGATCATGGAAGCTGCTATATAGTACATACATAAACTATAGAATAAAACGGCGCGCCCTCTACTTACACGTAGAGATGAAGGGTATTTAAGATTTCGCTCAAGTCGAATTTGCGTGTTAATAAAACTTTCGTTTATGTGATGTCTCTCTGTTTTTAAGTAACAGAAGAATGCTTTAGAGACTCCATAAATATATTCTTTAAAAGCATCAATTCTCGATGTAGCCACATCATCAACAAACTGAGGTGCTGAGCTGACATTTGTTATACTATGTTTATATATACTATGTACTCTAACCATCTGTGGACAAAAAGACGGCTCGGTCGACCTACAATTTACATTACCTCTCTTTGGAGCAGAGTTCTACTGGTGAGGAAAAATGTAACACATTATTGTTGAACATGGCACGCCTATAGTTTATTCGAAATATGGAAGGTATCGAAGATTTGGTCTAAGCCAAACATTTTTTTTTTTTAACATTTCTAAATATATTTAGCCAGTTAACTTGGCACGTATATTCTTATTTTGCGGTGAAACTTGGAGTTTCTTATGTTTAACTGGTGCGCGTATTTGTGTACGTGCATTTTGGATTGATTCGAATTGTGAATGTTGGGGCAGGAATGCATATGAGAATTATGATATATATCGAGTTGTTTGTACAGCCCGGGTTTTAGTCAGGTAAATAATGAAATAAACATTTTTGTGTACTTACACATAAATATTTTGTATGCTCTCAAAGAAATTTAGTATCGAATACGTAAATTGATGTGAGCTTTACACACTCACTATACATACTTATACATATATTTACACATTAAACACATGCAAACACATTCGTATTGCCGGCAAAATTTCAGTGAATGTGTAAAGTACAAGCAATAGTACGTGTATCATTCCGTGCGAATGGCGCTATAAAAACAAACAACGCAAGAAATATGCAAACAAAAACAAAACGGCAACAGTAACAAACGCCAATATTTTGTGTACATCATTTGCTCGGAAGGTATTACTTCAATGTTATATAAATGCGTTTAATGTTTCATTAATATTATATATGGAAAAATTTAGAAATATTTACATTTAACGGTATAATACAAACGGATGATACAAACATCATATACATGGCTTATAACAAAATTAAGTCAATTATTTTGGTCATACATGTCTACGCTTATAAGCATGGACAAATACTTCTGTTTGCTTCTTAAACTTTTCTTCTTTCTTTACTAATGTTATTTATATCATACTGCATATAGTATATTGTAAATATACTCATACTCATACATACATACGATATTTTTTCAAAGTTTTTTATGTCGTTATATATGTTGATATATGTTATTACTCACCTGCCTTGTAATATAATTACAATTAATTTCTTTTTGATTTGCAACTTTTTTCAACGTATTGCGTTTATTTTTTAATATATAAACACAAGAACCTTTAACTGTTCTGCCGCACTGGCGTATTAATGTTCACTACATACACCCCACTTCAAGTTTTCATTTGGTATTAATTTTATTTTTAATACATGGAAAAATAATATTATAATTTGTTTATTCTGATTAGTTAAGTGTGCGTTTCAATATTCTACCTTTATAATATACGTAAGTCATTAAACCCGGAAATGGAATTCTTTTCTTGATCACCTACACATTTTTGTCATATATATTTTTACCTTAAAATATATGGTGAACGTTCATACGTAGAAAAAACCCCTTACTTAAAAAAAAAAAAAAAAAAATTAAAAATAATTAGTGTTCAGTATACACAAAAACATTTACTTACATATATATATTTTTCTTATGACTATAAATAGCCCTTTTATGGAAACATTTTTTCCATATATAATTTTTCAGTGACGCTTTTTTTTTAATATAATATGTCTCTCTTTTTTACACAGTTGTTCTCTGTAACCCCTCTGGGTTTATTTATTACTTTTCAGTTTATATGATACATAAACAAACAAAAAAAAGTAATGATGTTGTCACTAGCAAAAAAGTACATTTCCGTTTTTCCACATAAAGAAAAGGAGTAAACACACAGCCATTCATACAAACACTTATTTAAAGTATTTTTTCACTTCGTTTACAATGAACAAGTGTTTTTGTTTATCTATATTACCGAAAGTTTCACAGACCCGCTTTAAACAAACATCATGTACAACCGCTACAAATCAACTGACGCAATTTTGTCCCCACTTAGTGTCAGGGTTGTAAATTATGGTTCTTTGTATTATTTCATAGTCTTCACATAATTAGTTCCGTTTAAGCATCCGTGTAAGACTAGCAAGGTTGATATTTTTCGTATATATTATCATTATAAACTGGTAATTCTGTAATCTCTAAAAGAAACATAAACAAAAGAAGTAGAAAGGAAATCCAAAAATAATTGCTTAAAAAAGTTAATTAATTACGAAAAAATAAATTGTCTAAAACTACTTAAAACAACATCGGGTTATTTCGTTTTCTTTTAACGAAGAGCTCTACTTAAATATTTATAAAAAATATTGTATTTCTATAAAAATGTCTACCGAAGTTTCCTCCACCGTGGATTCTGATGCTGATTTAACAGATCCACCTGCTGAAGAACTTGAGAGTCTTTACAATATATTAGAAAATGGTCAGTTATTAGAACTAGAATGGCAATGTCCAGGCCGCAGACCGCCGTCGCCAGATTACTCTAATAGCAACATAAATGAATTAACAAATTGTGTGGACACTACTCAGATACAGGAGTATATTATCCTATATAAAATTGAGGCAATTTCTTTATATTTCTTTATATTGTAGACCCGTGGAAACAAATGATTTTGATTTTAATGATGATACAACCGAGCCGCAAATTCGTGTACGTAGCAATTCAACACCAAAATCAGCAAAAAAGAAAACTGCTAATTTTGCCGGTGTAATGGAAGTACTAAAGAAAAAAAATGCTCAATCTTCATCTTAGCAGTGATATTTGAATAATGCAGATAGCAATAGCTTTCAATTTATTTGTAAACGCTGAAGTGCAGCATTCCTTGACTATTACGATATTCGAGTTGCAAGAAAACTAAACGCACGGTAAAATTGCGACTAATATAAAAAGGTCGAAAATGATTTAAAAATCAACTCGATCACATGGAACATATGTGCCTGTAATCAACTTGAGAGATTAACAGTAATTAAAATATGTAATTTAAGAATTCTTACGTTTATAAAATTTTACCTCTTTCACTTTTAAGTTTAACTTTTTAAACTGAATGAATTTTATGTTGTTTTAATACATGTAAAAATACTTGCAGATAAAAAATTGTAATTTTAGCATCACTCATAAATCTATAGGAACGCCTTAGTTGAGATTTACGCAAATCTCGTCATACAAATACCATACACATGAAAGATTTAAATAAATGTGAGATAGAATTAGCTCAATCATAGATTGAAACTCTGTTTACCATATATGGGTAAAAAATACCATTTCTTTAAAAAACAGGTGGTTTTTGTGAAACCCAAAACAATTTGCTTATATGTAAAGTTCAGTAATTTTGAAATTTTTATTAAGAGGAACTAATATCATATAATTATGTTGAGTGATGCCAAGTTTTTTGCTGCTTGGTTTGTAGGGTCTCTGAAGCCGCCTTTTGGGTGTTGCACACGTTTTGACAAAATGGTGGGTGCAGACAAAAACGTATTTTTAAATCACTTACCACTTTCAGTTGGATAATACAAAGTTTTATTTGGCAAAAACCGCTTTCATTAAATTAGAATAATATGTGTTCATAAAAAAATAAATTTTGTAAATGAAAAAAGATTAATTTTTTAAAGATGGTCCATAAATACAATTTAAAATTTTACTCGCAGAAGGCTTCATGAAAGGTGCAAAGCCACCGAAAGAAATCTTAGTTTTCGAACAAAACGAGGCATCTTGGTGCCATGTACTTCGTTTTTTTTTTCATTGAAAAAATTCCTTTTGCTTTAAAAAGAAGTTGTCTATCGAAAATAAAACCTGAGCTGAGTCCCATACAGCTGTTATTTAAATTTTTCATGCATAAAGATTTAACATACATGAGAGATTCCAATTATTTATGTTTGTCCGTCATGTGCTCCCGTAAACGTACATATATGTTGAAATTCATTCACACATTTATCCACGTGTGAGATGAATGGCAGTAAGGGTACCACCAACACCACCAACCTATTTACCGCATTCCTGTATGCAATATCTACAGGCAGTGGATTTCAACAGTATGTTAAGCTTTTCGGTTGCATTGTTCTCTTTTGCCATACGCAAGTGAAAAATAAACAGGATATTGGAAAGGAAGGGGTGCAAAGCGTTACCTAAGCTTTCTCCCGGCATTTCAGGAAATTGTTGCTCCGTTGCACGTAATCTGCAGTTATGTTGCGCCCAAGTTGGTCTTACATACAACATATGTGTTACACTAGTGGAATTTGTGACGTGATGCTACTACTCAGCTTTTACCATTGATGACGTAGAATGGATGCATGATGTATGTGTGTGTGACCCGTATATTGGGGCACATTTACGAAAAGCTTCTTTTTACTTTTAATTGTTTGCTCTCGTGGCAGCTCTTTGTTTAGAACGAAGTTTTTTCTAAAGCTCATACGTTCACAACCAAAAATGCCTACTCTTGGGCATCCCATCTTTATAATAATACCTTTGTCTTGTTTTTTTGTTGCTCGTGGTTATATGTTTCGGGTCTCCAGAAAATATGTGACAAACAGACCATATAGTAGTTGGAATAACGTCGCGATGCTAAGATCTGCGTACGCTATCGCTATACAAGTTATAAAAATCATACAATGTGTATGAGTTTACTGTTACGCCACCAACTCCATCATCGCCTCCATTAATAAAAATGCTGTGCTAATGTTGTTGTGGTTGTTGTCACAAGCACAGTGCGCTACTGTGTCACTCTGTAGTATAAAATGCAAACCGTCCCCATCACAAGCCCTCTACACGTAGGCTTTAGGTTTAGTGGTGTTTGGTATGTGTATGCGTGAGGTATAACATAAAAGACTGTAAGGTAGTAGTAGTTGCAAAAGGAAGCAGGAAAGAACGTCGAATGTGGCTTCGCTATGTACATACATACGTTTACGTTAAATTTTTGGGTTAATAGGCGATGCTTCAAAAATATAAACAAAAGCAAAACTAAAAACATAAATGATTAAAAAAGTCGTAAAAAAATAAAAGAAAAAAAGAGAAAAAGTACTGCTCCCTGATCGAAACGTTTTCTTTTCTTTAAAAATTCTAAAACATAAATTTTGTAAATAAAAAGTTGAAAGAAAGTGCTAACTGTTTAAAAAAAAATGTCTAACCTCGTGTGTGGTCGTGTCGTTTCGTGCTCTAAAAGTTTTACTTTCTCGCGTAATGTGTGTAAGCAAAGGTGTTTATTTGACGTTTTTTTTTCAATTTTTTTTTGTTTTTTCTGGTGTTCGCACAAGTCCAGCAAGAGTGCTTTTGCAGTTCAACAAAAGTAGTGTTAGTCGCACTTGCATAAAATGAAAAAAGGAAATAAGAAACGAATCTTTTTCAACTTGTGTTCTATTTATAATAAAGTGCATACAACATACACACAATGGAACACTTGACTCAATCTTGAAAGTGTGACGTAAAGCATGTGACATTAAATGTTTTTTACTTTCTCTATTTCAAAAATAATTGATTTTAATGGATCATGTGCCTCCATGTACTGTGTACATGCATACACGTATGTCGCTTTGAACGAAATAAACAAACACACAAATAAACGTCCTTGGGATATTGAATGAAGTATGTATTGTGACCATTATCATTATGTTCATAGGTCAACAAAATTGTGTTGTGTCGAACGCACTTCCTCACTTCCATTTTAAATGTGGATTAATTTAATTTAAAAGACAGGCACTCACTTTGCACACGTGATGTGCGTCGATTTTACTTCTTGTCCAAAAAATATCAAGTTGCCCGAAACTATTCTTAATTTTCTCTTAATTGCCTGCGAAACAAGAGTAATATTGCATCAGCCGCACGAAAATAACAACAATTTGAAAAATGTTTGGTGAGGAAGTGTTCTCTTAAATTAGTCGTAACGAAAGTGTGTAGCGTGTACGTCGAGTTTTATACATAAGTTGTATATTAATTACTGCTGTATTATTAACACACATATGTACAACATTTACACATGCGAGGAGTAAAGAAGACGTTATAGGACGAGAGGTTCCTGCAATGGTGCCATGCAGGTCAAATTTATAACACTTGTCCCTAAGGCTAATGATGACGATGCATAACCCCTGACAGTCTAAAAAATAATGATAATTACGAGATTTTTTTTTGTTTGTTTTTTATTTTGTTACAAATTGTGGAACTGTAATTAAATATAAACTATAGTTAAAACGTAATTGTTGCTGAGCTGCACCACTTGCCAGTTCATTTCAAAAATGTAGTCAGGTATCCTCTAGTTGTGATAACATTGGGCACGGGGAGCCAAGTGCCCACTTGTAAGGAATTTTTCCGTATTTGTAGACATTAGAAAATATGTAGAAACATGAAACATTGGTGCATCAGTGGTTTTTGGATAAGCTGGACAATAACGACAACAGACAATGCCAAAAATGATTAAATTGGGATGCTTAAGGGAATTTAATTTAATTTGCAATTTAATCATTATAGTTTTGAAAATCCTAATAAAAATCGTGCGGATCTAAGTATTATAGGTGCCTCTACCCCAATGTTTATTCCGTGCACCATTTGTTCACTGTTCAGTTTACCGATTCTCGAATCATTGCCGGCGGGTTTAAATGTAGTTTACTTAATTATTAAGTTCACTTATTGTGGCAAATGTTTATTTCGAAATCGACATGTAAGGAAAGGAAAAAAACAGATTATAGTTTCATATTTAGCAGTTTAAATAAATCTATAATGGGTTCGAGGGTCTTTAGCACCAAGAAAAACTTTCTATAAGGCCAACCTTCACTGAACGACTTGATGAATTCTTTAAGTTTGAAAGTGATTCATGTCCTTTTGGGTGTAAAAGCCAGCCACTCCCATTATTCGAGACCTCAATATATATAAAAATCGGTATGTAGGGCTTATCTAGACTTTTTACCGCCTTCAAACGCAAACCATTAAATATCTTAAAATGAAGAAATTGGACTTTGAAACACTTTCAAACTAACCGGCTCAATCACTGTGTGAAATAAGTCAAGGGAAAGTTAGGACAGGGAGCTTTTAGTCGCCAAAAAGAAAGTTCTGCAGAGAGAGAAAATATGACAGTCCTATAGCGTGTGTATATATTATATGAAGGATAATTTCTAATAAATAAATTCTCCATAGAGCAAAATTAAGTTCGGCTGAGGGCAAATCTTAAATACCCTCCAAATATACAAAATGAACAACTTTCACATCGGATACTACCATATGCCAAGAGTTTTACTTTTCTAAATTGTAGGCGTGTGCATAACATGTTCCCGTCCGTATATACTCTTGATCAGTATCAAATTCTGAATCGATTTATGGCTGTCTGTCTATCTGTGGTGCACATTAATTCGGTCGCAACAATTAAGCTATCTACTCCACACTTCTTGCACTCAGCTTGGTACTGAAATTGGTAAAAACCGCTCAAGAAATACGTCCACAATTAAATATAAACTAAAGAAATCTGTTCTTTGTGAGCTCTTTAAGCGTTTTTTGTTTCACTCAAAAACTGTCAAGGACGAGAGGCTGAAAAAAGGATTTCACTACGATTTTCCAAAAAATGGGGAGGAACGGCAGGGGACATCCAGAAAACATTTAACAAAAACGAAATGATTTTTGCTTTTTATACCCTGCACCAATTTGAGGAAAAGGGTATAGTAAGTTTGTGGGGATGTTTGTAACTCCTTCAGTTATACCGATCGATTCAGAATCAAAATCCGAATCGATTTAATCACGTCCGTCTGTCCACCTGATTGTATATGTACTGTATAGTTCGATTTTTTTGAGATATTTCAATAAAATTTAGTACAAGGACATGTCCCTGACAAGGCGCACGGGGTAACACTATTGAAAATGGACCGGATTGAACCATTTTTAGAACCCCTCTCCCCATAAGATCCTGTTATAATGAAGGTCTTTATACATCAAGTGGTGTATGGTATTTGATGGTCGGGCTTGACCGATTATAATATTTTCATTTGTGTGTTCTATGTGTAGTTGAAAAAGGAGAATAACTTGAATTCAATATTTTACATAAAACTGTTTTATGATTACGCCCATAATTTAATTCTATTTTTTATTTATTTATATTGCAAATATACAAATACGGGACAAATGAAAAGTTTAACACCATCTGCCAGAATGCTTTAATGACCTAAGATGGTCGGCACTTACACTTTGGCCAAAGCCAAATATAACTTTCAAATTTTTTATGTGATCGTTTATGGTTAATATTCATGCACAGGATTCTTAGAATAAAGTAATTCCCTTGGTGCAGGTTTTTTCATCAACCGAATCAACTGAAATAACACATATACATATAATAACAACAATAAATAAAATATCGTATTGTTTACATATCAAAAGTAAGGCAAAGAGTCAACACTAATTACATGAAGTTATTAAAAATGTCAATCTTTCCAATTGGGAACCGAAATACAAAAATACAGAAAATCTTCTTATTTTTCTCAAACAAAAACTTAAACATTGTTAACAATAATACAAACATTTATCCTAAATCCTAAAATTTACACTAACGCAAAAAAGCAGCATAATCACTCATGGATTTAGTGGTTTTTACATGAGTATAAAACCCAAGTCTTCTAAATTCAAGTAAATTACAAGTGCATTGAAGCCTTCCAAAAAACTTTTACGGAAGTACATATATCATAAAATACGATTTTTATACGTGAACAAATACATAAGGGCCTGCAGGAAATCCCATTTCTTTTCAATTATAAAATATCGTCCTGTAATATGAGCAGATTCAGTATTATTGCACAAGTACGCCATACCATGTGCTATGCGGGCACTGTGTTATATATACTCGTATGTACGTATGTATGCCGCGGAGCGTAAGTAGTGTAGAAAAGTGAAGAAACAATAATAATTTATAATGGAGCATAGACGGCACACATAAAAATGCTAAATAGCAAATTACTAAACGAATACGAATACGAATACACATCATCTAGCGGAGCAACTTTTATAATTTAAGGTAAGTTTGAACCGTTTGTTAACTTTTTTGACATGAAAAAGTTTTTATATAGGATGGGTACGACAACAAAATTGACAAACAACGGTTGCACCCCATAACTGTGCAAGGAATGGGTGAAGAAAGTTGCACAGGTTATTAGACAGCTCAGTGCAAACTCGACAAAATACATTTATTTCCCGGGGTGTTGCATTGACACCTATGTAGAGGGAGTGATATGCCCTTTTGTGATCTCATTGATATCTTAAATTGTTCCCTAAAGGTGAAAATAAAAAGGAAATATTTGGTTTATGTGTATCAAGGCAAAAAATGATCTTATAGCCCTTACTTTAAATTTGAAACGAAATATTGCGTTTATTCGGTTTAGCAGAAATTAAAAACATATTGAAAAATCAGAATTAGTTGCGACCACGCCTATTGTCACGAAACAAAATGAAAAGAAATAGGACCGAAAATGGGAAAGGAAGACGGATATAAAAAAAACATTGTGTAGCTTTGTACGTTATATAGTTAAGCGAACACCCGAACTTTTCAAGCCTCATTTTGTATAAACCCACAATGATTATTTTATACATCATTTATATAAATAATATATATTTTGAATCAGTATCGCAGTCTGAGTCGATTTAGCCCACTTGTCCGTGCATGCGTGTTCTGTAGTAAACAGTATACTGGTCGCAAAAATTGGGATATCGATTCTAAACTTGGCAGAATTGGACGAGCACGGACAAGCGAGACGCTCACAGTAAAAAAAAAACTGATAAAAAGCAATTTTTGAAGTAAATGTTTCGTATTATTTATGAAGTACAGAAGATGTATTGACGCATACACTCCTTGGGAAGCTGTGGTGCGTCAATGGTGGGCATATTAAGCTTGGGGAGCATACACCCAGAGGGAGACGTCAGAGACTCTACAAAGTATATATATTCTTGATAAGACTAAGTCGACTCAGATATGTAATGTCCGCTTAAAAAAAATGGGAAAATCGGTCAAGAGCGACGCCCACAGTCAACAAAAATATATTTATATGGCACAAAAAATAAGTTATAAACTCAAAATTTGATATTATCTTTATCGATGTACCAAAAATGAGCGAAATTTAGTAAAAACTATACTCCACATAAATTCGACTTTGAAGCTGATACGTAATGTACGCACTATTAGAGCACGTAGTCACGTACCTTTCATGCCCATTATTGTACATGTGGAGGGTATTAAAAATGTGGTCTAAGCCAAATTTAGTTTTCTTACTTGTTCTTCTTTGATATACTATCAGCGTCATTCCAACTGAAATATTTTTGCATATAGACGCCCATTTAAATCGGCGCAGTATTCAAAACTGATTCAGAATATATATACTATTATGATATTGTTGGGTTGCTTGCTTGTGGATGTATCCCGATTGTATCCCTAGTACCCTATTCTCACTGTATACTTAATAAAATGAATTAAATTTTCCCGTACAAAGTTCAATTATTTTAAAACTTTGAAACAAATACACCGAGAAAAAAAATGAATATAGTTAACAAAAGCTTAAAGGCCTAGTAGCCATCAATAAAGCAGCTACATGATCTCTAAGTACTGGATGCATTTTAAGTTGCTTTTCTAAACTGAAAGGATGAGCATGTACTTTGGCCAATTGGTACAAGTCAGCATAATAGTCCATCCCAACTATACCCAAGCAGTTAAAACTTGTCGATACTTCGGTGCAATTAATAATGGACGTTTTTAAAGGGGTCACCAGCAAAGTAGAGTGATTCGGCTGTGTGTAGAAATATTTTAAAATAAGGAATAGGGATAATTTCTTTTAATAAAAACACTTAACGTACCATTTTTTTTCCTTCAACGAGTTCTCGCATCAACAATACTGCTGTCCTGCTGCCCGCCAATAAATTCCAACGCGACCAGCTGAAATTATGTGACAAGGCTAACGTTGACATGCAGTTATATAAGTGCATCTCCATAACGAAATTCTTCTCACAAGAACCCTCGGTATAGCAAAAAGCATCCTCTTCGGGGAATATGTCCACAGCCGAATGAACTAAAATTGTTTTTATAGCAGCTAGTGACAAAGTCTTCCCAATCATTTCATTAATAGCTGCTGTTGTACCACCTTGGAAATTATTTATGCAATAGCCATCACTTTTAACACTCATTTCAAGACTAATTAAAGAGGCCGTTAAACTGAACATTATAGTACCAGGACTGTAGCAGGTTATTATTATATATTGAACCGTTAGAAAATTAGAAAGAGACACAAGCACTTATAGCCTTCGTACTTACTTTTTCAAATCCGGCTTCAACTCCCACGTCTGATAGGGCATATTGGTGTAACGATTCAAGGCAAAGCCAAATATTCCTAAAAACATTTTAATAGCATGTTTAGACACTTTTAAGCATAAATTAAATGAACACAAGCCAAAAATTATTTGTGAAGATCAACAAGGGAAATTTGTGACCCCCAGACCGATCATTTCATTTCAGATCCTATACCATTAAATATTATGCATACTTGTAGGAAGGATACGTTATTGCTTAATCGCGTGTACTTGGCGTACTTGGTACATACAAAAAAAAAAAACCGTTGTCTGTACCTTAGGGATTCCCCTATTCCTTTGGTTTGGGCACGGTATTTGTAAATTTTATGGATAGTTAGATACTGACTTAGTGAAATGGTATAGGGTATTTAAAAATCGGGACTTAAGGACAATTTCGTTAACTTTAAACATTTACGCACCCAAACGTCCGGTACGAAATTGTATTGACAGCTTATCTTCATTGAATTTTGTATCATGTACATCACGTGTACTCCATTTTCCGTGAGTTATCGTATTCATAGGATTCATCTTTTTACTGAAAAAAAAAAGGAAAGGAAAAGAAGCATGATATCTAAACCTTCGCATCACCTCGATTGAGAATTTACCTTTGATCAATTTCGGCGGTTCTATTGTGAACATTGTTTATAGTCTGTTTTGTTGGAAAATTGGAAACATTGTTGAACTCCTCATCCTCGCTTGTACTCTTGTCCTGGGCATGACATTTTGGGGAAGTTTCAGTAGGTTGCTCGTATTTCTCTTCGTATAATAATTCTTCCTCTAATAATTCGTCTGATTCTGAGTTACTTTCTATACCCATAAAATTGTCATTATCGGCCTCAATCTGTAGATTAGTCAATTCTTCGTCTAATTTCTCCAACTCGCTATTATAAACAAAAGATGCGCCTGAGCACCTGGATGAAATCTGTTGCAGTAATTCTCTTTGAAGTGGCATTTGTAATTCTTGCAATCGATCCAAATCCTTCAATTGTACATACAAAACAGGAAGCGGATTATCACTTTGTTAACCAATTACATGGCTAGATTGACTCAATATTTGATACTGATTCAGACTATTTTTGGACGTGTGTTACAAACGTTTCGACAAAGCAATATGCACCCCCAGAGCTAATGGAAAATGTAACAAAATTAAATTTGGCTTACTCCAAGTCTTAAGTACCCTCCATATGTGCATACATACACGATTACATAGGTATAAACTTTTATCGAGTTTTAAGCATCGATGGTTGGGGTAATTATAAGTATGTATATCGATTTTCAGCTTTATAGCTAAATTGTTGCCAAAAATAAGTATATTTTTATCGATCATGGGTGTAGATCTTGATAGATTTTTCCAATTTAAATAGCCTTCTGCGTGCAAAAAATTGAAGCTCATTATCTCATCAGACAGACGCACGGACATTGTGCACGGACCTGTCTAAATCGACTCAGATTGTGTTGCTGATGAAGAATGTACATGTATGTAGTGTATGCGCAACCGAACTGGCAAACTTAGTATACCCCCTATTCGATTTGGAGGGCTTTAAAAAAAGTTACATTTTCAGATTCAACTATAATCAGTTCTCAGATCTTTAGCAACGAAGTGGCTGTTGCCAAGTGTCATTGTAAGTTACCATGTGGTCCATTATAGCATTTTTACTTGTTTACCTCAATCAATGTTGAAAACATGTAACATTTCGATTCTGCAATTTCCGGAATGTTCTCAGATGAGTGTAGAGAAGTATCCTTTGCCTGCTTATTTAAAAGTTTTTTTTCCACGTCCTTTACTTCTGAATGCAATTGATGTGATTGTAATGTGGTGCTCGATTGTATTTGTAGGATTTTGCTTCCTTGGGGTTGGGAGCAAAACTCTCTGGGCTCATGCAAGTCAAGACAATCTTTTGTTAAACGTGTTACATTCAGTTCTTGGTAAATACTTTTGACAGTGCCCACATCTTTGTAAGTGTGATGGCCTGCCAAATACGAATTTTTTACTTTTGGTCTAGAGAGGAACAATAGTTTTGGTATGGCTGGTTTTGTTTGTATTCTACGAGTTCGTCCATTTTGTAATTTGTTTGTATGTTCATGAACCACTCCTTTGCTTTTTTTGCTCAGATCCAAACCTATAGAAAAACCGGCTGGCAAACGTGGTAGAATGTAGTCTTCTAACAAACTAAAAATATCCACATCGTTAGGTATGTGACACATATTAAAGTCCACAATTTTTTTGACGGACAAATTTGAGTATCTTTGCGAACTTTTCTTGCGCAGTTTTATGGCATCATATCCAGGTGATATCATCTTTAGAGGTTTGATAAACGAAGGCGTTAAATCAGTAGAATCCCGATCGGTGCGTAAAGGGTGAGGTTCTTGTGTGCCTTCAATTGTATTAGATTCTAAAGTATCAGACTGCGTTTCCCAACGACACACTATAGGTGGTTCAAACCATATAACGCTATCGGGTAGTCTTACAAAATTGTCTAAGATTAGTACCTTTTACGGAAGTTATTCCTCCAAATAACTTACTGTACTGTTACTAAAGCCAATTTATGTAAAGCCTTTTCCATCATTCGCATTTCAGCTTCTATTTCCTCAGGCAAACGCCTGACGCCGGCTTGAGGAGGAGGTGGTGGCTTGTAAGTCTCAAAGTAAACCTTATGGCTTAATTTGTTGGGCGTCGAAACTATTACAATAATATGAACAAGTTATTGACTTTATTTGGCTTAGGCCAAATTTAAAATACCCTCCACATTTCACTAGTTGACTACAGCACAAAAATCGTGAGGTTTGCTATCCGACCACGCCCAGATATTCATCTGATGGATAGAGTTTTTAAAAAAATATGTTTCAAATTTAAATTTAGAGATTTTTGTTAGTTGTGACTAAATTTCAGATCAATATTTCAATTTATGCAAGTATGAGCTTCCAGAGGCTACACGGATATCATTAAATCAATTGAGACTTTGATTGCTGATCAAGAATGCATACTACTGATTAAAAATAAAAAGTATCTTCAGGTAGTTGCAAAACAAATGACAAACTTTTTATACACTCGCCCTATTTCATATGGAGGGTATAAAAATGAAAAGCTCTGTTTAGTTGACTATAGTGTACTTGTTCTAATGAAGGTGCGTGCGTTCAGTTGTTTATCCTGTTGCGGCGTGTCCAAATAGTCGATATTGTACACTCCTCCAATTATGTGATACTTTCTCAAATTAACATCGGTTGTCATTAAATTATAACCTTCTGGTCCAATGACTCGTCTTCTTAACTTATTTAACACTTCCTCGTAGTCTGAGTATAATTTGTCAATATCCTTATATGCATCTTTCTCCTGTTGCACAGTCAGTTTATTTTCCATATTAAACTGTTCCAAATCAGCAAAGGGTAATTCACGATTGCACTCCTCTAACATTTGTGATAAAATCTCCTTTCGTTTACGCCATTCCTTCTTGATTTGAGTTAGCATATCTTATTGAACCATATAAAACAACAGAAAGAAGATCATAAAAAAGAAGGAAAATAGAGATTAAGGGTGAAAACAAATCGACAAATCGATTCCTTATCTATGATATATACTGGTATTAGGCGGCCTTGTCCTTTTAGGCTTAAAGCTTGGACAGTAGTCACTGAAGTGGTCATAATTCAACCATAGACCTCTTAGAGCTGAATTATGCAGCACCACTGAGGGAGGTAAGGATATTTGAATTTTCATTATGGGAAACTCTAATTCGATGTGTTGATCTTGGTTTACTGAATGGGTCTTTGCATTAGGGCATCTACAATATAAGTAAAAAAATAATTGAAACGGCCCTTATTTAATATTTATGTATGTTAAAAATACATTTGAGCATCTTTAGAAAAGGACCACACGAAACTCTTGAAAACGTTTGAGGTGTACACGTGTTTGGAAACGCCAGGTCTGTCGATTCTGAAAATGTTACTGTTACCAGTTTTGTATAAAGATACATTTTCAATATAACATACTCCATGTCGCGTTCCCTATGCGACATAATTTTATAAGTAAAATCATCTATATAGTCCTTGAGGAATACGCGTATCTCAGTTCTTAACTTTTCCAAATCATTTACGGTATGTAAGGGTAGTTCTCTGTCGTGCAATGATTCATTAAGTTCAGCTAAAATCTTAAATTTCGATTTGTGAAATATTAAAATACAGGATACAGGATACAGGAAAGTTGGTTCACTCACTGTCAATACTTGTTCAATGCGACAAGCATAAATATCACCTAGGTTACCTTGTTGTTTTCTCAGAGTGGCTTGTGTTAAATCTTTCACGCTAGTATCTTGTGTTAATAACGTTAGTTCATCAGTTTTTAGCAACCAATTGCGTGATTCGCGATTTCTCCTGTTTATGTCATTCTGCCACTGATGTAAGTATTTACGCAAATCACTGGGGCAATTGGTGTTCGGTAAACCGTTGCAACGCATAAATTTTTCCCACTCCGTTTGCTATTTATTGGTGGATCTAATGTTTTTAACGGTTTGCTGTATTTCCGAGAATAGTGCCGCAGTATCTTCCAGTTGTCTACGCCTTTGGCGATTTTCTTCAATTTCTAATTTGAAGCGGAGTTTAGCACGTTCGCGTTCTATTTTGCGCTTCTGACGGGCTTCTTCTAATTTTTTCAGTCTGAAAGTGAAACACTTCTGTTAAAGTTTCAGTTTGATGTAAAAAAAAAAGAATTTTTTTAGTTGACTTCTCATTTTCCATTTCGATGCGTAACAATTCTGCTTGTTCTGCTTCCAAACGAGCCTTTTCCTTTTTTGTTAACTTCTTTTTTGGTGACTACAATTTATAAAATGCTCTACGATTTTATTTAATTACTTAAAATATTGATAATTATCTCACCATAGTTCCTTTTTATACACTTAAGACGTTAAGACGTGCAGCCTGTAAGTTGTATTTTTTTAAAATCTATTGATCAAATTTTGTTTGCGTTGCCATATAAACAGTAATATGAGGAAGGAATGTAATATATCAGAAAAATTGAAAAATCACAGATAAATATTGCGCATACCCTCGCAGAATCCGTTTCGGCATTTGCCTGAACGAAAAACAATTTGTGATAGGCGTGGTCTATCCTCGTAGTTTTTATACCCTACACTACTACTACTTGTGGCAAAGTTTGTGCAGATGATTGGAACTTCTAAGTTTCTAAGGCTACACCCACCTTTAATTATACCAATCGTTACAGAATTAATCTTAATCGATTTAACTGTGTCCATCTGTCTGGCCATTTTTTGAGATATGTTAGGACATGTATTGACACAAAGAGAAGCCCTGAAAATGGAACGAATCGGACCATTTTTAAAACCCCTCAAAATTACAATTCTTAATATTTTTCAGCAAAATTTGGTAAAGAATAGTTAATTAGCTTACTAACATCTCCATTTTTGGGACATAAAAATTGTATTCTTTTACCATAAACCTTTTTTTGCAAACAAGACGTTAATAGTTTTCATCCATGTTTTATAAAAAACTACTTCTGTGATTTAAGTTTGACTACATCTCGTTGTGGAAATTCAAGTCAACAAGATGTATATTTTTATACCCATAACATAAGACCGGAGGTATACTAAGTTTGTTATTCCATTTACAACACCCAGAAGAAAGCGTCAGAGACTCCACAAAGTATATATGTATAATTATATTATTTTTGATTAGCATCGAAAACTAAGTCAATTTAGACATGAATGTCGGAGTGTTCATCTGTTGGCCTTCTTACGGTCGTAATTTGTGAGATATTGAGCTGATATTTTGAATAAACAGTTTTAGTGTCTGCACGCAGATAGATATATAGATTGGGCAAAATCAGTCACACTCTCGATCGACTGAAATTTGTTCATCTGCCACAAAAATTAGGTTATTGCACATATTTATAATTACACCATTCATCGATGTTAAAATATAGGCGGGGTTAGACAACAGTAACGCCCACAATTTATATAAAACCGTTTTTAACGTACAACCCGGCTTGCAGGTTAATACGTAGTATAAGATTCGATTTGAGCCAAATTTAGCTTTTCATATGAATCTCAAATGTTATAGCTTTACTTACATGTGTTTTTGTTCTCTATTTTCAGCTCATAAAACACTGTTATAAGCGATGACACCAAGTACTTGATCAAGTCGGGGAAACAAATCAATAAGTTTTTAAATATCCTGCATTTCTAAAACAAGAACAAAATATACATAAAATATTAATTAGCCAGATTGTTATAAAAAACCGAACAAAAACATTCAATAAAAGGAAAGAATTTGTACATACGCATGGATGCAATTTTAAACAAGGCCATTGTGATTCTTAAGTTAAGTTCAAAACTACATTTAAAGCCGTCAATAATAAATATAAAAAGAAATAAATGCAAATAAATACAAATAGTAAAAAAATCTCGTTGAAATAAGTTCCAATTACTATAATACAAAATAATTCTTTAATATTTCAAAGCTTAAAATTTAATCTTTTAATAACCTTACAAATGTTTAAATGCATATGAAATACACCGCCCGATGTTAAAACGAAACCAAACAATCTAGTAGCCTAAGATTGTACATAATATACATAAAGAGTAATATTAAATATTAACACAAATGTTTGATATAATCCATCCAAACGCTTCAAAAGTGGCCAAATTAGTTAGTTTCTAATTTATGTACTCTACAGAGAACGCTTGAACATTTTTTACACATAATTTTTAATAAAGTCTTTATAAGTTTCGTATAAACAATATTGCACGATATATTTTGCTTCCATTATCAATAATAACAAAGAATGCACAAGGTCTCAAAAATATGAAGTTTTTGGTGAAATTTTGCAAAAATAAATATCCGATCAAGGATCACACAAATACATATGATAGTATTTTAAAGTTGAAAATCAATGTTAACAATTGCTAGTGATCGATTAGTGACCATCAGTAGTTTCATCGTTGAAAGTACGAGCACGATGTTGTAAACAATTCACTGCCGTTGCGATACCAATTAGTCCAACATGACTATGTGGCAGAGCGGTGGAATGGGGGGAGGTCATGGCACCCAGAACAATCCCTGGATGAAATTGATGGGAATTGTGCACAAAGAACGTCGCCACACAGACAACGTCACCAGCCAAAGTGGTTCCAATGAACGCAATCTGAATCAGTAAGTAGTTTATTACACACAACACCAAATATAATTAATTTCCAATCAGAAGGTTATTGCGCAAGTGATAGTCGTAAAACAGTATCGTTTTTTTCTTCTTTTTTTGAAAAGTTCATTTACTTAGGAGAGAGATGTCATTTAATGATTATGGTTTTTTTTTTCATTTTCTCGATGGCACAAAAACCTCTAAATGTTGCCTCGCCTTATATTATTGAGAAAATCAAAAATATAGTATTAATGCGAGTATTAAATAATTTCATAAAATCAAATTTCATCTCTTCCTAAAGCAATTACAATATAAACAAAGGAGAAACGTATTCATTATTCATTCATGCACAGAAACACTCTTCGAATAATTAACATTATAAATTATCACGATTTTCTCTTTGAATTCTAACTAACGCAATTAACGAAAAGTACTTGAGATATAAATGAAATCGAAATTTTTTAAAAGTAAAGAAACGCTTTGTATGCATTCAAACTGAATGGTAGGGGCGGGTATGGTAGTCGTACATAATTGAAATGAAAACTGACTTTTGGGCTGGACGGACGTATGACTGCGAGCTCTCGTTTATTTTAAGCTTAATGCTTTAGTAACAAGTCTCGAGAGTTTTAATCTTAAAACATTCTTTGCTGGATCTGAGTTCATACCATCCATGACAATCCAAAAAAATCGTTGTCCCTTGAATGCTAATAGTTCCAAAAGTGATATTTCAGTAATGATCATATATTTATATTGTTCTGTTCTATCATGCGCACATATCATTTGAGTTCAATTGGGTTTTTGAGCTCGACTTGACTGCAGACATTTATTCTATATTATATTCATACATGGTACAATATTGCAACGGATGCTGATCTATGTATCTGCACCATTGTTAAATTTACTAAGTTATCGCTTTAGTAACATGTGTAGAGAAATTTTAATGTTGAAACATCCATCGCCGGATATAAGACAGATGCATATAGCTTACGCATAAATAGGGTACCCAAAAATAGTCCAATCCTATCCATTTTTAAAAGCGTTCCTTTTGGAGCAAACACATATTCTTGTACCAAATTTCATCGAAATATCTTAAAAAATAATACGATCCTCATATGGAGAGGGGTTCTAAAAATGGTCCAATCCGATCCATTTTCAATAGTGTTTGGTCTAATACATGTTCTTGTTCCAAATTTCACCGAAATATTTTAAAAAATGCGACCTGTAGTTTGCGCACAAATATCCATGGACAGACAGACGTACATGGTTAAATCGAATCAGATTTTGATTCAAAATTGATCGGTATAGTTGAAGGTGGGTGTGGAGTTACAACCATCCGCACAAACTTAATCCTCTCTTACCACAAGTGGTGCAGGTTATTAAAATATGCACTGACATGAAAGGCAAATGAAAGATTACATCTCGTGATTTACTTTGATTTCTGCAATCATTTTAATTTTACTTCTTATAATCCATTTACAAAACGGAAAGACAAACTTTATATATTCTCATTTTAGGTGGAGTTTCTAATAAAACAAATATAACTCATGCTATAATAGTGTAAAGAAATTATAGCAATTTCCCGAAGTGCATGAAAGCTTTCTTATGTAAACTAATTGGAAGAGACATAATATGGAAACTCTTGTAAGCTAAGTGGCGAAAGCTTCAGAGATTGTTGAAAAAATAGGGAAATCAAGTCTTAAAACTTGAAAAAAGTCTTATTTCACTTAAAAGCGTTTCTGCCAGGAACATAAACAAGTAAAAAAGTATATTTATACCTAAAGAGTGTCGCAGCACTTTTACTGTTGCGCTCTGCTTTAACGACTATTGAAATTCAAATTTTACTTCAATAGTCAATTCGTGCAATATTTATTAAACAATAGTTAATTAGCTTAATAATTGGTTGTGCTCGATTTGGACCCGATTAGACTATTTTTAGAACCCCTCTTCATATAATATTTTATTATAAAAAGAATATATAAATCGTTTTATAACGAAAATGCGCAATTATTTAATTTTTTGGCAACATTTGTTGAAGAATAGTTAAGAAGAATAAAAAATTAAACTTTTGAATAAAAAAAAAAAAATAAAAAAAAATGTTTGTGACATTTTAATCATTTTCAAATTTTTAATAATACAAGTTAGTTTAAAAAACAAAATTTTTCATTTATCAAAAAAAAAAAAAAAAAAAAAAAACTTAAATTGAGTGGGTTAGGGTATTTGACAGTTGGGCTTGACCGACTATAATATTTTCATTTGTTTTCATCATGTACGTATAAAATAAATAAAATCAATATTTACTCGATTTAAACTTTGTAGATTTGTAGATAATTTTTCATCTCAATTGTTATAATCATGGGCGTTTCAACAACAATGTATATTCAATGGGATCCCTGAATCCTTCTTCAGATTTCGGATTCGAATGACGAATTTACTTTAACGTGGAGAGTTTAATGATCAGAGTGAATAAAATAACTTATTCAAAGACGCTGCAATTTACAAAAATGTAGGTTCAGTTTTGAAATTAGGTCGTTGACGTTATTAAAAATCGCATATAAATTCTTATTAGAAGCTTTTATTAAACTTGTTTTTCCACGGTGCAGCATGGATTCTCGTTACCGATTTTTCGAACACTTCTGTACGGTCTTTAATACTGAAAATTTGCAACCATCTTCACTTCCGTTTACAAAACAATGCAGTTAGTTTAGATATTAAATATTAGAAAAGAAATAAAAGGGGCCTACAAGTAGAATACGATGAGTACGTTCTAAATTCAATATGGCAGCCGCCGTTGAAGTAAATTTCTTGCAATGAAATTCTTCTCTTTATGATGTTAGTATTAAATATTGAATGGAATATGACAACAAAATAAGCTAAATTTCGGCATGTCTTACGATTTTCAAGTAAAAACCTCTCAGTTACATTTCGAAAATGAAACAGTTTTTGTATAAAGAAATTCTGGTAGAAAATTTAATAGACACGCCTGAAAAATTTCATCAAGGTATGAAATTCGTGTCAAGACGTTTTCTTTTTTTGATCTATGAAGTGATTTATTTTGTTTAGGCTAAATATCATTTTGCCATTTTTTAAAGACTATAGAAATATTTGTTATATTCTAACTCTAACATCGAAATCTACACCAAAATAAAGAATTTCCAGTATCTGATATACGACCACGTCCATTTTAGGCACATTGATGGATGGGTTCATTATGCAAATGGGCATCAAATTTAATTTTTATTGCTTTTCATGGTAGATAATAAATTGTGGCCGTGGCCTTCAACCGATTTTATTTATGTAAACCGAAAGTTAACGAGATGGATTAAGAATGACTCCAAATGCAATGCAGACACAAATTTTGATCCTGATCAACAATGCGTAAACTTTGGTGGAGTCTCCGACACGCATACGGAATGACAAACCCATGTGTTTGTAGAGTTCTAACCTTATAAAATCATACGAATCGAATTGAAAAACATACAACTCCTTCGATCAAAAATGTAGTAAAATTTAATCCAAAATGTAACCTGCTCACCCAATACTTTTATACGTACATATTCCCGTTTATCTTGTACTTCTTCCAATGAATGTTGTTTTATTTTCAGAGCCGAGGTTTAAAGTTCGGTTTTTACCTTTGCTTCTTTCGTTGTTTATTTTTGTTTACAGAACTACATATTACAACCCACTAATGCTAATGTGACATCATTTCTTAGACCGAAAATTAAATTACGACTTGCCAACATAAGCCCAGTGGGGTTATGACAAATTTAAGCTCTAATTCATTTTCAGTTTTCAGAATTCATAATTACCGTGAACACAATTGTAGGGTAGCATTTAGCAATCGTAGAAAACGCTATCTGCATAACTTAACGTATTATTGATGATTTACCAGATTTACCTGCCATTTAACGCGTTGTCTCGTACAATATTTGTGATGAATTATTATTGAAATTTGTGGCGCGCGCAAGTTGAAATTGCTTGATTCACATATAGTATAAATTATTGCATAAAAGATTATTCCATAAAAAAATTATTTATCGGGTGTGCTAAAAAGGAAAACGTCAAACTGTTGCAAGCATCGGCACAGAGTAGGTCCCATCGACCCACAATGTATAGATCGAATGTGTGTTCACCTGCAGAAGCGCGCAATAAAAAGCGGAGGTGTGTTCCTAGAGTCATCATCACCAATCAACAAAACCTATTTGTGTTTTTCTATTAAACCTCAAGCAATTATTGGATTTTTAAAGTGTTTTCTATTTCTTCCTTTTAATTTCGGTTTAATCCACAACAATAGCAAGCTTAAAGAGAATGATATGATCTGCGCCGAACGTCTTCAGTTGGAGTAAATATAAAATTTGTATTACTTTGCTACAATAGTATGTAAATGTATGCTTAAAATGTAGGAGTGGTATATATGTATTTGTAGCACATTAAAGTGTTTATTTATGAGGCTGCTTGTTATATGTATAATCCGGCCCACTTTTTGACATTTTATGAATAACAACTTTCATTGCTCCAATTAAGTAATTGTAAGGAATTTTTGTTAATTTTGAGAATTTTTCGGAGAATTGACGAAGGTGGTTGTATGAACTTTTGATCAAGTAGCCAATTTTTGCGATCTAAAGTGTTCGGTGCATATAAAACGCGGAATTATATATATCATAGAGTCTCTCCAAAGTGCTTTGATTGTTCCCAGAGGTATGACAATCTTAATATGTTCTCTACGCATACTTGCGTTCCTTATTCGCGCCCTTTGCATATAAACATTTAAGGTTTTTAGTGCCATAATAATCTTCAACCTAGAACAAAACATATAAACAAAAACTATTATGCAGATTCTAAAAATAAACACAAAGAGTACGAGCAAGAAAATAAAATAAAAAGCAAGTGTTTTGGTTTAGGCCAAATCTTCGATACCCTTTGATTTTATATAATTATGCGCGTGGCAAGCAAACAATTGCGCTCCCTTTTAACGTACATATGTGCTACATTTTACCACAAGGGTTACATTCTGTTATAGGTAGTTAGGGGCGTATCTGCTATCTTACTGCGTCCGTCTTTGCGATGTTGAAGGATTACTTTTTACCCATACTTTTGCACAGTACTGTGTACAACAATCAAAAATGCTTGAACTCAATTTCAACTCAATTTAAATAAATCTTAAGTGGTTCAGATGTGAATGCTGATCAAGAATTCGCACATTGTGCGAGATTGTCAAAGTCGTCTTTGCAAGGGATATATGGTAACAAGTATACCGTGTCCACTCTATTGGAAATTTATTCACACAAATAATTGGAAATGATTTAACCTCGTGTTCTTGACGAAGTCAACAGACCAACACGGAAACTGAAAGCAACTTGCACAAGTGGTGGTAGATGATTATTGTGTGCTGTTGAAAGCCTGGTAGTCTCAAGGTAAACGAAAAAGGTAAAGAAGAAGATATATAGAACTAGGTATAAGAATAGTTTCAATAGAAAATGCAACAAAAAATCGTTTATATGTATGTAGTAGCGCATTATATAATAACTAACTGTTCATACAGTTTGATGACGAAATCATATAGGTTAAAGAGAGCAAGTCACAAAAGGAAGAGGAAGAGCAATAGAGCAGTAGAGCAGCAGAGCAGCAGAGCAGCAGGGCAGAGAGGTATTCAAGAGAATAACAAAAAGTTGTTACAGCCGACACGCATTCTACAGTACAAGTGCATACATGTGCGTAAATGACATAGAATTTTACGAAAATCAAAGGACAATAGAAACGAACACATCGCAACTACGCGAATTGGACTTCTATGGCAGTTCCAATAGCAATAACAACAAATTTACAAGGAAAGTGCATACGAACCCGACACTAACAAACTAACAAGAACACCAACAACAACATGTTCACCAAGCACAAAAAGCGCTAGGTAACATCATAAACTATTCATTTGTTATTGTACATCAGCCTCTACAATACAGCAATTTTTTGGCTTTTTATTTTAAAAACACATCCAAAGCATTTCCGCCTCATATTAAAGAAACGATAAACGATAAAACGGTAAAACATGAAGCTAAGGATAAAATTGAAGGATAGACGTCTACGTACAGAACTAGAGGGATTGTGGCAAAATTAAATTTTTAAGGCAAATATATACAAACATTGATTTTTTCAAGGTTAAACGAATGAAACATATGTAAACGAATTGAAAGTCCTTCCACTTCCCAATTCCCACTTCCCACTTATACAATACGTTGATTTACTGATTTTAACACGCTATAATTTCCTTTGACCTTACAATATATTGTCAGTGTTTGTTGTTCGTGTGCGGTGTTAAACTTGATGTGGATTGAATAATTTTCCATTTCGCTTTTTCGTTTATTAGCTGGCTATGCATAGAGCGAAAAGCTGTTGTTTAGTGCAACTGTAAAATTATTTAAGCGGGACTTTTGCACTTTTGCCCTAAATTTAAGTCGTTGTGTTTCAGTAAAAAATATACAAGTGAGGCGTTTTAATAATTTATAAATTTAAAGACTGTGATTATGTGTGAAAAACAGCAGACAAAGCAAAGTACATGCCCGCAGCACCACCTCGAATGAAGTCAGATCCTATATTACGTACAGCAGCTGATAGTGTTGGTTAAACAATCAACCAGAAAATAAACATTGCGCAAGTTTTGAGTTGTTAAGTTGTGCACCAGCGGACATAACGTTGATTTTTATATTAATTTTCTGGATTGTCATAATATTCCTATTATTGATGCGACATATTTGTCACTAAATCGACAAAATGTATGTGAGTGTGTGTTTTTGTGCATATTCCCAATATGTGTAAAACAGATAAATATGTAATAAAACTATAAAATACTGCGGATCATCAGCGATTGAAAATATTTTATACGGACGCCTCAAAATATCCTGTTTTAATATTGCAAGGCTTGGTGCTTGAAAGATTTCTATCCAAATCAAATAAACAATAACAATAAACAAAAAAGCAATAATTTAAACATTTTATTATGAGTCAAGAGCACAACATACTGTACAAAAATCGCCCAAAGTAATTATAAATAAAATGGTTTCTCATTAAAACTAAATTTTTCAAGGAATTTAAAATTAAGAAAAAGCCACCACACAAATTGGAAAAATAGATAAAAATACATTCATACTGAAATAGACAAAAAATTACAAATAATAAACTTTGTGTAAACAGAATAACCAAATATTTGTAAACACAGAGCTTAACAGCTGCTTAACGTACCGTCTCATAGTTTTTTGCAAAAAGCATGGGTTGTCACGATTCAGGTTCCTGCGATTGCTGTGGTTCCTGCAGTGAACGCAGTGATGGCAATGCAGAAAATACAACCCAACAACACCAACACCAACACCAACAACAGCGTCAGCAACTACAATCCAATAATAATACCAATGATAATAATAACAATAATAATAATAATAATAACAACAGTCAAACTCAAAACCATTCTAGACAGGGGTCTGCAAGATCACAGTTATTACCTCTACCTATACAACCGATCCTAGTGAACGGGGCACCGTCCACAAATAATGAAAATGCTCAGCAATTAGTTGTTAGACTTAATCAGCAATCATTTCCACCACTGCAGCGTCTACAAGACCAAGAAAATAATAATAACATGCAACAGCGCAATATCTCAAGACGTAATCATTTACAACATGTAGCTGGTTATATTAATCAAGTTAATTTACACTTAAATTTAACCAATACCAACAACATCAATAATAATAATATTAACAATTATGATGGCACGGCGCGTCACCAGCAACGCCCTCAATTTCAAACCGACCGCTTGCTTCACATATCACAATTTCCGGCCGAATTTATATACAACAATAATAATAATCATTTATATATAAATCCCAACCCATACGATAACAACACTGCCCTGAGTATAAGCACAAATAATTCGGATACAGCAACAAGCTCTACAGCTGTTGTTGCCCCGCCACCGTCATCTACCACACAAGGCAAAAATTTACATAATTTAATGAATAATAATAATAATAAGAATAACAACAACAACAGCAATTATGTGAATTTGAATGGTGATCTGAGCCTCCAGCATAACTCCAACACATTAAACTCTTTATATACATATCCTTTCCCCGGCAGTGGTATAGACTCGACAGGCACTATAGGTGCTATAACCTTCAAAGAAGGAAGCCATTCCGCTGATATAGACTCGAATTTCAGTCGAATGGTAGCGGGTGACAGTGAAGGAGGCAGTTCTACGGTCAGTACCGGCTTTCAGGGTTTTATAAATAAACGTCGCATTAAACAATTCTTTGGAGTGAGCAGGGGTCCCTATGCGTCGGTGTTGAAACGCCGCAGTTCACAGTTAATGCAGTTCCAAACGAGCGTTTTGGCTGCCAAAAAGCAACAAGAAATGGAACGTGCGGCTATAATCGCAAATGCGGCGCTCTATGAACAACAGAAGAAGAAAAAAGAAAAGAAGAAGCCGCACGGGCCACCGCCACAAGCTAGAGCGGCTCAGGCTGGCACTCGTGGTGGACAAATGGACGATCCCTACATGAATCGTCCCCGGCGTCACGTTAACACGGATAAAAGGAAAGAGGAACAGCTCCCTCCAGAACCCTTCTACCCAGATCAAAAGGAGAACCTACATGAGAAGTATTTGATATACACATTTTCATCTTTTACGCCTTTTTGCAAAGTTTCATTCAAATAAAAAAGAAATATTTTAAATTGAATTGAATTGAATTAAAATAAAGCCTTTTTATCACACTTTTTATGGGTTTCTTTTATTAATTTGCACTTACTTCCGTTTTCTCCCCTCCACCTTATTGATGAGCACTGAGTGTAAAGCATAAATATTTGTGATCAACGCCTGTAAGGGTTTGTTTTTTCAAAGTTCAATCCAATGTGGAAAAAGTCGTGGTCACATAAATTAAGATGTCGATCTGAAATTGGAAAAGACAAATAACGTGGGCTACTGAGTTGATTCTCACATTCCATATCTCCCCATATCTTTGAAACTTTATATATTGAATTATTTAAGGCTTAGTTTTTTGCTTTTGGGCAATACGTTTCAAATACATTTCATTTCTTGATTCGGGCACAGCTACAAATTATATCAAGGTGGAGGGTATTTTGAATATTTGGCCGCAGCCAAATGTAGCTTTTTTACTCGCTTATATTGATATAAGTACGTTCCAAATGAATGAAAGCTGCATTACGTAAATAAGGAAAGTACGCAAGGTTGAGTTGCACAATTTAAAGCTTTAACTACATAAACATTTTTATTTAAAATAATTATAAATCAATTCCACCCATGAATTGGCGTCCACCTAACTATTTTAACTTGAACTTAATGTTTTTAAAGTTGATTAGGTCATGTAGCGTATTATATGTATTATACGTATCGTGTAAGAAACGTAACTTACATGGATACACACTATTTCATACGCTTAGCTTGAAAACGCAATCGCAATTATTAGTCACCAAAACAATCAAAAATCAAGGCCGTACAGGCACCAACACCAACTAAACTTTGCAACAACACATTATTTTGATGGACATCGTATAAATAAATCTTTATACTGAGTGTAGCATGAGAGACGAAACAGAAATGACCTCCATTTCCGTAAATATTCTGAAGAATTGCAAAATCAATCAATTAATTAAGTTGAATTACGCAACGCTTTATAATGTTTACTTATATTGCAACTTTATATATGGCTGCTCTTGTTACGTAAGCTTTTACTACTGGTTCTATGTATATTCATGATTTTAAAGGTTCCATTTTATTTATATGGTTTTTGTATAATTGTAATTCGTAATGACTGAAGGAGGATCCACGTACCCACCTCCATTATTGAAAAGCTTTCAAATGTCAATGTCACTGCTATAAACTTGAACTGCATGGTTCGGATTAATTGCATTAAAGTGGTAAAAAATTATACGACTTGTCTGTCCTGCTTATGTATTTATATATAACACAGACAAGGAGGCATCACGGACCCCATTAACTGTGGGTATATATTCTTGATCAGAATCAAAATCTAAGAAATCTATTTGGATTGGGCGAAACGTGCACAATCCATAAGAAACAGCCACAAATACTTAGCCACAAAGTTTAAATTTGATGCGCATAAATGGACGGGATTAGACAACAGACATATCTATAACAACTTGCCAAAGCACTACTGATATACGTAAGCAAAAATATTAGCATTAAGACCGTCCCACACTAAGGATGACAGTAACAAGTGACTTTGAAACTAACGTTCAAAACCTTCTCAGTACTAGCGCAAATAGTTGTTTTATGAATAATTAAACCATGAACTCAGGCTCCTAAGCGTATACGTAATCAACCATGTGGTTACAATTAAACGTTCAAGATGCGTCACAGTAGCGTTTAAATAAAAAGGAAAAAAAAAAAAAGAAAATTGCTGCATCAAAGCTTTGCGAGGAGTATATATGTGTGCAATATATCTTCTGTACTTTATAAGTAATACGAGAAATTTACTTAAAAAATTACCCCTTTTTAATTGTGGGCGTATTACTTAATCAATTTCAATACCATCATAAGATCTGCCAAGTCTGGAATCGATATCTCAAAGAAGAGAGTGATTACCACAAAACACACCCAGAACAGAAAGACAGATAGATATACAGGACTATATCGACGCGGTATTCGTTCTTGATTCGGAATATGTATACTTTGTTTGACATATATATTAGTGCGTATAACAGGTATGCGCTTTACTCGAGACCACCTCCTCCTTTTATCATCACGAATAATTATTTTTAGCCGCAAATAACTGGCAAGTTTTACAGATTTGATGGCATAAGGTCAAAAACGACTCGTAGTAGAGAAACTGCTTTAAAAATAAATTAAATTTTTATATCCAACATCGTCCCAATGATATGGGGATATATTGGTTTTGTGCAAACATTTGTAACACCCAGAAAGAGGCACTCCACGCCTCAAAAAGTGTATATATGTATTCTTGTGCAACACCAAATTGTGAGTCAATTTAGCCTTTCTATATGTCGGGGTGTACGAGTAATTTGTGTTGTCCCAAAATTTGAAATGTTGAAGCGAAATTTTGTACAGACATTTTATACGAGTACGCATTTTGATATTTCGATTAAACTCGCCCACACAAGAAACAAACACAAAATTTTTTTTTTACTAGCCTTTTCATTCCTTGCCGGCATTCTCATGGCTCTAAAAGTTGAGATAATGATCCGTAATTTAATACAAACAAGTAAGAAAACTAAATTTGGCTTAGACAAAATTTTAAATACCCTCCAAATCCACAAAGGTGGGCGTGGCAAATATATATATTTTATATTGTGCGCTCTAATAGTATTGTATTACGTGTCAGCCTAAAACTCTAGTTTTGTGGTGAATATGGTTTTTTTGTAAATTGTGAGCGTGCCTGTTATCCGACCATATCCATTTTTGGTACAACGATAGATGAATAAATAACCATAAATATGTACATTGAAATTTGAAGTTCATAGGTCAATTTTTGTGGCAGGTTTATGTTGATTGAGAGCGCATCTACTATGGATAGGCATACCAAATTTCAAGTTCATGAGTTAAATTTTGTGGCAGATATATAGATTTTGTTTCTCCGATAATGGCCATTTTTGTCACAACGTTGGATATATGCATTCAAGTTCATAGGATAATTTTTATGCATATCGGTGAATGGGATAACTATAGATAGGCATATTAAATTTCATGGGATAACTTTTGTGGCAGATATTAAGATATACATATATATTGTGGGCGTGGCTCTTGACCGATTTTGCCGATTTTAAATAGAGATCTGCATGCATAAAAGTATCTGTCCACAAAATTTCAGCTCAATATCTCAAAATTTACCCCCGTAAGAATGGCTACATCAGACAGACCAAAGGGGACATATATGTCTACATCGACTCAGTTTTTGATGTTGATCAAGGGTAAACTCTCTGACGCTTTCTTCTGGGTGTTGCAAACGGAAGAACAAACTCATCACTAATGTGGAGGGTATAATAATTGTTATGCATATATGTATGTATGTACATATACATGTATGTATATTGTGTGTGTTTGTGTGTTGGTAACACTCAGATGGAAGCCATAGGAACGCTCCATAGCATATAAATTCTTGATGAGCTTCAAATTCTGAATTGATTTATCCATGTCTGTCTGCCGTGTTTGTGTATGATAAACATTCTGCTGATAGCAAAAAATGAGATATCGATTCTAAACTTGGTAGAAATATTGATAGTTCTTGCACACATGGCATGAACGTTGGACAAAGAACACGCCCATAAATTTTTTATGGACTTTTTAAGCGTGCTTTCGTATAACTGAAAAACTGAAGAAAATCATAAATTCAATATTTCGTATTAAAAGTGCTTTAAGACCACGTCCTTAATTTATAAGCACTACTTAATTTTAATGACGCAAGTGGTGGGTATTTAAAATTTGCCCTCTGCCAAATATCACTTCTTTACTCGCTTTCGTATCATTTATGTAAACTTCTTTAATCGCTTAAGTATAATATTACTGCTTCAAACAACACCCATTTTACAAACGCGCGAAATTACATCATAGAGTTTATGTGTTTAAATGAAAGAAGACAAGTGAAAAGAAATTGGTCAAGCCTGATAATACATAATACACTACACCACTTGGTTCCACAAATTATGCGACAATTACCTTAGTTGCGTCAGTCAACGCAAGGCTTTGTCAGATAAGTCTCTTCTTTTCTAAAAATAGTCCGATCGAGTCCAATTAGCCAATTATTAAGGTAATTTTCATTAAAATTTTGTTAAAAAATATAAAGAATTGCGATTTTTTGCCGTATAAAGACTTCCATTATAATAGGATCTTATGTGAGGAGGGGTTCGATTCGGTTCATTCTAAAAAGAGTTTTTTCCTGAGCCAAGGCATGTCTTTGTACCAAATTCCTTCTATATATAAAAAAATGACCAGTAGCTTGGACACAAATTTACATGGACAGACAGACGGACATGGCTAAATCGATTCGGATTTTAATTCTAAATCGATCGGTATAATTGAAGGTGCCAAACAAACCTAATATACCTCCTTTCCACAAGTGGTGTAGGGTACATATATTTGTATTTAATAGTCAAACTTTGATGAAATGTGTCTTCTACGTAAATGAAAATAGCCTATAGAGCCGTATCGTTTGATCTCATACGTAATTGTAGTTCAGACTAGTAAACTGGACCTTTTCAACTCGCTTTGTTTAGGTATATAATACGTAATCAATTTACAAACTCCTCGGTTCCTAAGGCGGTCAAATTTTCAATTGTCATTTAAACCACATACATATGCTGGTATTATGTTTTCTTTAGTGTAGGAGACACCTCACTTTTAGTAATTAGTGCCTTCCTCCTCTTAGTTTAAGACTTACTGCTGTTTCTTAATCATCATGAATAGTCTGCATTTATAACAAAAATAAGCATTTTTAAGGGGTTCTTTGTTTTGATGTAAAAAACTTTTAAGTAAATATTTATTCATAAAGTTCCACTACATTAAAACAATTTCAAACGTTCACTCTCCACTCCGATTTAGCAAAACAGCATATCTTTCGCATTTCTATTACGCATGCATTGTGAGAGCCGAACAAAATTACTCTCTTTATGTAATTGTCACAAATGAGTGAACGCTGTCCAAGATTTAAACTAAATAATTCTGCAAGTGTTCTATTTACCCAAAAACACAGAAGAGGTTTTTGGTGTCGAGCACATAACACACATACACACAAGTAATAAAGTTGCAAAATATTTATTCTTTTAAATTGGTTTGAATTGGAGCACCATACCTTGGACCATAGAATATTATTTGGAAACGAAACCCAGGAGTTGCCCTCACATACCCTCGAGTCTGGTGTGAATTTTTCGAACACAATGTCGAATTTCAATAACAAAATTTCATTCGTTGTATTTGCAGTGCAGGCCTTGCAAGAGGATGAATTCGAAAATATAAATTAAAATAAATAATAGTATAAATAAACATTTTTGCTGTGGTTAATATACGAGTATATAATTAAGATAAATTTCATTTCCATTTTTTTTAATTCATCAAAATTTGTTTTGCCAATCTCGTGAAATATGTTGATTAATTTAATCGAACTAGACACTTAATATATGTTCAGAATCAAGCTGGCTGACTTAATGAAGTTCAAACTTATTTCCAACAACAAGGTCACCAAGGTTTCGACTTCATTAAATTTAATTAAAGACTTCATTAAATTTTCTTTTCTAATAAAACTTTAATTTTTAAATCCCTCTAAATCACTTACAGGTTATTCAGTTAATTTTGAAAATAGGAAAATATTTTATCACGCAACTTGATTAGAAAGCTTCTGGTGATGGCAAATATGTCACGGTATAACAGGACGTAAATATATTCTATGATTTCACTTATGTGGACGAAGCCATTACACTAAAACTGTCTTCACAACTTCATTACGGCTTCCACCCAGTGACACACCAACTACTGGGCTAAACAGGCTACAGCCTCGGGCGCTAATCTTTTATTTATTTGTCTTGAAAATTGACTCTACATCTTCTAATATAGCAACATCAGTGCACATTTTTTCAAGTATTGTCCCCACGAATTGTAACGCCGAATGTTCTCACTCTTATAATGGTTCGTAAAACAAGCTTCAGCTTCAGTCGAATTATGCACCAAACAGCCTCTTACGTAAATTGGGAATGTGTCTATTATTGAACCCCACGTGATTGAATATTTAAATTAATGTATGGGCTGGTTTCCGATTAAGCTTAACTTCATGTATCGATAATAAAAGTCGCTCGACTCATAGAGTAGATATAGATGCGAAACTCTTTTTAGTTCATTTATTTTCCTCACACTTTTGTGCCGGGTGTGAATTACGAATGTTACTGAGCATGTAATGTTCCTACTCTCCATTATGATATGAATATATTTCGTAGTTCTTTCATTAAATATACTTTCTAGTAATACGAAGCAGAGGTTCGAAGTTTTTTAATTTTTTTCATTTTTAAATCTTCTAAAACTTCAACGAAGGAGTTTTCGACCTTAGCCCGATTCATTGCTTTATACAGTGACATTTTAAATCACCACCGCTATAACTATATAGTATAAAATTCAAAATTCCAATTTTTATTTTTCCTCTGAGCTAGATTTGAACCCGCGTCATACTACAACAGGCTCCTCTATTATTAATCTTATTAATTGTTAATGAATGTTAATCTAGTCTATAGATTAAAATATAATCCGCTTGACGCGGTCTTACACATTTATGAACCGCCTGCAGAGCTCCATGTGGGATGAGCGCTATCCAAAATATATATTCACACATAAACAAACGCTTTCAAATCTATATATACACACAAAAAACAATTTTTGTCCTTGACTTGTGTTTGATGGTTTGCATTTATTGGAAGCGTACTTTTGATGGAAATTTTTGATACGCTTAAGCAGCTTTATTATGTATTTGCATAAATTGCATTATAATTATTAATAGCGTTTTTTTTGGTTATATGAATCGACTGAAATCTGTCGATTTCCATAGGCAATCCTTACTAAACTTTATTCAAATGCTAACTTCTGTTATTTGTTTCTTTGTAGGTACGTATTGTAATTTTGAACGCATAAACATATAAAAAAACTATTTTGCAGTTACCAGGTAACTTTTTCTCAATTAACCATACTTATTTAAGCGCCAGTGTGGTTAATCGATTTTGTCTAATTTAAAAAACGATCTGCGAGCAAAATCAATGTCTCAAAATTTACGGCCGTTTTTTTTAACAAATAACAAATAAGAAAACTAAATTTGACTTGGGACATATTTTATATACCCTCCATATCTACATATATATGGTCTTAATAATTACATGATTACGCTTTCTAATAGTGTATTTATTACACATGAGGTTTTAAGTCGAGTTTTACGCTGAATACGGTTTTTTGTTTCTGTTTTCCAACTTTTGGTACATTGATTGATTTTTGTGGCAAATAAGTAGATTTTTGTGCAATATGTGCGCACCTCTTGTCCGATTTTGCTCAATTTGAATAACGATCTGTATGTGGAATCTATAAATATAGGTTTAAAATTCCAGATTTATGTGTTAAAGTTTATAATGGTGACGGTGTCCGCAACAAACGGACTAACGGATACACGGACGTACATGTTTAAATCCAGTCAGTGTTTGATGCTGCTTAAGAGTCCCCGATGCCTTTCTTCATGATGTTGCAATTACGAAGACAAACTTAAAGATTCGTATGAATATAGAATGTTGTTAATATAAAAAATGTTCGGATGCCATGCCAAAAATGGTAGGGCTTTTGAAAAATTGGCAAAAAAACTAAAAAAAACGGTAGAAAATATTTTTAAATATTTTCGGATTTTTTTGAACTGTTGTTACATTGTACGTTTGCTGTTTTGAATCAAAATTTTTGGTTAGAAAAAGAATGATTCATTTAAAGTCGAAAAGAGCCGCGTTTCTCTAATTCATTCAGTTTCAAAAGAATCTTTCCATAGTAGTTCAAAATCAATACAGAAATTGTCACAATCGGCTGAACTAGTTCTAAATCGTACCGTTAAATTCATCAAGACAGTTACTATAGATAAGATAAAAAATTTTCGATAAATTTACCAATTTTTACCCTGTTATTTGATGGGCCTTTAATAAAAATAAGTGAAAATTTTAGACTCGGTCAAGCCGAACAACCTCACATCAATTAGTCCCATAAATTACGCTACAATTAGTTGAATTGTATCAGTAAACGCTAGGCATTACCATAGAAGTTACTTCGTGAAATATTATTATAAGGAAAGGAGTTATAAAGTTGGTCAACTCAGATTTTATGGTGATTGTAGGGCTCTGACGCCTTTTCCTGGATGTTTCAAACGGAATGATCGTATATATGTTAAACGGTATAACACATGAAATAGATTTTTGTCGATGGCCTGCGTGGTTTTTAAACAATTTTGTCCAATAAAAATACCGATCTAGAACTAGAAATATATGTACAAAATTTATTTCAATATCTCAAAATTTATGACCAACGAGAGTGCCTATAACAGACGGAGACACGGACATATATATCTAGATCCACTGAGGTTTTGATGCAGAGTTTTGTTCAAGAGTATACACCCATCTCATGAGGAACGTATAAAAAAATCTCAACAGACAGAAGGGCAGATAAAGAAACAGACGGAGTGACTGTGAAGTAACACTCACCTACTTCATCCTCTCCAACTTTTGGACAATTTTACCCCTCTATAGTATAAAAATGCCTTTATACTATCTATTAGTTTATATCACTGTACTTGTTTTAGTCCATGTAACATTTTAACGCATACGCATAACGACCTTTCATACTCCGCGTTTATGTATTTTTCAATTCTCTCTCAATACATTTTCCATGCACGTGTGTACAGTGGAACTGTTTTAGCTGCATTCGCTGTTTATTTTAATTTCTCTTTCATCTTATTTTCTTATATACTTTCCCCACTATATACTAGGGAAAATTTTTAAGGAACCTTTCTACATGGTTTGGATTACTTTATATGCGTAGGTAAGCGACCCTAGTATAGTGTTGTGAAGTTTAGTTGCAAAAACACAGTTCATACGTAAGGCGGCTTTTGTGTGTAAAATTTTACCAAGACAAATAAGAACAACTTCAAAAAATAAAACAAGATAAGGATATGAAGAGGACTATTCTTATGGATACGAGTACTAAAATAAAGTGTTAATTTGTCATTAATGCAAAGCAATTTAAATAATAAATGATTGAGAAATAATGTTACCATAGTATTAGATTATTAAAAATCACTAACGAGCAATAAATAAATGAAGAATTATGAAATTTGCGATAGAGTGAAGCTCGCAATAATTTAATTAATCAGAGGTTGAAAAAATGTTACAATATTTATTCAATAAGCGTTTTAATTAGAACAGTAAACCAAAAAACTATTTAAGGGATAATGTAACAATATGAAAACTTAAGGTTTTCTTTTCGGTTTATGCACAATTTCCACACAACACTAGTTCTTGCAAGGAAGCATTTCAACTTTACGCCCTTATGCCATAATGCACACAGACACATGTTTATGCGAATGTATTTTTCACTCATCATAGCGATGTTGTTAGAAAAATATATAACTTTGTAAGAACGTATACCGCGGCCGGAAGTAGACGTTGGAAACCCAACATAGATTAATTTTTGCATTTATCGATTCCAAACTTCCAAAGAGTATTGTTAATTTCTGTGTGCTTCTTGACATGGAAATTGGTCAAACCGACACGTCTAGAGTGCACCACAACAAATTCCAGCTCGTTTCCTAACTGTATAATTGATTGACTTAACAGATAAAGATAAATTTGGTTTAGGTCAAATTAGAAGACTTACAGAATTACATTTCATATGGAAGAAATTTTGAACTCTTCAATAATGTGGATAAAAATGAGCGTTCTTAACTAATTTTTTAGGACGCTCATAACTGATGTTTTTTGTAGCATGCGCTACAATCGTTTTCGAAAAGCACCATTTTTTGAGGCCGGGTAGTACCTATAGGAGGTAAAAAATATAAATCGCAGATATAAAGTGTGAACGCCTTCGTCCTTCGCAGTTGCCTTAAGTATATTATATTTGGATAACGATTTGTTTTTTCGTCAGACCTCAAAAAAGCAACCTTAGGGTGCACATATAAACGAGTCTATTCCGGTACATTTGTGCCGCACACAACATGTTTTTTAGAGGTACTACTAAGTAGCATACCTTGAAAACTGCTCGATTCAGCATATTGCTTTTAATAATATAGGTAAAAATATGGATCATGTGGATGTTGGGTGTAATATAAATCTTTTAGTAGGTGCCTTGTTTTGACTGAAATTAAAGATCCAATTAGATCCAAAGGGACAATTTTCCCGATTTTCAGGTAATTTTTCGGCAAGCTTAACAAAAAAGAAAAATTCTAAAGACAGGGTCGGACTCTAAGTAAAACAATAAAAAAATGGCTATATTAGGGGTATCCATCATCATTAACTTCTTACAAATAATAAGTAAAATAGTATCTGAAATTTCTTTGAACAAATACGCCATTATAAGCGTAAAAGTATCAATGCCACGCCCAAAATACGTTTGACTTATGTAAAAATATATCCAAATATACACAAATAACTTTTGGGAATGAGTTCCGCATAGATTTATGAGGTATCTCACAACAACCCAAGTACAACGTAATCATTATTTATATGATGTTATGAGCCAGCCCGTTGATCGATTTTACCCATTTTTAGAACTATACTTTTAACGTGGACAATGGATATGTATACAAAGTTTCAATTCGATATCTAAAAATTTGCGATTGTGAGAGTTCCAACAAAAATGTGTACAAAAACGTTTGGGCCAAATCGATTGTTCCATTGATACCGATTAAGAATATATGTATATACCCACATAACATTATGATGATGTATATAAAAATACACAAGAAACGTTTATTATTATTTTTCAGTTTAAAAATCGTTTTACATGGGCATGGTTTTGATACATTTTCCTATTGTTTAGTATGGTCCTTTAAGAACTATGTATGTCAATTTTCCATGTTTAGGAAAAACCTTTGAGAAAACAAAAAAAAAAAAACCCTTCTGTACTCTTTAATTGTGGGCATCCTCGAACCAATAATACCCAATTTCAAAGATAGAGAGGCATACATGGGTATAGTCGAGTTATCATTTAATGTTGATCAAGAATATTTATGTTTTGTGGAGTCTCTGATGCCACCTGCTGATATTTTAGAATGTTGCCGATTCTGCGGATATCAAATCGATTAGGGCGCTCAGTACATCGTAGTATGCATTATGTTGGGTACGTTAGGGATGTAATCAATGAAGAGAGAATATCGAAGAAATCAAATGTTTAATCAATGTTTTTGCTGTTAACCACATTAAGGTCGTTGCTGAACTCATTTTCTCATTACGTTTAAACATTTTTACATGTTTTGCCTTTTCCTCAGCTAATAGCTATTTTGAATATTCCCATAAGAACGATTTCCCTAAATAGATTTGCAAGAATAAATGATGTCTGGATAGCGTTATGAGTATATTTTTTCGCACCAACGCGCAGATTATATAAAAGAAAAACTGATAGCAAAGCATTCAGTTCAACAGTAAAGTCGACAAGAGACTTGACAAGAGAACAGTTGAAAATCCCTAAGGTTGCAACACATAAGTCGTCCTTAATTCTGGCGTTTTTTTGATTATGATTTTTCTTAAATTCTACATGAAAACACAACACATTTGAAAATAGATCCTTTCTATGGCGTTCTAATGTTTCAATCCTTTTTTAAAACATTCATTATAAAATACGATATTAAACAAAGGACTTTTGAAATAAAGTTAATTAAAAATTGTGAAACAAAAGTGTGTAAAATCTGTTGTAGAGTAAAAGTTGATGGTTGTAAACACATAGCAACAGCAAACAACAAACAATAAGGACAAGTGAAATAATATTACATAACAAATGCATACATTTACCAACAATGCGTTTTAGTATTAATAAATTATAAATTATAATTGAAACCGTAAAATGCGTAAAACGTAAAACAAATACAATGCAATGCAATGGGAGGGAAGGAATTGTGTCATGTGTTTAGAAAATGTTAATGTGAGATATGTAAATAAAAAACGCCGCCATTCGAGCGCATTATTAGTATGGAAAATGCTTATCACAAGGAGAACGATTTAGTCGCGCATGTGAAAGAAGCAAAGGACATATCAGCATGGCTGCGGTAGCCGGCTTGTATGGTCTGGGTGAAGATCGGCAGCATCGTAAAAAACAACAGCAATCCCAGACACACCAACAAGAACAACGTGAACAGAAAGAAGAGCAAAAGAAAATTGCTGAAAGAAAATTACACAAAGATCAGCAACAATTACAATATCAGCAGCGTTCTTCATTTGAAGGGTTAAGTATTTATATAAAAAACAAGTAAGAAAAAACTATATTTGGCTGAGACCAAATCTTGAATGCCCACCATCGATGTACCTTTCGTGGCGTACATAAAATAATACAGAAAATTTACTTGAAAAAATGCACGTTTTTCAGTGTCTGTTGTATTGTGGGTGTGTTGCTTGATCGAAATTGCCCAATTTCAATATCAACACTTCTGCCAACTAAGGAGAGTGATTACCACAGAACACACAAAGGACAGGGGGACATGACAGACATTCGATGCTATCATGTAGTAAGATCTACAACGCCTCCTTTTGTATTTTGTAGCAACCATTTTGACAAAGTGTATATATATACTGCCGTAAACAGATGATGGTGGGTACTAAAAGTAAAGCGTTTGTATAATAATCACTAAGGTGAAGGCTATAGAAACCAAAGCGAAAGGATACAAAGTAGGTGTAATACTTTTTCCGTCATACAATATTGCCCCACCAGCCAATGTGACGCCATTTGCAAAGCAAAAGTGAAGTCCTCGAGGCATCCTGTGTTACGTATATTATACCTGAACTGAATTTTCTTGACTTGCTGATTTATATACATGTTGTTTTTTTTTTTTTTTTGTTAAATTTTAAGAATTTTTTTGGCACAAGTGTCACCCTTAAAGGCGCCGGAAAGCTGTAATAGTCATAATCTGTAGCCACTGTGTCTTAATGTTCTAAATGTTATCTACTCAAATGAAAGCGATTCACAAGAACAAATAATTTTTACGTAGAACCGCATTGAAAACCGCATTGAAGCAATTTTTGTGTATAACTTAACTTATAGTCAAGTGTACAATGTTGAAATACTCTCACTGCCAATGTGAACGGTATCCAAGTGTTCGTGTGAACCATACCTGGTGTAGCGTATTTGCTTGTTTTTACCCAATAATATATTCAAAGATGTCCAAACTCATCTTGCCACCACTTTCAATGCCATTTCTTTTTTCTTTATAGTGAGATATACCATGTTTAACGTTCCGTTTGAGGCGTTGGGTGGGATTAAATAAAAGGCAAAATTGTACACACGCCACATATAAATGTGTAAGATGTAAGAGATTTGAACCAAGCCAAAGATGCCTTTTTTACCTGTTTAATGTTATGATATAGAATTTTAAGTGAGGAAACTAAATTTGCCAAATTTTATCATAAACACTTTCCACATCTTCATATAAATGGTGGGCCCTTAATAGTGATTGTATTACGTATCATATCCTGAAAGTCGAGTTTTACTCTTATTACGGTTTTTTGTAAGTTGTGCGCGTGCCCGTTATGCGACCACGTTTTCGTTGAATGGGATAATTATAAATATGTGCACCTAATTCCAACTTCTTAGGGTCTCTGACGCCCTCTTTTCGGTGTTGCAAATGGAATGAGAAGCTTAGTATATCCTCCATTTTATGTGAAGCGTATAATAAAATATGATTTCATCTTATTCAAATTTGAAATAAGCGCTGCATTATTCTTTAATCCTCCAAATTGTCCAATCGGGTCCACATTTGTCGCCTTATATTCTTATGTCATTAATCTTCACCAACATTGTGGAATATATCGTTATTTGCCCAGAAATCTTTCATATATTCTTACTCAACATATTTTTAATACACGCCATTTATATACCCTACACATAAGTTGAAGGTATACTAGATTTGTCATTCCGTTTGCAACACTTGGTGTAGGGTATAAACAATTTACATTATGATTATTGATCACAATTTTTTGAAAACGGTTTCTCACGAAGTGACTTGTATATGATAATGATTTGCGTTTACTGACACCGCTAACCACCGATGGTAGCATAATTTGTAGACTTGACCGACCATAACATTTTCACTTGCTACAAGAATAAATGCATTTCTCTTTACCACATTGGAAGTTGCAGATTTCTACGCAAATCTCTTTTATAACAAACAACCAAAATACATCATGAATGTATGGCTCATTAAATAATGAATCAATTTATCTGAAAATATTATAATTTGTCATAAAGTGACTGGTGTTTTATCCACTATTTTAATATAGGATTAATATTAATTTTGTTGCAGTGTTTGCACCATCAAAAGAGGACTTTTTAAGGGTCCTATTGAAATATTACACAATGTATGTATGTACATACATGCATTCTCTGTATAGTTTTGTGACCCAATTTTATCATGATTTTCATTTAAATTTTCACCTACGGAAGCAAGCAGAGTAAAGCTTTTTATTTACGGCGAGATTGTTGCTCAACACTAAAGCTTCAAGTTGTTAATTATTCAGCAAATTGAAACGGGTGTACCTTGTCTCAAAGCAAAGATACCTTAAGAAGTATGCCATCTATGGGCTATTAGTAGCCTTTCCATATACAATAAATGATTATTATTAATATTCTATATATTAATTAAAATAATTTATTATTAATAGTTAAGGTAGAGTGGAGGTGGCTAAACTGAACCCTGCGTTATGTTCCGTCAGGTATCACAGTGGGCCTACTTACTGGCCCAAGTGAACCTAAGCTAACCTAAGGTAGAGTGGAATATATATACATGACGATGTGTTTTTTTATACTCTTCACCTTGCAAGAAGGAGGCGTCAGAGACCCTACAAATATTCTTGATCAGCATGAAAATCTGAGTCGATCTAGACAACTAAGTCCGTGTGTCTGTCAGTCACGTTTGTGAGCTAAAATTTTGTACAGACCCTTCTAGTTTTTAAAATGGGCCAGATCGATCGAATTGACAAAAGTCCATCTATCAACAACAAAGGTTGAGCTGCAAAGTTGAAAGTTTTTTTTACTCCTTTTAAAATAAAATACATCACAAATTTTTACTTCTGCTAAGTTGGAAATCCATATATCTAATTTTTGTTACACATACGCATAGATGGACAAAGACACAAAACGATGTGCATAAATTGTTAGGTCTCCGAACCGCTATTCACTGCATTGAAAACAGTGCTATATACCTCCAACTTCCATCAATCCCCATACTTTAGTACCTTATTCCACTTAGATCCAGACATACTACCATAATTTGGTAAAAAATCCTTGAACATAATATTATATATTAAGACCTATTATATTTTAGATTAAGTGATCAAAATGTTACAAAATGTTTGGCTTTAGTGCTCGTTCGCCTGGCGAACCAACTTTGACTTTTAATAGTAATATTCTTAACAGTCGGTGGCTGTATACTAAACCAATTCAACTTGAACCCCGACTTCAAATTCCAGCTAAAAAAAATCCTTCAATTTTTCCTCCTGGATTTGAACCCATGTCCTACAGCGGACACAGTTGTTGAACAAATTGTTTTATTGTAGTTTTTTTTAAATATTCAGAATTTTGATTTTTTCTCAACAAATATTTATAAGTGCGCTTCATCCACATTAACACAAATAAATGAAGGTGCTTTATTGTACTATTTATCATGTTTGTATTGCGTTACAAACTCTTAAATATCTTTCACATTTAATGTAAACGTTAGGTGTGGCTTGTAGGTAATTGCAAGCCCCTTCAACAATCCGCCCAAACCCCATTTCTTAACCATTTGCCCTCAATTTAAATGGAAACCTTCTGCTGGGTGTTGTGTAACAGAATGAAAAACTGAGAATACTCCCAACTCATGTGTAGGGTATAGAAAGCATTTAAACAAACGCATATAGAAACAAACTGTATATAATATATAATCATATGGGTGAGCTTCAATTTACTGCTTAACCACAATAAAATGAAATGTCAAAAATCGACGGAAAGCGTGAAAAGTGAACGGAAAAGCGAATATAGAATAGCGTCACATAACAGGGTAGAATGAAGAAGTCAAGAACAGATGATAATAATAACAGATTTTACAAGTTTATCCGATTCTTCTGTTCATCCACTCACGTGGGAACAACATGACAATGAAATTGTGCACAGAATCCGACGATGTGCGAGAAATGCGATGTAAGAGAGAAGTGCACTCATACACAAACTCGCATAACCCAAAACGTGTGCTACAAGTCAGAGGCAACATAGTTCCAAAGTAATGTGAAGAGCATTTAAATTGAATTGGCACAGTTAACGGATAGATGATACACTTGCGTTATTATTCTTAAATAACAATAGTTAAATAACGAATAACGAAAAAGAATGTGAGATGGAAAACACTTGAAAAGTCTGAATTCGAAGAAAATCAAACCAAGAAGCCTTCAAACATGAATTATTGGAAATAAACCAAAGGCATGCCAAACACGAGCACTTGGTAGTGAAAAAAACAGCCTACAAAAACTGGCCAAGCAAACAACCAAATACAAAATACATTCCCTAACATATTGGGCAGTTAATAAAAATATTAAAAAGTTTTAACAAATGAGTGTGAAATGCGTGAATTTTCGATTTATTTTATATATTTTTAGTACACTTCGTACTTGGTGGCTTTTCCATCTACACACGTAACCTTGACATATCGCAACATAACGCTTCACACGCAAACCAACAAAAGCAATTAGAGAACATTATTCGTGAATATTTAAAAAAAAAATAAAAAAAAAATATTCAACAACAAAATATCTATCCATGCAGAGCAAAATAAAAAATTGATGGAAATTAATGAAAAAAAATATAAACAATTAAATTTATTATTATAAAAATTATGATAAAACAAAAGTTATCAATTTTGAATTCAACATGTTCTCAATATTTTATATCAATATTGTCTATAATTAGAAGTAAAATCATAAACAAAATAGAGAAGGAATACCGTACATATTAACGTAATAGAAATTTAAATAAAAAAATTCACATCCGGACCGTTTAAACATCACATTAAATGATGAATTGGATTTTGTGGTTAATGAACTCTTGAAAATTATACCCTTCTTTTGAAGGCAGCTTTGAAGACGAAGTGAAAATTTGGAAATACAATTTCCTCTACTTCGTACTCCTCTGAGAGTTAAGTAGATGTTGCTTTAGCATTTGTAGTTTCTTTTCAAGAAGATTCTACAAAACGGATATTTGAATATACCGTAATTACTTGACTTAAATCTTTATACCAATCACCTTGAGGTCGAGGGGTACATTTCCTCTAACAAACCGAGGTTATAGATATAATAGAAAGTATTTGTATTCTTTATTAGCATCCAGTTTTAGTTACTTTGACTCAGACAGATTCAGATTCTATATAAGGTTTATAAAAATATATATATAAAAAAAAAAAAACAAAAAAACCCGCAACCTTGGAATGGTGGTTTTATTTTTTTTTTATTAAATCGGCATTCAACAGATGTTTCTTAAAAATGCATGAACTGTGCCGCCGATCTTACTTCCCAATAAAGAAACATTTTTAAAGACATTCCCTTGACTGTTGTAGGTTTCGAACCCGCGGCCCTACGCTTTAGAGCCAAGTGTTATGTCTCCAGTTATATAGATTATGGATTAAATTTTATTAAAGCAAGTTAAAATGTTACAGTCGGTTAACCCCAACAATTTCTTCCTCGTATATTACACACTAACTGTGCCGTTTTTAAGCGACAGTAAACGCTAGTCTTTATCCCTCCTTGGAAAGTTGTTTTTGAAAAGAACAGAAAAACTTTATAAGAAGGGGTTCCAAACGTGGTCTGATCAAGTCAAACTTTAGCAAAGACAATAACGGTTCTGCATAAAATTATTATTATATGAAACAATTGCGGCTTGCGAGTGAACAAAATTTACATGGAGAGTCGGAAAATCATTCTGCATTAGTACACTATAAAATAAGTTGAAAAGTTGCACATGTCAATGTTAGATATTTGCAGGCTTCGCGGATCGCAATGTGTATACGTTTCTAATGTTTATTCAATTTTAGATTCGAAATATTTGGCAACTGAGAATGCCATCGCCACTGATAGACATCAGAATTCCACAACCCAGATGGGTTGTTCCTTGTTTTACGCGGGGCCGGTTAATTCCATTTAAGCAAAATGAAAGATTAGTCACAATATTTTTTTCTAATTTTCACTTTTATATGACAAAATAATGCATGTTTTCAAATAGACAACAAATACATGTAAAAGTCATTAGTTTCCGTAATAATTTACACGACTTTGTACACAAAGCTCTTACTCTTCGTTTCCATCTAATAATAATTCTAATGTACAGAAAACAATAACAAAAACCAAAATAGAACGGATACATACATACAAAATAAAACACATCTTTACGCATATGCGCTCTCTTTTCGCATTCTTACCATCATTCAAAGAAAATTAATATTTATGTGTACGGATATAAGGGATGATTCGAAACAAAGAATTCATAAAAAGCAAAAGTCCAGTTAATAGCCCAACTAGAGTATTACAGCCATTACCCCAAGGTTGTTGAAGGTAAATGCATATGATTTTGGAATCACAAAAGATTTAGTCAAAACTGGGCACAGGTGTTGTTGGTCTTTGTTGGTATTGAGAATGGGCGATCATCACCTTCACTTTCGTTGCTATAATTCATTTTGAATGGATAAAACAATGAAGAGGCATATGTTTACATTTCAAGATAACAGTAATCAAGTAAAAGAGGGTGTAGCAAAGCGTTTTAGGGAATGGATGGGCCAATATGTGGTCTATACTTAATGAGTAATAAGAAAGAATTTCTTAAAAATTGCTTTTTTCAGTTTTTATTACACTGTGGACGTGTGGCTAGACCGATTTTGCCCAATTTCCACCCAAACCTGCATACGAAATCTAACAAAACTATTGATAAATTTGGAAACGATATCTCAAGAGTGATTACCACAGCATACATACACTCATGCCGACAACGGGACAGACAGACAGACGTGGCTAGATCGACAGAGTATTTATTGCTCAATGTGAATAATTTTAAATAATTCACTTTTTTTTATTCTTTCTTCTTCTACTGCAAAATCGCACGAAATGGTAAAAGAATACCTTGTGTTTGTGTGGGTGTTCGTACCAAATAGATAAGACTTAATCATGTCCTATCTATTCTTTTAATATTTGTTTAAATTTGGTGTTGAATGATCAATAGGCTTAATTATAATGGACTGTGTCCAATTGTTGACCTTTCCGGCCATTTCTGGAACCCCTTTCCATTTAACATTGATTTACAAAGTGACTTTTTGATGACAAGGACTCGCGTTTATTGGTGTGTGTGCGCCTACGTTAATATGTCAAAATATCTAAAATTTAAATACATGAGAAAAAGATAACATTCAGAATAGATATTCGTAGTTAAGGTGGCTAAATCTTATAAACAAATCTGCGGAATCTACCCGTCTCTCTCTCTATAAGATTGTCTCTAAATTCAGTAGGATCCGAGATTAATAATTAGTTTGTAAGGAAACCATGTTTGGCTTAGGCTAACTCCAAATTTCAATTTCATAGCTTAATTTTTTTGGTATATAAATAAATGTGGGTGTGGCTCTTTACCGATTTTGCACAATTTAAACAGCGATCTACATGTGAAAAGTATAAGGGTTTATACAAAATGTCAGCTCAACATCTCAAAACTTACGATCTGGGAATACCAACAACAGAGAGAGACTCGACTCAGTTTTTGTAGGGTCTCTGACACCTCTTTCTGAGTGTTGCAAATGGAATGACAAACTTAGTATACCCTCGATTTTATGTGAAGGGCATAAAATAGCCATATTTTGCTACGTCTTGGATACTTGGTAAGGAGTGCTAATAAATTAAAATAAATCCTTGACCCAAAAGACATTCCTGTGCCAAATTTCAATTTGCCACCTGTAGGCTAATTTCAATATATTTTACATTTCGATTTTGGACTGAACCGAATAACAGAAAGGGGAGCCTGGCATTTGCCATATTGGAGTTATGTTCTTTTACCACTTTGTGGTGTAGGGTGCTAAATGTTTACAGCTGTACCATATGTGCACGCACACAGATGTTATGTCTAAAATGGACTGAACTTATGTAAAAAAGTGAAAATGTTGCTAAAATTTAAAATTAATTTCGATTTTATTTAAATTTTTACATTTATTACAATGAAGATCCACCTGTAATAATAATGATAACAATTCAAACATAAATTACAACAACAACAACAAAAAACTAAACTGCCAATTATGGTTTTAAGGTTACCTTCCAAAGCAAATACAATACAATGACGAGGTGCCAATGAAAATAATGATATTAATACAAACTGAATAATTAGATACGAATTCGCGTTCGAAACTGTAACAACAACAATAACAACAACAGCCAAACCAAACTAGTTAAAAAACTACAACCATGATAAAATCTTTCAGATAATAAACGTTGAAAACCTCAACTCAACTCAACTCAACTCATTCAAGCTACGAAAATATTTTAGCATTCAGTAGTTTTTGTTTCCAAACAGTCCTTCAAAAAACTGTATTAACTGTAAATATATATATATGAATAACGCTTTTAAAATTATTTGGTTCTTGTGTGCCGTCTGTGTTGTTCTTTTCATTAATATAATAATACGGATATTTTGTTATAAGAGCCTCCTGTTAAGGAATTCAACTGAGAGCCTCACTTGTAAAAATCTTCTCTGTTGATATCAAGCAGTAACAGAGCTTTAGCGAAAGCTTTCAATTTTACTTTGTGCTAATTTTTTTATTTATCTAAGAAAATTTTGGAAAATATTGAAGGTTTGAATTTCAAATCAAAAATTAAATTGTTAATATTGGCGAAACTGCAATTAGCTGTCACACGTTCATCGTCAACCATTTCACGCATCGATTTCATCGAAAGATGGGGCCTAACACCAGTACTGCGACCGCGTCAAGATCAACCATTAAGCGGTGAAAATACCTCATTCGCGTCGCCCCCTCTTCCACGAGATCGGTAATACTATGGTTTCTCAAAATTATTGAAAAATTATGCTTGTACGATGTAATTGACTGCAAAAATACATGAATACATGAATACATGAATACATATATGTATATAGATATATATATATAATATTTATAAAGTAATTACAATTAAATTTAGCTACACCCTACACCATTTGTGCGGATGTTGCAAATGCCACACCCGCCTCTATAAACCGATCGGTTTAACCATGTCTATCTGTCCGTCAACCTACAAGTACATTAGTTGAAAAAATTTGCTACATTTAATGCTTTTTAGGCTGAAAACGGTCCATTTTTAAATGCCTCCTTATATATAGATTTATTTTCAAATAAGTCTGTGCTTGAGATCCCTTTTATTTAAAAATTTGGTAAAGAATAGTTAATTAGCTGTCCGATTATACTTTTTTTAAAATCCCTTTCCACATAACACTTTTTCACAAAGTAACTGATGATGACCACATCTCTCGCTTACAAATACAACTTAACTAATCATAGAATATTATTGTAGAACTAAGTGGTGTGGGGTATTACGTGGCCGGATAAAACCGACTTTTATAATTATACTTGTTTTTAATCATAACAAAATGATGTTTGAAGTAATGTTCGGCCTTAACCGTCGATAATTCTATTCGATTCCATCTGCAACACCCATTATTGTCCATGTTACTGTTAATGGCACTCTCACGGTCAAATGGACATATTGAGTTGGACGTTCATGCAAACAAATTTCATTTCTGCATGCAGGTTGAAGTGCAATACCTACAATGTAGATAAATCTCTCCATGTCAACATAGTTAGTGTTTTGTACACGCATTTATATTTAGTCCGTCCATTTATGCTTTAAAAATGGTTGGATTCGGATAACCTATTTACACATATTTACCGCCTTAATTACCAACGTTGAAGTAAAACATATTTTAATGTTTATTTGTGGAGAGAGAGAGGGCAGCCATTACATGCCATGACCACAGTTTACGCATAAATGTAGAGTGTAGCCAATATTTGATATGAGGCAAATATGGCTATTTTCTTTGCTTCTAAATACAGATAAACTCTTACCAATCGAATTGGTATCCTTTTCGACATTTTAGGCCACTGTACTAAGGAACAGTAATCCTTAACTGCACTATCACAAGAAAGCGATGGCCTCATTGGCAAATATACCTCCTATGCTTACAGTAAATATGTTTATGACCTACATGTATATAGTATATGTAGTGGTACTACATACTTAAAGCAACTTATAAAACACTTTACTTTTTTATGTACACGTTTTTTGAAAAATTCCTCTTCTTCTCTCTCTTTCTCTCTCTCTACTTGTTTTAGCATGCGCGTGAAGGAATTTTACTCATTCATAAACAATATACTGATAAATAATGTGTACAACGTCTAATACCTATTTACATAATATATATGATAAATATATATATATATATAGGATGAGGCTACCCTACACCACCGAAACCCTCCCTAATTCAAATTTGAAGTATTGCTGTTTTGCAATTTTTCTGCACTGTAGGCGTGTAGGCGTTTCACCGGCTTTGTTGAACCAATTTCTGCAATCAGAAGCATGACTTCCAAATAAATTTATATAAAATGTAAATTGTGGGCGTGTATGTTATAAGATCCCGTCTATTTTTGACAAATCAATGCACAGACTAAATATAAATTTCAACTTTGTAACGTAATGGCGTGTGTAGGTGTGAGAGTATTTAGCCCCGATTTTGCTTATTATAAATATCAAAAAAATGTGTGAATTAGGAATGTTTTGAAATTTCAACGCAATCTCTCAACTTTGAAATTTTAATACAGAATTCGCAAGGCACGATATTCTGCAACGACATCGTGTTTTTCGGAACGGGCCTTTTGTCTTTCATGCACTTAATCAATACACGTTATGTAGTTATGTATATTTTTTTGTTTCGCCCCTCCCTTGGTTTGTTATGTGCACGTCCATATGTTTCGTGTGGTACTATGACGTCATCACTACAATACAATGCCGCTTCACATACACATTCGCTTTCAAAATTTTATTTAGTTATGTGGGAAATGTGCATGAGATTTATACCACATGTAACATAATTATATCTCCAAGCAAATGTTTTTAGAGAGATAAACTGGCTTTTTTACGCACGCGTACTCCTTATTTCATTATTTTATGCTGTAACAAAGTTTGAAATTGGTAATGATGTATGTGGCTTTAAAATCGCTAAAAGTTGATCCACCTTTCATCAAGAATGTCATTCTGTTTTCCTCTAATCATTTCCCTAACCGGTGATCTCTCGGAAAGATTATAACAATAGATCAAATTTTAGGTCACTTCAAAGATTAATTACATTAAAATGGTGAAGATTATTAACGAAAAGCTGATTCCGATCGTCTTATCGACAGAAATTAGTTCTAATATTAGTTCAAAAATTGGGTTGCATTAGAATTTTTTAAAACCCGGACTGCTTGCTGTACCTGAAACTTACTGTAGGCGTGATTAAACTATTTTCACAACTTTTTTTAAAATTGTTGTCGAAAAAGGTCTTACATGGGAATAGATTCTGAAAGCAGTGTCATTATAAATAACTATTCTTTATTAAATATTCTTAAAAATAATAAAAGTAGCGAATTTTGTTCCTATAATGACTTGCTTCATAACGTATCGCTTTATAAGAATTGCAACATAGACTAAATTAACCATAATCGATATTTCCACTAAATAGATCGTAAGTATGGTAGAAATCTCTGCTTTTAAATGGTATCTAGTATGTTGCTTTCAGTAGCTGAGTTGGCTAATGCTTTGTCTCAGTAAACTTTGCACCATGTGTCACACGGCTTCAAATCTCCCTAAAGCAAAAAGTTATTATTTTTAGCTGTTATTAGAATTTGTCAGTCGCGTTGAACTGGTAACCCACCAACCCACCGAGAGTTAAGAATATTAACATGAAATTGACTGCTGAAGTTGGAATTCGGTGCACATCTTTAACAACCCCTTTCATCGATATGCCAAAAATGGGCATTATGTCAAGTGCCAGACATTGCAACACAAATTCTTGAAAATGTTCATTCGTTATGAAAAGTAAAACAAGCAGGATCTTCCTTGTTAAAGATCAGTTTCTCAATTTTTTTATAATTTTATAAAAGTCTTTACTTGCACAATAACTGTATGTAATAGTCAAATACGGCACGAAGTATCAAAATAAATAAATCTGTATGGATATGTTCAAAATATAACTATATTCTATTTTGGGTTAATTTGCAACATCATTACAAATTTTTGTGTACTCCTCGATGCAGATGCATCTGCACCTTTCCTATATTACATATCAACTTGCAAGTAAGAATATGCGCCTGAATCTGAGTTTTTTTTTCGTGAATTGTAGACATATTTGTTATCTGACCACGCCCATTCTTCATATACTAAATTTTCGGTCAATATCTTAAAATTTGCGACTGTGAGAGTGTCAACACATCTAATTCGACTCAGATTTTTATTTATATCCTTCACGTATGAATTTTATTATTGGTTAAAAAATTATATGAAATATTTGCTTGTTTCGCCAGGAAATTTACAATTTCAGAATTATTAATTCTATAAAGTTTTTCCATGTTATTCCCTGAGAAAGCTTACTTAAATTTGTGAAGGGGGTGGCAGTGTATCCGTTATTGTTGTTCAGTTGTTATTTAGTTTTTCACAAAAAAATACTTTTAATGTCCAAAGCCGGACAAAATTTCTTTAACAACAGAAGCGTTACTGTTTCAAACGATACTTATTTTCTATCGTTCATCATCGTTAGGTTACTCATTGGAGCCACTGCATTTTAGAGTTCGGATGAATCCATGTTCTTTTATGAATCCTACTTAAACAATCTTTATTATTTCATTCAATTACATAAATTTAAATTCTACCAAACATAATTGGTTGGATTGATTTGTTTACATTGCTAACTTGCATAATTTGTAAGCAAGACGTGAAAGTAATTTTCATCGAACAAAGTTCGATGTTACACTTCCGGATAAAATGATAATCTAGATGTACGCATATATATTTTCTATACAGGTCTTTACCAAAATTGAGCAGCCAGGATGAAGAAGGGGGGGCTGGTCATGGCTATGGCGGTGGGCCGCAACATTTTGAACCCATTCCTCATGATCATGACTTTTGCGAAAGAGTCGTAATAAACGTAAGTATTTAAAATGGGGAATGAGCAGAAATAAATGGTTTTAATTTTTCTTCACTATCATTAGGTGAGCGGGTTAAGATTTGAAACCCAATTGCGAACTTTAAATCAATTCCCTGATACGTTGCTGGGAGATCCGACTCGAAGGTTACGGTATTTTGATCCCCTGAGAAATGAGTATTTTTTTGACCGTAGTCGACCGAGCTTCGATGCCATTTTGTACTATTATCAAAGCGGTAGGTTGAAAGAAATCAAATTAATTCTCTAATAAGAAAATAAAATTTGAAAAATTTAAATTTAAAATACCCTCCACATCTCCATTTACAAATAGAGTTGGAAGAGATGTACAACTGCTACTTACCCTGATTGACATATTAAGTAACGTTTCCAATTCTGCGCGAAATAGATTTTTATGAATTGTATTGTGTATCTGAATTCGACCTCGCCCATTTTTGAAATATCAATGGATGAAATATGTGTATGTAAATTTCAATTTTGCCACAAGAGATTTCGATAATGGGCGTGAATCGATTCATATTCTGATGCTGATCAAAATGATAGATTTTTTGAGTCTTGGACTCCTCTTCCTAGGCGTTGCTTGTGAATGCATTAACAAACCTAATATATTCTCCATTTTATGTGGAGGGTATTATAAAAAGTGGTTAAGGGACGAGTGCGTTACACATAACATATTTGACTTTGTTATATAATTTTATAAAAAATACTTTTTTATGCTTTTAATCGCTTGTACTCTTTTTAAGGTGGTCGACTACGCAGACCCGTTAATGTCCCTTTAGACGTATTTAGTGAAGAAATCAAATTTTATGAATTAGGTGAACAAGCAATTAATAAATTCAGGTAAGCAGGAAACGTAGAGAATTTTTACAGAAATTTGAGCACAAGTGCATTATCAAACATCGATCGTAACTGTACCACTTACTCCCTTATCGGTTCAACTGTCAATTATGTATACTATGAATTGCATACCGAGTGAAAATAGTCTATCTGGTATGTGTCGCATGAATCCAACTCATCAAAAACTTTACCAAATCTGAAGTTTTTTAAAACATATCATCAATCATGCACTTACTTTGTCACTACAAATTCAATGACCAGAAAAAAGCTTCACAAATCCAACGAGATATATATTTTATATTTTTGATTAGCAATAAGTTCCAAGTCGATCTAACCATGTCTACCAGTCCTTTTGCGTACGTCGAGTATAAACTTTTTCGCCATTGAAAAATATACATATAAACATATATTGAATTAGATTGAAGTGTTTCGGGTGAATAAATTTGAACAATTGACGAGAAACCTTAAAAGTCCATAATTTGAAAACAACTAAATTATTGTAGAACGTGAAAGGATGCGGAAAATAAGTTTTTCGTGAAGAAAATTGAAATTGACATGTATCACAGGAAAATGCGGGGGTTCAAACCCAATTAAATAAAAGTAACATTTAGAAATGGTGGAGCATGAGTTCTTCAACAAAAAGTAATAAACATGGCTGAACTCGGGTACTGGATACAAAACAATGCAACATTGAAGTGTTTATATGTCATTCCCACATCTCCTCTATGTTTCCCCATATTCTTCAACAGTGGCATAATTTCATACGACAACATTATAAAGCTCCATATATGTAGCATGTATTTATTTACATAATGTTTGTATGTACTGCCATAAAATATTTTCTTTTCTTCGGGTTAGCTTACACGTTGTGCTAGCTAACCGGCATATTATTTAAATTGATTTGTATATTTAAATTCTTTAATAACCGTTACACACATTATGCATTTTAGAGAAGATGAAGGCTTTATTAAGGAAGAAGAGCGACCTTTGCCGGATAATGAAAATCAAAGGAAAGTCTGGTTACTGTTCGAATATCCGGAAAGTTCTCAAGCAGCCAGAGTTGTAGCCATTATTAGTGTATTTGTTATTTTACTATCAATTGTTATATTTTGCCTAGAAACACTACCCGAATTTAAGCATTATAAGGTAAGTCTAGGTCCATTAAAACTAAAGTACAAACATTATACACGAATGAATGGGTAGCTTCCGTTAAGTGGGGTTCTATTTAAATTTTTAAAACGTTTGTGGTCTACTTGGTACACCTAAAAAAAGGGGCGTCAGGGACAATGTAAATATATATTCTTGATTAGCAAGTGAATCTGAGTCGGTGTAGACATGTTCGTCCATATGTTTACATGTCTGCTATTAAAATACCCACAATCAATGAAAATTCGAAAACGAACTACTTTATCCATCGATGTGCTAAATATGGCTGGGATCACATGACAGACATGCCCACAGTTTTCAAAAAACACTCCTTGTAAGCTTTGAGGAATTGTAGTATTTCAATGATAGTTAGAGGAGAGCGAATTTGTATAAATGCCACGCCTCCAGTTTAAGTCTGGTACAACAGTGGAGGGTACCTCATGATTAGACTTGAACAAAAAATAAAGATTTTTAATGGTTTTTTTAAGGATCTTTAGCACACTAGATCAGAATAAATTAAATACAAATAATTTGTTGTTAAATGCGCGATTGCAGGTGTTCAACACAACTACAAATGGCACAAAAATTGAAGAAGATGAAGTGCCTGATATAACAGATCCTTTCTTCCTCATAGAAACGTTGTGTATAATTTGGTTTACATTTGAACTCACTGTCAGGTAAGGATTTATATTTCGCTTAAGAATTCCCGTTCATGAGACTTTATTTTCTTTCGCGGTGCCACAGGTTCCTCGCGTGTCCGAACAAGTTAAATTTTTGCAGGGACGTAATGAATGTTATCGACATAATCGCCATCATTCCGTATTTTATTACTTTGGGAACTGTAGTAGCCGAAGAGGAGGATACTCTAAATCTTCCCAAAGCACCCGTGAGTCCACAGGTATGTTTCTTCGTGCACATGCTAAAAGTAAATCAATTTGTTAAAGAAGAATAAATAAAATGTACGGATTTTGTTCACAATTGACCACACACACGAACGTTTCGAAAACACTATTATTAAGCGTGAACATAAAAATGATAAATTTTTTATTTGAAAGTAGCTTGTTAAGATTTTTCCTCCGTCCTGTCTTGAGTTCTTTTAATTTTAATTTAATTTAAAAAAAGGAATTTTTGGGAAATGGACGTTTAAAGCCGCCTTTTTGTTATAATTTAAAAAATTATAAATAATTTTAATTTTTTTATATTTTATCCTATTATCGTATGCCCTACGCATAAGATGGGGGGCATGTCAGGTTTGACATTCCGTTTGCAACACGCAGTAGGAGCTCAAAACTGTCAGACCATCAAAATTTGCTTCGATATAGACATGCACGACTATGTGTCCGTATGCCCCTGTGCTTGTTGGCATCAATATATCCGTGTTGCCTGTTTAGCCAGAGTTCGATGTTGGGTATAATTACGTGTGCCCATCGACCTTGGTTAGATATGTCCCATCTTCATAAACCTCTAGTGTGCAAGATCAAATTTGAACAACATGTTCCAATTTCGAAATTAAAGCAAGCGATTTCAAAATCTTGCTCACCAAAATGAGTTCCCAACTTGTTCATTACTTCATTCTCTTCACTCTGGCTGACAATACGGTAGAAATAAAATGTCACGGACATCTCGTTATCATAAAGCGACAGCGGATATAAAAATGACGGTATTGGATTTAAAACATTGCTCCAATAGTAAGTTGCACTGAGTGCACGGAAAATTATGAAATTGAAGTAAATATTTCAATACAATATAACACTAACCATCGAATACTGCCCGAACGATTGGAGGCAACATTTTCCCTCTGTCCAAAACTCATTTATAATTTACAGAATTGAAATGTAATTGAAGATTGATCAAAGCGCCCAGAATAAGTGAAAAAAAGTTTTACGTAATTTTTCATAAAGAAGTTGTACTTCGATGGTGGGTATCCAAATATTTGGCTTAAGCCAAATTCAGCTTAAAACGAATGCAGCTTTTTCACCTTCTTCCACCCGATTACCTTTCATAATTTTTATATTATTATGTATTTTATATATTTACATAACATACGAGTATATCTTATATGTCGTTTTATATAATATTTTGCTTTATACACAATATAAAATTACATATATACCGATTGTGTATACACATCTATCTTTATATTGAATTGTAATTTTTATAGGACAAGTCATCGAATCAGGCTATGTCTTTGGCAATATTACGAGTGATACGATTAGTTCGAGTATTTCGAATATTTAAGTTATCTAGGCATTCGAAGGGTTTACAAATTTTAGGACGAACTCTAAAAGCCTCAATGCGGGAATTAGGTTTACTTATATTTTTCTTATTTATAGGTAAGTTTCAAACACACTCACAAGTACTTGCAAACTTTACAAGAACACGTCAACTACAATAAGCACAACAAACACGTTCATTACCGAAAATATTTCGCAAACAACAAAGACGCGTTAACTTTTTCTGCGCTTTAAAATGAAATAACCTTTCACTTGGCTTTCGATGAAAGGCGCGTAGCCACACTTGGCTTTTAATTTTAATAATTTCCTTTTCACTACTTATACACTAATTCTACAGGGCCACAACTACGTATCTTTTGAATTGAATTGGCGTTCATTGTGGTGACGATTGACTATAACACTTTTCATTTCAATTATGTAAGACCATCTCACCATCGCTAACCGCTATGTGTAGTTCGCTTGCAGGAATGAAACGAATGTATAATAGTTTCTTTTCAAGGCAAGGAAGACCAAATCAAAGTTCTTCAACGATTTCATTCTAAATGAACCAGAGACCTCTAAATACCTCTAAATAAATAAAATATTTAGAGGTCTCGGTTTTATATATAGAACACACCAGTACACTTGTGGCAAATGCCACATCCACGTTCAATTATATCGATGGATTCAGAATCAAAATCTGAAACATTTTAACCACGTCTGTCTGTGCGGGTAAGCACATTTTTTGAGATATTTTGATGAAATTTGGTACAAGAACATGTATTTTCCCAACCGCGCTTTGAAGTGGACCATTTTTAGTACCCCTTTCCAAATAATGATATATCACGAAGAAACTTATATGGCAACAGCTCGCTTTTACTGACACAACTCAAGTGTACCTTACTTTGTGGAACTAAGTGGTATAGAGAATTATATGGTTGCGCTAACATTTTTAATTCTTTTCGAATGCTTCGTCATTTATTTATTGAAAGTGTAAGATGGCGGCAAAAGTGATTGCGTTATGTAATTGAAATGAAAACCCAATGCCCTTGTGGAGCAATTTATAAAGTGAAAAGTACTTTCATCAGTTGTTGACAAATATCAATGAACGGAAGCAGTGTCAAAAGATATGTGATCAGAGCCTCCTTTGTTTCTAAATATTTGTACCACAGAATATTTTCTAAAACTGAAACGAGGAGAATTACAAGTTATGCTAATATATTCAAAAACTATTGAAACTCTTAGTAGCGTTTTTTGGAAAAAACTTTATCTACAAAAGTTGTGAGGTTAGAAGAGGAAAAATGTGGATCATAGTTACCCCAAAACTTTTATATTTGAACTTTCTTTCACACGTAAAAGTTTCAACTACTAGTGTACGTGTGAATTGTTTCTCTCTCTTCGTTTCAGTTCTAGGCAATATTCTAAAGCAGTACTCTAAACCTGAACGACAACTCAGAAAAAATGGCCTACGAAACGGTACACACTACATACGTTTATAGGACATTAGAAAAGAAATACAAGGTGCAACAATTGTACTAAAAAGATTTAAGATAGAAAATGATTGTGAAATAATTTACTCGAATTACTATCTATTACTCGAGATATACTTTGACAGAGTGAAAACTATTTGTTAAGTGGTGGTCGTATGCAATTTTAACTGATAGTCCAAATGGATGAATGGACTGTGTTAAACAAACAGCATTCATTAGATGCAATGGAACTCTAATGATTTTACTGTTATCTTTTCTTTTCACAAACTCGCTTACATTAATACTTTTCTCTGTTATACCGTATACGCGAACGGGAAACCAAAACTAATTGAAAGTCACATATTTTTCATTTGGAAGAATTAAAATTGCATTCATTCTGCTTCCTACGATTAAACTCTACTCAAAATTTAACAAAATGTACTGGCGTTCTGAATTGCACTCTTGTGAATATTGTTCATTGCTTTCCTCCTAAACACGTTGCATAATACTCATTATACTAAATACTACACATCTTCACAGAGAGTGCTTTAATGTATTGATTGATATATTGTATGAGTCCTTGTGACTGAAAGTGGTAAAAGTTCACTTTTGCAAAACATCAAAACTTGAAAAATCATGCAGATATATGACGAATGAAATACTTAAGACGACTTACTTCGCTCATATGTTGATTTTTAAAATTTGTGAAATTTGATGGTATTTCAAACAATGTCAACGTTTTATGAAAGATATTAAGATAAAATTGCCCAATAGCTTTCATAATAGTCTAGATATTGATGCTGATCAATTGGGCTGAGTGCCGCCATTTAGGAGATTTATTTAGTCTAGAGAGGCCCATTTCGCGCACATGAAAAGAGAGATACATCTGAGTGTCCATTTCTCGTATATTTATTGTCAGATTCCGCCCATTTCTTATATATAGAGGGTAAGAATATATATAAAATGTTGACTAAATGTAAACTTTGCTTCATTTTTGGAGCAGTAAGAGATTTTTGTCAACCGGTTTTTCCGATTACCATTAGGAAACTACTAACATACACCAAGGATGTCTGCAGTAAAACGCAAGCTCGATATCTCTCAATTTTAACGGTTAACGTGTGCCCCACGTAACTTTCATGTCCACGATACTGGAAACTTTTGCCCCTTGCATTTTTGCACCAACGTTTTCCTTTTAGTTACGCTCGCGGTTTTATTAACAATGCAGATAAATACAGATTACCGAATATTGAGAGCAAGGCTTGACCTTATCAATCTGCATCATTAAATAGTTTGTAAGGCTAGAGTTAGGAAAAATAAAGAGTGAATTTATTCTATTGATTGCGAACAATGGAATGAATGCGTAATTAACTCCTCCCAACATTCTCTACTAAATGTGGACAGTTAAGAATTCCGTGGAATATAATTTTAAGATTTTAGTGCCAGTACAAATCTTGGGTAATTGTAGATTCGACCTGAGCCAAGTATGGCTTTTGTTCTTGTTTTAAAGAGCTTAGGCATCCCAGAATTTAGTTATAAAAGTACACAAAAATGTATTTAAATAACTTCACATGCCTACACATGTCCTTAATAGTTTTCAATAAAGATAACGATTAAGATTACTGCTCAAAGAAGAAAAAGTACAAAATTCAACATTTACAGCTTTTATGTCAATTTGAAGTGTATATTATAAAATATGTATTATTTATATCCTCGCCATTAACAAATCTGAAAAATAAGAACAGAGAACCTTCACCATCAAAATATCATAATAATTCATTAATTTTCTAGGCGTTGTACTCTTCTCGTCGGCGGTTTATTTTGCGGAAGCTGGAAGCGAAAATTCCTTTTTTAAGTCCATACCTGATGCATTTTGGTGGGCGGTCGTTACAATGACAACCGTTGGATATGGTGACATGACGTATGCAAAAATTTTCTTTACTTTACTCTTTCTTGCACCATAATTCTTTGGCAATTCTTGTTTGAATTTCGCTTCCTCTTAATTTTTTTCATTTCGTAAGTCAAACATATACTAAGTAAAATAAAAATATCTTTGCTTTCATTTTAAAACTGTTCAAAAAATCTACTCTGCTTAATTTCTAGAAAGTCATCAAACAGTTCTTTTGCTAGGTATAAGTTCTCTCTACTTAATAATATTTATTATTGTACATAAAAGGTTCATTTTCAATTCACGAAACAATTTATACGAATCATACCCTTCTCACGAAATAGCTTACACACACACAAATGACTCTACGATGAGTAGTAGAAGAATTGGTATTTTGTACGCTTGTCGTTTTGTACGCGTTAGGCTACTTTAGAAATAATGCTGACTGAATTAAGGGACACACAAAACCTTCTGATAATATGTACGTGCGTACATGTCAAGTTTCAAAAATCCCCCGAAAATGAAATATTCAATATTTTTTGTTTCTGCACTCCATTCCTCCATTTTCTATTTCTATCATTTAAACACACTTTCTTTGCTTTCTTACCTTCGGCATGTTGATTTGTACTTTGCTCTTAATTATGATTGCATACAGCCGCTTTCTATGTACATACATACGCCACATATATGAAATTGCATGTAAAACAATTGAAGGAAATGCGCCATTTAAAGCAACCCTTTCCACACCACGAAACGATATTTAAATACTCTATTATCATAAATATGATTACACTAATACATATTATTCTAATAATACGGGGCAACATGTTTCGTGCAAATATGTCAATTAAAAAATGAACACCAAAATGAAATTATTATAATTTTGTGATAAACATTGAATAGATAGAAAATAAACATAAGAGGTCATTCTATTCGGTTGCTAGTTAGTTGGGTTTAACGATTTTCGAAGTCACATGTTGCTAGTGTCATAGAGCGCCGTTTTTCGTATACAACCTCACGCCTTGAAGATGCTGGGCCGATGTAAGTATTCACTACGGAGTCAAACTACATGCATACATATTAACAAGATTGTAAAGAGTACCTCACTGTGTGTATGTGTGTGTCAATCACCTAAAATTTGAAAATAACTTTCATTACTTATAAATATGTTTCTGAAACCCTTTAAAGTAATTTAATGTATAATATTTCAGAGAGCAGTCCCACCATAGAATATTACCTAAAACTTCCCTTCGTTTGTAACATCAACAAACATAATTTTTATTGACGTATAAGTATTTTCTTAGAAGTTTTATTATTTTTACATTCCACACCATTAATTTTATTACTATTTTGTGTAATCACAAAGTGGTTTTGATCGGTTCATATCTGAAATTTCGTCTCCATGTGATGATTTTTTAATTTGAACGAGAATAGTTTCTTAGCTTAATAATTTGAATCTGATCAACCATTGTGAGAACCTACCATTAATAACATGTCGCTAAGTGACTTTCATATAACAACGATTTACATTTACAGATCTAAACCGGATGGAATCGAGGACAATATAGTCTCTTTTTTTTACCACAAAATGTAGAATATTATTCATTTTACACATAATATTTTTTGTTAATTTTCAAATAATGTTTCAATATATCATAGTTTGAAAAGAGTCATTCACTTTTAGAATAAAAAATTACTATTTCAACGCTTTTCCCCTAAAAAATACTCAATTCATTAAAGTTCAAGTCTTTGATTTTAACTCTGAGGAACATAATTGATTAAATCACCTAAATTAAATGACGAGTCATCTTATATGCTTCATTGAATTTAATGAATTATAGTTCTATGATTCTCCAAGAAAAGAATTCAATTTTTTCTATTCAAAGAGTTACAAACGGTCGGGCTGACCGACTACAACATTTTGACTTTTAGGTAATATTCTGTGGTGCCACAACGTTCTAATGGAACTGATATGAAAATTAGCAAATTCATATATTATCTTAATATTGAAGATAATTACCTCTTCTTTGTTATGAGTTTTATTTATTTAAATTTTATTTCACATTTCCTTGTGTATGGAAAAATTAAAATCGTAGCAATTTTCTAGACATGTGGAATAAAACTAATTAATTACAAATACAAATCAGTCCATACTATGCGTATGATAAACAAAATGGTTCACATCTTTTTTTCACAGTTCCCCTCGGAGAATTATGTACTTTTAATAAACAACGTGTCGTGATGTTTCATGGTGTTTATTGGGATTGGGTTTGACTGTATTATTCTATTTTTCTGAAATACCATTTTGTTGGCAGCTGGGGCCATCAATATATTTTTATATAAATCCATTCAAGCCAGTACACGAACTGTATTGTTTCAATGAAATTGCCGGATATCTTAAAATATTCAATGCTTCCTGGATGCACATTTTACTTTGCGATAACTTTTTTGAAAATTGAATAAGATGTCATGTACTTTCTGCTGCTACTCCATATTCCTTAAATCAGCTGCGTTAAATAACCAAAACATTCATAGTATTTTTTCAAGTTCAAATTGATTTTTTCAAATGACGAGGCATGCATTCTTCTACATAATATCAATCTTCATATCGACGCCTTACATGTGATCTATACCTTTTTTAAAATTGACACGTGATCTATACTTTTTTTTTAATTGCGTTTAATATCTGGTACATAAAATGTATCATTAAGGCTTGCCGTGCCGTTCAACAAGAGGTGTTTGCGGCATTCGATTTTTGTTTATTCGTTGTTGGTTAGTTGCAATGCACCAATTTATGTGGGATGCAATTGTACAGCAATCAAAGTTAAACCATTTGTGTAAAAAGTTATTTAATAGCATCAGTAAATGCGGCTCATTGTCACTTGGTGAAGAAACAGAATCCACAAATTAGTCAATTGGGCTCAACTTTAGAACAAGATAATGGAATCGGCCAATTTTCATTAAGGAATATACACTTTTAAAGGGAGAAGGTGCTCTAAAAGAAACCAACCTTTGGATCAATATATACTCTTGTATCTTGTTTGTATCTTGCAGACAAATTCACTTGGACAGCCAACACTCGAACGGATGGACGGACTATAGATAAATCTATTTAAAGTGATTCGAAATCGATTGATATAATAAAAAGTGCTCTTTAGCCTTTACACAAGAAGTCGTTGGGTAGAGTATGAAAAACTTTGACGTACATTCTTTTTCCATGTGATCAATTTTTCTACAATTACATTCAGTCTGCATTCTGCTTCTTACATTTATGTTTGTAATTCTTTTTGGAGTTACTTTTCTTCACATAATTAGCTTCCCTATTTCCATTATTTTAATCAGTGAGAGTGAATCTGCTTTTGCCTCATTCTTGGCAGTTTTTCCTTCCTTTCTGTAACTCATTCAACTTCGGTATACTTCCATTGCAGTATTTCCATACATAGTTTTGATGAGCCTTTCTATTTTGACATTGGTCACACTTATTCTTCTTATATAAAGAAAACATATTATTTGATTTTTGATCCTTTAATATTGAACTCTTATTCGCCCAGTAAATATGGGCTCGGACATATAACTTGTTTGAATTTCTCCAAGCAAGGCAACACTATGTGTTACGATTGAAAATTTTTCCAGACGTATAGTTCAAAACTTATTCACAATTACAAATAAAAATCGATATGTGACCTAGAAATTATATTTGAACAAAAAGTGCTGCTTGTTATATTTTAGCAATAAGTTCAAGCGTGCGGAGACTACCAACACTTCTGACGAAGAGACCTTATTAGATGAAACATATTCTATATGGATACAAAAAAATACATAACACTTGTTGGGTTTTCACGCTTTTTTCTAAGCGTTTCGACAAAGTGATATCTACTTATCTATCTACACATACAATACATATATATTATATATATATATATATTATACACTATGATGGTGGGTGGAAAAAGAATTATTGAATAACAGTCACGCCCAAAAGTATCAGAAAATTTTGCTTGGTGCAGAGTTCCTCCATTGAGATAATATGTAAATTTAATGCACTTTAGTGATCGTTAAAAGGAGCCCAACTATTAACATGCAACGCCCTCGAATAACAATGTGGAGGCTACTCCTCTTTTGGTTTAGTCAAATACACTTGTCTTCAATTTGGTATTAGGTCCTTTGTAAAAAATTTCTCATTCCTATAATAACAATATAGAAATGTCAATATGGGTTTTCAATAAGACATAACAATTTTGTATTTAAGACGAACACATCCTTGAATGATTTTTGTGGATAAATTCGAGTCAAAATTTCACTATTAAATATGTTTGAGCCAGTGAGATAATGTACCGATCGAAGTATCGAAAATATTACAACGTAACCGCTTCAGTTCAAAATGGACAAATCAATCGCGATTCCACGCTGTTCACAAGAATTAGAAATCTCTCAAACCATATTGTGGCGAATTTTGTATAAAGATCTTGCCTTACATCCCTTCAGGAGCAAATTAATTGAAGAACTGAAGCCTCTTGATGATTTGAAGAACGCCAACTTCTCCGATTGCGCTCTGATAAAGTTTGAAAAAATCCTTCATTTCATTTCGGCACCTCGCCCATGCGATTTAATGTCATTGGATTTTTTTAGTCGTTGGTTTGTACCAACAAACCAACATCATTAGAGGACAATATCAAAAACGGAATTGCCAACGTTCCGTCCGATATGTGTGAAAGAGTGACGGAATATTGGCTCCAAACGTGATTGAATTCCATCTCTAAATGTAACATGTATACTGAAGCTGGAATAAATTTCAGTCCAATAGCAAAATTATTTTGTGTTTTAGTTACATATAAAATTATTATGTCCTAATTGAAAAGCCCCTGTGTTCGTCATTTGAAATAAACATTAGCAAGTTCCTTCGCCTCACACACACGTAACATGCATACATGCGTACTCTCATTAATACCCCTTCAAGAGTTCAATTGTTCCCATTTTTTACTCTTTAATATAAATTCTATTGCATATGTGTAAATTGATGTATTCCATGCATACTTATACTTATACTTAAATATGATTTTTTTTACCAAAAAAAAAAACATTTCCATGAAAAACATAATGTGCGAGCAATACTAAGCATTTATTGTTTCTTTATTCTTTTCGTTATTCGTTATTCGTTATTCCTATTTAATAAGATATGATACGTCTCCGAATAATACATTTTTTATGTACATATATACTTTATTTCTATATATGTAAGTAATCAAAATTCAAAATTTTACTTTTATATTCTTTTTTATTTGTATTTTCATTTGCTTTTGATCGTTCGTTCCTACTCGTTTTATACACCGTACTCTTCACTTATGAAAAAAATCTGTATTTGATCAAAACTTGCCACAATAACAAAAAATATATATAATAACGAATAAAAACAACCATACCAACCGCCATAATATTCGTAATAAATACTTGAATGTGTCGTACAATGACAATAATAATAACAATAACAAAACTATATCATTTATGAACCATCACCAAATATAAATGAATGTAATATTACGCAATATGTGGAATTGAAAACGTACGCGTGTATAGGCCGGTTGGAGTTTGGGGTAAAATTGTGGGATCACTGTGTGCGATTGCTGGTGTGTTGACAATTGCTCTACCGGTACCGGTTATAGTCAGTAATTTCAATTATTTTTATCATCGCGAAACGGACCAGGAGGAGATGCAGAGCCAAAACTTTAATCATGTCACTAGTTGTCCATATTTACCTGGTACTTTAGGTAAGTTGGATCAATACTTTCGTTTTAGTCAAAATCTTATTAATAAAAGATTTGGCTGGACTGTACACAGCTATTAGCTTAACGTGGAAACGTCTTTCACTTAAAAAACAAAATATTTTCTGTTACAACCCACATTCTATTTAATATATATCCGCAGATGATGGTCCTATTTCGATCATTGTTGCATCGTTTGAATTGAATTTGAATGATTGCGGCTATTTATAATTTTTTACGGTTCCACTTATGCTTGACCAAAGTTGAAATAGATTCTCATCCATTAGGGGTTATGACACCACTACTTGCTTTGCGACCTCTATGTATCATATCATTTGTTTTTTAGGTTCATCTTTTGCACCCTGGAAATGATGTAGGTAAACAAATTCCACGTCATTCACTGACATGGTCCCGATACCTAATTCTACATTGTTTGTAAGATTTTAATACATAGTGAAAGTTTTCTATATACAAACCAAATCAATATTTAAGTGCAGATAAAAAAGTAAGAAAACTTAGACCAAATCTTAAATACCCTCCGCATCTACAATATTGCACCCAGTTTTCCGTGGACTACGTTTTTTGGTAAATTGTGAGCGTGTCAGTTATCTGAATACACCCTTTTTTGGCCCTTCGATGGATGGGATTATAATAATTATAATAATAGAAAAGCCTGCCGATTTTCAACTTAATATTTTCAACTGGTGGCATATTTCTCTCGATTGTAGGCGTGACAATTGACCGATTTTGTCCATTTTAAATGGTGATCGGCATGCAAAAATTAAAAGTATCTGTACAAAATTTCAGCTCAATATCTCATAATTTACGCCCGCAAGAGTGCTAACAACAGACAGACACACGGACATACATGTCTAGATGGAATCAGTTTTTGATGCTGATCAAGAATGTACAAATAAATACATATATATATGGTCTCTGACGGCTACTTCTGAGTGTTGCAAACGGATTGACAAACTATAGTATATCGCCCATCTGCTTTGTACAAATTGAGATTCTATCTGAAGGAGTAATTATTTTTAACCTACATCATTTCTCGCCCATAAATAAGTTACAGGGTGCGGCCCTTAACGAAAAATCTTTTTCTCATACCTACTCCAACTATATAAAATCCATTTAAGTGCCCTTTTTTAGAAGACGTTTTCACGTCAAAATAATTATGAATAATTTAACCTACGTTTCTGAGACAGATGTCTGTGTTTGGTCTGCAGTAGCCTAAAAGGCAACTTCAAGGTTATTATTGCGATCAACCAGCAGGTATGCTTATCTTATTTTTGTATGAGTTTCGCCTATACCAGCAGTATTGGCATAAGAAAAGGTTGCGCAAAACACGGGCAGACTTTTTGTATATATTAAAAAATATGAAGTTCTTATAAGACTGTGAGAGTTTATTTTATTTTAAGGTTTTCTAACACCTTCGCTTTCTTAAGTATTTCCTGGCAACAGTCCACTACCGCGCGGTTTTTTTTCTGGGTTTTGACCCAATAAAACGCTTCAAAATACTTATTGATTGCAGGGATATTTCTCCAGTTATATAATTTGTACATTTTTATTTACAACGATAAGAAGAATTTGAACAACTTTGGTAAATTTGTAACTTGTGCAAGTAGGGTAAAAGGTTAAAAGTTCACCGATTATACATGACCTAAAAAAAATTAAAAGCTTTCTCCCACAAGTGTACAAAAATCGATTTGATCTTAATAGGGATGAAGAGGCTTAGGAACTTGTCTTCACTTAATGTTTATTGTATTTTCATCTCCACACTCTTCCGTTATTTTCCTAAATAGCACAATTTTGATTAGTTTATCTGGCAAAAAGGTAACCTTAGTTGTTAGTTCTCTTCATTAACTCAGTACCAGTACCAGACCCATGGCATTTGTAAAGAGTCTTTTTTGAATACAACCCAAGCCAAATAATTACTTTATTTTTTATATAAGTATCAAAGCTGTTATTATCTGTGATCCTGAGGGCAAATATTTTCAATTTGTAATTGTGAAATCAATTTTTGTGTTTCTCATTGTTTGCTGTTGATGTTGCTTTATCAATATGTCAACAAGTAGGTCAACATTTCAAAAAATCATCACTATCTGAGTCCTCATCTGATATAATGGATTTGGATGATGGTGTTCCATCAACTCCAAGGCTGACTGATACACGCCCTGTTCACACAATGGTTCCATGTTTGGGAGTGCATCATCATCACCAACGAGAACAAACTACAAGCCTGCCTAAAACGCCTCAAGAACAACAACAACAACAACAACAAATGCCTCTAAATAAGCAACTGCCGTTACATCAACAGCAACAATGGTTACAAAATGGATATAAACAATCTGCCATAAATGTTATCACTGCCGATAGTAGTACTATCTCCTACAGGCATAATAATGCTTTGGCTGTTAGTATCGAGACCGACGTTTGACTACTGGGTAAGTCAACGCATTTGACAATTCAATTCAACCTTAGCTTAGCCATATTTTTTGTTCCCATTTTAAATTACTCAATATTTCGTTTATGTATAAAAATTTTGTATAACTCTGTCATATCAAAAAAATAGTAACAAAAGAAAAATCTCTTATCCTGTGACAATAAATCTTTAATATGAAACTCTACAAAATGTATTGTTTAATCTATTTGTTGTTGAGCTGTGGAAACGACCCTCAAAGGCAAAAAATGCAGATGTTTGTATGTTGCTTCACCATCTACTAAAAATGGGCGGAATCGTATCAAAGATAGGCCCACAATTTGCAAACAACTTTTTTTGGTGCAAAATTCGACTGTTGAGGTTTGATACACACATTTTCATTCCATGTCACTTGGATCCTATTTAAAGTAGCAAAATTAGTTTAGTGTCACGCAAATGTGATGTTAGACATATATATTTATGTAATCACTTACTAAATATAGACAGTATTGGATGCATGACTGAAGTTGAAATATAATATAATATTTCGCTTCAACTTTATAACCATGAAGTGGGGCTTATAAAACCATTAGTTGCGTTGGGATGTATTTTTAACTTAATTTTCATTTTTAGTCTCATATTTTTGGCACAAGCTGAAGTATCAATTAGGTAGATCGCATAAATCCTTCTGTATCTACAACAGAGTTAACGAGACATCATAGGAAAACAAGAAAAAATGTCATAGTCGGTCAAGAGCCCGATCATTTATCACTTACACCACTTGCTTCCAAAATTTATATTGTATAAACTTTGTTTGTTGTAACAGTAAACATGTCGTATACGTGATCTCGTGAAAAACCTTTATTGATGCATTCGGCCCATTCGGCTCGTGGCAAAGAGTACATTGATGTTGATAGAAAATAATACGCCCAACTTCAAAAATTTACTAAATCGGGCCATATTTAGAACCCTTCCCTAGTGAAATGGAAGTCTTTATATGCCAAAAATCGTAATTCATAATATTTCTTGACAAAATTTTGAGAAGAACAGTTAATTAGCTTAATAATTTGTTATGTGAAATTTGGTATCGAGAAATCATTTTTAGAACGCCTTCAATGACTTGTGTGGCAATACTTTACGTTTACATATACAAAGAAATTAATTGCAGCATAATTTGTCAAACTAAGTGGTGCAGGGTAATGAATGATCGCGGTTGCTATTAAGTTAACTAAGTATTTACCAATTTTAATTTAAAAAATATAATTAATATTTTTGTATCTAACCCACAAATTATATATATATTTGATAGCATCATAATCTAAGTCGATCTAGCCTTGTCAGTTCGTGCGTCCGTATATGGGAAGGTCGTATATTTTGAGATGTAAAGCTCAAATTTTGTACTTTTATTTCTGGTTTCTGCGTCATATAATGACGTCCTTTATAATAAAATGTTATATGGAGAGGGGATCAAAATTTGGTCTGATCGGGTCCGAATTTGGCATAGTTAATTATTAAACCAATTGCAAGGCTTTCCATGGTTTTTCAAAATATATTCAAAATTGCAATTTTTCGTCACATAAAGACGGTCTTAAAAATTGTCCAATTTTAACCATTTTCAATAATGTACGCCCTTGTACCAAACACCGCACAGACAGACATAGTTAAATATATTAACTTTTATTTTAAGCATTCTTAGTTTAGCAGTTACAAATATCCGCACATATTTAATTTCAATCTTACCGCTTATGGTATAGGGTGTAAAAAACTTTGTCTAACAAATTCTATCTAATGCAGTAATTATTTTTAACCTACTTGCACTCATTAAAAAGTTATATGGGGCGACCCTTAAGGTAAAAATTTACTTTAATACTCTACCTTGAAAGACGTTACCACGTCAAAATCTTTGAATCAATAATTTATGGATAGACAGATGCGTTTACAATTTATAAAAAAAAAAAAACACCTCAAAACCTACCAATTTGACCGTTGAGGTGAAATGTAATATACATTTCTATAGTTTGAAAAAGATGGCGTCCAGCCGCGCCCTTAAATCTGGAGGATATCTAAGATTTATTCTAAACGAAGCATAATTTTTTAGCATGCAAGTTGAGTCAATTCCAAAGTGAAGGGTTGGTAGTCTTTGTATGCTGGTTGGTATTGAAATGTTTAAAATTGGTCAACAATGCAACGACACCTAAAGAAAGTGCATACTGTAAGAAGTTTTTTCCATATTACTCAGATATTATATGCATGGACCTGCACTGTTTCGATTCATCGGTGGTGGGAACTCAAGATCCAAAAACGTAGTGTTCCTCCTATACCCTCCACATAAGATAATAAGTTTGTCATTCTATCCATCACACCCAGTAGACGTCGGAGACCCTACAATGTATGCATTCTTAATTAGCTTCAAAAACTAGGCGGACCTAGAAATGTATATCTTTTTGTCCGTCATTGAGGTGCCCATAAGGCCGAATGTGGGCCAATGATAGTAAATATTGAGCTAAAATTTTGCACTTCTAGTATCTGCACGCAGATTGCTATTTATCTTGGGCAAAATCGGCCAAGGGCTACGCCCATAATTGAACTATTGTATTACGTTGACATTTAGTATACATATCTATAATTATCTCAAACATTTATGTTCAAATGAGCGTTATTAGATAAGGGACACGTAACAATTTAAAAAGAAAACTGCATTCAGCATGGAACTCGACTTGGAAGTTAATACGTAATACATACACAATACCCCGCGCCCATCTTGTATATTTAGATGTGGAAGGTAATTAAGATTTGGTCTAAGCCAAGTTTTGTTTTCTAACTTATTTTTATTTTTATTTCCTTCTCTAATTGAAGCAGTATAAGAGATTTGTGCAAATTTTATTATATATTTGATTCGAACCTTCTCATATTAAAATATTATTTATTTAAATGAAAGCAAAAATCGAAAAAAATTAAGCTTTTGTTTTTTTTTTTTGCATTTTTTATATGTGAATGACGGAATAATATTCTCCAAAATACTTACACCATGACCAATATTAAATGTTAAAAAAATCCTGCCTTGAAACTTCTTCTTCTTCATACCCGTACGTATGAATGTTTGAATGTTTAATAGTAAAAGAGATATTAAGCGCAATACATTGGTGTTATTTTCCGAAACATGGGATATCAATCGACTACCAAAGCTGTTACAAAATTACAATAACTTTAAGTAAAATGATTTTAAATTAATTTTACATTTAAAGCGATTAAAAATTTAAAATTAAAAATAAATCATAAAAACATCGAAACATGATCAAAACTAGCAACTTACAAAATCAATGATAAACGCAAAAAATAATCAGTTTAAAAATACATTAATACAAAAACAATAAATGAAGAATCAAGGATACAGGATAAAGGCTAAAGGGTATGTTTAACTTAATTAACTTAATTATAAGCTGCAACAAGTGCATGAGAATGAGAATGAGTGCGAAGGTTAATCCCTGCAAGAGTACTTCTGCGCTAGATAATATTTCAGCAGAAATGTAAATATATATTTGTATCGATGTGTCGATAAGCAAAGATGTACATACTTTTTGAATACGCAACAAACATCCAAGCATAAAGTTAATCAAACAACAACAGTCACAACAACATATCAAAGAATTAATTACTGTAAACGAGTAACAAATGTACAAACAAAAGGAAAAAGGAAGTTTTAGTTTCGTTTAAATTTTAATAATATCAAGTAAAAAAGCTACACCCGCGGCTTGTGTCAAATTTTCGTAACCTTCAGCAGGCCTGATTATGATTTTGAGTTATTTTTTATCGCAACGGCCGTGGTCTACACGGGTAAAAGGTATTTGTACTACAAGTGGTGACAGTATCTGTTATTCGACCACTGTGGAAGAAATAATTATAAAAACAAATGCAAAATTTAAACTTTGTAGCTGAACAATTTGATCGATTTCGACCAATTGAAACTGGAAACTCTGCTCAGAAAACACATGAGACCGCGAGAATACCAACTAAGTACAAGTTACCTACCTACCTAACCGTCATTAGATTATAAGCCTGACCATTTTTTATTCTTTGAACTTTACTCCAAAAAATCTTACTACCGCAATCTGCTCTTAAGTCCTTATTTTAGAAGTAAACTTAAAAAGTCCATACACCACTAGGAACACCCAATGTACATCTCCTTAAATTTATAAACCTCATTTAAAATTATTTTCTAAATTGAAATAATTTTGTACGTTTGTTCCTACTGCCCTGTATTTAGTTTACAATTCACACTTTCACCCCAATGCCAAAACATATTGTTCCTTGACAAATATTCTAAATATTCTGAATATATATGATCAAAATTTTGCCCTGAATAGCCATTTATTATAGTAATACACTATTAGTATAATATCGCGTATACTGAAGTATACTGAAGGTTTGACCCAAGCCACTTACTTGTTTTCAAATAAAAAAATACTTGTTTTGACAATAAAATAAGTGTGCCAATCACGTTTTATCACTACTTTTTAACCAAATATTGATACATATCATTTATCAAGACTAAAATTGAAGTGTTTATTCTAAATTAGATCATTTGGGAAACTCCACTCATGCGAAACATTTTTCGAAAATGAAAATAAAGGAAATATAATAAATTTTAATATTTCTTATTCAACATTTTGTCACATTTATAAGGAGACCATACACTCTTCATATACTTAATTCATCAATTGAATTTTAGCGGTGCCTTTAAGTGGCGCTGCGTGGGGGCGTGGCAGGAATATATAGATTTATGTACATTTTTTTCTCATCTAAACCGCGTCCATTGTGACTTTACCTCTTTGTGTAGTGCGTTCATTATTTGAAAGCATACACATATATTAAGCTTTCTCTTCAATACTTTTTTCTTTAACCTGTACTCTATATATTGCCCCACATATATCGATTGAATTTTGCCTTGCTGGTTCTGTACGACCATTACAATGACATGTCTCACCTCCTCAAACGAGGAAACTAAACTATGCATCCTGTTGTCCCCGAGATATATTAACGCATTAAAGTGTTTACATCATTTTAATTTCACTTAAAATTTTGATTAATTGATTCTCCAGAAAAGTGGAAAGTTTGAATTCGGAATTTTTTTATATCCATCAGTCTTAGTCTTGTATTATGTACACTCTTGTTAATGTATTATTATAATTCATCTTTTTTTCTTAGATTTCATTAGTATATATAATAAATAATTGGTACAATCTACTAAAGTATAAACAAATCTATTTCAATTTTTCCAATACTTATTACACACGTCAACTTTTTTAGAAGCCTACAAAAACTCGATATATTGCAAAAATTTTGTAAAAATATAGTTTATTGTAATGATAAGTTGTAATAATAGTTATAAATATAATGATTAGTCTGAAACAAATTTTTCCTACTTTAAGTCATATTTTTGTACTTGATTTTGTTATTAAAATGTAACATGAGATTTGAGGGGTTAAGACAATTATCATGTTGGGTTTTTATATATTCGAAACACTTGAGTTCTTCAAAACAAAATATCAGACAAATTGTTAAATCTTTATTTAAGCAAATGTATTGACTACACATACCAAAAACTAATTTATTACTTTTAAGATAGTTTCGATCTTTAGAAACAATTAAAATTATTTCACGTTATTTGTTAACATGTAAAATTCTGTACCAAGGTTCGGCAACCTCTTCTGTAATCGGGCATATGTCTGAAATTTGAAAATTTGAAAGACGGTGTTTATGTAAGAGGATAAAATATAAATGTAATGAAAATAATAATATAACTTAAATTTATTACTTACGAACACATTGCACACAATACATAATTTAATACGATGCTTGGCCTTGCAAATTTTCAGCTAACTTATTTGGTACACAAGTCGAATTTCCAGTTCTTAGACGTTTGTCTAAATCAGTATAAATTTGTGCTATAACGGTTTTAGAATCCAGGCATTTGAACGCGTTGACGATTCTTGCTCTATACCAACCATATCTGTGTTTTTTCAGAAAACATAAGCTTGTGGGCTTTCGACGTCTCCTTCCGAGCGTTGCTTCACGTTTTGACCCATATCGTGATAAGAATAATTAGAAATGTAATTATTGAGAGAGGCCAAGGCTAAAAAAGTATTTTTAGTCCCTCTTCCACGATTGGTGGATGCTTCGATAGGTATTGTTTCTTTTTACTACAAAAGTTACAATTGATATCTCCATGCGTTTTTTATTTTAACAAAACGGACTCACTGACAGGCAGTCCATTTAGAATTTTACGCTGATCAAGTCATATATTAAGGTACATATGTAACCGGTCTTTGTATGGTCCCTAAAATATTTTTCTAGTCTTTGCAAAGCAATTATATTTTGATTGCCAACGCTAACAATAACAATGAAATCTCTAAATAGTTAATCCTTCGGATACAACGGTGAGACGCCAATAAAATACAAGCACACAGGAAACACAACTTTCGTCTTTATACGATATACCCATCCGTAAATAGTTTGAGGAGCCTAAGAAACTTTCTGTGGGTATTTGAAATTGTAACAATACTTTTGTACATACAAACACATTTTATTTGATAGATGAAATTAGTAATTTTCTTAACTAAATAATATATTTAAGAGTCCATTTACCACGTCATATGTAAATTGTATATTATAAACGTTAAATAATATACATTGTGAGCAAAAAAAAATGCAAACTCCCGGGTAACGTCATGAGAGGTTGAAAGGTTAAACTTTTTCGAAAAAACTTCAAATTCAAAAGTTTTAGCGTTAAAAGATGGTCCTTGGACCTAAGCCAACAATATTTGCACATAAAGTTCCCATGGGATTACTCGAGAGTTTCCATTTTACTCCCCAGTATATTGAAAGGCCTCGTTATTATAATAATAATAATAAAAATAGAAAAAGACTGGAAATAGTTATAAAAAAAAACAATAAATAGTTTTAACAAATATTTTAAGGTACCTAGTATGTTTATTTCTTTTTAAGTTTAAAAGAAGAAAAACTGATAAAATCATAATAGAAAAATTTGATGGTAAAAACATATGAATAATACGATTGTATAATTTGGCTTGGATACCCATCACCTTTCTAATATAGCTATTATTAGAATATATGATTTATGATAACCGAGCTTGCTGAATTTAGGCGTGCTTTCTGTAAACGCCTAAAGGTAATTCTAAAATGAACTTTCTGAACTATATATTTGAAATAATAACAGAAAGGTGACAGGAGCAACTAAACGTAGATAGAACCTCATAGAAAGTACTAATTGCGTAGGTCTATTTTTGGAGTTAGAAAGATTTTTTTTTAATCATAAAGGAACATATATGTGTATATACAGGCACATCTTGGACTAGTTACAAATGATCTTTATAAAAAGAGAGTTTTTCTTGATCCAGTTCCAATTTCTAATACTTAAATGTTGAAATGAAAATTTGCTTCAAAAATGGTCTTTTCATACCAATTCCATATATTAGGACCATAGCCCTACAACTTACTCAATTGATTCTCATATATTGTTCATTCCTTCCTTACCCTCCAGCTTTCACATTACAATGAATATTTCCTGCTGAAATATCTATTACTGATCTCCGCTCCACAAATTGACCTACTACCTTCATTACATAGTGTTTAAGTAAAATTAAAACTTTGTGAAAATTTAGAGTTTTTTCAGAACAGAATATGGGTGCAGATCTTAAAAATAGTTTGTTTCAAATATTTTCAACAGACACAAATATCCTTTTAAGCGCAATTAAATGTTAAAATTGCTTTAAGTATCTCGAGGAATCTGAGTCGCTCTTTTGGGGCAGTTTGTATCTCACTTTTGCAATCTAAATTGCTTCAGCAATACAAATAAAAGCTGCTTCCACGATTTCTTAAATATTTCCATAAAATTTAGAGCAAAGGCATGTCTTTACCCAAAGCCGGCCATACTTTTGAGAAAGGATTTATTTGGCGAAAATTCAAAACTCTTACAAGTTTTTAACAAGAATTGGTGAAGAGAAGTTAATTAGTTTAAGTATTATTAAATTATCTACTTTTGGGCCCAACGACCCCTTTTTAGAATCCATCCCTCTAAAATAATTTTTCACAAACTTACTTTATTACAACAAAGACTCGCATTTAATGGTTTATTGTACATTTTAAAGAAATTGTAGCGGCGTAGGTTGTTAAATGGCTTGACCGACTGTAACATATTCACTTGTTTCCAAATAAACTTGTTTTGATTACCACCAAACGTTATTCAAAAGTTATGTGAGTATATAAATATGTAAAAAGAACAAAAGAATGACAATTGCTAATAAAATGAGGTAAGTATTATTAATTATTCTATGTATGTTTTATAGAGTGCGTATTACTCTTCATCAGAAATATTTCACATAAAATAGCGAACATGCAAACTGTTTTTATTTTCACTAACTCTTTTGAAAATTCAAAGCACGATTTAACAAAAAAAAATTACCCAGTTTCGTTAATCTTCTTAATCGTAATATTTGTAAAATCCTATAAAGATCCTTCATCAAAAATAAATCAGTATATGGACAAACTACATAAAGAATTTAAAGCTATGCAGTCGCTTAAACCAAACCCAGTATTCATATATCCTGTGCCCAAAGAGGAGAAAGACTCTCACTTAAGTGAATCTTTGTCTACAAGTGATTTAAAATTTACACGAAATTACACGAAATAAATATTGTTTAAATAAACGTATGAATAAATGAACACACTTATCGTAAAGGTAGAACTAGATGTACAATAAACATACTCTTCAACATCAACTAAAGACACTACACGAGTCTTTTATGCATTAGAAGCACACCATAACCCCCACCATCATCATCACTCAACCACATGTTTGTTCAGATGTTTAAATGCCAAGCCTTATATATTTTTAATATATTTTTGAGATTTTCATGTCCATTGAAGCCATTCAAAAACGGACTCATTCTAATTTGCTTTAATTAATTCTAATTTGCTTCTTCATTATATTTTTTTAACTATTTTACCTTTGTTTTATAAATGTTTCTTACTTTTACTTTGTTTAGGTTGGTACATATAATATTATAAGGAATTAATTATTTCGTTTTTCTTTCAAAATGATCATTGATGCGAAACATAAAAATATACAGACCGGTTGGCTTCTGGGGTAAAATAGTTGGATCACTTTGTGTGATAGCTGGTGTACTAACAATCGCTCTACCTGTACCTGTTATTGTTAGTAATTTTAATTATTTTTATCACCGCGAAACGGATCAAGAAGAGATGCAAAGTCAAAACTTCAATCATGTCACCAGTTGCTCTTATATGCCCGGTGCTTTGGGTAATTGCTGCAAATAATACAACAAAGACCGATAACTTAGTAACCTTCTCCAATGAATTTATAGGTCAGCATCACCGAAAATCATCATTATCCGAATCATCGTCAGATATAATAGATTTGGATGATGGTTTTGATGGTACCACACCGGGTTTGACTGATCATACCGGTCATCATATAACTCCATTCTTGAGGAGTCAATTGACCTATGAAAAACAACAAATTCAAGCACAATTGCAGCAACAGCAATTATTGTTGCAACAACCACAAAATGGAGTTCGACTAAGGCACAATAATGCCATGGCGGTTAGCATTGAAACCGACGTCTGACTATTGGGTATGTTTATATATTTTAATTTTACTTTTAATGTTGCGCCCTAATTTGCGACTCGGATTTCAGAATAATAAAAATACATATTGCCATAGATATATTTAAGTCAACTATTGGGTCCATTTTGATTTTTGTATTCATGTACAGAAGCATCTCACTCTTACCCTTACACATATTTTCTCAAAGTTCAAAAACTCTCAAGACAATTCTCATTTGAAATATCTTTTCAATGAGAAAATGATTCTTAATTGAATAAATATTTGAGCTTACGTTTCACACGACAAATTTGCCAAAAAAAATGTTATATAAAGTTCTGCGGAACCTATGTAGTTTCTAAAGTGGTAACAATGTTTCCCACCGGACTCCTATAGATTTGGCATGGCTTGGCTTGAATATGTTGTATCCACTATAACTTTCACTTTCAAGCAGTGTATCATTCACTGTAAAACTATTTGTACTAAAAAAAAGGCTTGACTAAGGTTGTTAGACTGTCTTTAACCATTTTATACCCTCCACATAGGATGGCGGTATACTAATTCGTTGTTCTGTAACAAAATTAGTTTTGATTAAACGAAATTGAAACGCTTAAGGTCGCTAGGATTCTATAAAAATGATCAAAATTGGAGAACAGCTACGCCTACAATCGACAAGTGTCTCTAAGCAAATAAAAAAGTTGGGTCATGAAGTTGAACTTGTCTATAATTGGCGCCTCTATGCAAGTGCTTAAAAATGGGCGGGGTCTGAATATAAACACGCCAACGTGTGGATGTTATTTTATTTATTTATTTAGTTTTTTTATACAATTGCCTAAATGGCATAGTAATGAATGATATATTGTATCCTTAGAAAGTACAACTTATTGTAAAAAAATGTGGCATACGGTACATTTTACAAAGATATGGGTAGAATATTTTTTGTCAAGATTGGCGTGTGACACGTAAAGTATATTTTTGGTAGGTACTCCAGTATTTTCTATTGGGCTTGACCGAACGTAACACCTTCTTTTGTTATTTTCTGTGAATGTAGTAAAAGCCGTGGATCACAACAACATCAAGTGGCGTCGGGAGGTATTGCGTTGGATGCCTGAATTGACAGCGAAAGCGGTTTAAAGCTATAAAGGCTTGCGGAAATGCTTCAATCTGACCTCGTAGCCGAGTATAAATAGCACTTTTATGAAATTAAACTTAATTTTATATTCCACTCATATAAACAAACTTAACCCAAACAAAGCATTAAAAAAAGTATAAACAATAATAACGTCGAACAACAACAAGCCATAAAAACTGAATATAAACGCCAAAATGGCGCCAAAAGTTCAGGTCAGTAATTATTGTAATTCAGTAAAAAACAAGAAAAAAAAAGTATTAGAAAAAATCTCTCAAGCCGGAAAATTTAGCTTAAATTATCGCTACATTAGTTAACAAGCTATAAAATACAGGCCACACACTACCACCTATGTTGAAAGTTCTGTTTGTTAAAAAATAATACGTAAAGGCATGGTGAGTTATTTATGAAACTATAATAATAAACAAAACTGCCGTTAATTTAAATATAAAAACAACAAGCTAATAAAGTATATTTCCAAATTGTCTAAAAGCAAACAAAACAAATCAAACTTTTGTAAATAGATTAAAAAATTACAACAAAAACAAATGAATTTTATTTTATATATTTCCATTTAGTAAGAATGAATGCAATAAAAACCTAATACTTAATATCTTCCAACTACTTTTTAAGCTGAACTAAGATTATATTTTCAATTTTATACCCCCCACTTACAGGTGCTGGCATACAAGTTTTGTCGTTCCGTTTGCAACACCTCCCAGAAGACTTGAAGTGAAATATAAATAATTTTTCAGTGATGTCCGCCATTTGATCGCTCGCTTTTACTATGTAGTTCACATTCCGACAATTATCTAAACACACACACAAAGATGACAAGATCATGCAGTATTGTGCAGCAGCACAGTACTACTTTATACAGTTCTTTTCATTTCGGAATCGGACATATTTCCCCTTTTGAATTGAGAGCGCGGGCAAGGCAGTTTCAGTGATAGTACATTTGTGGCCATAATTATGAAATTGTTAAAAGATAAAGATAAATGAATGCAATATAATTTTTACAAATTCATTTATTGTCACTTATTATCGAAGTCAAAGTCTGAACAATGCATTAATGCAGCGCAGTCCTCATTTATGTAAATTACAACCTTGTATTCCCTGGTCTTTTCAAATTATGGGCACATATATATAATTTCATTAAAATTTTCGTTTTTACTGAAACTTATTTTTTTATTTTTTATTTATTAAGTTCTCAAAGTCATATAACAGTTATTCAGTTACTTTTGGAAAGGGTCCAAACTTAATTCAATTTTTGTTTATGTGAAGTTATCACACAACACATTTCACTTTCGCAATAAATTTTTCATTAACATTCATGAAAAGATTTTTGAATTCGTTCAAGAGCAAATCCGTTTATGTCTCTACAAAAACGTATATACTAATTTAGAACCCTTTCGTAAGAACGGTCCGATTTTAAGTGATGCGGAAGAACTTGCATTATCATAATTAAAATGGCTTGCAAAAGTTAAAATTACAAGGAATTTATTTATGATTAAGCCTCAGTCTAGAGATAGACTTTAACAGCCGCAATAAATCTATATATGAATACCATGGCGTTTGACGAGGCTTTTTTGTGAAAAAATTTCAAAAAGCATTAACAAGTTCGACCGACTCTTTTAGAGTTCATGAGGTAAAGAATATAATTTATTTTATTCGTGAAAAGAAAATTATTTGTATTGTTTTCAAAGCCGATTAATTTATGTATCTATGTATGTAGGTATTTATATAAAAATATAGGAAGTTTTTTTAAAAATAATTTTATGGATTTTCGCTGCGATTTCGCCAATTCCGATAACCAACAATGTCCCAAGACTTTCAACATTTTTGCCTAGCTTAAAATATATTTTATACATATGGGAAAACTTACATGTGGACAGCTATGGAACGGCTAAATAGATCTAGAATTTAATGATGCTTTAGAATATATATATCTGAAGCCTTCTGAGCGTTGCCTCAAAGTGGTGGGTATAAAAACACAATTGAATCGTAGCGAAAGTTTTTAAGCAATATCGTCCGTACGTTGATTAGTCATCGTTTCATCTATTTTTTATTTTATTATTCTCTTTTTCACAACTTTGCGTCATATAAATGAGTAATAAGTATATAAAAACTTTAGCTCCTTACACTGTTACCTGCGTGATATACCAACTACTAGAGAATGTTAAATTCTAAAATATGTCATTATGAACATCAACTAATATTGCAGGTTTTGTAATGGTGCGAAATGAATAACTCCAAAAACATATTGAATATTTTAAGCGATATCAGATATTACCCATTTTACCCATTTTTAAATAAAACTTCGTACATGTTTATGCAATACAACAGTTTGCATGAAATTTCAGTTGAATAACGATCTCTACTGTTGCAACTATAACAGTGATAACCATTACGTGGACTTTTGAGATGCTTTTACTGTTGTATAATTCTCACCGCAATGAAGGAGGCGTCAAAGATCCAACGTATATGCTAAGCCTTGTGAATATGTCCGTCCATCCGTGCATGTTATCATTCACCTGTTTGCAAAAATTGAACAAATTTTTTTAAAAATTTCTTCCGCAATATTCATAAAGTGTAGAAGATACCACTTAGCTTTAGTACCTCGGTGGTGGGTATTCACGATTTGGCCTTAGCCAATTTTTTTCTTTTTTTTTTTTATTATTTGATATTTCCAATTTAATTTTGTTTTTATAAATAAGGAAGCATTACATTACGGCTTTTCACAATGTACATAACGAAATGAAAAATAAAAGAAACAAAGCCCAAACCAAACTTTTGGACCACAATTATAATGAAAACCCGAATTGGCTTCTTATCAGTAACCACAAGCAAGCCCTTATCCTCTATCCGATATCATTATATAACAAAAAACAATGACTGAGCTACAAATTAAAAAAAAATAACACAAAACAAAAAGTTTTTATTATAATTTGCTAAAAAAATCATTAAAAATTGTTAAAGAATTTGTATATAACGTAAACATGTAAAAAATACAATAAAAACTAAAAAATTATGGAAAATTAAAAGTCGAATTGCATACTAACTAATGGAGCAAGTATCCTGGTAAGGCTCCTCTTCGATTTTTTAAAATTTTCTATCGTTATCCCGTTATAAACATAAATAGTCGATCGATCCTCGATTTTACGAGTGAGGACTGTTCGAAATGAAGTTCTCTAAATTTCAACAAAATATCGCATTTTTAAAAATTTTACAAAAAACACATTCTTACCATAAAAAATTTCTCGAGGGTTTAATACGGATTCTCATTCAGTATGTAATAACCAGAAGGAATTGAAATTGAAATTTGACGCAGACTTATCCTCGACATCCTATTCTTACATTGCCACACTTAACTAGTTCTTAATACTTCGTATTTCTAAGAAAATTTGAAAGGTATTGTAAAATTTTGTTAATAACATCGATCAACAAAAAAGTGAAAATATTCGTTTTTCAAATTCTTTTTTGCTCTTGTTTAAATGAGTTAAAATGCGTATCCATCCGTCCGTTTTAAATTTAGCAACTGCGAATATTTTAAAATTCTAATGCATACACCTACATGCGTAACCTGTACAGAATCCTTGGATCTCAAAAATACAGCAAAGAAAATTATTTTAAAAAGATTATTAAAAAACAGACGACTTTCCAACAAATTTTCACAGGTGGTGAATTTGAGGGGATTTCTTACGAATATCAGTAAGTGTTAATGTTAACCTTACCAAACTTTTTAAATATGAGTTATTAAGTTAATGTGCAAGAATTAGTCGGTTAGGCACTTTCCTATTTAAATGGACGCTCACGTGTCTAATTAACAAAAATCTGTTATGACCACAGAAATAAAGTTATAAAATTAAAATTTAAATGTAAATGGGACGGATCAGATAACACGTCCACAATTCAAACACAAGTGAAATGTTATAGTCGGTCAAGTCCGACCTTAATACCTATCACCACTTACTTCCAACGTTTTTATTGTACCATAATTGTTGTATAATTCAACTCGTGAAAAATCTTAATAGGTAGGGAGGTTCTAATAAATTTTCCAAAGCGGTTCAAAATTAAACAATTTTTATTAAAAAAAATTTAAGAAATGCTTTTATATAACATGCTAAATAACATACTTAATAGTGTTAGCTTTAAAAATCGCTAAAAAAGACGTTTTCATATATTTGCCGCGCCTACATTCAAATGTGAAGGGATTATATTTGTGTAATAAAATGCAGCCTTATTGTCGTAATTTGTAAAATGATTTAATAGTTTTTCTTATGTGCATATATAAGCTTTTTATTATCAAAATTAAAAATCTCGAAGCCCTTTATTATGTTTTTATATTATACAACAAAATATAAGTAAATTAAATGTTTAAAATAAATAAAAAAAAAATACACTAAAACATACAAAAATTCGAGATTAATGCATTTTAACGAGATTCGATGTGTTATAAATTAGAACTTCTTCTACAGAAGACAAAAATTATATCATTTAATAGCACCCAATAAAAACTTCTACTGAGTGTGGCACACGTGGCCCAAATTGGAGAACCGCAAAGGATCAAAAAATCTTAAGTAAATCCATCCAAATTTACTACCCTCTCCCCAAAAAAGTCATTTTATCAAGTGTTTTTAAGTGGATAAATGTTATTTAGAAACGAAGTCAAATAATGTCAATTTAATTATTATTAATTATAATTATAAAATAATTAATTAATATTATATTAATAATGTAATTAATTAATTAATTATTATTAAATATTAACTTTCCAATTACGAAAACTTCTTTATATGTACATTTAAACAATACTTAATTATGTTTTTATATTATATCAAGTAAAGGGGGCGAATACTACATACATGTTAAAAATTTACCTAAACTACTTTGTGGACCAATTGTAAAATAAAAAATGTGATATCGTATTTATTGTCCGTTCGTCCACGTATAATTTTGAATCAATCTACAAGTTACAAGTTTGATATTTTTCAATAAAATTTGATACAGGGATATATTTTTGGCCAAAGATGTTAGCACTCCTTTGCAAAGACCGATATTTCATTAAGCGACTTCTATGTGACAATGACTCGCGCTTATGTACGAAACGCAGATAATGCATAATTGTGGAATTAAGTGGTGTAAGGTATTAATTGGTCGGGTAGAACTGACTATAAAGTTTTCAGTTGTTTTTCGTATAATTATCAGAATATAATTTGCCAAAATCTTTCGAAGAGAGACATTTTTATCATATATTTTTTTTTTTGAACGCTTAGTAAAGAGTTATAACAAAATATATAATTATAAAGCAAAAAATTCTTCGTAAAAACAAAGCAACAACAAGAATCGATCTACCGAATTTTGTAACAATAAAAAATTGAAGAAAATCGGAGAGGTGCCGTTCTAGGCTACTTAAGCCAAATTAACTGTATGTATATTCCAGTAGAAATATGTTATCTAAAAAGCTTTGAATACCGTCCAAACACATATAAAACGCAAGGAAGTATATGTATGCATGAGTATTGTTTTCAGGGCCTTAAATAATGTAAAATATATAATTTTAAATATTGTTTATTATGCATTATTATTATTTCAGTTATAGCTGTTGTAAAAGTAAGATTATATATATGATAAGAATAATTTATTTAAAAATTCGATTTAGAAATACTATAATAATAACAAATTTGCTATATACGATATGTAGTATGTAATAGTATTCTTCTCTCCCGACGCTCTGCCTAACTCATCACGTAAAATTTTCTAATAATGAAAAAGAAACCAGCAAATGTTTAGTTAAACAAAGTTTGTGCTTATTTTTCATATAAATATTTAATAAATAAAAACAGTAAATTTTAAATACCCTCCACTACCATATAGAAACGGCGAGGCAAATACCTTATTACGCCCTGAAACTGTAGATACTGTCAACTTGGAGGATATCCAAGATGCGCAATAAATTTTTTTTTTTTTTGTGAATTGTGGGCATGTTCGTTATTAGGCGGCGCCCATTTTTGATACATTCCCCAATATTAAATATGTGTAGTAAATGGTAGGCGTGACACTTGGCTGGTTTCGTCCAATTTAAATAAAAACCTACGCAGAGCTACTAGACATATTTGTACAAAACTTTAACTCAATATATCAAAATTTACGACTATGAGAGTGAGAATGGACATGTCTAGATCGACACAAATTTTGATGCTGATCAAGAATAATATATATTGTGGAGTTTCTGGCGCCTATTTCACGGTATTGCAAACGGAATACCAAACTTAGTCTACCCGCATCACTACTGTGAATATTTGAATTAATAATTTTTTATACCCTCTACATAAGGTGATATTCTGAAAGTGATTGTACACTAAGTTTTTTAATTCATTTACAAAATCCAGAAAGAGGGACAAACTCAAAACAAAATATATGTAATCTTGATCAGCATTTAAAACTGAATGGATCTTTTTTGCGTGTGCGTTGTTAGAATCTTTATTTCTGGTTTACGGCCAAAGTCGTAAAATTTGATAAAAACTAATCAACTGAATTAATTTTTAATTTCTGAATGTAAGTCCATATTAATTTATATTTAACGGTCAATCGGTCCCACAAAAAACCCACATCTTTTGTTGAAATCTTTTATACGCATCTCTAAAAAGCTCATCCATACAGTTTTGATGTTTATTAAATAATTATAATGGGCGTAATGCAATATAATATGATTTCAGAATTCGTTTTTATAATTTGCAGTACAACAGTGATGGTAAACCTGTGACCTTCGGGTCAGACGGGGGGATCTGGTCTGGTCTGAACTATAATTTATATCATAAATGGGAAGGCAGGCACGCAAAAGTATTAATCAATAAAGGTACTAGACATTATACATAAAGTGTTTGTGAAGTCAACCCCAAGTGGGGGCGTAGGCGTAAATAGACTTTTTTATAAGAAGGGTTATTAAGATTCAGAAGTGTTTTAAATGTAGCGAATTACATAAAAAGGACTCGCTATGGGTGCACCAAAAGTTTCCAAGAAGTTTATAAGTCCATACATCTTCCGTATTTCATAACGGGAAAGTAATTTAAAAAATTGCTCCTCTTTCAGGTTTTCTAGCATTGCGGACCGATTTTGCCCAATTTTAATATCAACCAGCTTATACCAATGCTTCTGCCAAGTTTGGAATTTTGCGATCAGGAGATGTGGTTACGACGACTCCGTATTCTGGACTGATTCAAAATGTATATACTTTGTGGTGTCTCCGACGCCTTCTTTTGAGCCTTTCAAACGTTTGTTACTTGGTTCAGTGATAATAGGTATTTGCTTAAAAATTAATGTCTATGTGTGTTGCTGGCACGCCTAAGAAGGTATATTTGTTCAAATGAATTTTAAGTAGTTTCTCCTTATTGTTCGGAGCAGTAATACAGCGAAACTGTATTTGGAAGATGACAATGATGGTGGGTATCCTAGATTTGGCGTATGCCTAATACAGCCTCTTCTTTACTTTCTTGCTCTCCACTTGCAAAAGCAAAAGTCTTAAAACAAAAACGAAAGATAAGGCCACTGACCCATGAACTGGTGAAATTATGACCCACTTCTCAAAAAAAATTTCGCCATCACTGCTATATAAGATCAAAATCGATTAACAGCCACACTCACAATCAATCAACAAATCTCTCATAAAACCTATTTAGTATAGCCCTTTTCGCTGTAGTTAATTTGGAATGGGTGAGGCATTTTTCAGCGCTTCTCCGCACAAGGCTTTATCAAAAATAAACCTTCATCAATATAGAGACATAGACATTTTTCAGTACTTTTTAATAGAAATTAGTCCATATTAGGTATTTATTTTATTGTATTTAGTTGCGTATGGATTTCAATGGATGTGAATGTGTATGGAGTACAATTTCAACTAACCATAAATGGCCGAAATTGATCAACTGTAACATTTTCACGTGTTTTTCCCATTGGTGACATAAAAAAAGAGAAATTTAGAGAAAAAGTACTAGGAATTATTTATAATAAATAATAATTGTGTGTTTATATAATTTTAAGAACCTTTAGAAAACAACAATAAATTACTTATTTAAATGGATATTAAATACTCAATAATTTATAGCAAATACAATAATTGTTATTCCTCCTAATTAAACTTACCTTTAAGGATAAATATATATTGGTGTAATAAACAATAAAATATGTATCTACATATATATATTCCTGATGCAAATTTAATCAGTTGAATACAGAATGTGTCCAAATCAGGCTCCAGGAGTACCTTATATACATATTTATAAGAAGGGATATTTAGATTCTGTGCTACTCTTTAAGTTCGACTGAATTGCATAAAAATTATGCAGAGAACCGCTAAGTGTCCCTCCAGATTTGCATGAATTGGCCTACGATTACACCTAATCAAGCTTCTTATTTTCTTTTAAAATCAAAATTTCATAAAACTTCAATATCCTCATCGAGAGAGAGAGAAGATTTGACATCATTAATCATACATACTCACTTATAAAAACAAAGAGCTTTGCTAACGAATATTGTACTATACTGTAGGCATATATATTAAACAATCTAAAAATAAAATTACGCAATATTTGTTTTATTTTTAACAAAGACTGGTAAAAGTTTTAATTATAGAATTGAAGAGTAATAATTTTTATTATTCTGACTTTAATTAATCTTATAATATAACAATGAAAACACAACAATTTCCAATTATATATCATAATATAATACTAGCAAAATAAATGTACGATTGTAAGAAAGCGCAAGAATGATGATCTTTATGAAATTTTTAGAATCTAATAAATAGTTTAAGGGAATAAGCAAAAATTAATCACAAGAGAAAAACACGATAAAAAACAAATAAAAGAAACACTTGTTGAAACATAAATAGCGAATAATTTACAGTAACGAACTGGAAGTATTAAATAATGCAAAAATGAAGCCAAAATTGATTTACAATAAAAACATTTTAAAAACAAGTACGAAAACTAAGTTTGGCTTGGGCCAAATCTTGTATCATATATCCTCCACACCCCCAAATGAAGGGTGGGCGTGGGAGGTACATCGATGGATCATAAATATACTTTTATAGGGTCTCTGACGCCTCCTTCTGGGTGTGGCAAACGGAATGAGATACTTAGGATGTACTCTCCACCTGATTTAGAAGGTATAAAAGCTAAGTATCTCTTAGGTCAAATTTTACCTCCATATACTTACTATAGTTTTTGTATAATGTATCTACCAATTAGTCGAATTTTGCATCAAATAAGTTTTTTTTTATAAATTGTGGGCGCGTCTGATATACGACAACAAGCATTTTGGTACAAAATGCTAAATTTAATAGGTATATTTTTGTGACTACGAGACATTTCTATCGATTGTGAGCGTGACAGTTGGCGAATTCAGTCCAATTTAAATATAAATCTACGTGCATATATAAGAAATAATTCGACAAAATTTTATATCGAAACATACATACATTTCACTGCGGAATTCAGCATCAAAAATATTTTTCGTACATTATGGTCGTGCCTGTTATATTACAAGGTTAACATTTCAAACAGCTCTGAATGTCTATTATTATGTATTGATGATTTTCGTCAATTGTCGGCGAGGCCAAATTTATTGCGAAAACATACAAGAATGTCAAATATCAGCACAATATATAATTTTTCCAATCGTAGGAGTAGGCACAAGGATATTAAAGTAAGTAACTTTTATAAATAAATTGCACTAAAAATAATAAATGTTTGAGCATGAGTTGAAGTTCAACAATAGTTATTATATGATAATATGGATTCCTGTGAGTTTTGTGGGATACCTTCCTTAAATGTGAATCCGTCGTTTACAACTCGAGCCGAGATTAATTTTTGCGGCAGCTATATAGGCGAAATTTTGATTTGGATTGAATTCTAAATATCCCATTAGATGTACAGACGAGCGAATCAATTCAGATTTTAACGTATATCATGAAAAATATAAATAAATATTGCAAGCGCAGAAAGATGTGGAGTCCACATCAGAGTGTTTAGTGCAGGTTGAGTGCCAGCATTTTTCGTGCATGATTTTGTTCTTTAAAAATGTACATCACATTGAAAATTGTATAAAAAAATAATAATTCTTTTGAGAACAAGTATAGTTGAAAGAAAAAAATTGGAATAAAAACACTGTGTAAACAATTATGTTCAAATATTTAATTTATTGCACATGAAAAGATCGGATAATTTTGAATTGGGGTTTTATATCGATTATTGATGTTTCTTATCGTGCCCTTTGTAATGGTAAGAATGACCTTGACTCGATTGATCTAAGCTGCCTTCAACAGAGGTAAGAGGAGCCACTCCTTCATCGGAGAATTTACTTTGACCACCCAATTTATCATATTCAGCTGGAATGGAAAAATACATAAATTATTAAAAACTAGTTTTCAACAGAAAATGTGGCCAGTTTTACTTTGGATTTCCTTTTGAACAGCTTGAGCTTCTTCATGGGTTTTATATTTGATAAAGTACACCTCAGGCTTATTAACTGTGTTTTGAGGCTCATTCACCACAGCACTGGTCTCCACTTCACCTCCCTTCTTGCTAAGCACGTAGATGGCCGTCTTCTCTTCCTGAGGAGCCACATCAATGTTATACTTAATAGAGGTGGAACCTTGTGTTGGAGCCTTAATGAACACTACACGGTGGTCCTTTTTGGGATGGCCTATCTGTATATTTTCCGTTTTAACCTCATGTTCATGTTCCTCCGGGGCCGAATATAGGTAAAAGTTTTTTTGGATCAAAGGCGCTGAATGTTTCTTTTCAGTTGCCGCGTGTTCGTAACCATAAGGTGTCGCAGAGGCGAAAACAATGCAGCTCAAACCAATCAAAAACAAAGTTCTCATTTTTAGTCCTTGGTACTATTATGTATTCCCGAAACGATTCTCAAATACTGTTGAAGTTGAAACGACTGCAATGCTATTTATTTCGAATATTTGCTTTCGAAATCGGAATTCAAACTGTTTAGCTCAAATAAATATTTAAATGTTTTCACATCTAGTTTAGTTGAATTCTTCCCGTTATTGTGTTTTAGTTGCCCAAAGCAACATCTAAACCAGTTTATAAACCATAAATAAATTTTTAAAATTTTGTTGTGTTTATTTAATAGAATCAGGTCAAACACCCAGAATAATGTGTACTTGCTTTAATTGGAATTCAAGGGACTTTATTTATTTATTATAAAAACCTTTGGGGAGGTGCGAGCAATATAAGACCATTTCAATAACACTTGTTATTCTTCTAAACAATCTTATTCGTCATTCCATTAGGAATGAAAGCAAATGAAGAATTTTGACTCAAATCAATCCAAATATTCAAGGTTATAAAACCGAAACTTCAAAAAAATAGGCATTTTTTAAATCGGCATTCAGGAGAATAATGCTTCAAGTAATACACATATTGATGCTAAATTTGACATTACAAAATTTCAACTTATTGTAATTTGATACATAAATGAAATTTCCAATTCTAAAACTCTACTCCAAACATTACGTTGGGTACAAATTTATAGAGTTTAGAACTTAATCATTTGAATGCAGACATCTTAAAATCCTCTCGAGGGCACCACGTTGCCGTCTTTTAATATAAGGTATTAGATGGATGGGCTGAATCTACCATATTTTTCACTTGTTTTTAATAAGCGATAACCGGGCGTACGTGCATAATTAGAAGTATTTGTTTTTTAAGGACATTTTAATCTTATCATCATAAATTTTATAAATTATTTAAATTGTTTTATTTCTAACTCGTTTTAAATAATTTTGAACGATGCATATGTTTGCACTCTTTTTGGATTAGTGAAATATGTAAATATTATACGATTTTAAAAAACTTATTTGTAAAAATCACATAAATTTCAACGACAATATAAAAATAATATTAACTTCATATTAAAACAATTAAAACAAGTAAAACGGCGCTATATTAGGTGTTCGCTAAATCTAGGATATCCATCCTCATTAACCTCTTTCATAGGAAATAATATCTTAATTTTTTAATGTAAATTTTATATAAATATATGTATGTAAATATGTTCTAAGCAATTGATTTGAAAAATATTTGGTGGTGTCGTTGTAGAGTGAGGGATTCGAAAACGGTATATTGTTGGATCGATTCAAAAGTTGACCTACGAACTTTAAATTTGGTATGCGCTTCCATAGTTATTCCATTCACCGAAATACCACAAATGGACGTGCTCAGTTAACAGACTTTTTTATATTTGCATCAAAAATTGACCAATGAACTTGAAATTTAGTGTACATATTTATGGTTATTTCATCTATCGATGTGCCAAAAAAGGGTATGGCCGAATAACAGACACGCCTACAAGTTACAAAAACCATACTCAGCGTAAAACTCAACTTGCAAGCTGACACGTAATACATACTATTAGAGGGCGCAATATATATATATATATATATTTTCCACTCCCACCGTTGTAAGTGTGAAAGTTATTTAAGATTTGGTCCAAGACAAATTCAGTTTTCTGACTTTATAATATGGTGTTGTGGGTCAGTCAGTGAACCGATTTTGTCCATTTTCAACAGGATACTTTTAACAATAATGAAAAGTATGTGTGCCAATTTCAGCTCGATTCTCAAGTTTGTGACTATGAGAGTGAAGAAAGCTCCTATTGCAAGGTTTAGAGCGTCATTGTGGGCGTATCCTTTGCCCGATTTTACTCAATGGGGAATCCTAGAAAACATCAACGATTTGCGTGTAGCAAATTGTAACAGTTCCAATAAAAAGTGTATGATTTACAGGGACACACGGACGAACATCAAGTTTTCTATTGATGCTGATCAAGAACATATGTACTTTTGGGGGTGTGTCTTCTGGGACTTAGAAACGTCTGAGCAGTAACAATATACCTGCACGTCATTATGATGATGGCACTCAAAAAATAAAAAAAATTTCTTCATATAAAAGTTTTGTTTACAAATGTTAGTTTCTACTCTCTGGCCATAACCATAAATAATTAAGACATTTTTAAATTGATCAATGTTTTTTTCTGCGCTAAGAAGTTTAAAATGTTATCGCACTATAATGTAAGTATTTCCATGTAAAAAAAAAAAATCTGTTGTAAAATTCTTCCTAAATATGAGAAAATAACGAGAGATTCAATTCGATGTCACACATGGACCAAATATGATAACCCCAATGGAGGTAGTTATCGCCCCTCTCCCCAAAACCTTCAAAATTGAACACGTTTTAGCTTTATTAGAAAGCTCCCTATAATTATTCTCCCAATCGCTTATTCTAATCATTATTAAACCAAAAACTTGCATGTAAATCCAACTACGGCAACAGCACCCTTTTTTATCTTTACAACCGGGAGTATACTCACATTGTCAAAACGTTTGTAACACCTAGAAGTAAGACATTTATCTGTCTGTGTCTGTATTTGAGGATTTCCTTAGGGTATTATATACTCATGAGTAAGGTAGAGGGTACAATAATACATAAAAAAAATTATTCAAATCTTAATAAATGAAACTTATCGTTGGATGTCTAAAAACATGTTATAAACCATTTTTATGTGTAATCCCTGGACACAGCTCTTACTCTAACTGATATAATTACTGATTCTGATTTACAATTGTATTTCCTGCAATAAAAACGCAAACAGTTTTGTAGGAGCGGGGTGAGTCTCCATATATGAAAATAAGTGAAATAATATTTTCGGTTAAGCCCGAGAATCAAATATATTTGACCACCTGACGTATTAATCAAGTACCTTAAAAAAGAAAACGTAGTATTTTATCTATTAATACAAGTATTATGAAAAAATTGAAAATGATTAAAATGTCACAAAAAATTTTTTTTTTTTTTAACTATAAAATCGAAAATTATATTTTTTATACTTACCATTTACGATGACCAAATTGACCAAATTTTCGCAAAAAAATATATGCATTTTCGTTATGGAGCGATTTTTTTTTTTTAATAAAACGTTATGCGGGGTGGAATTCTCAAAATAGTCGAGTTTATTTTCAGTAAGGTTCTCCTTTGCGTCAATACATCTCCTTGTACCAAATTTCATCGAAATAACTCAAAAAAAAGCAACCTGTAGCTTGCGCACAAATTTACATCGACACACAAACGGACAGACGGATATGGTTATATCGATTTAGATTTTGATTCTGAATATATCGGTATATCGAAAGGTGGGTGTCGTTGAGGAGGTACAAACATCCGCACAAACTTAATATATTATTATTTACACGTATATGTTAGTTAAGCAAAGATAAGTTACATTCATATACTTTATTGATTCGTTAATTCTTAGCTGATTTGGCTCTTTGGCTAAATTTTCTTATAATTCATGAATTTTAATATTAAATATATACAATATTCGTTGTGAGAAATTCTGGAGACTGTGGAGTCCAAAACTAATAATTCTTTTGGGAACATGTGTAGTTGAAAGAAAACAATGGGAACTTCAAATGGAATTCTGTCTGCGAAAGTAAGATATGCACGGTACAGAGAGGATCAATATTAAAAACTTAAAAATAATTCCACAGAAATAGATCAGAAAATTTCTTTTGGTATCTTTTTAAATGTAAATCCGTCGATTATAAGTAGAGCCGAACACATACCAAGACTGATTTTTTGCGGCAGCTATATAGGCGATATTTTGATTTAGATTGAATTCCAAATAGCCATTGAGCGAATCAATTCAGATTTTAACGTATATCATGAAAAATATAAATAAATATTGCAAGCGCAGAAAGATGTGGAGTCCACATCAGAGTGTTTAGTGCAGGTTGAGTGCCAGCATTTTTCGTGCATGATTTTGTTCTTTAAAAATGTACATCACATTGAAAATTGTATAAAAAAATAATAATTCTTTTGAGAACAAGTATAGTTGAAAGAAAAAAATTGGAATAAAAACACTGTGTAAACAATTATGTTCAAATATTTAATTTATTGCACATGAAAAGATCGGATAATTTTGAATTGGGGTTTTATATCGATTATTGATGTTTCTTATCGTGCCCTTTGTAATGGTAAGAATGACCTTGGCTCGATTGATCTAAGCTGCCTTCAACAGAGGTAAGAGGAGCCACTCCTTCATCGGAGAATTTACTTTGACCACCCAATTTATCATATTCAGCTGGAATGGAAAAATACATAAATTATTAAAAACTAGTTTTCAACAGAAAATGTGGCCAGTTTTACTTTGGATTTCCTTTTGAACAGCTTGAGCTTCTTCATGGGTTTTATATTTGATAAAGTACACCTCAGGCTTATTAACTGTGTTTTGAGGCTCATTCACCACAGCACTGGTCTCCACTTCACCTCCCTTCTTGCTAAGCACGTAGATGGCCGTCTTCTCTTCCTGAGGAGCCACATCAATGTTATACTTAATAGAGGTGGAACCTTGTGTTGGAGCCTTAATGAACACTACACGGTGGTCCTTTTTGGGATGGCCTATCTGTATATTTTCCGTTTTAACCTCATGTTCATGTTCCTCCGGGGCCGAATATAGGTAAAAGTTTTTTTGGATCAAAGGCGCTGAATGTTTCTTTTCAGTTGCCGCATGTTCGTAACCATAAGGTGTCGCAGAGGCGAAAACAATGCAGCTCAAACCAATCAAAAACAAAGTTCTCATTTTTAGTCCTTGGTACTATTGTGTATTCCCGAAACGATTCTCAAATACTGTTGAAGTTGAAACGACTGCAATGCTATTTATTTCGAATATTTGCTTTCGAAATCGGAATTCAAACTGTTTAGCTCAAATAAATATTTAAATGTTTTCACATCTAGTTTAGTTGAATTCTTCCCGTTATTGTGTTTTAGTTGCCCAAAGCAACATCTAAACCAGTTTATAAACCATAAATAAATTTTTAAAATTTTGTTGTGTTTATTTAACAGAATTAGGTCAAACACCCAGAATAATTAGATGGCATAAATGAACATTCCATACTAAGTATGTATAAAAAATACATAATAACTCTGACACACACAAAGCTCTGCTTCATTGTGTTTATTGAAGAAGTACTGTTGATTGTCAACAATACAGGCTGATTTAAGCTTAAGTTTATATCCTTATAAATATCCTTATATATGTTTCATATACTTATATTTAAAAAAGAGGAACCCAATTGAAAGTAGACCGGATTAGACTAATTTTAGAATTTTTGAGATATTTCGAGGAAATATGGTACAAGGATATTTATTGGCCCAAAAAGAAACCTTTTTGAAAACGTATAGGATCGGTCCATTTTTAGAACCCCTCCCCATATAAAATTTTTTTTTTATTTCAAAAACAAACAAAAACAAGATAGAAAAGTTCGGTTAAGACCGAAGCTTAAATACCCTCCACCTTTTGTAATTCTCTAAAAAATAAGCTCCTATTGCCATATTTATGTATTTCATGTACTTACGCAAATAGTGTTTTTTTTTAATTATAGGCGTTTGCGTTATTCAATCACGCCCATTTTTGGCACAGTGTTGGATAACGGTACCCTTTATATATATACCAAATTTCAACTTGATAGGCATAGTATTGTGCGATATATAATTTTTTTAAGATACAATTTTTTCGAGGTATGATGAGATTTTCGTTTATTGTGGGCGTGTCTCTTTACCGATTTCGTCCAATTTCAATACGGAACAGCGAAATTGAACTAAGAATACGTATGCAAAGTTTCAATTTGATATCTCAAAAATTACGACCGTGAGAGTGCCAACAACAGACGGACACACGGACACACGGACGGACATGTCTCAAACGATTTCTCTTTTCATGCTGATTAAGAATATATATGGTTTGTGGGGTCTCCGACGCTTCCTTCGATGTGTTGTAAACGGATGATCAAAGTGAATATACCCTCTTCCCTAAGGTGGAGGGTATAATGAACAAACATTTTTTGACATATGTCCCATTTTGAAATTTTTAAAAATACAAGTAGGTTTAGAAAAATTAAATTTTTTCTTTTCAAAGAAAACAAGAAAACAAATTACAACACCAGGTCGATTAACAGACTCACCCACAATCGACCTTAAAACCCTTACATCTGCAACAAAAATTGACCTATGAACTTGAAATTTGGTGCACATATTATAAATCGATGAGTCAAAAATGGATATGGCCGGATAACAGGCACGCCTACAATTTACAAGAACTACATTACACTATGTAGACTTGCAAGCTGATACGTAAGACATACACTATTAGAGGGCGCAATATATACAGGGTGGCGCAGAATGATTAATTTTTATTTTTATTTGTTTTTTTTCTCCAGCATTTTGTGAAGAAGATTTGGAGAATTAATTATGAATTATTACACGATCGAACTAATGATTGATGGCCAAAGATTCGAATAAAATTTTATTGTAGAAAAAAAATGAAAAAATTTAAATTTCAAAACAATTTGACAAAAAAGAATATAAGTAAGGAACGTTTTAATAAGAATAGCACACAGTGCAATACTCCTCCTCGTTCATTTACAATTGCATTTTTCTCTAAGGTATTCGTGCTTTCCAATTGGTAGAGGCTTTGTCAATATATCCGCAACCATATCTTCCGTTGGACAATATTTACATTGTATAACCCCTTTCTTTAGTAAATCCTTTGTCATTTTGAATTTCGTATCAATGTGTTTCGTCTTAAATGAGAATTTTTCATCATTCATGACTTTCAAGCAACTCTGATTGTCACAAAATAGTACTGTTGGATTCTTTATTGATATAAAGAAATCTTCCAGTAATTATGTAAGCCACTTTGCTTCTTTTGCTGCTTCTGAAAGAGATACAAACTCTGCTTCGCATGTGGATAACGCAACAATACTTTGTTTGTTGCAACACCATGAAATAGTGCCGGCATTGAAGAAAAAAATACGACCACTATTCGATTTCCGTGTTACTCTGTCTTCTGCCCAGGTTGCATCCGCATACCCATATAATTTTAAATCTTTCTTTTGAATATTACTGAGGTTCAATTTCATGTTACTTGTTGCTTTTAAATATTTTACAACTCTTTTGCACTGTACCCAGTCTTCTGACGTTGGGGTACTTACTTTTTGTGCCAATATACAAACTGCTGCCGAAATATCGGGCCTAGTGTTGACTGATATGTATAAAAGATGTCCAATCATCTTTCGGTACAAAGTATTATTTTCGAGTATATTGTCATTCAAACTTTTCCCGTAACTCACGTCCATTGGTGTTTTACATGACTTACAATCTTGAAGCCCAAATTCTGAAGCTACCTTATTTATATAAAGTGATTGACATAACTGGTAGTTCCCATATTCATCTTTTGTTATCTCTATTCCAAGATAATGCTTAATATCGCCCAAATTTTGCATTTCAAAATTCTTAGAAAAACAGATTCCATATACTTGATATGTTCATACTTGGAGCAAGCAACAATAATATCATCAACATAGACTATAATAAAACATAACTCTCCAAAAATTTCACCCGTATACAGACATGGATCATTTATGCTTTGAGTAAATTTTGCTTTCTTTAAAACTTCATCTAATGTATTGTTCCAAGACCTGGCAGCTTGTTTTAAACCATAAATGCTTTTCTTTAACAAACATACCTGATGTTCTTTACCTTGATGAAAACCTTGAGGCTGTTTCATGTATATCGTCTCCTTTAATGTTCTCCCTCTGAGATTCATTATTGATTGCTTCAACTTCTTTGACTTTGTCCTTCTCCTCCTCAATCAAAAATGAATCATCGCTCAAAGAATGTTTCACTACAGCGTCCTTCTTATTCAATGAGATTGTAACATCTACATCACCCTTATAAATGCAGTCTTCGAAACGTACATCACGGCTTATAACCAACTTTTTTAAAACGGGATTGTAGCAACGGAAAGCTTTGGATTTATCATCATAGCCAAGAAAAATCATTTGGATTGAAACGTCATCTAACTTTCTTCGTTTTTCTTTTGGTGTGTGAACAAAGCACTTTGAGCCAAAGATGTGAAAGTTATTCAAAGAAGGTTTCTTTCCATACCATAATTCAAGAGGTGTTTTGTCAGTCGATCTGGTGAGCACACGATTCTGTATGTAGTTAGCTGTAGCGACTGCTTCTCCCCAAAACATTTTAGTTAAGTTCGCTTCAATTAATAAACACCTAGCCATTTCAATTAAAGCACGATTCTTTCTTTCAGCTTTTCCATTTTGCTGAGGACTATAAGGAGCAGTTAACTGAGTTTTGATGCCTTCAGAATTCAAATAATTCATCAACCGTTTGTTTAAATATTCACCACCCCTATCTGAACGTACTGTCTTAGGTAAACGGCCAAACTGTGTGCGACAAAAGGCCAGAAATTCTTTAAATACAGCTTCCACCTCTGATATGTTGGTTATAAATCGGATAATTGTAAAATTTGAGAACTCATCTATAAAGGACACCAGATATCGTTTTCCACTGCTTGTCGAAATTTGCATTGGGCCACACACATCAGTGCATATGACCTCTAACGGTGCTGTTGCTTTGTTTAATGATTCCTTTGGAAATGGTAAACGTGTCATCTTGCCTTTCATACATACTTCGCAAACTTCTTTTATGTTGCATTCAACCAGTTTTAAACCTTCAACTTGCCCGAGCTTGCGATGCCACTGATGTATACAGTTTTCATTGTGTTGTTTTAGTGAACATATCGAGTCTTCTTGATGCAATACATACATGTTATCAAACACGTCTGCAACTCCCACAATCATATTACCATGGTTAATGTAACACATATTTTCTTTAAATTCTACTTTATATCCAGATTTAGTAAGTTGCCGAACAGATATGATATTACCTAGTAAACTTGGAGTATAGAGGACATCTTTAAGTTGAATTTTGTGTTCGCATCCCTTATGATCAATCGTCTTGATAACACATGATTTAATGCCTTTTATTTCAGCTTGTTTACCGTCAGCTAAGTCCACTTTACTTTTGTAGTTTCCATCCAAACTTGCAAAGAATTGTTTATTGTTTACAGCATGACGTGTAGCACCAGAATCAATTAGCCAGTTAGTTTCACCACAACCAATGGTGAAGAGAAAATCTTTTGATACATCAACTGCTTCCTCAAGCGTATTGATTCGGTTTCCACCCTTTTGATGACCTTGTTTTGACTGCCAATTTTTGTATTTTGTGCAAGACTTCTTTTGATGTCCAGGCTTCTTACAGAAAAAACATACTGCTGATTTGGTAGACATCTTCATAACCACATCATTGGTATTACCATTAGAAACTCTTCTTTCATATTCAGCAATTACTTTTTGTTGAACCAATGCAATTCTTCCCTTCTGGACTCTAAACTAATAACTAATGTGTCATAACTCTGAGGTAAACTGCTTAACAGCATAGCAGCGCTCCATTTGTCCGACAAGGTTTCTTCTCCAATATCTCGAAGCTTTGTGAATAAATCTACCATTGTATTGATGTGAGAAACAGCGTTACCTCCTTCTTCAAGTTTTAGCGAGCATATTGACCTCATTAGAAATACTTTATTGGTTAGAGTATTCTTTTCATGGTAATCTTTCAAAGCATCCCAAGTCTCTTTTGCTGTCTTTAGGTGCCGAAGCAAGCTGATCGTCCATGACTAACAGGCCTATTGTACCTCTAGCTTGATCATCCTTTTCTTCCCAAGCGTCAATTTCAGACTTATTGGTGACAACATTGTCCACTTTTCTTTCAACCGGACGAGAACCCACAATGACTTGTTTCCATAAATTATTTTTTCTTAAGAGGAGTTCCATCTTGAATTTCCAGTTTGCATAATTATCATTGTTTAACTTTGCAAACTTTGGCTTTGTATCCACCATGATTTCCTTAGTGCAGTTTCCGCAATACCGTTATAAACGAAATTTTTATAAAACGGAGTTTAAACGCGAAGGCCCATAACCTAATGATTGATGGCCAAAGATTCGAATAAAATTTTATTGTAGAAAAAAAATGAAAAAATTTAAATTTCAAAACAATTTGACAAAAAAAGAAAATAAGTAAGGAACGTTTTAATAAGAATAGCACACAGTGCAATACGAACAACGTACAAAAATAATTGAATATTATTTTTCAAACCAACAGTCTTTTGTGTTGACACAGCGTGCATATCGCCGTCATTTTAATGTGCGCATTGCACCCACAGCGTCAGCAATAAATCATTTGATTGGACATTTTCGTCAACATTCACAATTTGGTAATGAGCGATGAAGCCCATTTCCTATTAAATGGGTATGTAAACAAGCATAACTGAAGGATTAGGGCCACGGAAAATCCAAGAGCAGTTCATCAACGACAATTACACCTACTTAAGTGTACTGTTTGGTGCGGTGGATAATGGTGGAAAGGATAATTGGCCCATATTTTTTTGAAAATGAAAGTGGTGTCTCAATCTCTGTCAGCGGTAGTGCATATCGGACGATGTTGAAAAATTTTGTTGTTTGTGACAGTTCCAACAAAGAGTGTATGATTTACAGGGACACACGGACGTTGATGCTGATCAAGAACATATATACTTTTGGGGGTGTGCCTTGCCGACTTCTGGTACTTACAAAAGTCTGAGCTGTAACAATATACCCGCACATCATTATGATGATGGGTAAAAAGACACATTTGGCTGAGACCAAATCTTGAATAACTACCCCACGAATATATACATATATGTCAATATATCTTCTTTACTTTATAAGGAAAATTCACTTAAGGAATTGCATCTTTTTCAGTTTTTATTGAATTGTGAGCGTGTCGTTTGACCTATTTTGTTTACGAAACCCACCAACACTTCTGCCAAGTTTGGAATCAATATCTCATTTCTGCGACTGGTAGAGTGTAGCACCAGTAGCACAGAACACACACACCGAAAGACAGACAGACAGACATGATTACATCGACTCAGTATTCCATGCTGATTAAACGCCTTCTTTTAGTCGTTGCAAACATTTTGACAAAATGATATACACCCACACACTTGTGATGGTAGATATAAAATATTTAAATAACTTTTATAACTAAAATGCACCAAAAAATAAAAAATTATTTTTCACGCATTAACAAAAGTTTGAGCATAAAGTTAAGCAATTATGATTCTAGTTATGGAAGCCCAAATATTGTATTTATTAATACAAAAAAAATATGTTTGTATTTCATTTATAAAATTTGTTACATTAAAGGTTTTTTTTTACAATTGTCAGTTTCTACGCTTTGGCCATAACCATAAATGCTTAAGAAGTTTTTTAATTGATCAATATTTTTCTGCGCTAAGAAGTTTAAAAGACTGTCACACTTTAATGTACGTACTTCCATGTAAAAAAAATTTTAATGAAACAAGTAAGAAAAATAAATTTAGCTCTTAGGACAAATCTTAAATACCCTCTACGGTCGGCGTGGCAAATAATAGTGTATATATGTATATTAAGTATCAGCTTGCAATAAATCATCAATCAATCAAGCTTGCAAGTTGAATTTTCAGCTGAGTATGGATTTTGTAAATTGTGGGGTGTCTATTATCCGACCACGCCCATTTTTGGTAAATTAAGGGAAGAGATAATTATAGATATCCTAACCAAATTTAAAGTTCATAGCTTACTTGTTAGGATAATAAATTTAGATTTTTACTGTGGGCGTGCCTCTTAAACGATTTTACTCAATTTAAATAACGATCTGGGTGTAAAAGCCAGAAGGTTATGTTCAAAATGCTTATACGCAAACGGACGTACGCGTGTCGAGATTGATTTATCGCTGATTATATATATGTATGTGTATACTTTGTATGGTCTCTGAAATCTCTTTCTGGTAGAACCAACGGGTATAATTACTGATTCTAATTCACAATTGTATTTCCTGCAATAAAAACGCAAACAGTTTTCTAGGAGCGGGGTGAGTCTCCATATATGAAAATAAGTGAAATAATATTTTCGGTTAAGCCCGAGAATCAAATAAATTTGACCACCTGTATTAATCAAGTACCTTAAAAAAGAAGACATAGTATTTTATCAATTTTTGTACTTGTATTATGAAAAATTTGAAAATGATTGAAATGTCACAATCATTTTTTTTTATTTTTTTTTTGTATAAAATCGAAAATTATATTTTTTATACTTACCATTTACGATGACCAAATTGACCAAATTTTCGCAAAAAAATATATAAAGAATTGTGCATTTTCATTATGGAGCGATTTTTTTTTTTTTTTTATAATAAAACGTTATGCTGGAAGGAATTCTCAAAATGGTCGAATCGAGTCCATTTTCAGTAATATTCTCCCTTGGGTCAATACATCTCCTTGTACCAAATTTCATCGAAATAACTCAAAACAAGATAGAAAAGTTCGGTTAAGACCGAAGCTTAAATACCCTCCACTTTTTGTAATTCTCTAAAAAATAAGCTCCTATTGCCATATTTATGTATTTCATGTACCTACAGAAATAGTGTTTTTTTTAAATTATAGGCGTTTGCATTATTCAATCACGCCCATTTTTGGCACAGTGTTGGATAACGGTACCCTTTATATATATACCAAATTTCACCTTGATAGGCATAGTATTGTGCGATATATAATTTTTTTAAGATACAATTTTTTCGAGGTATGATGAGATTTTCGTTTATTGTGGGCGTGTCTCTTTACCGATTTCGTCCAATTTCAATACGGAACAGCGAAATTGAACTAAGAATACGTATGCAAAGTTTCAATTTGATATCTCAAAAATTACGGCCGTGAGAGTGCCAACAACAGACGGACACACGGACACACGGACGGACATGTCTCAAACGATTTCTCTTTTCACGCTGATTAAGAATATATATGGTTTGTGGGGTCTCCGACGCTTCCTTCGATGTGTTGTAAACGGATGATCAAAATGAATATACCCTCTTCCCTAAGGTGGAGGGTATAAAAAGCAACCTGTAGCTTGCGCACATATTTACATTGACACACAAACGGACAGACGGATATGGTTATATCGATTTAGATTTTGATTCTGAATATATCGGTATATCGGAAGGTGGGTGCCGTTACAAACATCCGTAGAAACTTAATATATTTTTATTTACACGTATATGTTAGTTAAGCAAAGATAAGTTACATTCATACATTTTATTGATTCGTTAATTCTTAGCTGATTTGGCCCTTTGGCTAAATTTTCTTATAATTCATGAATTTTAATATTAAATATATACAATATTTGTTGTGAGAAATTCTGAAGACTGTTTCTAGAATGACATATTTTTTTTAAAATAACGAGCCAGCCTCATAAGTGCAGTCACTGTGTCGAGGAGGGGGAAAAGGGGGTAGTGTTTTTCCATATTTCACTTGAATCTGAGAACATCAGGACTGTCGGGGAAGATTTTAAGTGGTAAATGGGCCCACAGACGGCAGCATGATTAAAAAATGAACTGTTTTAGATAGAGTGTTTTGAGGTATATAAATAAATTCATAGAAATAAATCAGAAAATTTCTTTTGGTATTTTTTTAAATGTAAATCCGTCGATTATAACTAGAGCCGAACACATACCAAGACTGATTTTTGCGGCAGCTATATAGGCGATATTTTGATTTGGATTGAATTCCAAATAGCCATTGAGCGAATCAATTCAGATTTTAACGTATATCATGAAAAATATAAATAAATATTGCAAGCGCAGAAAGATGTGGAGTCCACATCAGAGTGTTTAGTGCAGGTTGAGTGCCAGCATTTTTCGTGCATGATTTTGTTCTTTAAAAATGTACATCACATTGAAAATTGTATAAAAAAATAATAATTCTTTTGAGAACAAGTATAGTTGAAAGAAAAAAATTGGAATAAAAACACTGTGTAAACAATTATGTTCAAATATTTAATTTATTGCACATGAAAAGATCGGATAATTTTGAATTGGGGTTTTATATCGATTATTGATGTTTCTTATCGTGCCCTTTGTAATGGTAAGAATGACCTTGGCTCGATTGATCTAAGCTGCCTTCAACAGAGGTAAGAGGAGCCACTCCTTCATCGGAGAATTTACTTTGACCACCCAATTTATCATATTCAGCTGGAATGGAAAAATACATAAATTATTAAAATCTAGTTTTCAACAGAAAATGTGGCCAGTTTTACTTTGGATTTCCTTTTGAACAGCTTGAGCTTCTTCATGGGTTTTATATTTGATAAAGTACACCTCAGGCTTATTAACTGTGTTTTGAGGCTCATTCACCACAGCACTGGTCTCCACTTCACCTCCCTTCTTGCTAAGCACGTAGATGGCCGTCTTCTCTTCCTGAGGAGCCACATCAATGTTATACTTAATAGAGGTGGAACCTTGTGTTGGAGCCTTAATGAACACTACACGGTGGTCCTTTTTGGGATGGCCTATCTGTATATTTTCCGTTTTAACCTCATGTTCATGTTCCTCCGGGGCCGAATATAGGTAAAAGTTTTTTTGGATCAAAGGCGCTGAATGTTTCTTTTCAGTTGCCGCGTGTTCGTAACCATAAGGTGTCGCAGAGGCGAAAACAATGCAGCTCAAACCAATCAAAAACAAAGTTCTCATTTTTAGTCCTTGGTACTATTGTGTATTCCCGAAACGATTCTCAAATACTGTTGAAGTTGAAACGACTGCAATGCTATTTATTTCGAATATTTGCTTTCGAAATCGGAATTCAAACTGTTTAGCTCAAATAAATATTTAAATGTTTTCACATCTAGTTTAGTTGAATTCTTCCCGTTATTGTGTTTTAGTTGCCCAAAGCAACATCTAAACCAGTTTATAAACCATAAATAAATTTTTAAAATTTTGTTGTGTTTATTTAACAGAATTAGGTCAAACACCCAGAATAATTAGATGGCATAAATGAACATTCCATACTAAGTATGTATAAAAAATACATAATAACTCTGACACACACAAAGCTCTGCTTCATTGTGTTTATTGAAGAAGTACTGTTGATTGTCAACAATACAGGCTGATTTAAGCTTAAGTTTATATCCTTATAAATATCCTTATATATGTTTCATATACTTATATTTAAAAAAGAGGAACCCAATTGAAAGTAGACCGGATTAGACTAATTTTAGAATTTTTGAGATATTTCGAGGAAATATGGTACAAGGATATTTATTGGCCCAAAAAGAAACCTTTTTGAAAACGAATAGGATCGGTCCATTTTTAGAACCCCTCCCCATATAAAATTTTTTTTTTATTTCAAAAACAAACAAAAACAAGATAGAAAAGTTCGGTTAAGACCGAAGCTTAAATACCCTCCACCTTTTGTAATTCTCTAAAAAATAAGCTCCTATTGCCATATTTATGTATTTCATGTACTTACGCAAATAGTGTTTTTTTTTAATTATAGGCGTTTGCGTTATTCAATCACGCCCATTTTTGGCACAGTGTTGGATAACGGTACCCTTTATATATATACCAAATTTCAACTTGATAGGCATAGTATTGTGCGATATATAATTTTTTTAAGATACAATTTTTTCGAGGTATGATGAGATTTTCGTTTATTGTGGGCGTGTCTCTTTACCGATTTCGTCCAATTTCAATACGGAACAGCGAAATTGAACTAAGAATACGTATGCAAAGTTTCAATTTGATATCTCAAAAATTACGACCGTGAGAGTGCCAACAACAGACGGACACACGGACACACGGACGGACATGTCTCAAACGATTTCTCTTTTCATGCTGATTAAGAATATATATGGTTTGTGGGGTCTCCGACGCTTCCTTCGATGTGTTGTAAACGGATGATCAAAGTGAATATACCCTCTTCCCTAAGGTGGAGGGTATAATGAACAAACATTTTTTGACATATGTCCCATTTTGAAATTTTTAAAAATACAAGTAGGTTTAGAAAAATTAAATTTTTTCTTTTCAAAGAAAACAAGAAAACAAATTACAACACCAGGTCGATTAACAGACTCACCCACAATCGACCTTAAAACCCTTACATCTGCAACAAAAATTGACCTATGAACTTGAAATTTGGTGCACATATTATAAATCGATGAGTCAAAAATGGATATGGCCGGATAACAGGCACGCCTACAATTTACAAGAACCACATTACACTATGTAGACTTGCAAGCTGATACGTAAGACATACACTATTAGAGGGCGCAATATATACAGGGTGGCGCAGAATGATTAATTTTTATTTTTATTTGTTTTTTTTCTCCAGCATTTTGTGAAGAAGATTTGGAGAATTAATTATGAATTATTACACGATCGAACTAATGATTGATGGCCAAAGATTCGAATAAAATTTTATTGTAGAAAAAAAATGAAAAAATTTAAATTTCAAAACAATTTGACAAAAAAAGAAAATAAGTAAGGAACGTTTTAATAAGAATAGCACACAGTGCAATACTCCTCCTCGTTCATTTACAATTGCATTTTTCTCTAAGGTATTCGTGCTTTCCAATTGGTAGAGGCTTTGTCAATATATCCGCAACCATATCTTCCGTTGGACAATATTTACATTGTATAACCCCTTTCTTTAGTAAATCCTTTGTCATTTTGAATTTCGTATCAATGTGTTTCGTCTTAAATGAGAATTTTTCATCATTCATGACTTTCAAGCAACTCTGATTGTCACAAAATAGTACTGTTGGATTCTTTATTGATATAAAGAAATCTTCCAGTAATTATGTAAGCCACTTTGCTTCTTTTGCTGCTTCTGAAAGAGATACAAACTCTGCTTCGCATGTGGATAACGCAACAATACTTTGTTTGTTGCAACACCATGAAATAGTGCCGGCATTGAAGAAAAAAATACGACCACTATTCGATTTCCGTGTTACTCTGTCTTCTGCCCAGGTTGCATCCGCATACCCATATAATTTTAAATCTTTCTTTTGAATATTACTGAGGTTCAATTTCATGTTACTTGTTGCTTTTAAATATTTTACAACTCTTTTGCACTGTACCCAGTCTTCTGACGTTGGGGTACTTACTTTTTGTGCCAATATACAAACTGCTGCCGAAATATCGGGCCTAGTGTTGACTGATATGTATAAAAGATGTCCAATCATCTTTCGGTACAAAGTATTTTCGAGTATATTGTCATTCAAACTTTTCCCGTAACTCACGTCCATTGGTGTTTTACATGACTTACAATCTTGAAGCCCAAATTCTGAAGCTACCTTATTTATATAAAGTGATTGACATAACTGGTAGTTCCCATATTCATCTTTTGTTATCTCTATTCCAAGATAATGCTTAATATCGCCCAAATTTTGCATTTCAAAATTCTTAGAAAAAACAGATTCCATATACTTGATATGTTCATACTTGGAGCAAGCAACAATAATATCATCAACATAGACTATAATAAAACATAACTCTCCAAAAATTTCACCCGTATACAGACATGGATCATTTATGCTTTGAGTAAATTTTGCTTTCTTTAAAACTTCATCTAATGTATTGTTCCAAGACCTGGCAGCTTGTTTTAAACCATAAATGCTTTTCTTTAACAAACATACCTGATGTTCTTTACCTTGATGAAAACCTTGAGGCTGCTTCATGTATATCGTCTCCTTTAATGTTCTCCCTCTGAGATTCTTTATTGATTGCTTCAACTTCTTTGACTTTGTCCTTCTCCTCCTCAATCAAAAATGAATCATCGCTCAAAGAATGTTTCACTACAGCGTCCTTCTTATTCAATGAGATTGTAACATCTACATCACCCTTATAAATGCAGTCTTCGAAACGTACATCACGGCTTATAACCAACTTTTTTAAAACGGGATTGTAGCAACGGAAAGCTTTGGATTTATCATCATAGCCAAGAAAAATCATTTGGATTGAAACGTCATCTAACTTTCTTCGTTTTTCTTTTGGTGTGTGAACAAAGCACTTTGAGCCAAAGATGTGAAAGTTATTCAAAGAAGGTTTCTTTCCATACCATAATTCAAGAGGTGTTTTGTCAGTCGATCTGGTGAGCACACGATTCTGTATGTAGTTAGCTGTAGCGACTGCTTCTCCCCAAAACATTTTAGTTAAGTTCGCTTCAATTAATAAACACCTAGCCATTTCAATTAAAGCACGATTCTTTCTTTCAGCTTTTCCATTTTGCTGAGGACTATAAGGAGCAGTTAACTGAGTTTTGATGCCTTCAGAATTCAAATAATTCATCAACCGTTTGTTTAAATATTCACCACCCCTATCTGAACGTACTGCCTTAGGTAAACGGCCAAACTGTGTGCGACAAAAGGCCAGAAATTCTTTAAATACAGCTTCCACCTCTGATATGTTGGTTATAAATCGGATAATTGTAAAATTTGAGAACTCATCTATAAAGGACACCAGATATCGTTTTCCACTGCTTGTCGAAATTTGCATTGGGCCACACACATCAGTGCATATGACCTCTAACGGTGCTGTTGCTTTGTTTAATGATTCCTTTGGAAATGGTAAACGTGTCATCTTGCCTTTCATACATACTTCGCAAACTTCTTTTATGTTGCATTCAACCAGTTTTAAACCTTCAACTTGCCCGAGCTTGCGATGCCACTGATGTATACAGTTTTCATTGTGTTGTTTTAGTGAACATATCGAGTCTTCTTGATGCAATACATACATGTTATCAAACACGTCTGCAACTCCCACAATCATATTACCATGGTTAATGTAACACATATTTTCTTTAAATTCTACTTTATATCCAGATTTAGTAAGTTGCCGAACAGATATGATATTACCTAGTAAACTTGGAGTATAGAGGACATCTTTAAGTTGAATTTTGTGTTCGCATCCCTTATGATCAATCGTCTTGATAACACATGATCCAATGCCTTTTATTTCAGCTTGTTTACCGTCAGCTAAGTCCACTTTACTTTTGTAGGTTCCATCCAAACTTGCAAAGAATTGTTTATTGTTTACAGCATGACGTGTAGCACCAGAATCAATTAGCCAGTTAGTTTCACCACAACCAATGGTGAAGAGAAAATCTTTTGATACATCAACTGCTTCCTCAAGCGTATTGATTCGGTTTCCACCCTTTTGATGACCTTGTTTTGACTGCCAATTTTTGTATTTTGTGCAAGACTTCTTTTGATGTCCAGGCTTCTTACAGAAAAAACATACTGCTGATTTGGTAGACATCTTCATAACCACATCATTGGTATTACCATTAGAAACTCTTCTTTCATATTCAGCAATTACTTTTTGTTGAACCAATGCAATTCTTCCCTTCTGGACTCTAAACTAATAACTAATGTGTCATAACTCTGAGGTAAACTGCTTAACAGCATAGCAGCGCTCCATTTGTCCGACAAGGTTTCTTCTCCAATATCTCGAAGCTTTGTGAATAAATCTACCATTGTATTGATGTGAGAAACAGCGTTACCTCCTTCTTCAAGTTTTAGCGAGCATATTGACCTCATTAGAAATACTTTATTGGTTAGAGTATTCTTTTCATGGTAATCTTTCAAAGCATCCCAAGTCTCTTTTGCTGTCTTTAGGTGCCGAAGCAAGCTGATCGTCCATGACTAACAGGCCTATTGTACCTCTAGCTTGATCATCCTTTTCTTCCCAAGCGTCAATTTCAGACTTATTGGTGACAACATTGTCCACTTTTCTTTCAACCGGACGAGAACCCACAATGACTTGTTTCCATAAATTATTTTTTCTTAAGAGGAGTTCCATCTTGAATTTCCAGTTTGCATAATTATCATTGTTTAACTTTGCAAACTTTGGCTTTGTATCCACCATGATTTCCTTAGTGCAGTTTCCGCAATACCGTTATAAACGAAATTTTTATAAAACGGAGTTTAAACGCGAAGGCCCATAACCTAATGATTGATGGCCAAAGATTCGAATAAAATTTTATTGTAGAAAAAAAATGAAAAAATTTAAATTTCAAAACAATTTGACAAAAAAAGAAAATAAGTAAGGAACGTTTTAATAAGAATAGCACACAGTGCAATACGAACAACGTACAAAAATAATTGAATATTATTTTTCAAACCAACAGTCTTTTGTGTTGACACAGCGTGCATATCGCCGTCATTTTAATGTGCGCATTGCACCCACAGCGTCAGCAATAAATCATTTGATTGGACATTTTCGTCAACATTCACAATTTGGTAATGAGCGATGAAGCCCATTTCCTATTAAATGGGTATGTAAACAAGCATAACTGAAGGATTAGGGCCACGGAAAATCCAAGAGCAGTTCATCAACGACAATTACACCTACTTAAGTGTACTGTTTGGTGCGGTGGATAATGGTGGAAAGGATAATTGGCCCATATTTTTTTGAAAATGAAAGTGGTGTCTCAATCTCTGTCAGCGGTAGTGCATATCGGACGATGTTGAAAAATTTTGTTGTTTGTGACAGTTCCAACAAAGAGTGTATGATTTACAGGGACACACGGACGTTGATGCTGATCAAGAACATATATACTTTTGGGGGTGTGCCTTGCCGACTTCTGGTACTTACAAAAGTCTGAGCTGTAACAATATACCCGCACATCATTATGATGATGGGTAAAAAGACACATTTGGCTGAGACCAAATCTTGAATAACTACCCCACGAATATATACATATATGTCAATATATCTTCTTTACTTTATAAGGAAAATTCACTTAAGGAATTGCATCTTTTTCAGTTTTTATTGAATTGTGAGCGTGTCGTTTGACCTATTTTGTTTACGAAACCCACCAACACTTCTGCCAAGTTTGGAATCAATATCTCATTTCTGCGACTGGTAGAGTGTAGCACCAGTAGCACAGAACACACACACCGAAAGACAGACAGACAGACATGATTACATCGACTCAGTATTCCATGCTGATTCAACGCCTTCTTTTAGTCGTTGCAAACATTTTGACAAAATGATATACACCCACACACTTGTGATGGTAGATATAAAATATTTAAATAACTTTTATAACTAAAATGCACCAAAAAATAAAAAATTATTTTTCACGCATTAACAAAAGTTTGAGCATAAAGTTAAGCAATTATGATTCTAGTTATGGAAGCCCAAATATTGTATTTATTAATACAAAAAAAATATGTTTGTATTTCATTTATAAAATTTGTTACATTAAAGGTTTTTTTTTACAATTGTCAGTTTCTACTCTTTGGCCATAACCATAAATGCTTAAGAAGTTTTTTAATTGATCAATATTTTTCTGCGCTAAGAAGTTTAAAAGACTGTCACACTTTAATGTACGTACTTCCATGTAAAAAAAATTTTAATGAAACAAGTAAGAAAAATAAATTTAGCTCTTAGGACAAATCTTAAATACCCTCTACGGTCGGCGTGGCAAATAATAGTGTATATATGTATATTAAGTATCAGCTTGCAAGTTGAATTTTCAGCTGAGTATGGATTTTGTAAATTGTGGGGTGTCTATTATCCGACCACGCCCATTTTTGGTAAATTAAGGGAAGAGATAATTATAGATATCCTAACCAAATTTAAAGTTCATAGCTTACTTGTTAGGATAATAAATTTAGATTTTTACTGTGGGCGTGCCTCTTAAACGATTTTACTCAATTTAAATAACGATCTGGGTGTAAAAGCCAGAAGGTTATGTTCAAAATGCTTATACGCAAACGGACGTACGCGTGTCGAGATTGATTTATCGCTGATTATATATATGTATGTGTATACTTTGTATGGTCTCTGAAATCTCTTTCTGGTAGAACCAACGGGTATAATTACTGATTCTAATTCACAATTGTATTTCCTGCAATAAAAACGCAAACAGTTTTCTAGGAGCGGGGTGAGTCTCCATATATGAAAATAAGTGAAATAATATTTTCGGTTAAGCCCGAGAATCAAATAAATTTGACCACCTGACGTATTAATCAAGTACCTTAAAAAAGAAGACGTAGTATTTTATCAATTTTTGTACTTGTATTATGAAAAATTTGAAAATGATTGAAATGTCACAATCATTTTTTTTTTATTTATTTTTTTTTTTATTTTTTTTTTTTTTTTTTTTTTTTTTTTTTTTTTTTTTTGTATAAAATCGAAAATTATATTTTTTATACTTAACATTTACGATGACCAAATTGACCAAATTGACCAAATTTTCGCAAAAAAATATATAAAGAATTGCGCATTTTCATTATGGAGCGATTTTTTTTTTTTTATAATAAAACGTTATGCTGGAAGGAATTCTCAAAATGGTCGAATCGAGTCCATTTTCAGTAATATTCTCCCTTGGGTCAATACATCTCCTTGTACCAAATTTCATCGAAATAACTCAAAAAAAGCAACCTGTAGCTTGCGCACATATTTACATTGACACACAAACGGACAGACGGATATGGTTATATCGATTTAGATTTTGATTCTGAATATATCGGTATATCGGAAGGTGGGTGCCGTTACAAACATCCGTAGAAACTTAATATATTATTATTTACACGTATATGTTAGTTAAGCAAAGATAAGTTACATTCATACATTTTATTGATTCGTTAATTCTTAGCTGATTTGGCTCTTTGGCTAAATTTTCTTATAATTCATGAATTTTAATATTAAATATATACAATATTTGTTGTGAGAAATTCTGAAGACTGTTTCTAGAATGACATATTTTTTTTAAAATAACGAGCCAGCCTCATAAGTGCAGTCACTGTGTCGAGGAGGGGGAAAAGGGGGTAGTGTTTTTCCATATTTCACTTGAATCTGAGAACATCAGGACTGTCGGGGAAGACGGCAGCATGATTAAAAAATGAACTGTTTTAGATAGAGTGTTTTGAGGTATATAAATAAATTCATAGAAATAAATCAGAAAATTTCTTTTGGTATCTTTTTAAATGTAAATCCGTCGATTATAAGTAGAGCCGAACACATACCAAGACTGATTTTTTGCGGCAGCTATATAGGCGATATTTTGATTTGGATTGAATTCCAAATAGCCATTGAGCGAATCAATTCAGATTTTAACGTATATCATGAAAAATATAAATAAATATTGCAAGCGCAGAAAGATGTGGAGTCCACATCAGAGTGTTTAGTGTAGGTTGAGTGCCAGCATTTTTCGTGCATGATTTTGTTCTTTAAAAATGTACATCACATTGAAAATTGTATAAAAAATAAATAATTCTTTTGAGAACAAGTATAGTTGAAAGAAAAAAATTGGAATAAAAACACTGTGTAAACAATTATGTTCAAATATTTAATTTATTGCACATGAAAAGATCGGATAATTTTGAATTGGGGTTTTATATCGATTATTGATGTTTCTTATCGTGCCCTTTGTAATGGTAAGAATGATCTTGACTCGATTGATCTAAGCTGCCTTCAACAGAGGTAAGAGGAGCCACTCCTTCATCGGAGAATTTACTTTGACCACCCAATTTATCATATTCAGCTGGAATGGAAAAATACATAAATTATTAAAAACTAGTTTTCAACAGAAAATGTGGCCAGTTTTACTTTGGATTTTCTTTTGAACGGCTTGAGCTTCTTCATGGGTTTTATATTTGATGAAGTACACCTCAGGCTTATTAACTGTGTTTTGAGGCTCATTCACCACAGCACTGGCCTCCACTTCACCTCCCTTCTTGCTAAGCACGTAGATGGCCGTCTTCTCTTCCTGAGGAGCCACATCAATGTTATACTTAATAGAGGTGGAACCTTGTGTTGGAGCCTTAATGAACACTACACGGTGGTCCTTTTTGGGATGGCCTATCTGTATATTTTCCGTTTTAACCTCATGTTCATGTTCCTCCGGGGCCGAATATAGGTAAAAGTTTTTTTGGATCAAAGGCGCTGAATGTTTCTTTTCAGTTGCCGCATGTTCGTAACCATAAGGTGTCGCAGAGGCGAAAACAATGCAGCTCAAACCAATCAAAAACAAAGTTCTCATTTTTAGTCCTTGGTACTATTGTGTATTCCCGAAACGATTCTCAAATACTGTTGAAGTTGAAACGACTGCAATGCTATTTATTTCGAATATTTGCTTTCGAAATCGGAATTCAAACTGTTTAGCTCAAATAAATATTTAAATGTTTTCACATCTAGTTTAGTTGAATTCTTCCCGTTATTGTGTTTTAGTTGCCCAAAGCAACATCTAAACCAGTTTATAAACCATAAATAAATTTTTAAAATTTTGTTGTGTTTATTTAATAGAATCAGGCCAAACACCCAGAATAATGTGTACTTGCTTTAATTGGAATTCAAGGGACTTAATTTATTTATTATAAAAACCTCTGGGGAGGTGCGAGCAATATAAGACCATTTCAATAACACTTGTTATTCTTCTAAACAATCTTATTCGTCATTCCATTAGGAATGAAAGCAAATGAAGAATTTTGACTCAAATCAAATATTCAAAGACTCTACAACAGAAACTTCAAAAAAATATATATTTTTTATACCCTGCACCACCTATGGCGAAGTGTGTATTACAGGACGCATTTGGGTTCCCCTTTGGGCCAATACAAATCCTTGTACCAAATTTCACTTCATTTTATATCCCGAAAATTGCAACCCCTACAATTTAAAAAAAAGGAGGAGCACTAGCGATAGAAGTCATCGGCTCGCCTATTAGTTGGTGGGAGATTTGAGAAATTCAGTCACAGTCACTCTTAGAGCATATTCAGTTTATACAAAGTCGGTGGGAAAATTGTTACTTTAAAAATGGCATAAATGAAAAAACCATTGAAATATTCAAGAAACATTCCATACTAAGTATATATAAAAAAAAAAAAGTATATTTAAAAAAATTAAAAATAACACCGGCACACACACTCTGCTTCATTGTGCATATAGAAGCAGTACTGCTGATTGTCAGTAACAACAATAGTGACAAATTTAAGCTAAAGTTTATATCCTTACACATATCCTTATATGTATATGTTTCATATACTTAAATTTAAAATAAAATTTGATAGGTTTTCGCATTCGAAAATTAGTCTTAAAATGAATTTTAAATAATGAAAGCAAACTAAAGGATTGAACACTCGGCGAAGCGCTCTAGGTGGCAATGCAACACGCTTCGCAGCGCTTTGCGATGCTTACCTCACACTGTTTTTCATTTTGACATAAAGAAAGAAAACGCCGCGTGTTATCTGCCACATCCTTAAAAAATATGAAGAAGTAAAATAGTGAATGACATTTTCTGTACTCAAAATGTCATTCTTATCAAATTCCTTTTTGCATTTTATTTTCTTAATTTTTTAGTTCTGTGTTCCGATGAAATACATATGATTAAATGAAGTGATTTTGATAACTTGAACATATGAGTTGAAATCTCAGTCCAACCCAACTTTACATAAAAAAAAATGAAGTGCTTTAGTTTTTCTGCAAAACTTGAGTGGAAATTTAGAGAAATATGCTATTCAATTAAATCGAATTAGCAACTTCAACATTAAATCGGCCATAAAACTAATTTAAGCGTAGTTCGTAGAGTAAATAAAAAGTAATGAACGGTGTGTTGGAGTTTCTGTCCAAAGTTTCCCAACAAATATTTCCTATACATTTACATTAGTTTATGTGAACTTCCAAACGATTTACAACTTAGCGCATATTCGTATTAAACATCAAATACCACTACCTAATTCCACAATTCATGATGTAAATAGTTGTTTCAATAAACGCAAATTGCTGTAATATAAAAGTCACTCGTATGTGTTTTGTGAAAAGGGGGTGGGGGGTACATTATTAAGTTAATTAACAATTCTCTTTACCAAATTTAACAAAAAAGGGTAAAAAAGATTTAGTATTCGATACAAAAAAACTTATTTTAAAATACAGCGTCAAAGTCGCAACAAAGTATACAAATAGATTCTAAGATTCTGGTAGAGGATGTATGTAAAAATTTTCCGACGACATCCAACAAAAACAGAAATGAATTATTTTTGGGATTTTTCCACATTAGGGAGACGCATTTGCATATAGATTGATATGCACTTAAAATATTTTCTAAAATTATATCAATGGCAAAATATTAATTATGCTTTTTATAATTGTTTAGTAATAGTTGGAACATGCGTTTCAATAAGGCCGAATTATCTGCATTAGCCTCTAACGGTTCAATCAAGTTCGACAAAGAGGGCCTTTTAATTATAACGGAACGACAAGAAGGTTTCTTTCGCAAAGCAGACGGTAAGCCTTTAAACAAAGTTATTTTATGTATAATGTGACAAAATTCTTTCAGTTAATCATCCACGTTGGTGTAAACTAAGAGGGAATCTATTGTTTTACTTAAGAAACTGCGAGCCTTCTGCACAAGCCGCCGGAGTTTTAGTATTAGAAAATTGCCGTGTCATAATACCCAACGAAGAACGGGACTTTGATGGTTTTGCTTTTATTCTAGGTAATGTATACATAGAAGCTCAGAAGCATACTTGTTTTGAGTTAGCATCTTCTATATATAGAAGTGACAAATTAAAAAAACAATTTTACAGCGAGCTTTCCAACTCGTTGTAGAATAATACGTACTAGCTAATTTTAACTTTATCAATACGTAAGAAGAAAGATAACGTAAAAAACACTTTCCCAATTTCTTGGCTCTCATCCAAAGAAAACTTTTATACGGGGATTTTTCTCAAGTGGAAGACAAACTTGGGCTATTTAAAAATGTTTACTTAATAATTAATGCCTACATACGAGTACATTTTTGTTGTGGCGATGATAATTAATTTTCCATTTTATACAAACTCCGATATTAACCAGTCCCGCTCAAAGCAAAAATGTACTTTAATCTAACTTTTTTCTCGAAGTAATTTTTCAAAGTATATGTATGCGTTAAAATTTTAGCCGTTTCATTTCATACAAAATGTAATTACTTTTAAACGATAGTTAATTGAGATTTTTTACAGACTAATGCTGTTTACTGCTACTAATTTCTTTATTAATAGAGTTCAACAATAGTTTACCACAAAGAATATCTGCACGGACTGTCAAGGATCGCACAGACTGGGTGAAAATTATACAATTGGCATCGTGTTCATACTTGAATCGCCAAATAAAATATCTCGAACGTCAGATTGCAGAGGCTATGGGTAATCGCATTGAACGAGGACTGCCGTGTAGGACCGACAATGATGGCAGTTTATTGGATCTGAATGTTTCATTTAACGTTAATACAAAAGGGAATGTGAAAAAAGGTGACCTCATTCAATTCCAATAACTTGAAATTATTTTGGAAAAAATGTACGCAATGTATGTAATAATATGTAAACCTTACAACATTTGTGATCACTAAGCCTTCATTTAACATACATACACTTTTATTGCATAAACTCTCTAAAGAATATATATTTTGCAAAATAAAAACTAATGAAGCAAATTTTTTCAATTTCGATTCTATATGCTTTTTTATGATTTCATAAATTGTAAATTGTGGACTATCTTGGTTTTATTTGAATTAATTTATTAATTTTTTTAATTTATTATTTTATATAAAATGTATGGAAAATGTGTTTGTGCAGAGATGGGTGTACACACTTATCTCCATTTTCATAAGCTAAACATTGTTTATCCATTTAAGAACATCTTTTATACTCTTCCAGATTTCTCTGAAGTGCCACTATGTGAATGTGCTCTGTCTTGTAATGATTTACCTATTTGCGAGAATGGTCGTTTGCCTAATGTCCGGGTCGTGTGCAGTGCATTTAAGTCGGGAGATTTTATATGGCGGGATTATGCGTGTACTGAAATAGTGGAAAACTGCTCCAATCCGCAGTTTTTATGTACAATATGCTTTCACCAAAGTGAAGGCTTCAATTCAGACACACCTCTGCGATTTACAGCGTACGATGTAAAGGAGAAGTTCTCGATAACCGCAGTACCTATGGGTTATGCAGAATTAACTTTAGGAGTTTTAGAAGTATTTTAGTAACATTTACATGCGCATTTAAGGACATTTATAAAATGTTGTTTAACTTTACTCAACTCTCTAGTGTGCCAACCACTTTCGTATACGCCTAAGTTCAGCCCGAGGTAATTGTTTTATATCTATTGTGTCTTGGTCCTTGTCATCGAACAATAGACATCCTCGAATACTGCCTCCATCGCGCTCCTCCACCCAAATATTTGAGAAACGAAATATCCAGAGGCATCAGCGATCTCTATCGTTGCCACCAAAGTTTGGCTTGAAATTGTTCATGCCATTCCACAGCTGCTTACAAAAAGCGTTTGCCAATCCTTTGGTAAGTTTTAACGTTGATTTCAAATTAAAAATAATTGCATACGTAATAAACGAAATCGTATGTAAACTTAAAGGTTCATACATACCGTTTGCACTCTACTCTAGGCAGTGATATTGCGGTTCAGGAAAGCATGTTAGAATCAAAGTTGTGTCACATTATTCCTCAACAATTATTGTAAGTCAAAATACTTTAAAGCGATATACGTTCAAAATAAAAAATCATTTATCTAATAATAGAGCGATATGGATTGTACGAGAAAAGGAACTGCTACAGGAAATTTCAGGGATGGGGGAATTGGGAGGTAAGTGGAGACAACGCCAAATGGATTTGCTCGATAAACATTTGAAACTATTGAACAAATTTTCACAAGCTAAACAAAATCTCGAACAGCTTTCTAAAGAAGGAGGTAAGAATGTGATTAGTATTCTTAAGGTATGATTAAAAATCCTCTTTAGGGTCCTACTTTAAGAAATCAGTCCTTAAAAGTGATGAATCGCTGGAGTTTCTACCCGTTAATTTACACCTGCAACGAATGTGGGCGCAAAGTGATGGATTGAATAAAACCATAGTCTTAGATGTTATAACTGTGGGTGCATTCACTAAACATGTGGACAAATACAGGAAAAGTGGGGGTCTTATAAGGTATGAATGCTCAATTATAAACTTAGAATGCTCACTAAAGACATGTCTTTAAGACTTTTACAACAAGCAAAAGATTCTCCCACGGAATTGGAATCGAGTACCCACTGTAAAATACAAGCTGCCAATGAATCTGTGCAGACAATTAAACAATTGCGGAAGGACATCGTGAATTTGATGTCAGAATTACTAGAACTGGCCAAACAAAAGTCCTCCAAAGGAATGATGTCCTTAAGTAGTAAATTAGTGGCCAAAACAAAAACCCTTCTAAATATTTGGGAGCCAAATTTGGTAGACGAAGCTTTTGCATTTATAGAGAAGCATCGCATTTTGGAAGAACCGGATAACATTTTGATGGTAAACATTGAGATCCTTAAATATTGAAGTATGCTTATAAAAAACTTTTTGACCTACCAGCCGGTGTCACCGTTTCGTATGATAACCCAGCAATTGAATGATTTAGCATTAAATTCACCAGAATTGGAAGATTTCTCCACCACCACGATACACCCACCTGATCTGTGGCCTGCTGAAGCAAGTGGCAATTGTAAACTAGTACGATCAAATAGTTTAATTGATATAAAGCATTTGTCATCTCTAACACTAAATACCGCAGCCATTAACAATATCCACAATCCCGTACGACCGAACAACGAGCGATTAAAGCAATTAAAGCAAAATGAATTGTCTTCGAAAGGGAAGAGATCAGAAAGACAGGAAGAAAGTAAATTTCAATCGCTACCAGTTAGCTTAAGTAACCCCAGTCCGTTGGCAACAGAAGTGGACGAACCACAAAAGTTTACCGAATTGTCGGAAGATAAATATAACAATTCAAACATCCAGATAATAGACTTGGATGAATTCTGTTTACAAGAAAATCTAAATACACAATTGAGGTCAAACTTCAACAACTTCGCCAAAGAGAATTACGCTCAGCAAAGCACAATTCAAGTTTACAGTCAAGTACCATTTTTAGATACGAAAACGATGAGTACATCACCTTCGGCCAATTATTATAGGCCGACAGAGGAACCCGAACCTCTGGATTTAACTCAGTTAAATATCGAGGCCAGTGTTATGTGTTTGATTAGTAAAATAAAATTTCTCTGTGGTCGTAATGGTAGCCCCGCCATACGATTACGCCACTCCAGAAGCTTCGCAAAACGTACCGGCTTCATTACCCAGCCAACGCCAGACGATGTGAAAAATCAAACTGCACAGCAATACAATGAAACCGATGATAAAAATCAACAACAACAATCGCAAATAACGTTATCGTCCACAAAAAATGATAAAAGCAAAAAGGGGAATAAATTCACGGATGGTAAGTTAATCAATTTGTGTGTGTGTGTGTGTTCACCTCCCAGTCACGAAATTGATATAATGACTTAAATATTTACATCTCAAACAATTAAAAATATTACAGACGCTTCTTAATTTGGTTGTATCAGTAATTGCGTGTCCTTGCGCTAGACAAAAGCCCGGACGGGTCCAACAGGAAATTATTAAGCTGATTAATTATTATTGTTTATAAAATTTTGTTAAAAAATATCACGAATTACTCATTTTCTTCATAAAGTAATGGGGTTACATGGGGTTGGGTCTGAAAAATGGACCAAAGGGATCGTCGTTGGCCTAAAAGATATCTTTGAGTCAAATTTCATGAAAAAACAAGAAAAATTGCGACCTGTAGGTTGATCACAAGAATTGTCAAAGTGTTTAGTCGTGGTACTCGTAAAATATGCACACTTACCCTCCAAAGGAATTTAGTGCATCGGTGGTTGGTAGCTTAATAAGCGTAAAAATTGTAAAATAATTCCTTAATCAGCATAGAATTTTTATTAGAGAATTCAATTAAAACATTCCGTTCACAAGAAGTCGCGTAAAAATTAAAATTGTATATTTAGTTAACACGTTTTATGACAGGTTTGGATTTATCTGTCACAACGGACTGGGAAGCCCAGTTACGACCTTCTATGCGTAAACTTCGCCATGCCATGGATGGCTTATTGAAGACAGCGCGACTTGTGCACTCCATACAGCGTCTGCAACAAAACATAGACCTTTTCAGCACAAGCCTCGACATTGCGTACCGACGTGACGTGTGCTTCTCACAGGCTTTAACAACTTTGATTAGCGCTTTGATGGCTAAACTGTGGGGCACGCAAATTACGGACAACTTCATCCACATCCTTTGCAGTGTTGGACCATTGGTGTATTTTGAAGGTTTGCTATCACTTCACGGCAACGAAAAGGATATGTGGGGTGACACGTGCGTGGCCATTGAGGATCTAGTAGGCGTCAATTTCACCCTAGTTAGAAACAATTTAACGGGGTAAGTTTAACATAGCTTATGCATAGAGTTAACACACAATATAAATCGAACTGACAATCTTTAATAAAGACATATATTTTTCTAGCATTGATCCTCAATATGAGGCTGTCCCTCGCTTAACTGGTTCAAGGCAGAACCTGACAGTTTTTCTACCCGTTCCTGAGTATGTGTATGAAAGGCTACCTGGGAAAAGTGCAATAAACTTCAAAATCACACCAGTTTTCTTTAATGTTGGGATTAATGAGAAAGCAACTATCGCGGAAGCCTTGGGACAGACTAAAGATCAGTGTCGTTCCAATTGGGACAACTATGTGCGTCTGAAACAGTACTATGCAAGATTTCGTAAGTTACCAGTCAGCATGCCCGAAACAATTACAAAACACACAGCACATCTACAAAACCCGCAGTGTCTACACGACATTCTAAATCATCTCGAGAAACAACTTAAAACTAACATTTCGAAAAATGTAAATATTTTACATCTGACAGAAGATGCCTGCCGTTTAATGTCGGGATTACGTTTCACATCTTGTAAAAGTGCCAAAGATCGTACCGGTATGGCGGTGAGCTTAGAACAATGTCGCGTGCTGGTGCAAGAATTTCAATTGCCAAACAAAAGCATTTCTCGCGTGTTACACACTATGAGAAGGTGAATGAAAATATATTTACAAGTTTTTTTATACTCTCTCTACATTTTAGCAGAGGTAAACGCTCAGCTGTAGCATCCCGAAAGTACACATACTCTTGCTCAGCTTGATGCTTCAAAATCAATTTAGCCACGGGTGTCTGTAGTAAACTTTCACTTGCTGATACAATTGGTTTAGTTGTGTCGGTGAATAAGTTACTTTGTGAAATTTAATTAAAGTGTACGACTAAAGACTCAGAATAGGACCTTCTATGGGATGGGTTTTTAAAAATAAATCGATCCGGTCCATTTTCAATAGGGTTCCTCTTTGATTCAATACATGTCCTTGTACCAAATTTCATCGAAATATCTCATAAAGTGCGACCTGTAACTGTAGATATGGTTAAGTCGATTCAGATTTTGATTATGAATAGATCGCTATACTTGAAAGTGAGTGTGGCATTTTAAGGCTTACAAACATACGCACAAACTGATTATACCCTTTATGCCACTCTTCTTAAACCATCACTTGTACTTCATGAGAGTCTTGAGTCATTTGTACTTTTTCAAATATATAATTACACAGACGGACAGATGTACAAAGTTTATCCTTATCCGAAAAATGTACTTTAAAACTATTGATGAACGTACAAATGACGATTTTCAAAATGAAAATAAACTGAAAATTATTTGTCAAGTATACGTGGAAATAGGGTAGTGCAGACGTTCTGGGTTTGTAAGAGTTTAAACAGATTCTTTTTTGAAACGGGCACAATTGGTTAACAATTAAATAAAATAAATAAAGGTTGAATAAAACCTCCTTGGCGTTTATGGTACCCAGAAGGAGTCGTAATTGAATATGTTTAAAAATAAATGTGTGTGAGCTTGTGCTAACGAGCTAAATAATAGTTTTTTTACTTGTTCTCTTTTAGTGAGGGTACACGAATGGATAACGTGTATAAGAATATTGAGAGGCGAAAGTATGCGTTCAATTTGCCACAGGTGCTTGCCTTACCCGACATGTATCGCCCACCGGTAGGCGCTTATGGCAAGGCGGATACTTAATAGCAACGAAAACTAATATAAGAATAACAATAATATATATTTGATTTGTTAATGGTTAATAGTTATATGTACCGCTCATTATTGATATGTATAAAGTAGTCTCTGTCTCAAAAACTTTAAAATTTATTAGTCCGCAAAAAAAAGTACATTCATTTCATATGCCGTACTGGAGGCACTAGCGCAACTATTTTGACGTTTATAACACGTGATAGCGTATAAAGACGGACATTTTTCGCATTGCCAACTATAACAAAAATACATATTTTTGGGTGCGATCATTTCTTCAAGTGTACTTCAGAAATAATCAAATGTACTTCATACGATCTGTTGGGCTGTTCGTAAATCGTCATTTGTATTGCATTCATGTTGATTTCAACAATCGTCACTTTATATAATCCAGTTGTACTTCCAAAATAGTCATTTATAGTTTAAAATAAGTGAAAATGTTAAAATCGGTCTTGTCCGACCATTTAATGCCCTACACCACTTAGTTCCACAATAGTTGAATTGTATGAATAAACGCGAGGCATTAACATATAAGTGTATAAGGAAAGAGGTTATAAAAATGGTTCAATCCGGTCCTTTCCTAATAGGGTTACTCCTTGTACCAAATTTCATTGAAATACATTTTAAAAAATCGCACAAATTTACATGGATACACGTACGGACAGACGGACATAGTCAAATCAATGCATATTTTGATTCTAAATCGATCGGAATACTTGATGGTGGGTGTGACATTTACCGTTTATGAGAAACAAACATCCGCACAAACCACATGTGATGTAGGGTACAAATAGTCAATTGTACTTAAAAATAACCAAGCGCATGTACTTCAGGAACAGTCATTTCTAATTCAAATATATTTATGTTGCTATGCGTTATTGTAAACAAATAAAGATCAACTTATTCATAAATACTCCGTAAGGATAAACTTTTGATATGCCTTTGCGTATGTGGGTTCATCTATTATTAGAAAACACCTCGATGGAAGGTATAAATTGTCAAAATCTGAATCAATATAACAATGTCTATGTGTCTGTATTCGGATTTTGAATTAAGTACAGACATTCTCAGTTCATATTAGGGCCGAAAAACATAATTTACGAAAAACTATTGGGTGCGAAACTGGATTGTTGAGATGTAACACAAACTTTAATAGAAGGGAATGGAAGGGAAGATATTGTTCTTGAATTCGTTATATCTACAGGAGTAAAAGCTGAGATTGTCTTGACATGTACCACAATAGTAGACAAAGAAGCGTGACTTGTTGAATTTATAATTGCTCTCTTCGCATGTACGAGACCTGCATGAGGTACAAGTAAGAAAATTAATTTCGGCTTAGGCCAAATCTTAAATACCTTCCATATCCACAAGGGCGTGCGTAGCAAATATATATATATATATATATATTGCGCCTTTTAATAGAGTATGTATTACTTATCAGCTTGAAAGTCGAGTTTTACGTTGGGTATGATTTTTTGTAAATTGTGGGCATGTTTGTTATCCGACCACGACCATTTTTGGCACATCGATGAATGGGATAATCATAAATATGTGCATTAAAGTTCATAGGTTCATTTTTGTGGCAGATATAAAGGTTTCTATTGAAAGTGGACGCGTCTATTAACCGACCATGCCTATTGGAATGATGGAATAACATTAGATACGCATACCAAATTTGAAGTCGATTTTTCGATGTTTGTGGGCGTGGCTTATAACCTAGTTTGTTCATTTTAAATAGCGATCTGCGTGTAAAAACAAAAAGTATCTGTGTACAAAATTTCAGCAGAATATCTTAAAATTTACGCCCGTGAAAAGCCCATCAACAGACAGATACACGGACATGCATGTCTAGACCGACGCATTTTTTGACGCTGATCAATAATACATATACTTTGTAGGATCTCTGACGCCTCCTTGTGTTGCATACGGAAGAACAAACTTAGTATACCCGCATCATTAAGGTGGAGGGTATAAAAACACCGTATTAAGAGAAAACGCACACACAACCACTCGAGTGATACTTCATCAATTACCTAATTCGTACCTACGTTTAATCTCTGACTTTACTTTGTAATAATCAAAGAAAGTGAATATTAACTTATATGTAAATATTACACATATCACACATTCGGAAATGGAGACGCTAAAGGTTATTATTTTGTCCATTTATCAACGCATTTTTAACCATGTACGACGTTTCTATGTATATACACGTCGTATTCATTCATGGCAATGTACACACATATTCATATAGGCAACTATGTGGAGCTTATTACTATTACCTAGGTTTTCTTTTCACTAATACGATTACATGTAGACTCTCGCCAAAAATTCTATGAAAATAATGGCAATGTGGATGCATACTTGTACGCATGTATGCAACGTACATTCCATATATGGTCAAATACGTGAAATTCAAAAAACGAGACGCTGTTTTTTGGTAGGGGTGGTCGTCTTTATAAACACCAGTAACGACGAGTTTTACACTTACTTCAGTTTGCGTACTTGTGCTTTGTGGTTTCACTAGTGGTTTAACTAGTGGTGAAATATGTTTTAAGAGGAATTTTATAACCAAAGATTTATAACATACAGTTATTTGCGCAATAAAACTTTAAATTAAAAAAAATAAAACATAAAATGTAAGTATCGACAATGAATCAAACAAATAAGTGACAATTACACAAAACGAGGAGATTTCAAAGATTCATATGAATTAAGTGAACTTTAAAAAAAAATAACAATTTTGACGACCATATTACCAAAGAATGTTGAAACCTTAGCTGTTAGAGAGTTAACGCACTTCTGTATATTATTTATGGAAAATGTTGCAGAATAAGTCATTTTGACAACAATAAAACAAAATCTTGCATACATTGGATTATAGGAGAATGATTGACTAAGGAATAATCGCATAATTTCTCTATTAATCATTTTCAAATACTTTTCATGGGCATTATCGTGCCTGGATAGATGCGTAATGACGCAGAACCGCAACAGTGGCAATTAATTGTTGAAAATATTGCTTTCATAGTAAATTTACAGCGTGCATTGCTACTTCACTTGGCTCTCTTTTCTACCTTTGACGCTTGATTTATAAACAATTTGAAAATTGCTTTCTAGAACTTTTAATTTTAAGCGAGTGAAAATATTATAGCAGGTCAAGCCCGACCATTTAATAGTCTAGACCACAAACTATGCTACAATTAGTTTAGTTGTATACAAACGAAAAAATAAGTAAGAGCATCATTTAGACTACTTCAGAACCACTTTCTCAATTTAATCAAAATTAATCATGTCAGTCATTCTAGATATTTAAAATGTATCTAAGGAAATTGGTACAAAGGGTGTGTCTTGACCCAAAGGCGAGCCCTAGTAAAAATGTATTGAATTGAGGCACATTTTAAACCTCTTTCACAATTCGTACGCTGTGGAAATGGCACCGAGCGGCAAATTATTTTTGATCCGCTTTAACCGTCTGTAACATTTATTATTTTTTTAATTCAGAGAAGATTCCGCAAAAGGTGTAGAAACGATGACTCGGCCCGCATTAATTATAAGGCCATTGCGTACATCGTCACTGAAAGTTAAACTTGAATTGAAAGCCGAAAATGGCTCTTTATAAATTGTGTATGCATACATAGTAAACAAATGTATGTTAAGCAAAAAGGGGAAATTTTTCATTGCTTTTGTGCTCATGCCCGTTTGTTCGGCCGAAACTTAGTAAACATTACCAAATATGGTCATAACAAGCAAAATCAGTAAAACGAACCTTAATTGAAAGAGAGAAACAAAAAGGAAAATACGCTACGCCTGGTAAGACAAAGCCCACCATATATGCAACTTTATGTTGTTGTAAAAGTCAAGAGACGCGTAGGTTTTCTCCTCACCATAAAAAGGTGCATACTGTTTATCGTTCCGTTTGCAACACTCAAGAGAGGGCTTCACAAAACGTTTTATTGATTAGCATAAAAATCCGAGTTGCCCTAAGGATGACCGTGTGTCTGCATTGAAATGCCCACGTTCCTAAAAAAAATTGAGATATTGGCCTTTAATATTGCTGCAGATATACTTAGTCCGTACCACTCGTTTGCCTTTTTTAAATGAAACGTGGCACAATCTTTTCTTTTTGGTCATCCGTTCGATTTTGTCCACGTATGTATTGCAATATAGAAACGGGACGATTGGTGGTGGGGATATAGGTTTTCATATATCTCAAAAAATTGAAAAAATATATGATGAAAAACCCCAAAAGGGCTAAAAGAATTATTTGGTGTGATGTAGTTCATCCCGTTCAGTTATGTGAATTGTTCAAACAAACTGGTTCGTTCGCACATATGTGCTGTTAGAAGAAAAGGGCGTATATGAATATGGAGGGTGTATTTGACTAGACCCGAGTCAAATACAACTTTTTACTTTCAAATGTGTGCGTTATGCCTCACTCTTCTAACACACCATATAAGTACGTATAATTGTTATCTGTAACGTTTATGTATACGCTTGTATGACTGGTGCGTTTTCTCTCTAAAAATAAAAAAGTTATAGCAAACATGAATTTCAACTGACATTTCCTTGTATCAGTCATAGCACAGTCGTCGAATTAGTCTGAGGTTTATTAAAGCGCAAGCATTTTTCTTCTACTGTTTATTAAAGGTTTCCTTAAGGTTTGTATTTGCAGTAGTTTTGCAAGTCTTTTCAAATTAATAAAAAAAAAGTATTAATTGTTAACGAGGATTTCGAAGAAAAAGTACGTGGAGCTAAAATTTTTTTTTTTTTTTTTCGGTAAAAATTTTGTAACTTTCTATTAAGGTTTTCTCGTCAGGTTTTTTACTCGTCAGAAATTTTTTCCCTTTGATTTTTAAGTCGCTAAAAAATTTTTTAAATTTGGATCTGTTTGACAAAATTTGTGCATTAATTAAAAAAATCATTATAAATGTAGGGAAGACTTTGTGGCCTTCTTTCACCAAAGACCTACCAGAACGTAAAACTTTACTTTTTTGAACCAAGATTTACGAGCTAGTGACTCTTAATGAATTATTTCGTTTATTTTTTTATATTATAGCAAATATAATGTGTGACGAAGAAGTTGCTGCTTTGGTTGTTGACAATGGTTCCGGTATGTGTAAAGCCGGCTTTGCTGGCGATGACGCCCCGCGCGCCGTCTTTCCTTCAATAGTTGGGCGTCCCCGTCATCAAGGCGTAATGGTCGGTATGGGCCAAAAAGATTCCTATGTTGGTGACGAAGCCCAGAGCAAACGTGGCATTCTCACATTGAAATATCCCATTGAGCACGGCATCGTCACCAACTGGGATGACATGGAGAAGATCTGGCATCACACTTTCTACAACGAATTGCGCGTGGCTCCCGAAGAACACCCCGTCCTTTTGACTGAAGCCCCATTGAATCCCAAAGCTAATCGTGAAAAGATGACACAGATAATGTTCGAGACTTTCAACACTCCTGCAATGTATGTTGCCATTCAAGCTGTGTTGTCCCTATATGCCTCCGGCCGTACCACCGGCATTGTACTTGACTCTGGCGATGGTGTCTCCCACACTGTACCCATATATGAAGGGTACGCACTGCCACACGCCATTTTGCGTCTCGATTTGGCTGGCCGAGACTTGACAGACTACCTCATGAAGATATTGACAGAGAGAGGTTATTCGTTTACTACCACGGCGGAACGTGAAATTGTACGCGACATCAAGGAGAAATTGTGCTACGTCGCATTAGACTTTGAGCAGGAGATGGCTACAGCAGCGTCCAGCTCATCTTTGGAGAAGAGCTACGAGTTGCCCGATGGTCAGGTGATTACCATTGGTAATGAACGTTTCCGTTGCCCAGAGGCCCTGTTCCAACCGTCCTTCCTCGGTATGGAAGCCTGCGGAATACACGAGACCACTTACAACTCTATCATGAAGTGCGATGTAGACATTCGCAAAGACTTGTACGCTAATACCGTTTTATCTGGTGGCACGACCATGTACCCCGGCATTGCTGATCGTATGCAAAAGGAAATCACTGCTTTGGCTCCATCCACAATGAAAATCAAGATAATTGCTCCTCCAGAACGTAAATACTCTGTTTGGATTGGCGGTTCCATCCTGGCTTCGTTGTCCACTTTCCAGCAGATGTGGATATCCAAACAAGAATACGACGAGTCCGGTCCCTCCATTGTCCACCGAAAGTGCTTCTAAGCGCAATAATAGTAGAAATTCCAAAGCTGCCGTTATTAATACTCGTAGCAGTAAAACGAATAAAAACAATAACATGATTATGTCTAAGCAGACCCACTTAAATATGAAACTATCAAGCAAGCTTATTAAACTACACACTCTTCTCCACAAGACATTACGTACACACATTTCGTCAGGTTTTTATTACTTCAATAGGAGAAGCCGAAGCACACGGAACAAGAATAATGCAGAGCAAAGCAAGATAAATTCTAAAAATTTTGAATTTCGTAATCTTACTTTAATATTTAACAATACGTAAATTATTTTTATTATTACATCATTCCCAGATAACGGAAAGAGGTTGAAGAATGTATTTTCCTTAAAAAGTTAGTCACAACATCATCAACCATTAATCACTGTTCATACTCATAATTCAATATGTATTAAAAATACTTTTTGTATGTTAAAAAAGAAAAATATATATTAATTAATAATAGTATTCTTTAGTGAAATCTTTTCAATGCAGAACAAGTGCGAAGATGCACTTTTTCCTTAAAATCAAAAAAATTTTGTTGAACAGTTTTTTCCAAAATTTACCTTTACTGTGACCCTGAGGAATAATTTTTTCGAATATATATTCCCTTGTCTTCTCACCCTCTTGCAGGGCCAATATTGTGAAAAGAAAACAATTAAAATTTTACATTGTTCAGCATCAAAATCGGAGTCGATCTAAACATGTCTTTCTGTTGTTGGAATTCTCGCTGTTGCAAATTTTAAGATATGAAATCGCGGATCGCTATTGATATTGGAGTCTATTATCTTATCCATTAGTCACGAAGTCAAAACGTACACGTATTAATATTGAGCCCTTCCATGGATTTGCCAAACATGAGTGCGATCATATTACGGAAAAGTGCACAAAATTCTATTTGTATAATAAATACGTACATGTACATACATTAGAAGGAATAACCATGAAAATGCCACGCCCACTATGGTGGAAATGGTGAAGGGTATTGTACTTTTCTCTTCTATGATTTTGATTTGAATGGGTAAATAATTATGTATTGCCAAGTTGTTTTAAGTGCTGATGACGGTGCTTGCAGTCTTTATTGGCCGGGCTGGTATCAATCTTTGTTAAAAGCGGGTGGACATATTTGTGCTGATTGGTGGATGTTTTTTGAATTAGTTGTGAGATCGTTGTTAGACACTTTGAACAAAGCGAGCCGTTACAATATATTTGTGGCGGTATTGCCAAATGGCGTTGTCGCCACAGCTTAGTAATTATTTTATTGCAGCAGGGGTGACAAAAAATCGTGAGTGAATAATCCCGTGATACACATACATTCATTATATCCAAAAGTCAAATGCAGACTGAGATCATATTATGTTCGACAGAGATGTGTATATAAAATGAAAAGTCGAATTTAAAATTTAGTTTCATTTGAATTACGAATTTGAAAAATGAAATAGAAATTGAATAATGAAGTTTTCTCGTACGTTGGCGACTCATTTAACACCTGAATGGCGACAACAATATATCGCTTACACAGTACGTTACTCGTTACTTTTGACCTTAGTAAATTACTGAATTAACCTCATTGCAAAGTTAATTTAATTTAAATAAATTAAGCTAAAATAAAGTGAAGTGTAATTAATTTATTGTATGGTTCAAATCAAAAACAGTGCATGGCTCAATAGCAAGAACTATTCGCTTTACTTAATGGTAAAGCAAATAGTTGTGCAGGCAATGGTATCTTACATCAAAGAATATTTAAAATTTTTGAAATATTTCTATAGGATCTCAAAGAACTGATTTTGAATGCTGTACAAAATGTGCCGCATAGGGGCAGTGGCATAGACCCTAGAGAAAGTTACTTTTTACGATTCGAAGAAGATTTCTTTTCGGAATGTGAAAAAGAACTGAAAAAAGTCGACACATTTTTCGCCGAAAAATTGGCCGAAGCTATCCGACGCCATGATACATTAGTGGCTAACGTGGATAGCCTTTTTCGTAATTTTCGTACGACAAGCGTCTCTACAATGACTTTGGGGGCAAACTTTAGAGCGGGAGCTAATAGTCGTTCGAAGGACGCGAAACTCAAACAGCTTAAACTGGCTTATAGTGAATTATACTTAAATTTGGTTCTACTTCAGAACTACCAAGTCTTAAATCATACGGGTTTCAGAAAGATCTTAAAAAAATATGATAAGGTAGAGGATGATGTAATTGTTACAAATGATTAATAATTTCTACATGTTGTAATAATTTTTAGCTTATACATTCTGAGATGGGTAAAAAATGGTTCAATGAGAATGTGGACACTGCCGCTTTCTATTCAAATCACGAATTAAACACTTTAATAAAAGATGTTGAGTATGTGTTTACAACTTTTTTAGAAAATGGCGATAGAGCTCGTGCCATGAAGCGGCTAAGAGTACCACGTTTGATAGAAGTTCAAAATCCCTTCACATTATTTCGTGTGGGCCTTTTCACTGGAGCATTTATTACACTTTTCATTGCTGCAATAATAGTGTGTATGTAACACAAGTTCCCAAATATTTTACCTTACATCACTTGTGGATATATGCGTATGCTCGTAACTCCTCGTAAACGGCTAAATGATTCGAAATTCTGTCTGTATATAGTCTAAATGATATCCGATGAAATTTGGTGCAATCATTTTTCTTGGCATACTGGCGATACGTACTATTATAAATGAATCTAATTGTTTCACTTTGAAGACCCCTTCTTCTATTAAGTACTCAAAATAGATCTTCAATGAAAAAATCGCAGACCTTATTAGGTTACAAAAAATTAATTCTTTAAAAAATGAATTCTTTAAGATTGATAGATACTACTTACTCACCATGAATTTAAGTATTCTAAATTCGGATTAGAGCCTCTCACCGTAAAAGATTCTATAAAGTGACTCTGATTTAAAAATAAAGCATTTAGTGATATTTTTATTAACAAATGCGGTACATATAGTGCTTAAAACAATTAAAACGAAGTGGTGAAGGCGCATGGTCGGGCTTCACCGACTGTGACATTGTTACTCATCCTAACTTTTTTTCTTCATAGGTTCACACGATGTTTTAGAAGGAAATCTTCTCAAATACTATTTTCCTTTCTTTCGTGGTCCCCTTTTATTGATAACTCACACATTTTTAATAGCTGTTAATGTTTGGGGTTGGCGGAGGGGAGGTGTCAATCATATATTAATATTTGAGATAAATCCACGTAAACATTTTACGTATTCCCATTTAATGGAATTGGCTGGTACTTTAGCAGTATTATGGGCGCTGAGTATTCTGGGTTTTTTGTACGGCAAATATTTGAATATATCACGTTTTACTTTTCCTTTACTCTTACTATTGATAATGCTGTGCATTGTCTTTGTGCCTTTACCCACATTAGACTGGAGTAGCCGTGTATGGTTCTTGAAAGTATTGGTAAGTTATTTCTAAAATCCTTTTGTAATCGAACTTTCCGGTAAACGTTCATATACTATTAGGGTCGTCTTATGTCCGCTCCATTCTTTCCAGTAAAATTTCCCGATTTCTGGTTGGGCGATCAATTAAACTCACTAACAACTTCTTGGGTGGACTACAAAAATTTGTTGTGTTTTTATATTAGGAATCCAAGCTGGAAAGAAGATTTTGAATTGGAAGAGTGCGTTTATAAAAATCAATTTGCTACTGCTGTAGTGCTTTGCTTGCCAGCATGGTTTCGTTTTGCCCAGTGTATGAGGCAATATTACGATAAAGGTGTCTGCCATCCATATCTGACAAATGCGGGCAAATATGCCACTACTTTTGCCGTGGTACTATTCTCGTCTCTAATGGACATTTATAAAGGTTTATAAAAAGAGACCTATTTAGTGATATATTAAAATTATTACTCAAAATTTTTTATCCACATATAGACATGTATTCCGCTATTACTGAAAATCCATTTCTTTGGTGTTTTTTATTCAGTCAGTTGGTATCTTCGCTATATGGTTGCCTATGGGATATACTGGGTGACTTTGGTTTATTTAAAACCTTCCGCGAAGACAACATGTTTCTACGGGAAAACATTATTTATTCCAAGGTTTGTCCAGTGGATGTTAATGAAAAGCATTTCCTTTTTTATTCTACAATGTCTGCAGACATTTTACTATTTTGCTATAGTGGAAAATATTATACTACGTTTTTTTTGGCTATTTGCGTTCTGTATGGTGGTGAGGAAATATGTACAACCGCTACATATGCAAACAATAGCTGCCCTATTAGAGATTATTCGGTAAGTCAATCTTGATCTTAATTATGATATTCCAATTCATTATATTTTTTTTTATTGCCTTAAAAGTCGACATATATGGAATTATTTGCGATTAGAAAATGAGCACCTGTACAATGTTGGTCAATTTCGAGCGGTGCGGGATATTTTTATTGCTCCGATCGATGAGACCAATATAACAGATCTGGAGAATTTGATGGATAAACCAGATGGCGTAACAAATCGAAATTGAATTTTATATTTATAGTACATTTTATTAATTTTATCAATTAGTACAAAAACAACATTGTTTATTATACAACAAGTCTCAAATAAAGCATTTTTAAGACACATTTTCGGTTACGCCTGATACCAAGGCTGTACCGCGTAATATCCAAAAATCCGCTGGATACTTGCTCGGCAATAGTATAGATAATATAAAATTTGTAGACTGGCCCGTAGTGGAGAGTACACCCGAACGAGCTTGTGTTTTATATAGGGGTGCCTCATAACGGGTTCCCTTGTTCAACTCCAAACATGGTTTGAACCGTATGGCCGGTAAGCGCGAGTACAATTGTCCAATGTTGGCATCGCACAAACCACCCTTCGATTTGTCCCATTGTGCTGCCTCCACAAAAACACCATACACATTGACTGCGTCTTCAGTGGAGGGCGGTAAATTACCTAAAAGATCTTTCACCTAACCAGTCCAAACACTTAACACATTAACACTTATTTATCATAGAGCTAATCCACTTTACTTACATCTTCCCCAGCTTGGTGACGTTCGAAGAAGTCCTGTTGCACAAGTGTACGGTCTAGAACTTCGAAATCTATTTTAAGAGCATCAATGGGCAAGATTTTTTTTCGTGCATGTGTTTGCAAAATGCCAGTTAAAAAAGACTGAGGAAAATAAAATCCACTGAGCCAATAGCATCTGGGATTTCCCTGTATAGCCCATTGTTGTATAAAGTCAATGCGACGTTGAAAGTCCGCCACATAACTAGGTAAAGGCTTTATGGATAAAAAACTTTTCTTTTCCCATAATCGTGGCACTATATTGGCCAACAATGCATTGAAGACTTCTTCCAGCTCTTCGGACATGACTACTAAACCTTTAATAGCTTTGCCCAAATTAATTAAACTGTCGTGTATGATTTTAAGGGAAATGTTGTAGCGATCGACTTCCTGCACCAGTACCACAGTTAAAGAGGCCATGGCTCCTTTTTTATCCAGCTAATAAAATGCAAATAAAAGTGAAAATTTAGGTATCAACAACCACCTTGGTACATTAGAGTAAATATTTTATTGCGGATGGTACTTCTACAGGCGAGGCCTTAGCACAAACCTTACGTGCAACACTTATATCGTTTCTTTTGTATTCTAATTACAACAGAAACCACAAATTATTATAATATTATAATACTTATTTCAAATTTTCAAATTTTATGGAGAGCGTGGGCCCATATGGCAAGATCTACTGTCAATTTTATATTTTTAATTTATATTCTGTTTTTGTTGCGCTTTGTTTGACTAATTTTGCCCAGTACCAACCTTGTTCTTCTTACTCTATTTACTAAGGTGGAGGATTTAAATAAGTAAAATTTATTTTACAAACCGTCTTTAAAGAAGGATGCAGGTAATCTTTATTAATTTTGGTAACTAGCGTTTCCTGTATTCTCTTGATAATATCCATAGCCAATTCGTTCTCTTGAGCTTGGCCTTCATCAGCCGCAGAACGTGGTTGACCCACTAGCAGGGTATTGATAAAAAAATTTGTTTCCTTCGTTTGAAACACTAAATTAGCGTTTTCATTCATGCCAAATATTTCAGGATCTTCTATGGTGGGAAAATATTGCACGTATTGCTTGTACTCTTGCACGGTGGGTTTACGTGGATCCCTATAATATTCATCGCCACGACAATAACGATAATCAGGGTCAAGGATCTTATCGAACGTAAATATTTTTAAAATTGTGCGTAAGCATCGCAGATCCCAATAGTCGGTTACGCGACCACCCCAAGTGATTTCACCATTAATATAATAAATGGCTTCCCACGGAATTTTGTCTTTAATTTCTCGGCTTATAAAGAAGTCAAGTGATTTAAGGCCACAATCACGGTCACTCTCATTGAATTCATAAGTTATATTCCAGCCCAGGGGACCGAACTTTTTGCGTTCCAATAACACAGCATGAAATACGCAAAGGCCAAAAACAATAGCTCTCCAATCGGCATTTAAAACGTGTTTTTCAAAGAAGTCTGGGTCAATATCGCTCAATGCACCCAAAACATTCGCTTTTATTCCTTTAGGAGCCTCATTGGTGACTTTTACGGAATTTTGTAAAACGCTTATGGGGAAACTTTTCTGTGGCATTGAAGAGAGAAACAAGCGAAAGTTCTCATGTGCTTTGGTTATACCTAAGGTAATATTTCGCACTATAGTCTCCATGGTACTCATCCAGGAAGTGGCCAAATGGCAATTTTGCAAAAACACCCAGTGTCCTAAACGCAAACTTTTCTCAATCAAACTTTCGGCAATGGGTCCTTGTCCTTGACCCAAAGATATCGAATAGAATTTATCCATATATTTCATGTCATCTGCAAATTTTAAAAAATTTGCCATAGGATCCGAGCCTGTTGATAGAACAAACACTAAAGGCGTAATATTGGAAGTATCTTGGAATCTACAAATAAAATTAAATACTTTTTAAGCCTCTTTTACAGAATGAATAGATTGCTTACACGACTTTCAGCTGACTACCTTGAGCTGAAGCCTCGGTAAAATAGCGCCCAATTGTAACTCTTAGGTACACTACTACACTAAGTAGAAAACGTTGTTTTCTAAATACTCTTACAAACATGAGCTTTTGAAAATTGGTTAAGCGTTGATTCCAATAATCACTAGGGGTCCGCTTTGTATGCGCAAAATCAAACACTTCAATTACATCGTCAAGTTGCAAGAAGAACGGTGTTAGGATTCTATCTGTAAAACCCTTGAATGTGGGGAAATTCTCTTGCAGGAAAAGACAAGCTTCCCATTCGAACTCAGATAGAGTGGTTATGGAAGGTCGAGATTTTTCCTTTGTCGATCCCACAACACCTCTAGTCAGAAAATTAAACTCAGGCACTGTTACTCGTCCTTCCTGTCTTTCAATCGCCATTGCTAATAAGAAACTGTAGATCATTTTGTGGTTTTCGAATAATCCACGGGACACGTTATCGTACAAGGCTTTAAGTTCATCTAATTTAAGTTGGCCTATTCGCTCTTCCGTAGACATTTTTGGATGATCCAAACGTATAACCGAACAAAATACTTGTGAAAAATATTTTAAACTGTATTGATACATTGGATCGATATCTGCTAAGCCGGCTACCACAAAATATAAAATCGCACCCCGAGAAGCTAAAGAACGATATTTTTCTCGAGTAGCCGTAATAACTTTTTCCGTTTCTTCTGTATCTACCAGACGTGTGGCAATAATTAAAGAAGTTTCCTAATTTTTTTTTATCTTTACTCAAACATCAATGAATAGACTTTATATATTAAATACCTTAGCATCATTAAGAGTTTCCACTAGTTCTTCATCATCTAAAATATTGCCTTGAGAATTGAATAGCAACTTCAGCACCTTATCTTCTAAAGCTAGTAATTGTTGTTTATCGGTATTAATTTTTACTATAAGATCATTTCGCTGAATCTCCAAAGCTGGCAGTTCTATAGCTACGATGTCCCTGATTATAATTACAAAACGAATAACTGTTAAAAAACTGGACTGTTGTTTTATATTAGATAAACTTACGCCAACAGTTGATCTTCCAGACCACTTTCCGTTACTAAAAAGTTCACTAGCGTTACGTTAATACAGATCTCGGGCAAATAGTGGGGGTTGGCCAGTTTGGTGGTCATGTACAATTTGAATCTGTCATCGTAATCTATGACAACATCGCCCAACTTCAAATAAGTACGCCCTTCAAATACATAAGTTTCCCGCTGGAGTACTGGTCTAATAGAAGGGTCTATAGTTTCACTAATATCTTCTAATAAAATGGGATAACCCTGACGCACACAATTTTCTATTACTCTCATTAAATTGCCATCGGTCATTTTTAAGACGTGCAAGTTGTTAGCATTTTCCATGTTACGTATCCAACGATTGGCCTGCTCTTGAGGGTCGATCATTAAGGGCCAACGTAAAGCCCTAGTGGCGTAAATTCCGTTCTCAACTGAGATATCATCTTTGGGTAGACCGTCCATGGTCCATTGTCGAATTTCGTAGGGATCGCCCAAGACTTTCAATAACTGGAACTCCCCACTGGAGGGTATTTTCTGTTCTCGACATTTAATTACCCATCTACTGCATAATTCGTTTCGGTATTCGGTGGAAAAGGCGCCTAAATAGGCTACACACGCGGATGACACTAACACATCACCTGGAACACAGGCCAGTTGTTTGGTTAACACCTACAAGAGCATTAAGTGCATGTATTATATAATTCAATATTATCTACACTCATACAACATACATCAACCGTTTCTTTCCATCGAACTTCCTCCTCGGATAGTGCAGAAGTTAAACGGCCTGCACGATTAATGCGACCATAGGTTAAGTCTACATTGTCTTGGATTAATTTGAATTCTCTGTTCTTTTCATCAAGATTATCCTTCAAGCCCTGAATTTTAGCCTCTACAGCAGCTAACTCTTTTTGCTTTTGTTTTAAAATTTTCATGACCTCAGTAAGCTCTGCTTCAGCTGCTTCTTTGCGTTTAATTTTTGGCCCAACTACTTTATACACTTTGGCGAATTTATCCATGGCTATAACCCACAAACTAACAGATTTCGCTACCTTGGATACTTTTTCGAACTTCTATAACATAAATAGCTTAAACACATTTTCACAGATTCAAAACTTCAGAGTCAAGTATTACCGCTGGCACAAAGTCTTTGTGTTCGATGTATTTTTTAATTTTTTGAAGCGTTTCTTCTTTCATATGTTCTTTATCGTACTCGAATAAGCGTTTGATAAAGTTAACATCAGCCATTACAGATTTTGCCGAAGCCCACGTAGGCCTTAAAGAGAAGGCAGCATATATTTATATACTTATAATATTTTTGCACTACATGAATTACTTGGCTCCCAGCAAAATACAAACAGCCTCCATTACAAACTGCACCAAAGCAGGTGGAGTGGTAAATGATTTTAATTCATTAATGTCGGACTTGGTGAGACCCTTCAAAGCATCTTCAGCATCCTTTAATGCTGGCATAGCAATTTCCAAATCTTTATTGGCATCATCAGAAATAGCTTGACACATGGCCGCTTTCTCTTTAGCACTCGCCTCATCCCGCAGGACACCTTCTTTTACCTGATCGGCCTGTTTTGTTTCTATGGCTAAACGATCCAATAAAATTTTCATATTTGCTGATTTTTCGTCTAATTGTGGTACCATGACTTCCAGTTCTTTTTGCATAACAGCAATCTGAAGTATTGATAAAATTAAGCGATAATTTAAAATTTTAAATAATGTAGAACTTGTCCACTTACAATATCATTGGTTTGTAAAATTTTATTTAAGCCGTTGGTAATTCGTTTACGCTTATTGATTATTTCCTGAGTTTTAACATTTAGAAGATTTTGATACAGCTTTAACAATTCCAAGTAACTGCTTGGGGTGGTATAGTAATGTCGTTTCATTTCTTTGTAGAATTTGACAGAAGCATCTTCTACAGTCTTAAACACATTTTCTTCTACAGTCTAAATTCAAATAAAATCTTTAATAATAAGAACTGTTTCTATTGTAAAAGCTATTATTTGCCTTATGCATAAAGACGGTGGTGCTGGCTAAGGCTTTACACTCTTCCTTGTTTTTTGTGATATTGTTTAACAAACCTAAAGCAACGGAGTATAAAGCTTCAGTGGGCCAATTTGAGAACCAATCGATTGTGGTACAGTTTACCAAGGAGGGAAACATACGGCATCGTCGACGGAATGCGTCACCAACTGGTGACATTGATAACACTACATGTAAATTATTGCGCACTCTATTTATGAAGAACTTGTAAATTGCATCTCGGGGGCAACCCTAAAAAGAATCAAAGGAGAAATAATTTAAAGGAAACGGTATATTAATCCTACTGCCATACATCCTTGTTAGCGGCCAAACACGATTCACGAGCATCAATTATTACTTTTTCGTATTCATCGCCTTCGAAGAGGTTTGGAACCTCTCCCGAATTCAAAATATTATTTATGTCTTCCAAGAATTCTTCTTCCACAATTTGAGTATCGATCATTAAAAATACTACAGGTAAATTATCAATCTATAAACGACCAATTAATCAATATAGTCTGTATTTTTATTTCTTACTATTTCTAAAGCTCTACTTACACCAGCTTCGCGATAGATTACTCTAAGATCTTCATGGAAACCGTTCAAATCATAATTACGCTTTAATTCAATTTGTCGACAAGTGTATTCATTGACATGTGCTGCTAGTTTGGTCAATGATTGTTTACCCATGCCTGCCACACCCACCAGTAAACCATTTCCACGGTCAGCGCGCAGCAGTCGCGCCAAACGTACAGCATGTTCTAAAGCATCTTGAAAAAGAATTAAATTCATTCGTTTGCCAGTCATGGAATTGTAGTCTTCGACATAGTCCATAAGAACACTTTCCAGCTTTTTCTGATCTTTTATCTCTTCATAAATACGTTCAGAACGCGGTTTGCCGAATATCATAAAATCACCAAAAAGTAAAGGTGGTTCTGTGGTTTTATACACTTCTTTTTTAAAATGAGTTAGACACACATCATACAAAAGTTTATTAAAAATGTCCTTGTCTTCATCATTTATCAGGCGATCGTGAAAAACACGAGTAGTTTCATGACAAAATAGTCTCAAAATTTGAATTTCCATGTTGTGGTAAATGTTGTTAGCTTGCAGAATACCCTGAATGCATTTGGAAAGATCACGTAAATTAAAAATGTAATGTGATTTGTTGGGCGTGGGTAACATTTCTTTGGCGATCCGCATATAAATATCTACGCAGGCATTTACTATTGGTATGGAAAGGGGGCGTATGGCTGAAGAGAAGTCACTTAAAAATCTACATTTGAAAAAGAAGTTTCTAGAAACTTTTTATAACGTTAATTTCTTACAAAACAATACCCTGTTAAAATGCCATCAAAAATTTGTGTTAGAGTTTCATCATTAGGCTTGGGTAAAGCCATCAAAGCAAAATGCCTTACAAACCGTGGGGTAAGAGGATTTCGCCCACCTCCAGGAGGTGCACACGCACAACCCAATACTACATCGACAATGTCTTTCCAAAACAGTTTTTCCCGATCATAGAACCCTTTAAAATCTAAAAATTGCCTAAAGATATAAAACATTTAATACATAAAAGTGAGGAATTAAAAAAATCAGAGATATTTTTCCCTTAGAATAAAAATTTTAGTGGTAGTTGCATGGGAAAGTACCCATCCTTATATCAAAATAGTTTTTCTTTCCCGTACGACTGCATTGCATAATCAATCTACGTGAAGTTCGGCATGAAGATATAATTATTTGATATTCCATATGCCTAGTGGAAGCTATTTTGAAGGTACTTTCTCATTATTCGTGGCTTAAATCCGCACAAAGCCGGCAACAAAGCAATAAATAAAGTAGTTATTTTTTAATTCTTGAAAGAAAATGTGTAAAGTATGGCGTTTATAAATACAGTGCTCAAGTTGTTGAAAAATCTTATTAAGAGAGAAATTAAAAATACGATGTTAACTGGCCATCTGGTGAATATAGTTTCAATCGACTTCGCTATTGCCATGACTAAAAGGGCGATCCACAATAGATGCCAGAAGAATGGAATGAAATTCGAGCCACTGGTGAATAATTATGCCAACTATTTTATTTAAAATTTTGATAGAAAAGAGGGCATCTATAGATGGGTTATTATTTGACAAATATCTTTCGTACTTAAAGTACTTGTATTACATCATTACTAATAAATTTTTTTTTAAAACTAATACGAAAGTAATTTGGACACCTTTCATTATGAAATATTTATAATGATATTAGAAAAAGCTATATTTCAACTCTATGAAGTATTTTTATGGCCTCAGAGTTTTATATTCTCCAACCACAGAGTAATGTATCAGAGGTACGTATACACCAAATTTAGGATATACAACATCATCACACCATGTATGGGCTGATTTTATACATACTATATATTTATATATTATAATTAGTAAAATTTGGTGGGTGTATCGCATTTGAAATGTGCGAACGTATTAGATGCAGTCTTTCATAAATTCACGAGCAATGACATAATTAATGCGCAAGCACTGTGTCCTTGAATTAGTACATCCATTTTTCCATAAGTCTCACTATATACAATAATATGGAAAGTCTATAGTTGTACCAAAATGCACATTAATATAAAAAATGTTGGTACTAAATTTCAGCTCAATATCTCAATTTTTGCGATTGGAAAGCCAGAAAAGCACACACAAATAAAGTCTAAATCGACCCAGAATTCGATACTGAGCAAACATATGTGTACTTTTTGGAGGGAATGACGCTATCATCTGGGTGCAATGAAGGCGGGTATAAAAACAGATATAAATAGGATACCTTAATAGTTCAATGGCTGCTTGACTGCCATATGTATCCAATTTTGGCATATTAACATCATCAATGAAAACTATTACAGTTTTTCCAATAGGCGCTCCGAGTAAGTTCCGTTTACGTTTATCCAAAGGACCCTCGATCATTTCTTGAGTTCGCACACTACTTGTTTGGGCCGAGAAATTTATTTGCACAGGTACTACCGCTCCTTTCGATAGCTTTTTTAATGCAGATACAGCCAAAACCGATTTGCCTACGCCAGTGTCTCCCGTAAACATTACAGGAAATTTTCGGTTAAATAATAACTCTGATATATAACTGGAAGTTACAAAACGTTTTAAGTAAAATTTTGAAAGTATTTGGAAATCCTCCTTCGGTATTATACCCATATTTCGTTGTGTCTACAGTAGGTACTTGCATATCAAAATATTTATCTTCTGGATTGAATATAAATGTATCAATAATCTCGTTCCATGATTCCCATTTTTGAGTAGACATATTTACACGATAATCCCACAAAGTGCCCAGTGCAGGAAATCTGATTTGTAATTAGAATGATTGAAAAAAGATAATTTAATTGAGATTAAAACACTTACGTCATATGTGGTACGTTTTGCATATAATTTCTCAGCATAATATCTAATTTAAGTTTTTCGTCATCGCGAAAATTGGAACATAATGACCATAGTGCGCCCCACACAAATATTTTGTTGAGCAGTGATCTATATTTATCATCGCCCATGTCATGCCAATGTATTTGTTCAATTAAAGCAATCAATAGTTCCAAAAAGAGGCGCACTTTAGAATTTGTTACTTGATGTATAACGAATGAGCCGTGTTTAAGGGCGAGCGATAAAATTTCTTGGAAATGACTTGTAAACAAGTTGTACAGATGTTTTAGGTGATGGGGTTGAATTTTCTTCTCTACACCACTGTTCTTCCAAGAATCTAACAATGGCTTCCAACCGAGATCTTCCGGATCCACGTACACCATACCGCAACGTGATACTGTAGCCGGAGAAGCTTGTTGCAAATCTTGTACCTCAAATACCATATGAACCCAAGGTGTTAATTTGATACGTTCCGAATTGGCAAGACAGAGCATTTTGTTGTCGTCCAAAACTGTATTTAAATTTTCGATCCACACCGCATCTACTGGACCATCATTAACAATCCATTGATGTATTTCCTCTAAAGCATTTAATTTTACTTTTATTATTCATTACAATGGAAGTTTATATACCTTCTACATTTACTGCAGTACGTACAGCTTGTCCCAACAAGCCATCTTGCCATTCGAAAGTTTTTGGGTCGACGTAACCATACAATTCATTCATTGAGACTGCTTTGGGATTCATGCATTGAATATTGACGGGTCTAAAATTTGGACCTTTCACCTGCAACTCGAACAAATGCCCCAAAGCGAATTCTAAAGCGTGTAACACCACTGACTTGCCGCCTCCAGTGGGTCCTACTAACATAACACCCCAACGGACGCACATAGTCTCATATAACTGTATGCATTTACGCATAGTAGCTTCGACAGGCTGAAGATTTTTCTCTTCTAATCCAATAGTTATAGAATTTTGAAGGTCGGGATAATAAGAAGCGGGTAATTCTACACCAGGGAACAAATCACTTAAGATGCCTAAGAAAAGCATAGCATCATCAACCAAAAACTTAGGTATGTTGGAATCTCGCAGAGCTGCAATCAATGTAATATCTTCTCTTTGATCAGGTGATGCCCGTTTTAATGAACCAGCCATGACTAAAACGGACTTTACGGCACGCATGCCAAAATCGTAGTGATTCTGTTGACTGAGTTGTTGACTGCACAACTGATACATCTGAACCATTTTGTGAGCTAAACTCTTTGGTCCTTCAAAACCTTCTGAATACAAAATAACTTCAGCGATTAGAGCATAATCTGGAACCATCATTGAAATGGGACGGAAAAGAGCTTTTAGATTATCTGGCAATTCTGTACGTCCAGCATAACCGGGATTCATGGTAATGAAGACAGCGCACGATTTTATTAACTTTATCTCACGCCCTTCGAATATGAAGCTGAAAATAAATTGCAAGTCAACGATTCAGGAATAATGTCACATAACTTAAGTAGCAGATAACTTACCGTTTGGCATTGATGACTTTAGCATTACGTATCGTAATCAGTTGTTGAGCTATAACCGATAAAACCTCAATATCAATCCGATTAAACTCATCGAAACAACACCAAGCACCGCATTGAGCCAGACCCGAAAAGAAGCGGCCCATCATTTTATAGTCCAAACCATCAGAACAATTAAATACTACGCATTGTTTGGCCACAGATTTTGCTAAATCTTTGGTTGTCTCAGTTTTACCAGTACCTGCAGGACCTGCCGGGGCTCCACCCAAGTCCATTTGTATTGCCCCCATTAGGCATAAATAACAGCGATCCGTTAAGGGTGTCAACACTAATACACCACCCGCTCCCAAATATTCATAATAATATGGAATATTGGCTGAAGCCATCCGTGTATAAACAGTATCCGTCTCTACAGACCAATAGAAACGCAACATTTTAAGCCAATTGAAATCGTTGCTAAACAATGGGGCAAAAATGAAAATGAAACGGTACTCCATTATTTTCAACTTTTTCTTTACTTACGATTTTGATACTTCTTTCTCTATTAACAGAGAAACTGAATCTTTGGCGTGCACGTCAACAGTAATGAGAGCAGTTAAAACTTTGCGCACTAAACTGGTGATATCCTTTCGCGTCAAAGCCGCCAAAGCTGTTAAATTCTTTAAACATTTCTGTTCAAATTGTTTCATGTTATCCAATATTAGTTTTGTACCCCATTTCGGATGGTCCAGTATATAATGAATGTCAGATGCCCATTGCTGTTGAGATATGGACAAAGCCACTTGATTGGGGTGATCCTGAAACCATACATCTCTTTCTTTATTCGGATAACACTGATAGCCGAATCTCATAGCTCGTTTAACTGATGAAAACATTCCTTCCTCTACTTTACTCAGCCACTCTTCAACAGCTCCACGTGCCTTGAGCCCCTTTTGGAAAAATAATTTTTCACCTTCCGGCGATATAAAGGCAATTATGTCATTGGTAGCTATAATTTTTCCCGTTCCATCATCTTTCTGCCCAAACTCTAAACGATAAATGGCATCGAAACATTTTCGTAAATGCGGCTGTACTGCCTGCGGTATACGAGTTTGAGCCAAAATCTCCAACAATTCGTCATTAGACAAGAAGTAAAATCTATTTAAATTGTAATTGTTTCGTTTTGTTTGGTAAATATCAACTTTTGTAACTTATGTTTTATAATACCTGGGGAATACCACTCTCTTTACTTCCAAATAAGCCTCTAAGCCACGATTGATTAGATCTAACAGACGGTTATTTTCTTTCAGTAGATTATAATTGTCCTTAGACGACATGACTGGCAGTGCTAAGGAAACTTTTTTAGCAGTACGCACCATATCCTTAAAGCTTTTATCAACAATAAAGAACCACTTAGCCTCTTGAGGTAGTTGTCGTTGTATATCCGGAGAAGCAAATATTGCCTCCAAATAAATCCAAGTGGTCTGGCACTCCATCCACAACTCTAGAGCATTACAATAAATGATAATTATAAAAATAAATTACAAATGATTATATTATTAAGTAAATAATAAATAACTATACTTGCCCAAAGTTTTGCCAAATTGCTCTAAATTTTCTAACCATTCATCAACTTTGTGTTTAATTGTAGTTACATATTTTGAGGCTGCTATTGTATTCATATTGACCATTGAGTCATCTAAAACGGCCTGTAATTCTTCGTGGGCTGCCAAAATGAACACATCCTTCTGATCGTGATGACTAACAATGGCTAACTCTTGTTCTTTCCATACATTTTCTACCGTTCTCAACATATTCTCCAGTTGTGATTCACCAGTGGCTTGTGAAGATATTTCCATCAAACTAGTCGCTATATTCTCATCAAAAGCATTACATTCTTCGTAAGTGGATATAAAGATATTCGGCTCTTGAAAAAATTTATGATTCAGGAGAGTTTCAATTTCAGACCAGTGACGCTATATAATAATTATTGAAAATATATAATAATAATAAGTTGCATAATTCAATAAAATAACTGAGATTATTATCATATTACAGGTTTAAAGTTCGGATTTCGTAAATAACCAATAACTGGCAACTTCAACTTGAAGTCTTCGGCTGCGGCTTTTAGCTGAGGCACTATATTGTTGGCGGGGAGATATTTTTCAAATTGCATACAATTTTTGATGGTTTTCACAGTCAGCTCAACCATATCATTGACATTTAAATTGTTGAATTCGGCGTTGATCCAACTGTTGTAAGCTTGCTCCCATTCGATGAGCGTGTTGTGCAAATTCTGACGCAAACGTATTTCGGTAAAAGCAGAATCCATTTCATCGTATTTCGTAATGTCAATCTGAAATAATGAAATAAATTTAACTAAAACCCATTGAATATATGTGCACATGTAAGTAAATTACACCTTAAATTTTTTTTGGTAACCTGTGTACTCGGAAGCTCTCTCATGTAGAATATTGAGTTCTTTTAGTAATCGGCTAAGCGTATTTAAGACATACTTCCGCGGTGTTTTTTTCTGAAATTAGGTGGAAAGATATGGCAAAGATGTTTTGCTTTTTTTAAACACAGCATATTTACCTCTAACAATTTAGGGTCAAGTATTTGCTGATACACTTCATGTGTCTCTTCAAATATTAATTTGATATCATCGTTCATTTTATCTTCCAATTTTTTAATAAATTGTTGTCTCAACTCCTGGACTTCTTTCAATTTATCATATGTTCGATTTACCATGTCTTCACAGTCCATATATTCCTCTTTTCGATCATCATCAATAGGTATGCCGAAATCTTTAATAATGATAAATACATCGTGAGCATAATCCACATCTTCAAAAAGTTTTTGCATTTCTTCGTCAATTACATCCAACATAGCTAAATGGCCAACGATTTCTGAGGTAGTTTCTGGCTCAGCAGTTATTCGTAACAAAACATCACGTGTATCTTCCGTAATCCGTTCCACTTCTTCAGTAGCCAGTCTTCACAGAATAAGAAAAAATATATATAACTAATAAAAATATACATTTCTTCAACATATATATTTTAGAATCGCCTACTTTGGCAAATAGGTAGCTAAAACATTCTGCAATTTCACGCAAACAGGTGTCACTGTATCTTTGAAGCTACCCTGCATTAACTTCAGTATGCCCAAATTAACCACTGATAATATACCGTCTAAAGCTTTAACATTATTGCAGTAGCGATCACAATAAGCCCGTAAAGTCTCTAGATCTAAATATGGATATTTATATTTATTACAATGCTCCTCTCTACGATACGATGACCTTAGGTATAAACCCTAAAGCCTGAGAAGTCTCTGTAAACATCTCAACAAAATACTATATAATACTCACCTCTTTCAGTCCGCAAATTATTTGGATCCGTTCCAGTATCAATCTCGAAATTAGTCCGTATTTCTTCAAAGCGTACCGTATAGATTTCAGCTTTTTCATAAGCATGTCGTATGAAAATTGGAAGGCTTTTCCTGTTCTATGTGTAAATTAAATTATATATATTAATATTTTATGAAACATTACCTATAATATTGAAAAATCGGATCAGTGCGCAATAAAAAGCTTAAGTCGGGAGGTGCATCAGCTAAGCGCTCTTCCTGTCTACCCATAATGGAGGGCCTTATTATATTCAATTAATCTATTACTCAAAGTCTCAGCCTTTATAATATTTATATATTTGAATAATTACTCAGTAAATTGTAAGTAGGTCCTGTCTTCGGTGAAATTTTCCACTTCAGTCACAGTTTCTAATATCAGAGTTGATATTCGATTGAATATATGCTTCATTACGTCCCTACAGTAGATAATAATTATTGCTTCCATACAATAATTAAGCTAAGAGGATAAATGTCTTGTGCATAACTTACTCCGAGGGTTCTATATCGATACGATCGGGCAGTAGGTGAAGTGTTGCCACGAAAAATGGATTCTAAAATTGCCATTGATAATAAGTAAGAAAAATGCTCATAAACCTTTGACTTTTTACTTGTGGAACATTTTCAGTTCTTTCGGGTTCCAATTGTTCAAACAAGGTTAAATTTTGACGTAACACTTCTTTAGTAGGTCCTAAATGATCGTGTATTTCCATGGCCCTGAATAAATCGTAAAAACTGTTGACTGTTACCACGTGCAGCATGTGGGAAACCATGTGATCACAATAGCTAAGAAAACTGCAAAAGTACAGTTAAAATGAAAATAAAATGAAATTATAAATTAGGCGAAATAGGAAAGGTACTTGGACAGGATCTTGCAAAAATTCCGTTTACGAGCACGATCCATAAAACTCATGGCATCACGCATTTTCTTAACTGATGGATAGTAATTGATTTCATCATCGGGATAAAAGCCTCGCTGTGTAATAGCAGTTAAGCAGGATATATCTGCGTAATTAATAAAATGTAACAGAACAGTAGAGCATATATAATGTGTATATAAATCACTAACGCAACATTTTGCGGGTCCTTTCACGGAATTCTCTAAATACTGTCCGCAAACGTTCATATATTTTCATATGAAGTTCCAGGAAATAAAATGGATGCCAATCTTCGATTACTATAATTAAAATGCGTGAATGAAATGTACCTTAATCCCACATTGCCTTTTAAATTTTCATACCCCACACCACTTGTATATAATATATAATAATTTGTGTAGGGTATGAAATGATTTTAATGTTGTGCGTGCTTTTACCAGTTATATTAATAAAATTGCTCCGCTTTAGTTGCACTATTTCACTACGCAATTTTAATATTGCTTTCGCCAGTGGGGGTATAGCGATTAGAAGATGATCAGCTAAATAGGCTTTGGCATCGCTTTGTTTTTTCCACTTCACAGTCTTTTCCCACACCTTAAAACCTTTCCATATGCGGAACACAGCAAATGTTCGAATTTTTATAATGCTTAGAAATTGCTGGAACTCTTGCTGCCACTGCAGTAAAGGCGTAAAAAAGTTTTCCGACAAATGCCAATACGTAACACCATGGCGACTCATAGTAAAAAATAATTGTTTATTCGGCAATTCATCATAAGTGAATTCCCTTTTGAATATGTGCAATATAAAATTTTAATATTTATTTCTTTTTCCAGAAGTTGTCTTCACCCTACTTACTTTAAACTATACGGGGTAAAGTATTCACTTGTCTTGGGTAGCATATAATTCAAATAAATAAAACGATCATCCGGCATATTTCGCATACGTTCAACGAGTATATTTAAGTCAGGTATTAGAGAAGCTCCCGTCTTTATACTGCCCACACTATAGCGATCCAATGTCCCAGGTCGCACGAACGATACTTTGCTTACTTTACCAAATTCTACAGAACGTTTGACTTGGCGTTTGACCGCAATCAACGTTGAAGTCTTTGGTGACGTGTCATCCTCTTTGGTTTTAATCATACCTTGAAAGTTGATAGGCATTGTTGGGTTTATATTTTAAATCCTTGAAATTTGTTTAAAGCCGCTTTAAAGTTTAAATTATTGTGCTTGTTGCCTTCTTTTTACGCAATATTTTTATTTGTTAACCACTTCAGAGTGTCAAGGCAACGAAAACTTTCTGACAACATTGAGAGGCAATATTTAAAATAATGTTCAAAACTGAACATTTGAATTTGATTTTTTTTTAATTCTATGTCACAAATGGACTTCGTACACTTAACAATAAATGAACATTTGTTTAAAAGCCACTCTGTCATGCTTGAAAAAGTAAAAGAGTTTATTCCAATCTCTATTTGAATAAACATATTAATATAGTTTGTCCATTATAGATGGGTGCGATTAATATGAATTTTCCAAATGAAAATTTTGTTTATCTATCTGTAATGGAGAAAAAACCCTAAAAACTGTACCGTATATTTCGTAAAATCGTAGGATTTCCAATATTAAGGTGCCTGAATATATAGGAAATATTTAAATCAAATTTTAGGTCCACAAATCTTATGGTTCAGGAGTAGTACGAAAGTAACGTTCAAGCAGATTTTAGGGCTCTCAGTATAGCCTAGATGAATACAAAGTTTTAAGTATAAAGGGTAACTAATATGAACAGCTCTGCTAAACTTACACGCATAGGTGTGCATTTGGATGGACTAAAAGTCTTGATCTCTAGGTTTCAATGATCTGTAATTTTGATAATAATCAAGAAAGTAAACTTTTTATGGTGCGACTCGTTATGGATGTATCTAAAGAAATAATGATGTACCTTATTTGCGGGGTATATACGAGTATATGATGTATTTTTTTTTCGAAAATCTCGTAATTTTTCAAGACTTTTGCCAAGTTTTGTGCTTTTGCGAGATTGGAAGGTGTTTACCTCTTCTTACCGGTTATTAGCTTTACGAATTCGTAACTTTTCTGTACAATTACAACTCGAAAATAGGAAAAAGGGCGCTTTCGGTCTACCCTAGTGTGTACGCTTATAATAATTACAAATTATTGAAATGAAATTATTTTATAATAAAAATGATACCATTTTTTTTTAAATTCTTTTTCCGAATGGCTGGTCTAATTTTCTTCATTCACTTGGTTCTACAAATTGTTCTACGTTTAAATTAGTTTTATCAGTAAGCGCGAGGCATTGACTTTTAAGTCATTTAGAAAAATATTATTATATGAAAAAGGGTTCCAATATGGCCCGAACGGGTCCAAATCCCACGGCAAATTGTATACACGGGCCCACAAAAGGGCTACATCGACTCGACTTTTAATCCTGATCATGAGCTTTTTGGGGGGGGTGTGACTTACCCCTATTCTGGTACTAGCAAATTTTGGCAAGACCGACATATTTACCCCTACCTTACCCTTACTTATATTATCATTTTGATGATGGGTATATAAATAAAAAAAATTTATACCATATAAATGCCAAATGTACTTTTATTTTAAACATGGAGGGGATGCTTTTAAATACACATAAAACACAATATAATATAACTAAAAGAACTCATACTCTTTTTTAAGAAAGTTCACATTGCAAAATTATGCCCGCAATGGCACTACACAAATTTTAAATAAATAAGAAATAAATTTTGTTACCTCAAGATTCTTTTTAATTACGTGTGTATAATCTATGAATAAATCGATTTAGTTTAAATTATTCATTATATTGTATAAATAAAAAATAAATTAAATCAAGTTATTCATAACTCAATAGAAAATAATAATAAATTATATAAATAATAAAAACAAAATAATAACTAAAGTACAAGTAAGAAAGCTACGTTTGTGGCTTAGGCTAAGTCCGAGATACCCCCAAAGGTATATGTAAACTGTGAGTGCGATACATACATAAGTTACATTTAACTATATACAGATCGATACATGCAATAGCAAACAAACCGAATATATAGACCATTCGTGTTTAACTCGTATCATTGTATTGAGTGAATGTGTTTTTGTGGCCGCGTGAGATACCTGCCCATTGTGGACGTAGCTGTAAATCAAGCAATTTGGCAGCTACCAACATGAACTAAGAATATCAAATTTTAGCCCTTTATCTGATTTTTTGCGACCAATAGTGTTACAATGACAGACATACACATGCGGATGGACAGACATCGCCAGTTATGAACCGTTGGTAATCTCTGAACCTGCAGATGGATGTATAAAAAATAACAAACTTAATGTACGCCAATCACCAAGGTGGACAGTATAAAACAATATGAAACACGACAGAATAAAATATGTAGCTTGTAAAGCTTTCTAAGATTGTAAAGTTACACAAATAGTTGGCGCGCACTGTTAAACATATTAGGTGTAAATTGGCTAATTCTTTATAAGAAAATTAAACGTTGACTTAGTTTTAATATGTTGTTAATTATAATTGAACAACTTACACTAGCACGGGGTCATCTATTCACATTATTGTCTCTTATTTGCTGGTAAGTAATTCTGGTGAAATGAGTTGGAATTTCTCGGCGTGCTATCCATCGAGTTACATGTATGTTGTATATGTAAAGAAATTACTTTAATTTCTACGCATTTATGTGATAAATATTAAAAAGTTGTATAAAATGTAATGCTAGGTGTATACACTGTCATAGATATAAAATATTTACTAATTAATTTTTGCTTTAGTTAGTTTGTGATATTGCAGCCTGATTACATTGTACAAGCAATTGTAATTTTTGTAAAATTACGATTATAATAATATATTGGATGTTTCCTCTACATTGATTGTGATAATCATGGTTGGTCAATAATTTCCGCCACTATCTCCGCGTCGATGATGTTCTCTTCTGCCTGCAGAATGATCACGAAAATCCCTATTACGGGTAGAACCATTTTTGTGGTGATGGTGGTGATGTCGTTTCTTTTCACCTGTAAACCAACAATCAATCGATTGGTAAAATAAAGTACTGGAAAGAATGTTTACTACCTTTAATGCAAGCATCAGATACAACCATTTCGGAATTTTCACGCATGCCATAATTTTCACGGTCACAACTGTAAGGAAGAGGTTAAGTAATGACATAACTATATTGCGAAGAATTTTTACATTTATGTATTATGATCTACACCAATTATGGTCCGCGGTGTATTATATTTGCGCGCGGTAATTTTAGTAACATCTGAACAGCTAAAAAGTCTCACACTTTATTATCCGAATCTAGTCTGAATAACTTTCTAACCAACTAAACAATTTGTTTATGCATCTAAATAATATGTCTCATGGCGCTCCACTGAAAATGGAGAACACTCTTTTGGTTGGAAATAATATTGAAATAATATTTGGTTGGAATAATAATATGAACAGTTATTAGAACCTCTGCCCAAACAATGCTCCTTCCCAAAATAAATCTTCACAAGTACGTGAGAATCGGAAAAGCGCTGTACAAAAATAAATCAAAACTTGAATATTGACTGAAATTTTTGTAGCTTTTAAATTTGAACTAGAACGAATCATTGTCGAAAGCCCATTCCAGTTCTGAGAAATTTTAAACGAATTATGACACATGATCGTGTTTAGTTTGATGGTGACTCATTACCAACTATTTCAATTGATTATCATGTGGAATATTGAATTAATCGAGAATCAGGATAACCTACCGTTCCAAATTCTCCCGAGATCGTTGTATTTGATCGCGCATAGTGTCACGCGAACGCATCATATTGGGCGGATCCAAGGTTTCTTTGCGCCTAAGGGCATTGTGTGAACTATTTTTAGAGGCAGACTCATGTAGATTTTCCCAAGCTTGTCTGTAATATCTATAAAACATACTTTACATAATACAATAACGTGCCCTTGTTGTACAATATTTTGATTTATGTTTTAATTTTTCAACTTTACCTGTTTAAGCCATTTCGGGAGCCTGAAGTAGAGCTATCGAAAGAAGCTACAGTATTGCAATCAGGCGAAGCGCGATGGCGATAGTGTTTGGTAGTTCGATTTCTGAAATTAATTACGAATATTAAGTAAAAGTGAATTGCTTGATCTCTAAGTGGTACTTATGTAAAATATTGTAATATTGTAATAGTGCATATATTCGGTTTAAGTGCATCTTAATGTTAATTTAGACATATAGCAAAACACATACGTGTGTACAACATGCAATTATTTACGCTACCATATAAAGGTGTAGTACTGACTGTAAAGTTTTTATACAGAAACGCTAAGGTATCTATGTTCCACAAGATAATTTCTTTTGCACAAACTCCAATTCGATTAATTAGAAAAAATACATTAAATCGGTGCACTCCCCCAGTTGAATGGAGCCTTATGTCTATAAAAAGACATGTGAAGTTTGGATTAGCTTACGCCTTTATTTATATACCTACGGATCGTGAAAAATTGCAAAATTTTATAACAGTGCATAGATTGCATAATAACGGAGAACATCGAATAAAATCACTCTATGCCATAATGTTTGACCTTTTAGTTTAAAGAAACGATTACTTGCCCTTTACGAATAAGAATGGGGTACTGAATGGGGTTTGGCCTAAACCAAGTCCGTTCAAATTTAATTTTATTAACTTTATTGTGAAAATATATTTTTGCGAAAGATCGGTGGTGCAAGTGCACGTACCGTTCCGATCTCACCACCCATACATATAATTTAATTAAAAACACCGAATTTCTACGCAGGCTCGTTTCCCGTAGTGTTACACGCGGCGGGAATCGAACCTACGCCCTCCCGCATTAGAGTCTAGAGCGTTCTGCATCCGTGTAATGCGAGAGGCAAATATATTTGTATTTGTACACTCGAACAAAAAACAGTTTGAAAACGTGCAAAATTAGACGTGCAACAGCAACAGGCGGCATTTGGCAAAGTATGTAATAATTTTATATGTGAGTTGTTTTTAGGTTTTATCGTTAACTCCTTTTCAAGTGAATTTTATGGACCTCTTACCACTATGTATGTTGCAATTAATCGTAATGTGAATGGAAGTGAATAGGTTTAGAGACAGAAATTGAAAACAAAATCATCAACAATACGACGCTTACATGTTTTTCTTCTAATATACATGAAAGGATTTTTGCATAGTACGGATATGTTAAGTGGAAATATATTGGATAATTATGGCCGTTGTTCAGTGAGTTTCTCTTTGGCACTAGTTCCGTGTGTGTAGAGGTAGAGGTAATCTTAATAATAATAAGCGTTTAACTTTTCTTTCATTTCCTCCGTTTTTTCCGCATGTTTTTTGTTCTCTTTATCATAAGTTTCTTGTATGGTGTGGTGATCATTATTCTCTTTCATGTAATTAATTTGATTATCGTGATCAGGTTGGACTATGTGTTGGTTGTATTGATTGCTGCTAAATATACCCGCTCTGGTACTAAAACTTCGGCCACAAGTACTTAACTCCCGGTGCGCCCATTTTTGATCTTCAAAAGGTAAAGCCAAAACACTGCGGCATAAAGGTGTTGTCTGTTTTTTACTTAAACTGGAATTAAAGTTATAATGATCATAAACGCTCTGTGGGCTTAACTTTGCGTCACGATTCCTTAGATGGGAATGGGAAGCTTCGTAAGCAGCTGCATTGAATTGTGTAACATTCATCAAAGTGGGTGGTGCTAGGTATCGTAGCCGAGATTTTGGTATGTAAAATGTCGGCGATGCTAGATTTGATGATATTGGTTGTGATGATGGTGGTAGGAATGGATAAAGTGTTGCATTGTGCCGCCGTTTGCTGTTCGTAGTGCTAAATTGTGATGGTTGTTGTTATGGTGGTAGTGGTGGTAAAGGTCGAAACAGGTATAATAAACATATAGAACGTATACAATATATTTAAACATAACGGTAATATTAAATGGTCTACAATAACATGTTCTTCTCAATACTACAAGCTATGTTTGACTAAGTGGGAGTGATAATTTCAAAATTACATATAAACTAAAATATTGTCACTAGCCCTATTCCGCTTCCCCTCTTTCACTTCACATGTGATAGATTTAAAGTTGTGCTTGATTAATAGCAAATAAAACCCTTAAAAAGTTATTGCGAACTCACAAAATTGATCAAATGTCTACGGATACAACACATATATACATATATATTTATATATAAATTACCTGCGCACTAAAATCACTATAGTGGTAATGACTGCTGCCAAAAAAATAAATCCACCGAAAGCACCCAACGCCACAATAGCACCCAAATTTAGTTTGGCTTCCTTAGTTTCCTTACGATCTCTATTCTCCACAGAATATGGAACGTGAGCATTTGGTGATTGATTGTGATGTACTTTAACACTGTCCGCAATCTCGTTATCCTGCGGATGAGCGTTCAAGTAGATATTGTTTATATTACGCAAGGTGGTGGTTTCTTGCGTAGATGGTGGCAAACGAGGATGTGTTGGTACATAAGCCGCAGACGATTTACTAGTGCTTGTGGAAATAGTAACACCTGGGTAAAGGGAAGGTGGAGTAGTAGACATGAGCGCGGGTTTCTTTGGTATGATTACTGGTCGTACAGTGCGGCGTGGTGGAAATTCTTCACGTACTGTTCCGGGTACCACATAAGTCACTTCTTCGTCTGAGTCCAGTTCTATATGGAATATAGTATTACAAATGTGTGACTGGCTATTATTCTTTGCGTAAAAACTTACTATCGCTAGGTGGTTGTAGGCTAGTATGGGTGGGTTTAACAGTGGATATTGTAGTGCTGGAGGGTATTTTTAATGGTTTTTTAGTTGATGTGGTTGGTTTGGGTGTTGTCGATGTTGTAGTCACAGAAGTTGTAGAAGCTGGTAAGGTGGTAGCTTCTAATTTAATACAACGTGGCAAAGCACTACTCCACTGCCCGTTAGCCAAACACGTTAAAACGCGAGGTCCTTCTAAACGATAACCAACAGGACAAGATATCTCTGCTCTCGATTCAAAGTAAGTGCCATTGGGTGATGAGATAATTGTGTTATAATAATTGCCTGGTAAAGTGTCACATTCTACAACTAAAATGAGAAAAAATATTCTTATGAAGTCATATTTTTTACGACGAAAATACTAAAGAACTTACTTTCACATCGGGGTGGGGGGCCGTTCCATCTTTCATCAAAGTCGCAGGTCAGCAAAGGACGGCCAATCATTTCATAACCTTCTTTGCAAGCGTATTTAACCAAACTAAGATAACCAACGGTACCATTCAACAGCTCATAAAAACCGTTAGGTATGGACGCAGGCAAACCGCATTCTATGTCTAAGAATGAAATTAAAAATAAGTTATCCATAGAATCGGTCTTACATTTTATAATAAGTAAAAAAAGTACATCTGGCTTAATACCCCCCTTTTATAACTACCATGCAATATAGAATGGAAAAGAAGCAATTTTTTAAGAAAATTTTCTCTATTACTCAAAATGAACAGACCATATATTGACATATGTACACCTAGGGAAGATATGATATATGAATGGTGGGTATTCAAAATATGGTCTCAGCCAAATACAGTGTTTAGACCCTACACTCCTTGTGGCAGAGCGTATTAACTTAAGGCAAATTTCAAGCCCACGTATAATTATATCGATCAAAATCTGAATCGATTTAACCATAAGCGTCTGTCTGACCATGTAATTTTTTGCGTGAGGTACAGCTGCGCATATTTTGGGGTATTTCGATAAAATTTGAATCCCATTGAATCCTCCCCATAATTATATTATAATAGAGTTCCTCATTTGTTTTTGACAAAATTTGTTAAAGAACAGTTAATTAGCTTAATAATTTGGACCCGATGGGGCCATTTTGGAACCCTTTTTCAAACAATTTCCATAACTTTGGTAATGCCTCGCGTGAATAATTTGTGAAACTAAGTGATGTAGGGTTTTAAATAGTCGGGTTTGACCGACTAAAGCATTTTCACTTGATTATACTTGTTGTTGTTGTTGATTAGTGTTACTTACATTTACAAATTGGCGGGAATTCATTGTAAAAACCAGTCTCCAAACAAGTGCGTACAGACGGCCCGACCAGCAAATGATTACTATCACAGGTGTATTTAATTTGAGCACCCACATCGTAACCTTTTCCTGCAAGCAATGTAGAATTGGGCGGCTGCTCGGGTCTGCCACAAGTTTTGGGTTGATGTTGACATATAAAGTTTAGCATTGAATTACAGTTCGTATCACTCCATAACCAGCCTTTAGAGCCATCAAAACGGGCGCAATCCTCATCACTGGTTGGGTGGTTCCAAAATGATACGCTCACCTCCTGTCCATTTATCCATTTCCACGTATTACGGTCATCCCCATCCCTTACAGCACCCATCCAATATTGAGACGTCACATCGCTACGATGACGACGCCACAATTCCCAACTAATGAAACCTTGTAAAGCAGGATTGCTTTCACTAATCAATGTGCCGCCGCGTGAACGGCAAAACGTCAAAGCATCCAGAAAATTTAAAGGTTGACGATTATAAAATATATAACATTTGCCATTATATGAAGCTAAAGCACCCGGTGGCTGATCTCGGAATGTGGGGCAACGTTCGATTGGTAAAGCTTGATCTGTGTAAACAAAAGCTTCACAAATAGAGAGCTGGTTGGGTGTAGTACTTTCCAAATGTACGGAAACAAAAGCACCAGGCATTGGAGGATTACAGGGTAGGAAAAGGGGCTGTCCTTCCTCTAAGAAGCCAGTAAAACGATTGCATATGGGGTTGGTACCTAAATCGGGTCGATTATTTCCAACTCGAACAGCAATACTGACCGGTTTGTTACCTAAAATTCGGAAAATGAATAATTTGATTAAGAGAGCTTATATTAAGTTAGAGGAGTATTTCTTTTTGAAAAGAGAAGTTACTTAAAAAATTTATCAAATCTCTGGAATCCAAATACTCGAAAGCATCCTAAGATTGTAAGTTAAAAATGGCCAACCATATAATACTACATTGTATGGGTCTTGAACCAAATGCGTATACTACAGAATTGAAAACCCTCTTTAAATCGCCCCTTCTTGATGTGCCAAAAACTTGCAATTTTGAACACATTTTGACGAAACTTGGAGAATTGACTGGACCGATCCAACCATTTTTAGAACTTCTTCTCATATAGTGCTCTTTCACTAAGTAACTTCAAACTACAAGTACCTGTAATGTGCGTAAGTCCTACACGTACTGTGTGAAATAATTTCAAATGATTCATTTGTAAAATTAATAAACGCTACTATTTTATAAATGTTTAGTGAGTAAAATTAAGGTTATACAAGCATAGCTTACGACACATGATGTATTCGTGCATTACTATTGGTTTCCCCTCGTCTCACTATTGATATGGCCAACCGTCATAATAAGGAATTGCAGTGAAAGTTATTACAAATTAGTTAAACGCATTCCTCACATTAGCTAATGGGGTGTTAATGGCGATGCTGGTGTCTATGGACACAATTAATAAAAAAAAAACATTAAATTTGGCTTAGGACAATTCTTAGATGCCCTTCACAATGGGACAAGGACTAAGAAAACCTATTCCGAATTTCAGCGTAGTGTCTAAATTGTTGCGACAATAATTGATTCAACGCAGATACACGCACTCAGATTGTGATATTGGCTAAGTATATATACATTGTGGGGATGAAGGATTTACAAGTAAAAGCGTGCACAGTTTACGTTTTTGTTTTGTTACTTCTTTTAGTTATTAAACTCAACTTGTATATATATTTTTACTATTTTATATATTTATATTTTCTCACATAACTTACCGCAACATGATTTGCCAAAGTCTAAGCGAACTAATTGCACCATATAGGGTTCCAATAGGTTTACATACCACCAAGGTGAACGTTCCAACTTGGTTAGTGAGCATGTTTCGGATGTAAAAAATGCCGATGTTGAGCCATCAATAGCTTTTTGCGGTACACCGGAGCCCTCAGTAGATATTTGCATAGGCGCCTTACCGGCTGCTACATTAAGCACTGAAAGTATAGTAAATTAGAAAATGAATTAAAAAAAAAAGAAATTATTATAGTACGACTTAAAAAATTAGAATCAAATTTTAAATCAACAACTTAATGAAGAATGGTGACACACCTGCACAGCGGACAGACGGACAAGTGCGATTAAATCGATGCTGATCAAAAATATTTATATTTCGTGGGTTTTTGAGGTCTTCTTTCTAGGTTTATAAGAGCATCTTAACTTAAGCTATAACAAGGAAAAATTAATATTTAGCTCAGACCAGATCTGGGATATCTGCCTCCCTTAAATTATTATAATAATAGTAAGGACCACCTAAAAACCGGCCAAAAATCAAAAAAGTGAAATTTTTCAGTTTTTTTTTAACTGCGCGCAAAAACTAGCAATACTTCCATCAAGTATCGATATCTGAATTTTTACGACCGGGAGCCTTGGCTTGGCTTGGTTTCAGAATTTTATGCTGATCAAAAATATTTATACTTTGTGGAGTTTCTTTTTGGGTGTTACAAGCGTTTTGAGAAAGCGAGTATACCTCCGACCACGGTGTGTATAGCAATATAATCTCGTGTTAATCATCTTTATTTCTTCATTACGAACATGACTCTAGCCAGTGATTTGGAACATATAAGAATTGTTGTTGACATTAAGCATTTCTTCCAAATTTGATGCTAATTTTATGAAATTTGACTAATTTATTATTTAATAATGTATGTCACAGTGTTTTTCTTGTATTTGTTTTTAAGCGTAATTAAGCAGTAATAACATGCGTGTGCTCAATAAAAACTGGTGATAGCATAGTTTCACTTTCTTTCAGCAACCAACACACATGTCTTGTTAAGTACATATATATATAAAATATTTCTTTAATTTATCAGTTGCTGTTGGTTCAAGAAAACAACTTATGGTAGAAAAATTTCGTATTATGTGTGTAAAGAAAAAAGAAAGTAATGAAAATTCCTTCATTTCATCAAATAACTAAAAGCTGCAAAGTTTACATTTAAAGTCTTCAATAGAGAGTCGTTTAAGCCAAATCTTTTAATGCCCGTTGCAATTTAGTATCCACTAAGTATGGTGTGGTGTGTATTGTAAATCCTTGAAAAATTGTAAAATAGGGAAAGGTTCTAAAAATGCTTTGAACTGGAACAAATCAAAATGCTACATTGGGCTTGAGCTGTGGCGATACCCACTTAAGCTCTACATTGTTACTCGAAGCTCGAATTGCGCACTAAGCGGAGTTTCTTGTAAATTTCTGATGGGTCTGTTAATTGGTTTCAATTTCAACACATTGATGAATAGATATGCAAATGAGATTTAAAGTTTTTAGCTACGCTTACGCGAGCGCTTTTAATCAATGCCTCGCATTTACTGCTTCATTTAAACTAACTCAAGCGGGCTTTTTAAAAACTGTTCAAGTCTGTCGCTTATTATAATTAAGATAAAATTGTTTGTTCTGTATGATTTATTTGTTAGGGCGTATATGTTAAAGCCCAAAAAGGGGCTTTGTAAAGGCAATAAATTTTGAAAATAATTTATTATTACTATATAAATAAAGAAAGTGAGCTGCCCTATATACTACTCAGCTTTCCTACATTAGAAGTCAGTTTATTAATTTTTTTTATTTTTTTTGATAAAAAATATATAATTTGGAATTCGGTTTTTGGCTCAAGTTGCGCTTATGGTACTTTGAGGATGATCAACACAATACATGTACGTATATGTTTACTCAAATATTTAATTGATAATTGACTAAATTTCACCATTAAGCCCAACACCATTTATGTAAAATAAATTGTGTGAAAAATTGAGAAATGACTTGTAATTGTTAAAATTTTACTAAAACCTTCAATTTTTAGAAATCTTTAATAAAACAAAGAAAATAACAACTAAACAATGAAACCTTGTAAATACGTGGGTATTGTATTCTCTATTACACTAAAATAAACGGACAGGTAATGAATGTTGGGTTGTTCAGAAAGTGATTTCATTTGAAGCTGATGAAGATAAAGGCGAACCATTGAAATTGCTAAAAGATTAAATTCTTGGAATTTGTTCCTTCATGGTTACGCGAAACTCCTTGGCTAGATTTCATTGATTTTAACATCAAGAAAACATCAAACATCAACAAAATTATCGATTTTCGATTCTTACAGTAATTTTAAGCGTAAGAGAGCGTGTCCCTTTGGTACTTCAAGGGTTAATTGCAAAAATTGAACTAGAAAAATTTAAGGAAACTATATTTGGCTTAGGCCGTATCTACAACGGTGGGTGTTGGCAGGTTTATAATTAGACTCTCTAATAGTATTATGTCTCAGTTTGAAAATCGATTTTTACGTTGAGTGTGGTTATTTTGTAAACTGTGGGCCTTAGATGGGATAACTATAAATATGCCCATTTAACTTCAAGTTCATAGGTCAATTTTTGTGACAGACATATAGGTTTTTGTCGATTGTGAGTGTGTCTGTTATCCGATTGCACCCATTTTTGACCCATCGATGGATGGATTATTTGTATATATGCAAATTTGAACTTAATATGTCCATTTTGTCGATTTTTGACCCATTTTGCCCATTTTACATACCAATCTGCGTGCGACCGTGAGAATGTTATCAACAGAAGGACGCCCGGACATACACATCTGCATCGACTTACTTTTTGATACCGATCAAAAATATATACAATTAGTAGGTTCTCTGACGCCTCCACTTGTGAAAATAGTTTATTTAGTCAAACAACACTCAACACTCCCTAAGTGAAGCATTACTTGCATTTTTTACAAGGTTCCAGAAACCAGGCCAAAACTATTTCTAAGAAGTTTCTAAGAAATAGTTTTGAAATTTTTATGAGATCATTTTCTTACTTACCGCAGAAGGGTATACCCTCGGGCATCCAAGCACCTTTATTGCACACCCTCCGCGCTGGACCCAATAACTCAAAACCGCGTTCACACGTATATGAGACCACCGTATCATCTGTTAGATTAGAGTTGGAAAATGTTACTGTACAATGTGCGGGAGAACCAGGAAAACTGCAAGAAGTCTCTGCAAGAATAAGAAATCCAAGAATTAAAATATAACAAAAAGAAGAAGTAAAGTAGAACACAATATTTGAAGTAATGAAGAATTATTCGTAGACTTATTATTACATTCACTAGCATGCAAATTGAGAGGAGTAAATTTGTTGTATTGATTATAGCTGTTGTAATTATATAATATATTGCAAACCATGTGGACATGTGCCGTGCTTGAAAGTTTTTATCGTTCCTACGTCTTAGTCAAATTTCAGCTTTCTAACTGTTTTATGACTGTCACGGTCTTCTATGTTTTGACAACAACAGAGGCGGCCTGACATTAACATGCTCGATCAGTTTAGAGCCTCATTCCAACCAAAAATACAAATTTTATATTTTAGAGTATCCTTAAAAGTTTCTTTTTTCCTTATTTCGTATATGCATAGAATGCATGTTGCGCTCTGCGTTGGTTGGGATTAAAATTAAATACTATAGATTGGTCGAATACAACAACCGCTGGGTAACAGGAATTTCTTATATCCTCCATACAAGACGCGTAAACCAGTGTTTAACATCGTCCACATCTATTCAAGTTGGACATAGGGGCAAAGATTTTCCCCGGACATGACCGTCCGTTATTGTTATTAATTCAGAAAAATGAAGTACATGCCGCGCCCACTGTTTCTATATGGGGGTAGAAGGTAATTCAGAATTGGCCTAATATTGTAGAAAATTTGGTATTTTTACCTGTCTCTTCTAGACTTCATATCTCCGTTATTGATAAACTGATTTTTACACTGCACGCTACAAATAGTTGTGACGCTAGTTTTTTATAGCATTAACGCATACCTATTAAATTCAAGCACGCATTGCAAACATATTTATGCGTTTCGATACATAAAGACATAAACTACATTTAGAAAAATAATAATGGTAGCTTTAGAAATAAACAGTGATTGCCACAAAAGCACTCGCTGATCTTTTTTATAGCCGCCATTATAGCCAAAAGGAGGCATCGGAGAACCCACAAAGTATATATATTTTGAATCAGCATTGAATATAGAGTGGATCTGACAATGTCGGTCTGCCCGATTCCAAACTTAGCAGAGTGTTTTTAGTTTTCTTATCCTCACTGGTATTAAAATTGCGCAAATTAGTAAAGCAACACGCCCACAACGCAACATGGTATGGAAAAGGAGCAATTTTTGAAGTAAAATTTTCGTACTCCTTGTAAAGTACGGAAGATGAATATTTTCAAGATTTGGCCTCAGCCCAGCTTTTTCACTTGCTACAACAAGTTTGTGCGTTTCTCTAAAATAAATCTGTCAGAGAGAACTTGTATTCACTTCTTTTTCTGAAAAAAAAAAAAGACTTATGTTCGATTCATGGCAATTACTCAAGTACATGCAAGTGTACATAAAAAAATGTTAATGCTGCTTACAACTAATCAATATGTGCAGTTGCTTTTATTACTTTTGCATAACGGTTTTTAGCATATTATAAAAGCAGCATAAATAATGTTACGGCATACACACACACACAAATAACAAATAACTTGTTTGCTTAAAAGCTATAAAGAACAGTACATGGATTACGATCCACAAGGTGGGCTAAACAAACATATTTCCACGTATCACATAACTGACCTACGCTGACTTTCTTTCTTTGTCTACTGTTGTATGCTCTGCGGATATATGAGCCATTTATTTCGAAATCATTCATGGAATCTTGGAAACCTAGAGTGTGTCAAAAAGCTATATTTCCGTTAGTTCGTATTAAGCCTTCACCTTTAAGTATAGTTTTGGGTATGACTTGTATACAATACTATCTGCTTTTATCGGCTGTGTAGGTGCATATGTTACCCGATCCGCGTCCAATTTTTGTACAGTCACGAATGGACTCTGTACTCTGTATCTGTACTGAATTTCAGCTCAATTCAATTTCAACTGTGAGCACTTCAACGCAGTCACACGGGCATCGTTATGTCGACTCAGATTGTGATGCTGATGAAGAAAACGTTTACTCTATGAGGTCTCAACAAGAATAAGTTGTGTACGAAAAAGTATTTACACACATGATTTAGTGGTAAGATGGGCTTAAAATACTTTACTTTACTTCATTGTAAGTGTCAGAGTTTTAGGGCAGTAAACGTGGGTTTTTTGATTCAGAAGCTTTCCGATGGGGTACGAAATTATTACATTTGGACACGCTTTTTCGTATACAAAATGACCTTTTGTTGATACGTATTAGTTACACTGTTCCTGGAAGGTATTCAATTCATTTTATTATTATTCCGATTCACTTGGGTAGACACCTGTCTATCTAGTTTATGTTTATTAGTTTATTGTACCCTTCGTTGTTCATGCAGGCAGTTCAAATTGGCAAAAGTCTTTTATCATTATGAAAAAACCCAAAACCATGAAAACCCCCGTCATTGTTATATTCCAAAATTCGGCATATGAAATTTTGTGTGTTTAACTAGACATGCTAACTAACTAACTAACTAACTTTCACAAATCAGTTCCCGACATAAAGAAGGAATACTTGGTTTAAATTTCAATACAGCGTCGCCCACATCAAATATTCTAAATAAACTTCTAAAACAAATTAACTTTCAATAAAGGGGGGCGTGGTTAAACTGATTTTTGTATATATGTAAAAATTCTTTTCGCAATATCTTGGAAAAAATTAAACTTGAGAATCCCCTGCGGTTCGTCTGTAAAAAATTCCAACACTACATTGGCTTGTAGACAGATCTTTTGTCCGATTTAACCAATTTTTAACACTGTAGTGCCTACAGGAACTATGGTTTTTGCCAGTACTTGGGACGTGGGAGTATCGTGGAGGCATGGCAAAAAACCCCCGAGCAAGGAATGAATATGTATACCTACAATATAATTCTAAAGTTGGTACCTATGGGGGCATTGGGAACGCTTAAATATGCCTATCTCGTGTGTCTAAGCCTCCACGGTAGGTACACACATAAAAAAGAAATCCTCATTTCCATTGGTGACCAGTCCGGAGACCTTCTCCAACTGGTAGGAGTCCTTTAGTGGAATATACGGAATCTATAAACACAAAGTTAACCCTTCCCAAATGCTTTCTGCGACTGCGTGCCTCCAGTCAATACAATACGTTCACTTCCAATGCGTTGCTAAGTCTGTGAAGGGTACCCAACATTCGTGGTTAGCATTCGTTTTTGTTTGTCTTGTCACTAGCACAAATATTTTTACAATTTTGGGCACAGTTTATAACCCTCCAGCGAGCGAGCTTGGTAATATGAAAACCGGGAAATGTAACTTTTTGTACACTATGCTTGCATTTTACTTTTTACCCAACCGTACTGTGGTTTATACATGCAATCAACTGTGAACGGAAATATGGTAGCTGGCAAAGGTATTATATTAAATTGATAAAGAGACAATGTTGAGGTGGGGTTGGTGTGTAGTACGCATTACCTCACATGAGAATAAATCCTTAACGTGCTATTACGTTGATAAGTATTGTAGTTGTGGGAATTCGTACTGTTCAAAAAAAGTGAAATTCAATGTGAAACTTTCATTAAATCATTTGCAACAATAGGGAAATAAAAGTGTACAGTAACGAAATACGAGTATGTGAACATGTACATATAACATATTTACAACAACAATATATTATATTGTATTTTTATAGGTATGCGTACATAACAAAATTTTCTTTTAATTTATGGTAACTTGTTAGACTATAAAGAATAAAGTTTTCCAAATCATATTGTACCCTGCACCACAAGGTGCCAAAGGGTTTATTAAGTTTGTGGGGATGTTTGCAACTTTTAAACGGGTAATGACACATCCACCTTTAATTGTACCGATCGATTTAACTGTCTGTCCATGACTGTTTTCACCTCTCTTGGTTCAAAGCAATTATAGTGTCCAATAAATGCACTTTGTGTCGTGTGGCGTGTCCATGAAAAGAAATAATTAAATCACAATTTGTAAAAATATCCGTCAATTCATTTTACGCGAGTCTAAGCAAAAGCATTTTGGAAGATTCAGAGTTAACAACGAAACAATTTCTTTGGCTTTATTAAAGTTCTCATAAAAATTTGGTTAAGCATGGTTAACAGCATTAGTAGCATTATTTGTGAATCGAAGTGAACAAGTGATTAATTTAATTAATTTGTGTATAGGTTGATCAGATATAAAGCAATTGTTTGAAAGCAAAGAATGGTTGCATTAATGTATTTAGCTTTACAGTTACCTAACATTATGGACATGTCCGTAGCCAATTCATATCATATGTGTCCTTACAGGCGACCTTTTTACAAGCTCATAATCTTGCTATTTTAATCTAAAACTTAAACGTATTGTTTATAAGTCAAAATCCTTGCATATCTCTCAGCTATAGAATCGCTGACCCACTTAAATAGACGTTAAAATATTTATATTGCGTGTAGGTATGTAATGTGTAATGTAGTTGATGTTAGGCCACAACAACGTAAACAAAACTGGAAAATTCAACAACAACGACAACAACAACAACAAACAAAACAAAAAATCTATGTTTGGTTTAGACCAAATCTGAGTAAACTGTAGGCGTGACATGTTTACAATTAAGCCGTTTTCTCATCATAGGTTGATTATTATTTCGAAAAATATATTATTTTTTTGTAAATTGTAGACATTGTTTAAATTTTAACTCAATACCTCAACTATAGCAGCAGGTGTTTTATATTGATGCTGAGGATGGGCATTTTTATGGGACTTCCTTTAATCTAAATCTTAGATACTCACGCCACCTCTATGATATATACAAACAGTGGCTGTGACATGTTCCTCATTGCGCTCTTTTGTAGCGTATCTATGGTGTTACCTCCCTAATCAACTAATAAATTGTAGGCGTGTCTGCTATCCGACCATACCCATTTTTAACAAATCGATGGCTACTTTAATCGCAAAATTACAACAATTTTTTGGCTGTGAGATTTTTGTGAATTAAAAGCGTGGCGCTGGGCTAATTTCCCTCAATTCAATTCGGACCCTACATACAGATAACAGAACTATTTCAGTTAAATATCTCAATGAAGCGTCCAGACAAATATCGACTTAGATCGACTCAGATTTTGATGCTGATCAACAATTCATAAACTTGGGTCTCCGAGGCAAACGCACCAACAATGTTAGTGTATTCTCATCACCAAGGTGGTGGAGTGTATAAAAAGAGAAACCTGTTGAGCTGTAGCCAAGTGCATGCAATACATAGGCCACAATAGTACACAATATATAAGACTAGGGGTGGTGGGTAGAAAAGATGTCAAAATAGGAATAGAACGAAGTGACAAGTTAAGTGACATACTCACCTACATCTTTTGCATCACTGCTTGCAAATAAACCCATTAAGCTAATTTTACACAACAACCGCAGAATTATAAATCGCGTTGTAACTCTTGACATTATTCCAGGTTTTGTTTATATTTCTTTTGCCACAAAATGTAAATCTTCTCTCGTCGGTGAAGCAATTTAACACTTTTGTTAGAAAAGAAGAAAAAATTGTGCAACTTTCTAACTTTTGTGTAAAAATATTGTGTTTCTTCACTTTTTTTCTGTGTGTCGGTGTTGTAAGAAAATTACACAAATGTGAATTTTTTTTTTATTTTTATTTTTTTTTTTTTTTTTATATATTTTATGTTTTTTGTTACTTGTGTGTGCTTTTAAAACAAACAACTCTGTGGAACCGTGGAAGTAGCAACAACGCTCACACACTCACACACTCACACACTCACACGTTCATATAAAAAGTCTGGTTTCGAAAGGTGTTTATAAAATAATAAGAAAAGCGACAACACACCGAACAGGTGAATTTTCTACCTTTTTCTTTTTTTTTTTTTTTTGAATATTTCTGGTTGCTAATGCATGCATATATGGTTATGCATGTGTGTGTGTGTAAAATTTATTAATGTGCACCAAACACAACACCGTACCACAAAGTATGTCACCGTTATAACATGCAGCTCTCACAGCAACCGAGGAGGAGCATACCAATCACTCACTATAGAGCGATACCAGTTCTATTTATTTCGATTAATTTTTTTTACTTCTAAAACTACATTTAATCGATTTCCTCATCATGCTGCCTTCGAAAGTATTCTTGCCGTGTAGTCTTGACGTTTAAATTAATATAATTTATTTCTATTTATTATGAATTTATGTTTTATGTAAAACTTTTCAAATGCGTTTACGCAGCCGTGTCTGCCTTTATTCGCGAACTACTACTAACTAACTCATATCATCTGTGGCTCGTATGATGAAAGTTGCAAACTGAAAAAATATTGTAATACGCAGGCGCACACACTCACACACACACATGCGTCCACATGCCAAGACGAAGACGAGTTTCTTGTTGTCTCGTTTTCATACAAACAAAAAACCGGGCAAATGGCGTACACTCTCTGACACACTCATGCATGTTTAATTAATTCAACAAGTGTGTGGTAAAAGTTTATATAAAGTAACGGTGCTTCGGTAACGTTACGTTATTTTTATTCATGTACGGTATGTGTACATCTCCAGATACATATTTATTATTGGCGTTATTGCTATTGTAGCAGTTTTGTTGCAAAACCTGGTGCATTAATAAATAACATACTCCGCGCTCACACAACCGTTTGATTAACCAGCTGTAAGACAACTGCTTCTCAACTGGCTTACCACAGTTGATGGTGGCCTACGTTTTACCCCAGTGCAGCGTGGCGTGGCGTGGGTTATACACATTTTTATTGTATTTAGGAATTTCCTATTGCTTTGGTGACGCGCGCGCGCGCGCACAGCAAAGATTAAAAACAATTTCTATTGGCATGAATGAATTTATGAGTAGAATATTTATTTATTGTACAACAAACAGTTACGCATGTTTTTAAATTATTCACCACGTTTCGGCATTAGCGTTGTTGTGCCCTCACTTTATAGTAAATTAAGATAAGGTACACACACGCACACACATTTGCAAATGTTTTGAAAGCCTTGCTTTCTTTTTGAAATGTCATAATAAATACTTTTGAATTTTTGTACCCTAAACCAGTTGTAACGCAGGGTATGTTAAATTTTCAGGGATTTTAGTATCGATGATTTTTGATGCAATACCTAAAGCCACAACATTGACTATGGATGGGATCACATCACTTTTGGGACCTCTTCTATATTTGTATGCCTTCCACATTTAATGGGGGAATATTAAGTTTGTGAGGCAAAAAATGTTAGAGTATAAATGTCCCCTAAAAATGTTTCATGAAGTGGACAGAGCTACACCTTTAAAACCATTGGAGAAACGTTCCGCACATTTTGAAAAAGATATTCTGCAATTTTGATCTTAAACTACTCACACACAATTATATTAAGTTTGTCCTTTTACCGAATTAAAATCGGATACAATTTGACCAAGTGCGTCTTCTCGATTTGTTACGAAGAAAATCCGTATCCTTAACAAATAACACAATATATCGTCTTAGTAAGACAGTGCGGTTGAAACACTTGAAAAGTTGAGATTCGGTGCACACATAATTGTAATTGGGGAATTCATCAAGATACCAGAAGTGGATGGGGTCGAAGAACGCTTACGCCAGCGAAGAGAACCGGAGGCATATTTAGATTCAGCGGCCCAAATATATGCATAAAAAGTTACCAAATCCTTGGCACCAAAAAGTATGTTACATGGGTGCCGTGTGTTATATTACATATATTATGGTCATTAATTTTTCACGACTCCTTAGTTTACGTCACTTCGAAAAAATGCAGAGATGCACATCATTTCGGAATCAAAATCTGAATCGATTTAACCATATCCGTCTGTGCTCTTGTCTGCCCATGTAAATTTAAAAGCAAGTTGTTTTGAGATATTTCGATGAAAATTGGTACAAGAAAATCTATTCCTCCAATATAAGATATTTTTATAATGAAAGAAAATTGAAATTTTTAACATTTTTTGACAAACTATTGTGAAAAATAGTTAATTATCTTAATAAGTGGCTGTGCCAAATTTGGCCTCGATCAGACCATTTTTAGTACACCTTTCACGAACTGACTTATACGGCAATGTCTCGCAACTAAACTAATTGTAAATTGTAGCACAATTTGTGGAACTAAGTGGTGAAGGGTATTAAATAGTCGAGCTTGATCGACTCCATTTCCATTTTCATTTCTCATGTATTAGAGATTTGATAAACATTTGGTAAAATTGAAATTCAGTAATTTTCGTATAATTAAGTAAATTATAATTTTGTTCTTTATGACCATTCGACTCACTTTATGTGTCCAAGTTTATTTCTTTTCTAGAGTTAAGCCATAGTTTACATTTTCTATACTTGAAACTTTCTTTAAGTGAATTTCTTTTTTCTTACTTTTAAGGTTTTATGTGTTAAACGTGTGACATGCGATTTAATGCATGATAAACGGAAATAAAAAAAAACAAACAAGTTAACATATACACTAAATTTAACATAGAAAGGCAAAAGTTGCTGTTGTAGGTATGTATGTATAGCTGTATTTATTTTAACATATATTTTGTGTGCCTAAAGAAACAATGAAATAAAAGTAAGTTACATTTAACGGAGAATTTAAAGTAACTTTCATTTTCATATAAACTTCTAAAGAATTTAAATCCGATCTTTTTTTATACCATCCACCACAGTGATGGGGGTACACTAAACTTGTTGTCCTGTTTGCAACACCCAGGAGGAAGGTTATCGAAATCTGCTTCGATCTGGACATGTCCCTATGGTTTCTACTCTTTGACCGCTACATCTTGAGGTCTTAAACTGATTTGAAATTTTGCACAAACATTTCCAATTAATGTACGCTGACCGGTTTTAAAATTGAACAAAATAGTTTGAGAAGCCCCACCCACAATCGACAAAAATATATCACAGCCCCGAAAAATTGCCGTTGAAATTGAAATTTAGTAAATATTGTTGATTATTTTTCTGCTAGAGGGGTCTCTATGAATGAAACTAGGTCTTATTGTCCTTCCGACGTTTCGATGATGGAATGATGGACAAAAAAGACCTTGGCACGCCCACAATTTATAAAAAAACTTACTTAGCACAGAGGTGAACTTCTTTGTTGATACGTATCACAAAATTTGTAGGAGTGTAATCAGGTGTTTGCCACGCCCACTATTAGTATATGAAGCTGAAAAACGTTTAAATTGTAGCCTATAAATCGAAATTAGTTTTATTGCTCACTATTTCTAACAACAGATCCAGAAGCTCACAAAAGAATTACATGTGGCTTAGGCGAAATTTTAAATACCCAACGTGGGCATGGCAGGTACCTGATTACACCCTCTAATTGTGTATATATCAACTTAAGCCTTCGATGCACTAATACACTATAAATTTGTGCACAACCTGACACGTATATTTTTGTACCTGAAAAAGGCTCCAAAAATGCTTCAATTCGATCCATTTTAAATAGGTTTTCTCTTTAAATTAAATTTCATCAAAATATCTTTAATAATGCGACCTGCAGCTTGTGCACAAATTTACATGGACAGATGGACAGATGCATGCCCATCTGTTAAATAGATTCAGATTTTCATTCTGAATCGATCGGTATTATTGAAGATGGGTATGGAATGTTTCGTTTAGGAGTTACAAACATCAGCACAAATTTAATATATCCTACATAATAAGTATGTAGAGTATGCAAGTGAAAACAGGCGTTGTATAGCCAGACCTTTGCCTATACCACGAATCTGCCAGTTGTACGTATCAGTTTCTTGTGTCATTAAGCACCAAACAGTAGTCACTTTTTGAAAAAGTTTTAGAGGGAAAAGGATTCCAATAGGGTTTGAAAATCTCACAGTTAATTATTGGACTCATTAACTATTCTTTGCCAAATTTTTGTTAAAAAATATTACGTATTACGAAAGTCGAATTTTCGTCTTATTTTACAATAACATAGGTCGCTATGTGAAGACAGGCTCTAAGCATTGTCCAATTTTAGCCAATTGACAAAGGATTTGCTTTTAAGTCAAGAAACGTCTTTCATTTCAAATAAATTGCATCAAAATAAAATGTGGTAAAATTTCAATAAATTTCCAGTTTTCTATTTTTCCTTCAATACATCATCGGATTACAAATCTATGAATCCCGCCTGAAGAAGAGTTAAAGCAATTTCCACAACGCAATTTGAGCAAGGTCAATATCAAAGGAAATGTTTCGTCTCTTTCACAATATTTAAAATAATTCAATTATTTGATGGGTCGAATAAAATTGTAGAGAGGGCCGTTTGGAAACTCCTAAATTAACCTAAATTTGGTCCGGGTTGTATATATTTTAAAACCTTGTAGCAATTGATCGTATCTTAGACAAACATTGTGTCTCTTCATTATCTGAGCACTTAGTAAATTGCGCGTGCTATGGGATAAAGTTTTTTCGGCTCTAATTTGAACCCGCCTTTCGCGATGCACTTGCAACACACCGACAGTTGAGAATGTTATCATGAAAGTCAAAGTTGATTCAACAGGCGAATGAGTCTTCAATGTGCAAAAAGCCATACCTTTTGTTTGTTTACAAACATTGATGCTTTTAAGCAAATTTTGGTTTTTTATTTTGTTTACATATGTGGATCACCGCACAATTGGAACAAGACCAACCTACTAAAACATTTTTACAATACATGTCAACTTTTGTAGATGGAGGGGGTGTTGTACAAATTCATTAACCTTCGCAATAAGAAAAAACAATTAACATACTTTAAGTTTTTTGTGTAGTAGATCATTATTAAATATTTTACTTCGAATAAACAAAAACGAAATTCTTTTCAGTCATATTGCAACATGCGAGTTAAACGAGCTATTAACTATCGTGTACATACAAGTTCAGTTACATACTCACAAGCTTCGTTTTTGCGTTTTTGCGAATGAATGAAAAATGAGCAAAAGTCTTTGTTGAATTCAGCAACCAACGACACCTTATAGTGTCTTTCAGTTTTATTATAATATAACATATAACAAAAATGCATATTTTCCCACTCATATACATTATGTTACTCATACATACGAGGTAAACTTACCCATTATACCCTGCACCGCAGGTGGCAAAAAGGTATATTAAATTTGCGCAGATGTTTGTTACTTCCAAACGGTACAAGCCACATGCCACACCCACCTTCAATTATACCGAACGGTTTAGAATCGATTTAACCATCAGCTTCAAGAATTTTGATATAATTGGACCTTTTTTAGAATACCTCCCTATAAAAGGTGCTAACGTGGCGAATAATAATTTTCGTAATTTTCAAAATTTTTATTGGGGAATATTTGATTGGCTTTGCTCGCCTTTCCAATTACAACTTAACTAATAGTCAAACTAAGTGTGCAGGGTGTTAAATGATCGGGCTGGACCAACTATAACATTTTCACTTGTTTTTTTTATTAAATAGAAAAACTACTGTGTATCAAAGTTTGCAAGTAAAAAATTCTGTCAATTGCTAAAATGATGATGTCCTCAGTTAAGTCATTATTGTTCACGACAAAAAAATTCCATATACTTAGAGACATTGAGAAAAACATGATCTACGACTAATTTATGTTATGTTATAACATTGTGAATGTTGTATTAACATCACCTTATTATTCCCTCCATAAGTTTGTTATTCCGTTTGCAACACCTTTGGAGGGTAGTTAAGATTTGTTGTTTTTGCTTCTGCTTCATTTTTATATCCTAAATCACAACGAGGTAATAAATGTATTGCGATTGGATCAGAATCAAAATCTGAATCGATATAACTGTATCCGTCCGTCCGTCCATGTATATAGTGTAATTAACCTGAAGGTCTTAGGTATGTCTCTAGGCTAAGGGCGATTGAAAATAGGTTTATTGGGGCTATTAATAGGAGTCCTCCCCGCATAACATTTCCTTTTAAAATAAGTCTTTATATTATGGTGCCTATATGTACATGATGTAGAGTATTGAATGATCGGGTACAACACCATCATAATGAAATGGGTGTAAATTGTTATTCAAGCATTTTCTCATTAGAAATATCACGTAGCAGGTCCACTGCGGCTTTGGCTATCCGCACATTTTGCTTGAATCATATGCTATGGCTATCCTGCACACCGCCCCTCAAAAAAAAAAAAACAAGTGCAACACTACATTTGGCTTAAGTAAAATATGGGTAACTAGTAGGCGTGGTTACATCAAATGTAAAATTTTAAACCTATGGATTTGTTATGCGTTAAATTGTTCTTTGGCAACCACGCACCGTATTGAACAATTTATATATAAAAAATTTATGTGTATGTACACCGAAAAGGTGATGTGTAGGCTAACAGGAATTCGACTGCTGATCTATAGTGCTACACATATTTTACTGGTCGCAGGTGGCGGGTATCCACGCTAAGTAACAAGTATTGTTTGTAATGAGGATAATTGTTGAGTCATGTTTAGGTTTTTTCAAGATTTTCATTAACAAGATTTAAAAGCTGTGAAAATCTGTTAAATTACTGTACGGGTAGTGCCACTAAATTAGCCGTGTCACCTATGTATGTACAGTTTAAAAGCATTAGTAAATTGTAACCGAAATTTAAATAAATTATGTCCGATATGTAGGGTTGTCATTTCTCTTATCATCGTGATTACGTGATTTGGTGTGTTAATATATATACATAAGAGTATATATCCAGCAATAACAACAACTTCTATGCCAACACTCTTACAAACCTTAAAAACTTTCACTTGTTTTACCGGATTGAAGTTCAAGACAACTGTGTGTTTGCGGAACATCATTTACAATACATTTCATGAAAAAAAATCAAGTGAAGAAACTGCAATACATTTGGCTGAAGTCAAATTTCAGATACCCTACGTATATATGTGAACTGTGTGTGTGATTTGGCAAAATAAAAATATCTTTTAACCACTTTACCAAAGTATGTGTAGCAGTATGCCTCAATCCTCAATCAGGGAACGCACGTAAAATTTGAGCGGAATATGTCATAATTGTTTCGTAATAGCCTGTATGTTATTGCTGTATTTAATGAGAAGTTTCGCGTGCATTCAAAGTTAAAGCTTAACAGCTGAAAACTTTAAAACTAAATTTTTGTGACAAATAGATTTTTATCGATTGTGGGCATGGCATTTGACCGGTTTTGACCAGTTTTGCACAATTTAAAAAATGAGACTAAAAGTGAATGCAGAAAATTTCGGCTCAAAATTTACGACTGTAAGTATGACAATCATAGACAGACACCCGGACAAATGAATGGACATGTCTGAATCAACTCAGATTTTGATGATGATCAAACTTGGCGAAGCCTCTTAGTATACCCCCGATCTTATTTGAAGGATATGGCAAGGAGGTTAACCTATAGTGAATAACAGAGCATAAAAATTATATATGTATATACATTGTTAAATAAATTCCCAGTTGATTTGAGCATATTCCATCGTTCACAATTAAAATCTGAATCGATTTAACCATGTCCCTCGGCTTTTTTGTCCATCAAATTTGGGCGCTAGCTACTGATGGCATTTTTTGAGATATTTCGATGAAATTCGGTACAAGGACAAAGAGGAACTCTTTACAAAATGGACCGAATAGGAACATTTTTAGAATATCTTCCCATATAAGAATAATTATGAAGTCTTTATAAGGCAAAAAATTGCAATTCTCAATATTTTTTTACAGAATTTGATGAAAAATCGTAAATTAGCTTCATAATTGGGTGTGTCAATTTTAAACCCGACCGGACTATTTTTGGAGTATTGTCTATAACATTTTTATTTGAATTATGTTTGTTTAAGTTTTTATACCCTCCACATAAGGTGGCTTTGTACACTAAGTTCATTGTTCCGTTTGCAACACCAAGGTGGAGGCGTCAGAGACCCCACAATATATGGCAAAAATCATGACCACATGCTGTCATGTCCACATTTTCTAAATATGTGGTACTTGGGTTTTCAAGTTTTCATTTTAATTGTTGAAATCTTTTGCAATTGAATTTTTTGACTCAATTAATTTTAAATGAATCCACTGTATATAACAAGACTTAGTTCTATTGGTGTTTATACCCCTAATTGTATACATACATAAGTATGATATGAAGACAATCAATAAAATGCTTAAAAACTTTTGTCCATCTCCAGCCTAAAGTATTTCAATGTGTTTTCAATTAAGCTTACAAATGAACACTCGACACGTTTTATAAAGAAAAAAATTGAACGCGCCAAATATATATTCCCAAGGAAAGTGCATCTAAGAAATGAGTTGTATTAGCCAAAAACGTATTCGTACGTGTGTAATTGTAGCTGTCACTCCACAACGTTTCTTGTAATTGTCATTCTTCGCGACTTACCGGTGACATTTCTTAGGAGGCGTCTAATTCGCAAACGCTTCTTTTTTTTTGCATTTTCATTCCAGCCTGAGTGTGCGTGGTGCATATTAATGCGAGTAAACAAAATGTAATAACACAGGCCAACAAAATTACGATTTTTTAGTTCCTAGGACTTCAGAACTGATTTGGGCTATATTTGAATCAGTTTTAAAAGCCCAGGCATCAATACAGCTGTTGCCCTGTGTAATATTAAAAACCATTTGAATAAATTATAATTTGCAGTGTCTTGTTATGTTACATAATATTGTACGTTATGACACCCCACACCTTGTTGGGGTAAAACGCAGAAGAGACTTCTTGATCAACATTGAATTTTTAGTCGAGAGATATTTCAAACTTGGCAGAATTATTGGGAGTTCTTGTACTCAGGTTGGTATTGAAATTGTGGCTAAATCGGTCGAAGGATACGTCCGCAATTAAACAAATAGTGGAGAAGGTCCACTTTTGGGTTCTTTTAAAGGTTTTTGCAAAAACTACCATAGATAAAAATCTAACAATTGAGCACGTATACATGCTCTTTAAAATGAGTGAGATGGTTGAAAGAAATGGTTTTTCGTTTCTTTTTTTTTTCAAATATACATGAAACGGAAAAAAATCATTGATAAGTTATTTAAACTTATCTGTGAAAAAGCGAACTTTAAGACCTAAACAAAAAGGTTAATAACTGAGCTTTCTTTTTTGTCCATTCAATTTATTTGCCAAACAGACAAACATAGTCTCTTGGCAAAGTGAGGTGGTTGACAACCGTCTAGCACCTCCTATTAAAATATTTTTACTCCGACCGAAACGAATTATGATAATGTTTCCATTAACAACATATAATAAAAAACCTGTATTTGCCTGAGACCAAATCTTCAGTACTTTGGCGCATCTATATCAAAGCTTCCGGAGGAGGGCACTGTCCTGTATAAATAATACGGAAAATTTACTTAAACAATTGCTCCTTTTTCAGTTTTTTTGTTGGTATTGTAGGCGTGTCGCCTAACCGATTTCGTCCAATTTCAAAACCAATACTTTTGCCGAGTTTGCTGAGTCAAAATATATGTGTATATACTTTGTAGGATCTCGTACGCTTCCGCTTGACATATGCATTTTCGTCCATAGGCATCTGATGGTGGTTGCGTATTAATTACAGACACTAAGTGGCAAAATGCAAGTAATAGCAATTAATAGCAACGTTTAGTAAAAGTAATCTTCTTTCTTCCACCTCTGAAATGAAATGGTGTTGTAGTGTAAGTTACCCCGAATAGTTTGAGTTCAAAATTACAGAATATCTCTCTTGAAATATTTGTTTAGTTTTGTTATAGATTTAAAAGCGTATCTCCAGCCACGTCTTTGCAATATCAATGTTTATCAATTACGTTTGCCAAAAAGTTACATTTGGCTCAAAAACATTTGTAAAGGGGAGACATGATACATGTAATTAGAGGACATAACTCCCAAAGTTTGCATAAAGTTTGACAAACAATTGGAAAATGCGCTGATATGTCTATCAATGTCGCTCTAAACATCATAGACGCGTACAAGACAAAACAACAACTCTTCTCTCAAACATACCTAAAAAAGGTTTATCGCTTTGTATTAAGGTCCATGCTTCAGCGCCATAAAGAAGTACAAGGATAATGAGAATTTTATATAGTGTAAGCTTTATTGATCTAGAGAGGGCTTTACTATTTAATTGCTTACTTTTCTCAAAGTAGCACGTATTAGAAATTAAAATTCTTCTTTAATTCCGCTTTATCTCCATGCTTACATTATTGGAGATATTTACAATCTATAACACGTAAGAGATTCGAAGCGAACTGAATCCCTACACGTTGATACCAAACCATTCATTACGTTCGAATGGCGGACAAGTTTCATATTAATTCCAACCGAATTTGTATGTAGGATATATTTTCAATCGGACAAACAGTTATTTGTGTTTTATTTTTTTTGTTTATTTTATTTGGTTTATTTATTGAATTCGTTTAAAATTTATATGATTTTATATGACAGGCGTTTCCTTATAATTCTACATTTTCAAAGTTATATTAAAGCGAAACTGACTGATCGACTAAAATTTGGAAAGCCTTTTGCTTTTCAAATAATTTCATAAATTAACTAATGAAGTGAAATATTATTGATAATATTCGAATTGGTTTATTGAACTTTGGTAAGTAACTTTCTTTATACCCACCATCGCACTAACCACACCTGCCTGTCCATCTATCCGGTCTGCTTCCTGGTCGCAAAAATTTGAATATCGATCTTAAACTTTTGAAATTGGGAAAAATCGGTCAAATGACACGCCCACAATGCAACTAAAACTGAGAAAGGGCAATTTTTTTAAGTAAATTTTTCGTATTACTTATAAAGCACATCCATAATACGTGTTGACATACATATATATTCCTCGGGAAGCTTTGCTGCGTGGATGGTGGGTATTCAAAATTTGACCTCAGTCAAATATAATTTTTTTACTTCTTTTGTTTTTTATCGATTCGTATATACTTATTATTACACATGTATTGGTTAAAGGTGCATTTATCGTGTATATGAATAATTAAGTAAATTCGGAACTGGTTGAATTTAGAAAATTAGAAAATAATCCCCCATTAATAAAGGTTTTAGTCTTTTAAATGCCATGCACAAAGTACGTGGCGTCTTTGCGAGTGTTTGTAATTCTAAATTCGATGTAACCACTTTTATTCTAATTCTAATTCATTCCGAATCATTTCCTGCTGACGCATTCATGCTCAATGTCAAGGACTAGTGCAAGGGATTTGTCACAGAATAGTTTATTGGAAAACCGAATCGGACTCCTTGCTTTATATCTGCCTGATAATTGTCAACATTTCTTAATGAAAATCAAAATATGTCAAGTTATCTTTTGCGCCCTTAAATTTTTTTTCATCAAAGATTGATTTTACTAATACGTACGATCAAATTTCGTCTTGTTTGGATTAGGGTAGAACTACGTGATGTAGGGCATTATGTGGACCGAATATAATTTTTTCACTTAAGAGTTTATGTACATATTAAAATGAAATTCAAATTATAATTCTTAATACTTTCCATCGTTATTTAAATTATTGATAAATAATTTAATATTATTTTAATCGATTTTTACCACGACACTTCAGGTTTATAATATTGCAATTTTTAATTGTACTTTCCCTTTAGTTAATGGCATTTGCGTATTCGCTTTAAACATGTATGTTTGATAAAGATGGGTTACGTGAAATTGAAAGGGTTAATATTAGAAAAATTGGGAAATTAGATTTACTAATAAAAACATAACATAAAGATTACTACACAAAAAGCACCTTCTGTTGAGACATCGCCGCTTTTTACACCCTATCATGGTAGTGGGAGTATAATAATTTTGTAATTTTCTTTGCAACTACCAGAGAGTGATCCAAAGAGATGACCAGTGACCCAACAAAGTATATATAGTGTGCGTGTGCGTTTTGTGGCACAAAATGGAAAATTCAACTAAAAATTCGTAGACATTTAGTTGATGTAGGTAGTTTCCCATTTAAAATGAACATTATCAGTTGCGGGACACGCTCACAAAAACGGAGGTACAAATCTTATATTCAGTGCTCTTATTTATGTTATAAGGTAATTATAATTGTACGCATGTTTCGCCAAAAATTTTATATATAACGCGTTTACTTAAGTTGTTTTAATTGTTTGAATTCACTCTAAACGTCTAAACGTCTATGACACTGTCATTTTTTTTCATCTCCATAAGATGAGTCTGCTTCAGTTTCTCTTGCATTTGTGCCAGCATGTCTTGCATGCGTCGTATCTCTTCGTCTTTTTGAAGCAACAATCTATCTGTTTCCGTAATGGCTGCATCAAAACCATTCGTGGAACTAATTGAGTCACGCTTCAATTTGCCGCGTTCTCTTAACGCATGCTGAGATATCTGGGAAATGCATTGAGCGCGAAAGTTCTCATAGTGTACGTCCTGTGTAGTATCTTTCAAGTCCTGCATATGGGTAGAGATTAGAAAAGTTCTTAACTTGTGAAAGTCACTGTGTTCGGGATCTTCCACATTGACCACACCCCATGGATATTGACGTCCGCGCATTTTTTTACCAGCAATATCTAAAATTGTGTTACTGCCGACCACTGCAAAGGGTATCGACGCTTTTAATTCGCGATCTTGTTGTTTGAAATCTTCATCTTCATCGGAGTCACACTCTGGAAATTGATACAATTGTATATGGTGCTCCTCTAAATCCCGCAAAATACGCTCCTTAAGATTGCGCACCTCAACCTTCGTTAAGCAATCGGCTTTGCCTATTACAAGCACAATGTTCACTTTGCGTTGCAAACGCTTTATCATGTCCAAATCCATTTGACGCAAACTAAACGATAAAATTATAATAATGAATAGTAAGAAAAATTGATAAAAAGAAAAATAATCACCTGTGACCCCATGGTGGTACAAAATACAAACAACAGTGCACTCGATTATCTTGTATATTGCGGCGATTCAAACCGCTTTCATCAGTAAAATAATGCCGAAACTGCAAAAAGATTGGGTAAAAAATAATGTTTGGCTCAGACCGCACCTTAAGGCAATCAATTAAAAATTGTTTATAAATTGTTGGCGCATTTTTAATGCAATTTTTAAATCATGAACCCTTGGTGTCCCTTGCAGTCCCCAATACTAAAAGCACTTTTGCCAAATTCAAGGTTGAGATATCAACCCAGTCGTTAGACTGGGAGAATACTTACCACAGGCGGACACAAACCCAGACGGAAAATGTGATGCTGGTCAAGAAAATTATACGTTTTTTTGGACCTGAGACTTCTTTCGGTAGTGATTAATTCCCATCAGGTTGGGTAGCATGTTTTTTGATTTACCTGTTCATCTATGTAGGCCGTGCACACGCGCCAGCTATCCTCGCAATTAATAGCATCACCGAAACCGGGCGTGTCCACTACCGTTAACCTTAGCCGCACACCACGTTCTTCGATGTCCATGGTCTTCTTCTCAACTCGTGTAGTCTTTTCGATACGTTCCTCCACATTAGGTATTACACGGTTTTTATATAGATCTCCAAGAAATAAACTATTTATAAGAGTGGATTTACCTAATCCCGATTCACCCACTACCATTAAAGTAAATTCAAAGCCACGTTTCACTGATTTTCGATGCACCTGCTCGGGCAGTGTGGCAAAACCTATGTAGTCACGATCTTTATCGAATGAAGGAGTTTTAGCTGGAAAACAGAGCGTACTGAGATATTAGAGAAACTACAATTACTATTTCACACATCTTACAATATCCAAAAAAAAAACCAAGAAGACGCATGATTTGTATGTATCATGAGGTGTCAACTTAGAAGTGGGATTCTGGGCCAAGTGTATGTTTTAATGTTATTTGGCGCTTTTCAAATTACATTCTCATGGGTCAAATTTTGTGGCTGATTTTCTGGTTTATTATGGACATGGCACTTGAACGATATCGCCCAATTTAAATAGGAACTTACTTACAGAAGCTGGATCAACACAGATTTTGATACTTGCAAAGAGAGTAACAAACTCAATATATATTCCATTTTATTTAGAGAGTGTAAACATTAGACCATCGGCAGCAAGTTGCTCTTGCATTGGAATGTGTGAATGATAACACAAAACCGCTTTTCACGTCTTCTATACGTTATTTATAATATGAATATTCTCCCTTTAACTTTTATTCACTTAGATGTGCAAGCAGACGAACTCTATGAATCAATAGTGACTACAGAAGTAGTAGAAAAAGTTGATAACAACGAGATCCAGATATTCAGAGACAAGCGCCTAAAAGGCGTTTATAAATAGTTACAATAGCAATGGCAAGTCACGCCATTTATCGTCACAGTGGTAGAAAATATGTCTCATTTTTTCATTTCACTTGCATGCAACAACCACATATAGTAACATTTATTTCACGTATAAATACGTCTAATAAATATATGCCATTAAACTTACACATTTTGAAGGAAGAAGAAACCTCCCCTTTATTCGTTTCGCAACAATATCCGAAAGAATTTTGGAAACAGTTTTTATATTGAGTTTTTTCAATGTTTTACTATATTTTACTTCTTATTTATTTTCATAGCAATTTTCAAGTGTACATATAAGACATGGTGTCACACCTTGCACAGAGGTTTGTTTAATTGGCGTTAGAGTATCTGTTTCTTGTGAAATTTCGTTATTAATCTTTATGAAATCTGATTCACTTGTTCTTTTCATTTTTAACGCATTGTATTGCAGGAAATGTTACATATTTATAACAAATGCTTTTTCCGATAATTATTTGATGATAATACAAACGGTATATTCCTGACACGTACTTTGACTTTACTTAATATTTCGCGCATGTCCTTTGTCAAATATGTTTACAACACCCAGAATGAAACATTAGTGGTCCTACAAATTGTATGCATTCTCATTAATCGATTTAGCCATGTCTGTATGCCCGCAATGAATCCGCTTACGTGAAACATTTTCACGGAGGTAAAAATTCTAGTATCACTTAAGAACTTGACAAGGGTACCGGAAGTACACAAAGTTCTCAAAGTTTGTATTAAAGTTGAGCGAACTCAAAAGAAGTGTTCCTTCTAATAAAACAAAACCGTTAAGGTTAAGATTTTTGGTATCACTCAGAGAACTTCAAGAAGGAACACTTTGAAAGAGGGCACTTGTTCAATTTTATCATGAAAAGCCAAAAATTGCATTTTAGTTCCGAGTGTAAATGTGTGTCAATCGAACTTCAGTAACGTTTCTACTTATTTGTTCGTTGGTCGGCTTATTAATCTCTTTTTCTATTTTATTTAGTTAATTTATTTAAATGGGCAACACATTCTACCCGATAATAAAATATTCAGCTATTCGGCCTAAACAAGTATTAGTGTTGAAAGTGCTTTTGATACCAAATATGAGAAAATCGAGGTCGAATTTGAAGCAACAACAGAAAAAGTTTAAGCACAAACAAATGGAATAACAAGCCAATGGGATTTAAATTTTATATAAATATATTTTGCACCACTTGTGGCAGAGAGTATATTAAGTTTATGCAGAATTTTATGACTTCTAAACGGTAAATACTTTAATACCCATCGATTTACAATCAAAATCTGAATCGATTTCCGTCTGTCCGTCTGTCTGATCATGTAAATTTGTACTGCAGGTCGCATTTTTTGATATATTTCAATGAAATTTGGTTCAAGTACATTCACTCAGGTTCTCCCTATTGAAAATATACCGAAGTGAACAATTTTTAGAATCCCTCCTCAAATAAGGTTTTATTTTAATGAAAGTTTTTATACGACAAAAAATTGCAATTCTTAATATTTCTTGACAAAATTCGGTAAAGAATAGTTAGCCAGCTGTGCTGTTTGGCTGTGCCAAATTTGAAGCCGATTGGACCATTTATAGAACCACTTTCCATATAACGAATGTCACCATATGAGGACAAATTTTAAGTCTAAGTGAGACATCTTAAAAAGTGTGGTAGCCCAAAAACATCCTTATAAAACATTTCCTTTAAATAAATCAATAACTGCGATTGTATATTTTATGGATCATTGCATGCATGGACATACGGATGATAATGGTTAAATTGTTTGAGGAAGTGCTTCTTGGTTGATTGGAAAAATGAAACGTAAATCACTTACGTTTTGGTAACAAAGGTGGTTTGTATTTGGTGGCCATACTATTGTTGTTGACGTTTCTGTTGCTGCACTGATAATGTTGGCTTATGAAACTTGTTGTTGACAGGTTGTTGTTACCATTTGTGGTAGTTACACTGTTAACATTATGAATTCGATTGATGTCATTGTGACGACTTGTTGTGGACTTATTTGATAATGCTGATGTCGTGGTAACAAGTGTGCGATGTCCCGTATGATCAGTGATGCCATGACAATTGTTGATATCCTTTGATGGGGCACTAACACCACCACCAAACAGCCGATGTTCCTGCAGAAGCGCCGTTTTTTCTCTCAAGTACTAGTTTTTTCTTAAAATTTAAAATTCCTGTTTGTTTACCAGTACTTTTTATAGGCGTTTTTACTACTTGGTAAAATTATTTTTCTTTTTTTCTGTTTTTATACATTCCATTCATTCAATTCTTCCTGCGAAGAATCTGTAGAATCGACATATCAGTATTTGGCATAGGAGTTTTGTTTTTTAAAACTTAGAGATTGCCGCTGCCCTAAAGGCAGGCCAAATTCCTTAAATAATTATATTTAATAGGTTGATGGTCACGAAAAAATCCATAAAGCCGCTCAGAAGCACACTTTTTTCATTGATAGATTCTTGCGTGGTTCCAATTAAAACTTTGACATAATATTTTCAAAAATTCTATCAATAAAGTACAAACGATTATAAACGACATTTTTTTAGCATCCCTAATAAGCTTAACTTATAACGACTCTCGTAGAAGGCCGTAAATAGAAATAAATATTTTTTTAAAAATATTTATCAATGTTTATAGTCTCATGTCTCATATGAAGAATGTTAAATTTGGCTGAAACTAAATCTTAGCCCTTTTTAACGAATTAAATCGAATTCTGCCCCAAATGAGGTACAAAAATTGGTGACGATAGTAGACACTAACCAAGCATTGCTTTAGTTGATCTCTTGAACGAAAATTTTAATTTATATCTAAATTGTTTATACACATATTATTTATATATATTTATATATATATATATATATCCATCTCCTTGAGTTTGCGGGTGTACTAACTTTCTCAAAATGGTTCCAACACACAGAAAAAACTCCATATCAAAAACGAAAATATTTTTCAAGATCCCACACAGAAATGCCTTAAGGCCACGCCTTTACTTTAATTACTTTATTTCTATTAATTATACCCTCCACCTTAGGGAAATATTCATTTAAAAAAAAAAATTAATTATTCTCTTGTCTGAACTTTGAAGCGGATGCTTCAATTTTTTGCGACAAAAACTAAGCAGGGGGGACATATGTGTCCTTAATATGATGCTGATGTATTTTTGAGGGTCTCTGAAGCCTCCTGCTAGCATGGTAATAGCCACAAATATACGCCTAGCCTCGGAGTACTGGATGTAACAAGACAACAATTTCTTTAAAACGTTATTTTCATTAAAACCGTTTACCATTTGTCTCTCACAAGTTGTATTTGTTAACTTGTATGGTTTTTTGGTTTTCTAAAGATTTTCTTTTGCAAATATCTTACTGGATAACCTGGTATATATAGGGTGAGGAAAATAATGGAAACTCACACTGTGTGTATATATATACATGTATTTGTGTCCATAATTTAGAATATGGTCCAAGTCACATAGATTTAGTGATTTAAAATGTTATATTTTTTCATATATTTTTAAATTTGTACGCTTTTGAATAAGTTGATTTAGGCCTCTTTCATAATGATGGCCACCTACCTACATATAATGTACAAGTCACCCCCTTTTATTCGTGTGTATGTATTCACTAAAACATATTATTTATTCTTGTTAACAACTGCCTTAAATTTGTTGCAATTACAACGTTCACAACTTGTATTATTATTCGCTATTAAGTAAACATTATAAATAATAGTTTATCATGCACACTTGATTGACTTATTCATAAATTCTTTTTACATTTTCCATATTGTACCGATATTACTTATAAACACCTCAACAATTCTCTATAAACTGAGGTATGTTTGCCATTTGCACAAAACACACGCACAAATGTCTTTTACCAGAGACCTACTAATACCTCTCACTGTACAAAAGGTAAACAAATACAAAAGAGGCAACCATGCTCATAGAATAGTAATAGCAGTGATTCAACTACTGTTTTCACACGTTCAAGTCTACGCCTATATAGTGTGAATTGACAATATTCAGAAGGAGAGTAAAATATAAAGTTTTTCAAAAACAAAAAATTCATTAACCGCACAGTTTCAGTTGAATCGTTTCTATGTTAAACCTATGAATATGAGTCCTAAGAAAACAGAGTTGCATTTGGCTGACACTGAAGCATATGATTGATCTTGTACCATATAAGAGTGTGAAGCATATGTGTAAGTGCGAAAGGGTAAATTATAACGATATTACTATCCGTTATTTGCTATCCTTTTTTTTTTCATAAGGTTTATGAAAACCTTGCAGTTAATGTAACCGCGAAAATATTTCAAATTTGATCAAATTTTATAATATTTGTACATGTATTATTATTAAATTATAAATAAAATAGTAAAATAATACATTTATAATAAACTTTAATCAATTTCAATAATATTGCGGTTTATTTTTAAATTATTTCTAATTTTCAATTGCAACCTTTGGTATTTGCTTATAAACGTCTGCATCTTTTTAGCAAGTTCAAGTTTTCCGTTACATTATCCCGTTGAAAACATAAATCAAGCATTTTTTTTCAAGAGACCAAATTTCACACCCACCTCTAGAAGTATATACACTCTTGAGCAGCCACCAGTGCTAGATCGACTTCTGCTTGTTCCTCGAATTACGAAGAATTATTATACAAGTGTGCCTATTGTCGGTCCCTGAAAACACTCCAACAAGGCTAAACACAAAGCAGAATATCAAGAATATATGGTGACGATGATCGCGTTCCTTCAATTTAAAAATTACTATAAAAAGCAGAATTGATTGAATTGTACACATGCATATAAAATATATAAGTAGAAATATATCTGAATTGACAGTTTTGAGGAGCAGCGCGTGGTGTGCACGATATGCACGCACTCTGTTTAAACCATTGCAGCTCAAAGTGAACGAGTGCATACACACCAGAATTGTTAGAATTGTTTTTTAACATATTCCAAGACGTAATGAACTCCAACAAAGAAACGCGCAGGTTGTGTTTTAGATATTTAATGTATTGCAGTGTGCTGCAGTGCGTGATTGAACCCATTATACAAAATAAAAGGCCAAGGAACGAAAAATGTAAGATTTTAATGTGGATTCGCAGATTTGATGTGTTTTACAGCACCATGGTAAGGTGAAATTCCTTAAAATTCATCATCGATTAAACTAATTGATCAAATAATCCTAAAACAATAGGGTTTTCTTAATATTATCTTATAATTGAGAACGTGTAATGTATTTTTATAATGACCACCTCAAGGTCAAGGGTCACTTTGTTAAAATTTTTGTAACATGCAAAAGGAGGATCAATAAAATATGTATTATTCTGAATCGATTTATTAAAAATTGATATATATTTCGCATATTGGGCAGCAATATTGACAGTTCTTGTAGGGCAAAATTGGCGAAAAGCATGCCCACAGTTCAACAAAAAACGCAAAAAGGGGATTTGCTTAAAGGATTAATTTCTTGGACGGTTTCATTTAAAGATTCAATTCAGACCCCACTTACAATTCATAGGCATCATTGCCAGCCATAAATTGTAATTGAATACTCTTTTTATTGTACTGTTTTCAAGTTGATCGTTAGCGTATTTATGAATTGTTATGCTCACATGTACTGTTATTAGGCATATTTATAATGCTGTTAAAATAATAGAATTTTAAAATTTTCTCGTTATTCTTATTCTTGTATTTGGGTCCCCTTGAATGAATATAATGAATATCAGCATAACGCTCTTCCTTGAATGCATCAAAACCAAATGGGTAGGTTTGTCTTTCAATAATTTATACAAGAGAGACCGGCCATGGACAATTCTTGTAAACTGTTTTTGAAGTGGCCTCTTTTTTTACGGTATTATTAACAAAACGAGGTAATGTTGCTAAAGACCGATTATTTAATGCCTTGCACGTGATGTGATCAATCATTTATTACGATGAATTGACTATTTTGTGCGGACTTTATAAATCATATTTATTATATATAAAAGGTGGCTTAAGACGGCTCTTTACTATCTAATTCTAGCCGTAAATGTATAACTCTTTTTGTCCGAAATTGGAGGAATTTACCTTTATACAAATTTTCTTTAAAAATAGTTCGATTAGCAACATTTTATCACATAATAATTCATTTTGGAAAAGAGCAATACATGGAAAGAGGTCCAAAAATAACCCGACTGCGACCAAATTTAGTTTAAAAAAATTTTATGACCAGCAACCATTCTTCAACAATTTATATAGAAAGAAATTCCACACAGTATCCGATTCTTCACTCAATGGACGCACAGACACTCGCCCATGATTAAGTCGATTTAGAAAATTAAAAGTTACAAACTTTCGATCAGACTTAACATATTCTCTATCTCTACAATGTAGGGCATGAAAACGAAAGGCTTTGAGTAAAAGAAATTATAGCTTAACTGTGATCAAAAGGAAATCGCACTGGTTGACCGGCATTGCTGCTACCGCAGCTGCTGCTTTTGCTGCTGCTAATCGCGGAGTAGTCTTGTTATGGTTGTACGTATGCATGTATGTCTCTTATGTGATGGCTTCAACTGCAGAGTAAACATCGTTGGCATATCTTTCAGTTGAGTTTGATTAGTACAACACTTAAGCAGTGCCCAACAGATTAAAGCAAACTTGCAGCGCATGAATTTAAAAGATTTAAAAAAAATAAAGATAAAGTCGAAGGATTAAATACATTTGTGATAAAGTTTATATTCAATTACATAATTACAGATAAATAATAACGAAAATAAAAGTTCGTACATAACAGAGGTGTGCATAAATCAATGCAACAAAAATAAAAATTAATATATATTTTAAGCAGACTACATACAACTATATGTTAGTAAATAAAATTAGTAAAAAGGAGATGAAAGTGTCACGGTCGGTCTGATGCGACCATTTAATACCCTGCATCACTTAACCTTTTTCCATTTTGTTTCGAAAATACCTTTAAGAGTGTAATTGGACAATTGTTCAGTTTGGAATCTGTAAGTTTTTTTTCGGCCAAGAGACACACACAGACGCGTAGACATTGTTACATCGATTCAGCACTCGATAGTGATTTAGGATTTATTTCTGTTTTGTTGACTCTCCGACACTTTTGACTTGACTAGGGCGATCTGTTCTAAATTTGGTACCGCCAACTTTTGTGTCGCCACACTATTGTATTAGATATAAACAAAACTTAAAAGTGATGCATTGGAATAGAGAGCTCAATACTGTCTCAATGCATGTCATATGAAATTTTATTGAAATATATATAGAAAGTGCTTCTGAGTAAAGGATGAGTTTAACTTGTTAATGAATAACAAAATCCGCCCAAACTCAATATACAGCCTGTACAGTGTACACGTTATGTAGGATGAAATATGTGTTACATTAGGATTTGCGCTCCAAAAAAGTGTATTTGTTAATTTGAAAAGTGCGAAATTTCAACAAAAGTTCATTTAAAGTAAAAACTACAGTAGCGAAGCGGGTAAATAAGTAAGTACGGACATATCACTAAAATTCTAATGAAGGATAGTTATAATAGATTCATGTTTATGTTTGTATACATGTGCGCATATGTGTATGAGTGAGGGAATTGTCACGGACGTTCTCCAGATAGGGAGACTTTCGTGGCCAAGGTGAAGGTTAAATTATTTGAAGAGCGAAGCAATGTTTACTTAGTCTACGCAAAAAAGATTCTCTATTAATACCATCACATCACATCACATCACATCACATCACAACACATCACATTTCATTTTCATTTCATTTCATTTGGCTGGTGTGCTCACTTAACACGAAACTTTCTAACCTGTGCACACAAACACATACATATGTACATTCTTATAGATACATCACTTTTTATTATTTCTTTGTTTTCTCCACTTTATCTGTAACATTGTATATATTGGAGTTTTTCGACACTTTCTTTTACCTTTAAGTTACTAAACATCTACTCTTTAATTGCTGTCCCCCATAATAATAAGATTCTGATAATAGTTTATTTCACTTTCTTTGTCACATTCAGCGTTTTACCAATTTCTGTTTAAAGTTTAACGCTTGCGCTTTCTTTTACTGCTTCGAAAACTGGTATTTTGGGTAGTATTTATAAATGTAAGCATTCTATAGTTCAACTTATGTTAAGTGAAAATGTTATAATAGGACTATTTAATACCCTACGCGACTTAGATGCACAAATCGTGGTATAATTAGTTGAGTTGAATCAGTTCATATGTAATTCTGTGAAATATCGTTACATGAAAAGGGATTCTAAATAAAGTCCGATTGAGTCCAAGCAGCCACTTGTTAACCCAATTAAATTTTATCCACCAAATTTCGTCAACAAATATTAAGAATTGCCAATTTTCGCCACATCAAGACTTCCTTTGTAATAAAGCCTTCTATGGGGTGGGCTTTAAAAATGGTCCAATTCGGTTAATATCAATAGAATTCTCCTTAGGATCAATACAAAATTTCCTAGAAATATCTCAAAAATGCGAGTATGAACCAATCTAATTCTAGCATAATTTGTTCTGCTAAGTGGTGTGAGGTATTAAATGGTCGGGATTGACTGAACATAACATTCTCACTTGTTTATATAGCTTTAATTTCAGGCAGTGGTGCCTTAGGACTAGTTGGAGTTGTGGGCAAAGTAGAATTTCGGGGTTTTCCACCCTAAACTTTCTTTTGGAAAAAGTTAAATTATTTATATATGAATCTCATGTGCGTAAGAGATGTGAAAAATCCTACAAAGCATAAAATGTTGATCAGAATATTGACACGATCTAGGCAAGCGCATCGGTGTAACTGTTATTGGAGTAGTTACCGTAATCGGTTAATAGGCTCATCCACAAACCACTTGATAAGTCAAAAGGTTGAGGTTGAAATATAAATAACTTGACCCATACACTTCCAACATTATAAATATCGTATTAATTATAAAAATAGAGGAGACTTTAAAATTCATACATGTTGTATTTCCCTTAGGGGGCTTTGGCGCATCAGCAATAACTAATCAGAATTTCGCCTTAGCCAAAAGTAGTCTGTTTTTACGATGGGGATGTTATTCTGTTTGCCTCAAAAAGAAGGAGTAAGTAAGATCTGAGTGCTGAAACTTCAGTTGATTATCTTAAAAGTTACAACCGCGAGAATGCCAAAAATATACAAATATGTCTAGGTCGACTCAGTTTTTAATGCTGACTAACTTTTGTATATACTCTGACATCTGGGTTGTGCAAATGGAATGGTAAACTTAGTAGTCCGCGTCTTATGTGGAGGGTATAAAAATGCTTACGAAATAAGCGTGATAAATACGAAGAAAGAAGAAAGGGCAAATGACAACAACTATAATTTTGTAAAGTTTTAATATCAGCAACAACAGCTCTGTCGAGGATCATTAACCTTTTGGCCTTATTTAAAATAGTACATACTTATTCACCGTTATTCACATTTCTGTACTTTTACTCTTGATGATGCTTAATAAAAATTTCGTAGTATTTATAGTAAAAGTCATTAACGGTACGATTGATAACATTTGGTAGTACTAGTGGGCACTGATCGACTTTATTTGTTGTTGAGTCATATGTGTTGCGTTGGATCGGTTAAGGATATGATTATTGTACCCTACACTACGAAGTAGTACAAGGATGTATTATATTTGTGCGTATCTATGAAACTCCTCAACGACAAAGGACACATCCACCCTTAATCGGTTCAGAATATATTTTGACCAACTAGAGCTGGTTTTGTTGTTTTTTTTTACTTTAAAATTCAAACAACTGTAAATCGTTTCTACATACAAATGCTGTTCTTTTTATTATTAAACTATATTTATGAAGTTATAATTGTTTGAATCCAATTGCGAAAATAATACACCTTTGCATAGCCATCGGGTTTTTTATCCGCACAGTAAGGCACCACAAAATTAGCAATGCCCACTACTTCACCGTTATAAACGGCAGCCCCTCCCGAATCGCCTTGACATGTACCGGTTTTAGGCTTATGCATCAAGCACATCAAACCGTCGTTATAATGGGGACTTTGTTTTTTGCAATCTTCGTCCGATATAACTTTTAAAGTAGTCCATTGAAGAAATCGTGGTGAGTAGCCGCCTTGCTTAAGGCGACCCCAACCAGCTACCAAAACGGTTGCATTAACTGGAACATTATCTGAGGCTAGTGGTATGGGAGATATATGATGACTGAAAATAAGAGGCTCTACTAGACGAATGAGGCCTACATCGTTTAAAAAATTTCCATAATGCTCATGAGCAAAAAATTCAGCACATTTGACTAATACACCGCCCGAAAAACGATCAATCGAGCCGGCTCTTATGTGATGATCACTGGCATTGCGGCTGCAATATGTTTGAATTAAAAAACGGTTCAAACTTAACCTTAAAGAAGTAAAAATATAAGTAACTTACAGTAGAAATTTTCCCGTAATCTGATAATCTCCTATACAATGAGCGGCCGTTAATACATAATTTTGCGTTAAAATGGAACCACCACATATATGAAGGCCTTGGTACCTCAAGGATACCTGGTATGGGAATTGATACAAGTGAGCGTCATTACCACCCACTATACGTGCATTGTGATAAGCGTGTAAACTTAAAATGTATAGACTAAGTATGATTACAAGGATGGATAACTTCTCCATTATTTATTAGTGCGAAGGTAGATAAATTGACCACTTTATATATATAGTGCAATAAAAGATAACAGGCAGCTTCAATTGGTATTTTATCTAATCAGTATTATTGACATTAAAAATTTCTCAAGAATTTTATTTGATAATTAAATTGAGTATATAGAATTAATTCTTTGCAACAATAAATACTTAAAAAGCCTCATTTGACTTGGACCACATTTAAGATACCCTTCACATTTGTTAGTAAATTGCGGTTGTAGAACATATGCAATTGGGTCTTAAGGATCGAAGTCAAAACGTAATTTTACTTTTTAGCTCTTACCTTATTTTTGTGTATGACTTTTGACTTTTCCCAACACCTTGAGGTGGGTTTTTACTTACATTGTTCCACATTGTACCCGTAACAAATATTAAGAATCCTAAAAACTTGGATACCATGTAACTTTAATGGTTTTAAGAAATATTGATTGTTCTCCTACGTTGTTATTATAAATCAGTCGAAGAATACGGCATGAAGTGCCAATAATTCAAACAAATGAGCTCTCTTAAATGTTACTTACCACTTAATGTTTATATTTGTTTTCTTTTTTAAGTATAAAGGGTTTATATTATTTATTGCGCAATGGGCTGCCCTTAGTATTAGATCTGACTGTATAGATCCACCACAAATATGTGAGAAATTGTTCCTTATAAGCATTCCTACTCAAACCAAAGACAACTAACCAATTTTGCTGTGCCATAATTCACATCAGCACCAATATAAATTCTATAGCCAATATATTTTCATATGTTGTAAGCATCAAAAACTGAATCGATTTAGACATGGTTGTCTGTGAGTCCATTCTCAAGGGCGTACAGCTGAAATTTAGTACAGGCACTTTTAGTTTTTGCCCGTAGCTCACTCAAGAGCCACGCCCACAATTGATAAAAATGTATATATCTGCCACAAAAATTGAGCATTCAAGTTAAAATTTAGTATGAATATTTACAATTAACTATGCCAAAAATGGGCGTGGTACGTTAACATACGCGCCCACAATTGACAAAAAACTTTATATTTGCCACGAAAATTTACCTACGCACTTGACATTTGATGCACCTACGTATCTTATCGAAATTCATTAATGAAGCACTCTATTGTCATGTTAAAATCTTAAACACTTAATTTTTAATAATTTAGTAGAGCACTTGCTAAATATTTATTGATATTAAATGGGAGCCATTAGATAACATCTCACAAATCAGTATTTTTCTTAATCCAATCTAAATGGTAGAATACTTTAGCATAGCCATCGGGTTTTGAGGTACCGCATCCACCAATGACAAAGCCGGCCACACCAACTAATTCACCATTATAAGCTGCGGGACCACCCGAATCACCCATACAAGCACCGTGTCCTTTAGGATGGGCCAAACATATTAAAGAATCCGATGAAATGAAAATGGAGAGTAAGCATTGTTTCTTAGACAACGATGTTAAGGTGTTCCACTGCAAAGTGACGGGAGTTTCTAATTCTTCTGTACCTAAAAGACCCCAGCCAGAAATAATCACTTTACTATCTACTGTTAGTTCGGAGTGACTTAAAGGAATTGCTTTAATTTTATCGGTATAAGTTAAAGGCGATTCCAATTTTAATAGCGCCAAATCGTTGAAGACATTTTCATATTGATCATGAACTAAAACGTTAACCACTTCTTTGACAACGCCTCCTTCCAAACGGTTTACAGAACCAGCCTTAATAGACAAAACGTTAGCGGGTACTCTACATATAGAAAGAAATATATTCCACATATTTTCCATAATTAATAATTTCACTTAATCTTACTTACACTTCGAATGTACCATCTTCGAAATAATCAACAACGCAATGGGCTGCAGTCAGTATGTAATTAGCACTGATGATGGAACCTCCACAAATATGCCTATTCTGGCGTCTTAAAGATACTTGGTAGGGAAATTGTCCTTCTACAGCATTCATACCCCCAACCACACGTGAAGTCGCAGTAGTAGGCACAGCTTGGCAAGATGCCACTAAAATAATTCCCAAGAATAAGGTAACTGACTTCATTTTCACTTTAGATTGTTTTGATCACTGCAGCAATAGTGACCATTAGTATTTTCAAAGTCTTTATATAGGCAAGTATAGAGCTATCTTATCCGAAAATAATTACTTTGATACAATTACAACTACGTTATGTACAGGCCATAAAAATCAAATTTCAAATACAGCGATTTTTACAACTTATCAATGTGCTTAAAAGTTATTAAGGGAATAATATTTCGTAATATCGCAACAATAATTTTATTAGTCGCCCTTAACAAAAATACGATTAATGTCAACATCACTATAAAGAAATGGCGTAACTATATGAATTTGCTTAGCTTTAACGCATATAAACCATAAGTGGTCGTGATCCCCCTTCAGATTGTCACCTTTATTATGTAGTTTGTTAACGTTAAAAGAATTATTTAAGTTTTTCGGTTAATAAACCCTTACGTACTCAATAATTTTGATCGTTTACTTTTAATTATTTTACCGCTTTTACTGGTTATCTTGTAGTACAAATGTGCTGAACATCTTTAAAAAACGAGTAAAAATATTACGTTTAGTTCCACTTGGTTCCACAATTTATGCTAGAATTAATTTCGTTGTATGCTTAAAAGCGAGTTATTGTCCGTTCGTAAAAGAGCATTATATGTATATGGGGTTCTAAAAACGGCCTCCTCGAAACCAAAATTGGCGCAGTCAATTATTAAACTAATTATCCATTTTTCATTAAATTTTATAAAATATACACCACTTGTTATATATTATTTAATTTAATTTTTTCCTTTGAAAAATGAAAAATTTTATTTTTCTATACCTACTTATTTCAAAAATTTCAAAATGATAGAAATTTTTTTTATTTTTCTTTATGAAATCAAAAAAAAATTTATATGAGAAAAGGACCGATCCAATCCATTTTCAAATAGGTTTATTTTAAGCTAATGCATTTCCTTGTACCAAATGTCATCGAAATATTTAAACAAAAAACCCATGTGGGGTCCTATTATTTTTATCAGCTTTAAATCAGGGTTTGCCTTTGGATCAATACATGTTCTTGCACCAAATTTCATCAAAATATCTCAAAAATCCGACCTGTAGCTTGCACACAAATTTACATGGACGGACAGACGGACACGTTTAAATCGATTTATATTTTGATTCTGAATCGATCGGTATAATTGAAGGTGAGTGTGGCACTAACTTTCTAGAAGTTACAAACATCCGCACAAACTTAATGTACCCTTTTCAACAGGGTGGTGCAGGGTATAAATATCCACACTTTCTAGGTGGTTCACTTGTGGAAAAAAATATGTTGTACTTTTTTTTTCTTATGAATGAATCTTAAATATTCTCGTCCCAAATGTGACGAATGCATTGCACAATTCATTTTTATTTTTCAGCCCACAGATATGCTAACATTTTTATATCGCGCGTTGTACAACAAAGTATGAATAAATCGCCGAATAACTGCCAAAACATGACACTAAGATAAAACCTTTTGAAAGTTTAAGTCAATATAGAGAAGAGGACAAGATGCTGTCGATCAGGCCTTTCTAATTAATACCTACAACACGGTAGCCTACTTGGACCAAAAAATGTATAGAAATGCATAGTTTGTGCATACGACATTGAGCGAACTTAGTTTCATTTCATTTCATTTATTCAAATCTTACAGTTACATATCGATCAACTAAGTACAATTTATAAGTAAATATAAATATAATATATATATAAATATAAAAAATAAAGAAATAAAAAGAAAAAAGGCAAGCAGCAACAACAACAACATCAGCAGACAACAGCAGCACAAAAAATATATATAAATATGAATAAAAAGTTAAAAATTAACAAATCATATATAAATTAATAAAGTACAAGTAAAAACAATTATAGTCGGTCAAGCCCTACCATCAAATACCCTACACCACTTGTTCTTTATTTATTATTCAATTTAATTTTTTTCTTTGATAAACGAAACATTTTATTTTTCAATACCTGCTTGTATTTTCAAAAAATTTCAATATGAAAAATATGTCAGAAAATTTTTTTAATTTCTTGTTTGTTTATGAATTCAAAAAAAAAATGTATATGGGGAAGGGTTCTAAAAATGGTCCGATACTATTTATTATCCATTTTCAAAAGGGTTATTTTAATTTTATAAAATATCTCAAAAAATGCGACCAGTAGCTTGCGCACAAATTAGATGGACAGACAGGAGGACAGGGGGACAAGCGGACATGGTTAAGTCGATTCAGATTTTGATTCTGAATCGTTCGGTATAATTTAAGGTGGGTGTGGCATTTTCCGTTTAGGAGTTACAAACATCCGCACAAACTTAATATACCATTTTCCACAGGGTGGTGCAGGGTATAATAAAATCAAAAGCGTTCATTAAAGAAATAGATGAATGGACAGAAAAATAGAAACGTTCTGTATCAAAAGCTCTTTTTTGTAAATTGAAATCGAAATTATATGTATGGAAAAATTTCAATTTCAAAGGTTTATTTGTGTGGCCGTGACAGACTTTTGTTAACTGAAGACTTGGCTGTTAACCAAATTTTACGAAGATCTGCACCATATTGAGATCGGCTATAATTTTGATGCTGATCAAGAATATATAAACTTTGTAGGCCCTCTGACACAGCCCTCTGATTTATTCAAACGGAATAACAAACTTGTTATACATTTATGAAAATTTACATAATTCATAATTTGTTGGTAAAAATTTATTTATTGTCGGAATTTTTGATATATTATATTTACCCATGATTACTTATTCATATTCTTATATTACATTATAACACTTAATATCCAATCAGCATGGGCAACTGTATCAGTATAAATATCAGGGGAATTCGAACCGCAAGCGCCCACCACAAAGTTGGCAATGCCCACCAAAAAATAATTATATTCAGCACCGTTACCAGCATCACCTAAACAATTTCCCTCTTCTGAATCATGCTTCACACAAAATGTAGAATTATCATGATCTGGATAAGCACTGCGGCATTCGTCATCGTTGGCTACAGAAAGGGAGTTAGTGTGTAATTTATATAATGACTCGTTAGGTTGTGCACCCCAGCCAGACACCCGAACATTTTGAAATGTTTCCACCTTCTCAGTAGCAAGAGTTATACTTTTTATACGATCTGTCCATGACAAAGGTTCTTCTATTAGTAAAATGGCTAAATTGTTTTTATAGCCACAATATTCAGGGTGAACCACAATGGATTTAATAGGAATTATATGACCAGCAGAAAATTGATTGGTACTACCCAAACGTACATTGAGGCGTTCAGGTATTACACTTGATAGAGATGGAAAAGAAATCAAAACTTTAGATCTAAAATGTACAATTTTCGGAGATACTTACATTTGATCGTGCTCAAATACACAATGAGCAGCTGTTAGTATAGCGCGAGGGCCTATTATGCTACCACCACATATATGAGTATTATCCAAACGTACCGAAGCGACATGGAAAACGAATTGGGGATTAGCCTCTTCACCCCCTAATACTCTGGCAGATTTGTGGGGTGTGACTAAAACCGCTTGTAATCCTATTAATAATAATAAAGAAGCGTACTCTTCAAACTGCATTCTATTTACTACAAATGCAAACTAAAAGTATTTGTTCAACTATTGTTGAACAATTTCATTACTACAGCAATGTAAGAAATCTAATCATCCTATCTTATCCGTAATTAATACATTTATTGGTTTCAAAATGCAATGTCCCAGATATAATCTAGGTTATCTAATAATTGAATCGTACATTTACTACAATGGGCTTTAAATTCTTCAATTAACCATCTGAGAGAATAACGCTATTTATCCAGTTGTGATAATAAGAAATTTTACATGATATATCCGGGAATTTAGTTCCACACGCACCAAATGCAAAACTGGCCACACCTATTAATTTGCCATCAAGCACAATTCCGGAGCCTTGAACCCCAGGACAAATGCCTTGGTGTTTGGCGTGCTCCAAACAAATTACAGATTTATAGCCAAAGCCAGCTTGAGCTTCGCATTCTTCGGCCGTTAACACATTCATGTTCATTTCCTTCAATTGATGGAGAAAACTTTAATTGGTATCGAGACCCCAGCCAGCTACCAAAACTTCAGACCCTTCAGGAACTATGAAATCCTCCTCAACTAAATCAATTTTATTTACTTTCTCATTAAATTTGAGAACCTCAGAGAGTTGCAAAATGGCTACATTATGTAGGAAGTTACCGTAACCGGGATGTATGATAATTTTTCCGATATTGACAATTTGTCCACCAGCAAATAAGTTGTTACTCCCCATACGAATCGTGACTCGTTTTATGTCAATTCTAAATATATGTATATATAAATATATATAAACTTAAAATGTTCTTTTGCTGCACTCTCCAAGGACTTACGGTGTAGATTCTGTGGCTGAAACACAATTAGCAGATGTTAATATATGCTGATCTGTTATAATTGTACCCACACAGGCATGCGCATAGTCTACTCGAACCGAAACCACCCAAGGATATTTAGTTATGTTTACATCATTCGTATCAAAGCTTTTCAAACCAGCCAAGCAGCACCTAATTTTACCAAGTAATATTAGTAAAACAATCAGAAAGAGAGAACAGAAGCTTTTTTGAGTTCTATTAAGCATTGTGGTACGATAAAAACTGTTTAAATCATTACTTTCGTATGTTACGAAAACTCAATTTTCAGAGAGCTTGAGGAAGAAGCTTTTACGTTAGGATTTGATCGATTCATGGAAATGTGCTTTCACGCCGGCCCCTAGATAAGAAGCATTGAATTTATTTACCTTGATTTATTACTTTTCGCAATTGATTTAATATTTCATATCTATTAAATATATTATAATAAAAATTCTCTATATCGAAGTATTTTCCAGTTATATACCGCGCGTCTTTGAAAATATTATTTTGTCAAATATTTGCGCCTTTAAAAATTCTCTTCTTTTTTAAGTTATAGAATTAGAAGTCTTTCCACTTCTTTCGATACTTAATCGAAAGTTATATATGTTATGTCGACGGAATTGAATCTGTTTAAACACAGTTGGTTTAGTTCTGCGTGGTCTTGGCTGGAACACCACTCTCATTTTCCTTTCATTTTCCTCCTTATCTTAACCGCTTGAAACTAATTCATTTTCCTTCATTTCAAAAGAGAAGACCAACACTTTTAATATACCCTCCACCTAAGTAATGAAGGTGTACCAAGTTTTTTTCCGTTTGCAACATCCAGCAGGAGGCGTCATAGACCCTACAAAGTATATATATTCTTGATGAGCATCAAAAACTGAGATTTAGGCATTTATGTCCGTGTGTCTGTCTTTTATTGGCATTCTCACGGGCGTAATCTTTGAGATATTGAACTGAAATTATGTAAAAACACTTTTAGTTTTTTTTTTTTTAGCACGCAGATCGCTATTGAAAAAGGGCAAAATCGGTAAAGAACCACGCCCACAATCGACAAAGACTATTTATCTGCCACAAAAGTTTATCTACGTATTTGAAATTTGGGGCGCATATATGTGGTTATATTTTCCATTTATGTGCTAAAAATGGGCATGGTCGGATTACAGACACGCCCACAATTTACAAAAAACCATAATCTACCAAATTTAGTTTTTTTACTTGTTATACATTGCACCACTTTGTGTGGATGTTTGTTACTCCTTAATAGCAAATGCCATACTCACCTTCAATTATACCGATCGATTCAGAATCAAAATCTAAATCGATTTAATCATGTCCGTCTGTCTCTCCATGTAAATTTATACGTAAGCTATAGGCCGCATTTTTTAGATATTTACATAAAATTTATATCAGAACTTGTATTGGCGCATATGGAACCCTATTGAAAATTGATAGGATCGAACCATTTTTAGAACCCCTCCCCATATAAGTTCATGTTATTATGGATGGAATTTAATTATTATTCAATTACTTTAGGATATTTGATGAAGGGCTTGACCGAATATAATATTTTCACTTGTTTTAATTATTTATTTGTTGAATCGGTAAATATTCTTTGTTTTTGATTAATTATTGATTTATTTTGTGTGAATGGTACTTTTTTAACTAAGTGTACCACATAATTTAAATGGAAATAATTTGAAATGAACTTCATCGAACCATTTTTAGAACCCTTTTCATAAAACGCTTTTTACAATTTTTTTCTTTCAAATAATTCAAAACTATTCTTGAACCAATGTGAATTCTACAGTAAAATCAATTTCCTTTTATTTTTGATCATCTTTGTCAATCAGCGTTATCGAATCAACGCATGTCTTTGATCTCAGCACAACTTTGTTCTGTTCTCAAAAATAAATTTCAATTTGACGAATCTATAAAATTCAATTCAATTGATCAGCTTTTCCTAATTGAAATTTTTAAATAGTAGTAGTACATAGGGTATAGGCAATAGATTTCTCCTTTGTTCCTAACGTAATACATCCATCATCACCTCCAGTTGTATGCAAACGCCAGCTTAATAATGAATGCATGATTAAAAATTTTTTAATAGAATCATTCAAGAATTCATTTAAAAATATATTTTAATTATTTTATTCTTCCATTGCAACTTTCTCAGTTAATTTTTAAATTGTCCATGTGTTCTTCGATCCATTTGCGATGATAAGATACCTTGGCGTAGCCATCTGGATTCGCAGAGCCACATCCATCCGTTACAAAACCGGCGACACCTACAAGTTTACCTTTGTAAGTTGCGGGTCCTCCAGAATCCCCAAAGCAGGCTCCATTATTCTTTTCATGAGCTAAACAAATCAACCATTCAAAACCCTTTTGAGTAGCGTTCTGACATTCATCCGCGGACATTGCCCTTAGTACATTCCATTTCAGCTGATAGGGCGTTGGACCATTAGTATATAAACGACCCCAACCAGATATAATTATTTCCTCATCCCTCGGTACCTCTTCTGTGTACAATTCAATTGGTTTTATATTTTCTGACCATTGCAGGGGTGTCTCTAATTCCAACAAGGCAACATCATTTGTAAACAAACCATAGTCTTTGTGAACCAGTATATTTTTAATATGAACTAATTCACCTCCGGCGACATACATAACTGAACCCACACGAACTTGGAAAGAGGAGGCGGGATAGCTACACCGAAACGAAAAGACACGTTTAATTGGTTTTTAAAACACATCATTTCAAAACTTACGGTTCAGTGCCATTACCCACCACCACACAATGTGCTGCAGTCAGAATATAGCGTTCGTTAAGTATGGAACCGCCACATAAATGTAAACCATCTTCTATGCGTTGCAAAGAGATTTGATGGGGAAATTGACCAACTTTTGCGTAATTACCGCCAACAATTCGACTACTGGGTAATGCTTTGCACAAAGTAACCGCAAGAGCGTAATAAATGAAATGATGTAGGATGGCCATATCGTTAACTAATTCTACATAAATCAAATAACTTACTTTTTATAGTTACAGAAGAAATGATGGTATTACACTATCTATTACACCTTATCTTATATACACAAGCCAGAGGCAAAAAATCCCGATTAAATAATTGATTCATGGAAAAAATTTTAAGTAGGTATCTAACTAAGTGGCTCTTGAATGTCTACACAAATTATCAGCTCAATATACGAATTTTTGCAATCGTGAGCGTTTCAATAACAGAAACATACCTAAATCGACCCATATTTTGATGCTGGTTAGAGTAGGGTTTCAGACACCTCTTTCTGGGTGCTTTTATAAATAGACAATGAAATTTTAAAGTCTTTACATAGTAAATGTAAAATGGGCCAACATTTACCTGCGGTTTAAGCTTAAAAATTTTTTATAAGTATGAATTTAAAACAAGCATGTTCTTGATGAACATCAATATCTGATTTAAGGATATACGTGCATCGATTTAGGCGAAGTACTCTATACATCGATGTTCTAAAAAAGGCTCAAATAACAGATGTCACATCTACAGTGTAAGTTTTAATTATCTTGTTGTTGTTTGTATTGGTTATTATTATCGATATTCGGCCTCTGCTCAAATTTCATTATTCAAATAATATTGAGATGCTTTAGGATTAAGGTACAAAGCATATAAAAATACCTGTCCTGTGTGTACTTCAAACATATATACAATTGTAGGCCTTAACCCTCCGAGCCATTTAGGTTGAAGTGTTTACCTGCATTTCCAACTACGTAGATTTTAGAGTATATTTTTAATTTTTTCATTAATTTCGGACCATCCCAAAATTAGAACTACATAGTTCACTCTGTATATAATGTTCATTCACGTATTATATCAAGGTGGAGCCTTACCAAGGCACCAGCTTATTACTTGTTTTTTCATATTGAACAATTTAAACTATAAGAAAATCTTCAATATTCAAATTATTACATATTGAGTTGTTTGTTGCAATTACGCGGTTTCAAAAATAATTTATCATATTATAAATATATGCACCGGATTAGCGACTTTCATGGCGCTAATCGCTGTAAATCGCTAACCACATATGTACTTATCCACAATTGTTTGATGTCAGCAAAAATATTTTTATGATTTATATGGTTTTGGTAATTGTTGTTTTGTTATAATACCATAATGCAACGATTTTAAAGAAATTAAAGTTCACTGACTACGTGAACAGTTATTTTACTTACTGATTTTTATGTTTTTATGTCCATCACCCCAGGATTTAGAGATAAATTCAATTTTCTGAAAACATTTACAACACTTAGAAGGAGACGTGGTGTAAAAAAATCGCAGTTATTCTCTTCTTCTTATATGACGAGTATAGAGCTATCTTAAAAATTGCTTTTACAACAATTACAACTACATTAAGTACAGGCCATAAAAATCAAATTTCAAATACAGCGATTTTTACAACTTATCAATGTGCTTAAAAGTTATTAAGGGAATAATATTTCGTAATATCGCAACAATAATTTTATTAGTCGCCCTTAACAAAAATACGATTAATGTCAACATCACTATAAAGAAATGGCGTAACTATATGAATTTGCTTAGCTTTAACGCATATAAACCATAAGTGGTCGTGATCCCCCTTCAGATTGTCACCTTTATTATGTAGTTTGTTAACGTTAAAAGAATTATTTAAGTTTTTCGGTTAATAAACCCTTACGTACTCAATAATTTTGATCGTTTACTTTTAATTATTTTACCGCTTTTACTGGTTATCTTGTAGTACAAATGTGCTGAACATCTTTAAAAAACGAGTAAAAATATTACGTTTAGTTCCACTTGGTTCCACAATTTATGCTAGAATTAATTTCGTTGTATGCTTAAAAGCGAGTTATTGTCCGTTCGTAAAAGAGCATTATATGTATATGGGGTTCAAAAAACGGCCTCACCGAAACCAAAATTGGCGCAGTCAATTATTAAACTAATTAACCATTAAATTTTATAAAAAATATTAAGATGCAGAAATTTACTTTAAATAATAGTCCTTGGCTCAAAAGACATTGCTGTACCAAATTTCATTATAAAATATCTACACTTACCAGGTGGCTCACTTTTAAAATGAATTTAACTGTTCTCGTTCCAGACGTGACGAATGCATTGCACAATTCGTTTTTATTTTTCAGCCCACAGGTATGCTAACATTTTTATATCGCGCGTCAAAAGTAAACGTTGTACAACAAAATATGAATAAATCGCCGAATAACTGCCAAAACATGACACTAAGATAAAACCTTTTAAAAGTTTAAGTCAATATAAAGAAGAGGACAAGTTGCTACAACACGGTATATGGGGAAGGGTTCTAAAAATGGTCCGATACTATTTATTATCCATTTTCAAAAGGGTTATTTTAATTTTATAAAATATCTCAAAAAATGCGACCAGTAGCTTGCGCACAAATTAGATGGACAGACAGGAGGACAGGGGGACAAGCGGACATGGTTAAGTCGATTCAGATTTTGATTCTGAATCGTTCGGTATAATTTAAGGTGGGTGTGGCATTTTCCGTTTAGGAGTTACAAACATCCGCACAAACTTAATATACCATTTTCCACAGGGTGGTGCAGGGTATAATAAAATCAAAATCGTTCATTAAAGAAATAGATGAATGGACAGAAAAATAGAAACGTTCTGTGTCAAAAGCTCTTTTTGTAAATTGAAATCGAAATTATATGTATGGAAAAATTTCAATTTCAAAGGTTTATTTGTGTGGCCGTGACAGACTTTTGTTAACTGAAGACGTGGCTGTTAACCAAATTTTACGAAGATCTGCACCATATTGAGATCGGCTATAATTTTGATGCTGATCAAGAATATGTAAACTTTGTAGGCCCTCTGACACAGCCCTCTGATTTATTCAAACGGAATAACAAACTTGTTATACATTTATGAAAATTTACATAATTCATAATTTGTTGGTAAAAATTTATTTATTGTCGGAATTTTTGATATATTATATTTACCCATGATTACTTATTCATATTCTTATATTACATTATAACACTTAATATCCAATCAGCATGGGCAACTGTATCAGTATAAACATCAGGGGAATTCGAACCGCAAGCGCCCACCACAAAGTTGGCAATGCCCACCAAAAAATAATTATATTCAGCACCGTTACCAGCATCACCAAAACAATTTCCCTCTTCTAAATCATGCTTCACACAAAATGTAGAATTATCATGATCTGGATAAGCACTGCGGCATTCGTCATCGTTGGCTACAGAAAGGGAGTTAGTGTGTAATTTATATAATGACTCGTTAGGTTGTGCACCCCAGCCAGACACCCGAACATTTTGAAATGTTTCCACCTTCTCAGTAGCAAGAGTTATACTTTTTATACGATCTGTCCATGACAAAGGTTCTTCTATTAGTAAAATGGCTAAATTGTTTTTATAGCCACAATATTCAGGGTGAACCACAATGGATTTAATAGGAATTATATGACCAGCAGAAAATTGATTGGTACTACCCAAACGTACATTGAGGCGTTCAGGTATTACACTTGATAGAGATGGAAAAGAAATCAAAACTTTAGATCTAAAATGTACAATTTTCGGAGATACTTACATTTGATCGTGCTCAAATACACAATGAGCAGCTGTTAGTATAGCGCGAGGGCCTATTATGCTACCACCACATATATGAGTATTATCCAAACGTACCGAAGCGACATGGAAAACGAATTGGGGATTAGCCTCTTCACCCCCTAATACTCTGGCAGATTTGTGGGGTGAGACTAAAACCGCTTGTAATCCTATTAATAATAATAAAGAAGCGTACTCTTCAAACTGCATTCTATTTACTACAAATGCAAACTAAAAGTATTTGTTCAACTATTGTTGAACAATTTCATTACTACAGCAATGTAAGAAATCTAATCATCCTATCTTATCCGTAATTAATACATTTATTGGTTTCAAAATGCAATGTCCCAGATATAATCTAGGTTATCTAATAATTGAATCGTACATTTACTACAATGGGCTTTAAATTCTTCAATTAACCATCTGAGAGAATAACGCTATTTATCCAGTTGTGATAATAAGAAATTTTACATGATATATCCGGGAATTTAGTTCCACACGCACCAAATGCAAAACTGGCCACACCTATTAATTTGCCATCAAGCACAATTCCGGAACCTTGAACCCCAGGACAAATGCCTTGGTGTTTGGCGTGCTCCAAACAAATTACAGATTTATAGCCAAAGCCAGCTTGAGCTTCGCATTCTTCGGCCGTTAACACATTCATGTTCATTTCCTTCAATTGATGGAGAAAACTTTGATTGGTATCGAGACCCCAGCCAGCTACCAAAACTTCAGACCCTTCAGGAACTATGAAATCCTCCTCAACTAAATCAATTTTATTTACTTTCTCATTAAATTTGAGAACCTCAGAGAGTTGCAAAATGGCTACATTATGTAGGAAGTTACCGTAACCGGGATGTATGATAATTTTTCCGATATTGACAATTTGTCCACCAGCAAATAAGTTGTTACTCCCCATACGAATCGTGACTCGTTTTATGTCAATTCTAAATATATGTATATATAAATATATATAAACTTAAAATGTTCTTTTGCTGCACTCTCCAAGGACTTACGGTGTAGATTCTGTGGCTGAAACACAATTAGCAGATGTTAATATATGCTGATCTGTTATAATTGTACCCACACAGGCATGCGCATAGTCTACTCGAACCGAAACCACCCAAGGATATTTAGTTATGTTTACATCATTAGTATCAAAGCTTTTCAAACCAGCCAAGCAGCACCTAATTTTACCAAGTAATATTAGTAAAACAATCAGAAAGAGAGAACAGAAGCTTTTTTGAGTTCTATTAAGCATTGTGGTACGATAAAAACTGTTTAAATCATTACTTTCGTATGTTACGAAAACTCAATTTTCAGAGAGCTTGAGGAAGAAGCTTTTACGTTAGGATTTGATCGATTCATGGAAATGTGCTTTCACGCCGGCCCCTAGATAAGAAGCATTGAATTTATTTACCTTGATTTATTACTTTTCGCAATTGATTTAATATTTCATATCTATTAAATATATTATAATAAAAATTCTCTATATCGAAGTATTTTCCAGTTATATACCGCGCGTCTTTGAAAATATTATTTTGTCAAATATTTGCGCCTTTAAAAATTCTCTTCTTTTTTAAGTTATAGAATTAGAAGTCTTTCCACTTCTTTCGATACTTAATCGAAAGTTATATATGTTATGTCGACGGAATTGAATCTGTTTAAACACAGTTGGTTTAGTTCTACGTGGTCTGGGCTGGAACACCACTCTCATTTTCCTTTCATTTTCCTCCTTATCTTAACCGCTTGAAACTAATTCATTTTCCTTCATTTCAAAAGAGAAGACCAACACTTTTAATATACCCTCCACCTAAGTAATGAAGGTGTACCAAGTTTTTTTCCGTTTGCAACATCCAGCAGGAGGCGTCATAGACCCTACAAAGTATATATATTCTTGATGAGCATCAAAAACTGAGATTTAGGCATTTATGTCCGTGTGTCTGTCTGTTGTTGGCATGTGTAAGCCCGTGAAAATTGAGCTAAAATTTGTACAGGTACTATTATTTTCTGCACGTAGATCGCTTTTTAAAATGGGCTAAATTGGTCAAGAGGCACGCCCACAATCAACAAAAGTATATTTATCCTCCACAAAAATTGTGCTATAAAGTTTTAATAATGGTCCAATCCTATCCATTTTTAAAAAGATTCCTTTTTGGGCTTATATTAAATTTAATCAAAATATCTCAAAAAATGCGACTTGTAGCTTACGTACAAATTTACATGGACCACCAAGCGGATAGACGGACAGGGTTAAATCAATTCAGATTGTCTTTTTCTTTTTGTAAGCAAGGAAACATTTATTTTTTAGTTTTTGTCCCAAACGTTTCGTCCGGGGTATTCGGACATCATCAGGGGGGTAGTCTTTATTATTATATCTTTAATAATAATAATGCAACAATGAAGGTATGTTATATAATTAACTTATTACTAACCTCTAGTAGATGTTTTAATTGATTAAAAGATGGTTTAGATTCACAATTTGCAGAACGTAATTAGAATTAGATGGTTATAATAATCGTGAATAGAAAGAAAGGTCGCTACAGACAAGACTAAAAGAGCACAACAACGACATAGACAAAGAAAGAAAAACCACAGCTCTAGCTCAACATGCGATTGATAATAACCGTACTATAAATTTCAACAATATAAAAATTTTACACACGGAGAAAAGAGAGAGAAAAAGGCTCATGTTAGAAAGTCTACAAATCCAAAAAAACAAAAAACATGCTGTTAACTTCCAAGAAGATGTGGACAAAACGCACAAAATATATACATTAGCTGTTAATTAATTGAGTTGAACGATTGATTTTAACAGAGTCCAATGACATTTAACACCATCTTCCTTTCCTGACATTTAACACCATCTTTCTATTCACGATTATTACATACATCACCTCCAGTTGTATAAAAACGCCAGCTTATAATTAATAATTTTTTAATAGAATCATACAAGAATTCATTCAAAAATATTTCAATTATTTTATTGTTCCATTGCAACTTTCTCAGTTAATTTTTAAATTGTCCATGTGTTCTTCGATCCATTTGCGATGATAAGATACCTTAGCGTAGCCATCTGGATTTCCAGAGCCACATCCGTCCACTACAAAACCGGCGACACCTATAAGTTTACCTTTGTAAGTTGCGGGTCCTCCAGAATCCCCATTGCAGGCTCCATTATTCTTTTCATGACCTAAACAAATCAAACTCTCAAAACCCATTTGAATAGCGTCCTGACATTCATCCGTGGATATTGTCTTTAGTACATTCCATTGCAGGTGATAGGGTATTGGACCATTAGTATATAAACGACCCCAACCAGATATAACTATTTCCTCATCGCTCGGCACTTCTTGTGTATACAATTCAATTGGTTTTATATTGTCTGACCATTGCAGGGGTGTCTCTAATTCCAACAAGGCAACATCATTTAAAAACATACCATAGTCTTTGTGAACCAGTATATTTTTAATATGAACTAATTCACCTCCGGCGACATATTTAACTGAACCCACACGAACTTGGAAAAAGGAGGCGGGATAGCTACACCGAAACGAAAAGACCCGTTTAATTGGTTTTTAAATCACATCATTTCAAAACTTACGGTTCAATGCCATTACGCACCACCACACAATGTGCTGCAGTCAAAATATAGCGTTCGTTAAGTATGGAGCCGCCACATATATGTGAAGCATCTTCTATGCGTTGCAAAGAGATTTGATGAGGAAATTGACCAATTGTTGCGTCATTACCGCCAACAACTCGACCACCGGGTAAAGCTCTGCACAAAGCAACCGCAAGAGCGTAATAAGTGAAATGATATAGAATGGTCATATCGTTAATAACTAATTCTACATAAATCAAATAACTTACTTTTTATAATCGCAGAGATAATTATGGTTTTCCACTATTTATTACGCCTTATCTAATATACGCAAGCCAGAGGTAAATAATTACGATTAAATAATTGATACATGGAAAAAATTTGAATGAATAAAAAATAAGTCAAAAAGACTAAACTTGAATACCGTTTACATATATGCGTAACAAGTAGGCGTGGCAAGTATATATGTGCGACCTCTTTTAATGAGTATTAGAATAAAGCACCAAGAAGATGTTTTTCCATTATTGTTAGAAATTCAACTTTGTAGCTTTATTTTTGTGGCCAGAAAAGTTTTTGTTAATAATGGACGTGGCTACTAAGCGAGTTTGTCCATTGCCCTTGAATGTCTGCATAAAATATCAGCACAATGTATCAATTTTTAAAATGGCGAGCGTTTCAACAACAGATACATACCTAAATCGACTCATATTTTGATGCTGATTAGAGTAGGGTTTCAGACACCTCTTTCTGGGTGCTTTTGTAAATAGACAATGATAAATTAAAGTCCTTATATAGTAAATTTAGCAACATTTTAAGCTTAAAAAATTTTTATAAGTATGAATTTAAAACACGTATATTCTTGATGAACATCAAAATCTGATTTAAGGATATCCGTGCATCGATTTAGGCGAAGTACTCTATACATCGATGTTCTAAAAAAGGCTCAAATAACAGATGTCACATCTACAGTGTAAGTTTTAATTATCTTGTTGTTGTTTGTATTGGTTATTATTATCGATATTCGGCCTCTGCTCAAATTTCATTATTCAAATAATATTGAGATGCTTTAGGATTAAGGTACAAAGCATATAAAAATACCTGTCCTGTGTGTACTTCAAACATATATACAATTGTAGGCCTTAACCCTCCGAGCCATTTAGGTTGAAGTCTTTTACTGCATTTCCAACTATGTAGATTTTAAATTAGATTTTTTATTTTTTCATTACAGCCACTCGCAAAAATTTCGGACCATCCCAAAATTAGAACTACATAGTTCACTCTGTATATAATGTTCATCATATCAAGGTGGAGTCTTACCAAGGCACCAGCTTATTACTTGTTTTTTCATATTGAACAATTTAAACTATAAGAAAATCTTCAATATTCAAATTATTACATATTGAGTTGTTTGTTGCAATTACGCGGTTTCAAAAATAATTTATCATATTATAAATATATGCACCGGATTAGCGACTTTCATGGCGCTAATCGCTGTAAATCGCTAACCACATATGTACTTATCCACAATTGTTTGATGTCAGCAAAAATATTTTTATGATTTATATGGTTTTGGTAATTGTTGTTTTGTTATAATACCATAATGCAACGATTTTAAAGAAATTAAAGTTCACTGACTACGTGAACAGTTATTTTACTTACTGATTTTTATGTTTTTATCTCCATTACCCCAGGATTTAGAGATAAATTCAATTTTCTGAAAACATTTACAACACTTAGAAGGAGGCGCGAACAATCCAAAAAAACGTGTAAATTGTTCTAAATTAGCTTTGATTTCTGAATAAAAATGAACGAATTTGAGTAATATCGATCGAAAAAAAGGCAATTAAAGCAATAAAGCAATTTGAAAATTTTTTACACTATTATACCCTAAAAATCCTATTATAACGTTTAGATGGAAAGTTGAAGAGAGAAGGTTTGAATTTTTGCTTCTTTTATTCCATAATATTAGAGGAGCAATTGTTCACGTTGTTCAAAATTAAGCATATTTTACAGACACTTTCTAAAGACCCAATACGGCTGCTTCATAGATTTAAAATTGTATAAGGTTTTATAATTTTTATTATTAAAACTTAATGTGGCGGAATTTGTGCATTATTGTTCTTAAACGATATGAGAAAAAATTAAATAAAACAAAATAAAATTCAATGAAATGAAGTGAAACAAGATAGAGAAGTTCGGTTAAGACCGAAGCTTAAATACCCTCCACCTTTTATAATTCTCTAAAAAATAAGTTCTTATTGCCATATTCATGTCTACGACTATTTCATGTACTTACGCAAATAGTGTTTTTTTTTAAATTATAGGCATTTGCGTTAATCAATCACGCCCATTTTTAGCACAGTGTTGAATAACGGTACCACTTATATTTATACCAAATTTCAACTTGATAGGCATAGTATTGTGCGATATATAATTTTTTAAAGATACAATTTTTTCGAGGTATGATGAGATTTTCGTTTATTGTGGGCGTGTCTCTTTACCGATTTTGCCCAATTTCAATACGGAACAGCGAAATTGAACTAAGAATACGTATGCAAAGTTTCATTTTGATATCTCAAAAATTACGACCAACAACAGACGGACACACGGACACACGGACACACGGACGGACATGTCTCAAACTATTTCTCTTTTCATGCTGATTAAGAATATATATGGTTTGTGGGGTCTCCGACGCTTCCTTCGATGTGTTGTAAACGGATGATCAAAGTGAATATACCCTCTTCTCTAAGGTGGAGGGTATAAAAATTAAAAATCGTTTAAGCCAACCAGAGTTTTTCTTATTTCTAGATATATAAACAAAATGTTATGGTGCGACATAATCGGAGCCCTTCTTTTCTGCAATACTTGCTCTCTCATTGCTGCTATTACCGAAGTACCTGTTATTAATAATAATAACGTGGAAGCCGAATCATTATTGTCAGAACCCAGAGCCTATGTACCAGATTTGCAACATTTAAATTTTATGTATCACAGTCATGAAGAATTAACGAAATTTTTAAGGTATTTCACAAGCACATAAATTTATATAATACTCGTATATAACCAAAATAAATATTTTAATATAGAGCAACCAATGCTCGTTATCCTAATCTTACTGCTTTATATTCGATTGGGAAGTCGATACAAAATCGCGATTTGTGGGTTATGGTGGTATCAGCATCGCCCTATGAACATATGGTTGGCAAACCGGACGTTAAGTATGTGGGCAACATTCATGGCAATGAACCGGTAGGCCGAGAGTTACTTCTACATTTCATCCAATATTTGGTTACAAATTATGGGAGCGATCAGTATGTGAAATGGCTACTGGACAATACCCGTGTACATATACTACCCTCAATGAATCCAGACGGCTTTGCTGTAGCGAAAGAGGGTACTTGTGATGGAGGTCAGGGAAGGTTCGACTTTTGTCTAAACTTTTCAACCACCATAAAATCTAATTTTGGTACTTTGTGTTTTAATTCAGATACAACGCCCGAGGTTTTGATTTAAATCGAAATTTCCCCGATTATTTTAAGCAAAACAATAAAAGGGGTCAGCCTGAAACGGATGCAGTCAAGGATTGGATTTCCAAAATACAGTTTGTATTAAGCGGCAGTCTGCATGGTGGTGCTTTGGTGGCCAGCTATCCTTACGATAATACGCCCCATGCTAGTAAGTATAATATAAGAACATTACAAATGGAAAAAGTACCTAGAAAAACAAATGATCGCGCTCGCCAAATGATTCCATAACGATTACATTTCCTAAGCATAACATACCACTAGTTTTCATGCGCATTCATGTCTCATAGAATAGCAATTATTATAGTTCATGTTTTTCAAAATTAAGCATAATTTGCAAACATTTCGTAAAGCCCCAGCGCGGCTGCTTCATAGATTTAAAATTGTATAAAGTTTTATAATTTTTTATTAAAAATAAATATGGCGGCTAAAAGGAATTTGCCGATCGTCAGCCCTATGTGCGAGTGAGTAATTCGGGTATTAATGTTCTTAAATGAAATGAAAAAAAAATTTAATAAAACTAAATAAAATTCAATCAAATTAAGTAAAAAAGCTATATTTGGCTGAGATCAAATATTGAAAACCCACCATGGATGCATCACAGTTTCCCGATGAGTACATATTTTCTGTTCTTAATAAGAAATAAGGAAAATTTACTTAAAAATGCGCTTCATAGTGTGTGTGTGGGGGCGTGTCGTTTGTCCTATTTCAATACCAACAGCATTGACTTAGTATTCGATACTGATTCACAACATATATACTTTGTGGAGTCCTCCTGAGCATTGCAAACATTTAAAGTGACAAAGTGAATTATACCACATGATGGTGGGTATAAAAATTATATATTGAAAATGTTTTTACCCATAAATAACATATGTACATATTTTAATAAACGGTATCACTAATTTTTCTTGTCCCACATGTCCCCTGAGTGCAGTGTTTCAAAATTACGCTTCTACACCATCGCTAACGCCAGATGACGATGTTTTTAAACATTTGTCTCTGGTCTATGCGAAAAATCATGGTAAAATGTCCAGAGGAGTAGCCTGTAAATCGGCCACTCCAGCTTTTACAAATGGTATAACAAATGGAGCGGCTTGGTATCCCCTTACTGGTGGCATGCAAGACTATCAGTACGTGTGGTATGGTTGTATGGAGGTAACATTGGAAATATCCTGCTGTAAATATCCTCCAGCCTATGAGTTACAGAAGTACTGGGAAGACAATCAATTAGTAAATTGATTCATTAATAATGCAAGAATGCTTAAAGAAATAAATAATATATTGAATTTTCAGTCTTTAGTGAAATTCTTGGCTGAGGCTCATCGTGGAGTGCAAGGTTTTGTTTTGGACGTTAATGGGGCACCCATAGAAAGGGCTTCTCTTAAAATTAAAGGGCGTGATGTTGGTTTCCAAACTACCAAATATGGCGAATTTTGGCGCATCCTATTACCTGGTTACTACAAATTAGAGGTAAAGTGAAAATACAATAAAATACTCTCACTTGATCTCACTTTCTCGTTTTTGTTTCCAAAGGTTTTTGCGGAAGGTTTTACACTTCGTGAAGTGGAATTTGTGGTTATCGAACAACATCCGACTCTGTTGAACGTTACGTTGCAACCAACCAGGGTATGTATTCAACAGTTTTTTTCAAATGATTTATTTTAAATTATTCGCAAAAAAACGTTTTATTTTAGAGAACACTTGCTAGGTGTTTATCTAGATTTAACAAATTCTTCTACATAAATCTGTTTATGTAAAATTTTACTATTTATCTGTGTAGCTTAGATTTCAAACAAATTAATATTTTCCGACATATTTTTCACATTTTCAATGAATTCAAAATTTTTTCAAAACATCAATGTTTGGCTTATATGTACAAAAATAAATTCATTTAATAATTCATAAATTTTCTATGCCAATATGTTAATAAAAAATACAAATGTTTTACATATAATCAGAGAGTTCAAGGGAATCTTTCAAATGAATACTTGTTACATACATTTACAATTACGGTTTTTTTTTCATTCATTCTATTTTTAGCGGTTGGAGAGTTCTGTAACACCAACTCATCATTACCGGCCGCAGGTGGGATCTCAATATTATCGCCCACCATCATCCACTTACAGCAATACAGGATTATTCTCCACTTTTGCAAATAGTTTAAATAGCATTTATTCGAATATATTCGGCTGATGTGTTCGGTCTTGTGTGTGACTTATATTTGACTACAGGATCTTACCGTTATATTTCACATTTTTTATTATTTGGTTTATGATTCACATAGCAAGTGATGAACATTTCGATGTTTTTGAATAATTATAATAATAGTAAAGTAAGAAGAAATTATTAGGTGTGTGTGTGTAAAATTATACATTTTTAAGTTTAATATAATATAAAAATAATTTATTGCCAACTTGTAGCTTTTATAATAAAACAATATTGTAATAAAGTAAGCAGTTGTTTCGTTCTCAGTTTTGCGCCGCATCCCAAAGAAATTAACGCCAACGCCACAAAAATTAGTCTTTTCACTTGTTTTATTTAAATTTCCTTTCCTTAGTTAAGAAACGTTTGCTCACATGTACCAGAAGCTCGGATGTTTGTAATTCCTAAACGGCAAACGAGAAGCTCACCTTTTAACATTAGAGTCATTTTCTGAATTGATTTAACCACGTCCATCTATCCGTTGTTTGTTCATGTACATTTGTACGCAAGCTGTAGGTCGCATTTTTTGATATATATCGATGAAATTTGGTACAAACATCAAATTAAACTACTTTTAGGTTCTCTTTCCCCATAAGATCACAAAAATTAACAATTCTTAATATTTTTTGGCAAAATTTTGTGAAGAATAATTAACTGGGCAACTTATGGACCAGATTTCCATATAATCATATTTAATAAAGTGATTTATAGGACAATGCCTCACGTTTACTGATACAATTAAACAAATGGTTGCATAATTGTGGAACTAAGTGCTCAGGACAGCTCTTGATTTACACGCTATTCGATTACTTGAATGAGTAAATAGAGAAGAGGTCACTTTTTAATGTGTCATGTGTAAAAATGTATAACGCTAAAATAACGCTGTTCATGCTCATTATTGAATAATATTTTAAATACACTTTCCGTTATCATCTTTCTCTTTGCATGTATCCTGGGCAACATATACAGTGTATTATTGGCGGAGAATCCGCGGAAACTCTGGCATATATTTTTGTAAATTTCACTTGTTTGGCAAAATTCTACACAATTCAATTGTGTTTACGTGAGCCGAGCGAAAAATGTCATTAATTACCATTTATATATTTTGAGAAGAAATTTATAGATTATTATAAAATTTTTGTATATTTTATTATATGTATAACGTGTATATATATTTTATGAGAAAAATATTGGCATATCTTGTGTTTTAGCGTTTCGTACACAATTTAATTAAACCTTTTTAGCAAAAAAAAAAGTGAAAAACTTGGAAGTTCAAGAACGAACTATAGCTGATAACGCAACTCGCTTCTCTTCATCGATCCGGAACTTGCGTCAATCCAAACACGCCATGAGTGAATTTAGCGGTAAAAAGTTTTATGGATTTTCCATGTATAATGATCCAGATCTCTCCACCTCGATCAAAAATTTTGAATTCAAGGTAAGCGTATGTGCCTAGTGAAATCTATTTCAGTTTTATTAATAGGAATCTCTAGTATACGCGTCCTGAAATTTTGGAAAAAGCTATACAAAACGTCCATGGTAGGGAGCAAGAAAAGAGTAAAGCAAAAAACCTCAACTGGTATAACTATTGCCGCAGTCGTCTTCCCGATTCCACGCAGAGACCCGATGAAAGTTTGTCTGATATGAAGCGCGATGTCGATGTTGATACTACCATGTCTCGCTTTTATCAGGCTAATTCTAAAAAGGTGCGCAATTTGACCGATAATGAAATAGATAATCTAATTGTAAAAGCCAGGAATGGCAGAGAAGAAGGTGTGACCAAACCGAAATGTGAGCATAGTTATGCGGTCGAAAGTATCTGCATAAATAAGAGTGCCAACTTGGGCTTGCGGGGTGGCACAAAAGTATCTACCAAAGTTGTTCAAGGTACGGAATTCCCGATTGAACGCACCAAGGGGGAAATTGCCTGTCAAACGGAGGACTTTGCGTATCACGGTTTAGAAGCTGGCACCTGTACCAACATTATATCGAATAGCTCCATTATGGAAACAACAGAGGAATTGGAAATGGATCAACAAACACCGCGAATCATACGCGAGGCACGGGTGGAAGAGTTCCGAAAGCCACAAGCCCATTGGATAGAAATTGTGGAATCTGGTCCCAAAGAAAGTCGTATCGAAACACAAGTGCCAGACAGCATCAACGATAAATCCAATGCATCGCCTAAATTTGATTACTTCAATATGTCTCTACAAGGCTATGATGCTTCCTGCTTTCCTGCTATTTTAATGAATGAAATGGTCGTAGACAATATGCGTTTGGCTTGTGGTGCCAATTTAAATCCTTATGCCGCCCCAACGGCACAAACGTTGATTGTAGAAGACAGTGATTTAGAATTTGAAATGTCTAACCGGCACAATTATACCAAATACTGTAAGCCGCGTCCTCAAGTTGAAGAAACATTATCAGCCCGCACCAGTGAAAGTCAAGAGCCGACTTTTATAGAAGTAGAGGTAAGACTGAGTGATCTATAAATTAGAAATTCTCAAATTTCAATTTTGTGACAAATTTCTTGTTCTTTTGCTCTGAAATGAAGAACAAGATGAACATGTCTTACATACGAAATGCTTCTCCTATACTATTTACCGAAATAACAGAAGAAACTACTGAAGAACATCAAGAGCCAACCGAAGTAAATATGCTATGTTTCAAATTGTACACTTTTTTTTCATACATTACCTTTAAAAATGTTTGTGATCTTTAGTTGAAAATTGACTTGAGCTTAAAGCATAGGGACTATGAAGAGGAATCACCAAAAGGGAAACTGGATAGTCCCGCAAGTGATGAAAGTAAACCACGGAAAAGACCGCCTACAATGACAGGAAAAGCGCGTAATACCAATAATCAGCGTCGTTTGGCCAGTGACAGCAGAAACACATCGGGATCATCTACTCCCAATTCTGCTAAAATGGCAAATAACAATCTAAGCCCCAATCGAATGCAGTCGAATGCTACAAGAAAGACACGCAGCCGCTCCAAGTACAACAAAAACGATAAAACCAATCAACCAGTTGATAAAAACGACATCGACAATGAAAACGATATTGTCGTACAGAAAGCGAAAGTGAAAACAAAACGTCTGCGTAGAAAAAATCTTTGCGTCAGCAAATCCATTGAGGATCTCAAAGCGGAAAAGGCTCACATCTTCATTAAGATGACTGGTACACAGGAAAGAATTATTGAAGTATTGGATAGATTAAGGTATGGTATATATCACACATAAACATACGAAGCAAATAAAAATCAGTCTTTACTTGCTTCTATTAAGATTAAGCTTACTGGAGCTGAATGTACCTGAAAACCCTTATGATAAGTTAAAACGGCAAAAGAATGCTTTCGAATTTTCTGTGAGGTTTTCGCGTAACTTCTTATATCCTTTGAAGAGCATGGTAAATAATATAAATGCAATATTGAGCATCTATACAGACAAGTGCCTATAATGAAATGACATTTCAGGTGAATGATTTAAAATACACATCAGATGATCAATTCACAAGTTTAACGTCCAATGATGCTTGCGCCAAAATCTGCAATATATACACATTATTTCTACAATCACTACACACCTATCAGAAGCAATTACGTTATTTCCTATTGGATAAGGTGCCTCAAAAGTTAACAACCCTCATTGAAATGATCTATAATACAACAAATATTTGCTTGGAGAAGAATATTTTTTCCAATCAGGACATGATTGTGGATTGTTTACAACAGAGAGTGGCCAAGTTTATTGGTTTTATGGAGGATATGCATGAGGGCCGGTTGCAGGCAGCTCGACAAAATTATCGAAAACTAACGCTAAAAAAGGCTACTCCAAAATATGACTTGAAAATGTTTATGAATGATTTAAATATGTACGAGCCGAAGTTGGTTCCGAAGCCGGTGCCAGAAACACGCACAAAAAATAAAACCAAGGTAAAATACAGAAAATAAGTTTAAATGTTTTAAGGTTTTCCATTACGGTCACATATCTAGGTAAAGAAGCAGGCTAGTGTCGCGGTCATAATTGAAAACTCACAGGAAGATATTAAAGAAAGGCCAGCCGAAGATGCCATCGCTACACAAATAGAGGGCTTAACTGAGAGGCGCAGTTCTGTATCGGTGGTAAAAACCTCCCCAACTAATGTGAAAGCCACTGAGAGTAGCCCGAAAGTACCCGAAATTGTGGGTTCCTGCGACGGTGATATGTTGGATAAACAAGTTCTACAAGCCTTACAAAATATTACCAAAGAGCAAGTGCGTCAGGTACTAGAGCCGATATTTGATAGTTTGGGTACAGCTCTTGGCGATCAGGTAAGCATTATAATTTATTGAAAAACCTAAATTTATGTCTCATTCCTTTATATATAAAGATTTTACCTCCTAAAGAAAATATGCAAATATTGCTAAAACTATTCGTTGACAATATGAGTTGAATATGAATATGAATATGAATGAGTTGAATAATCGTTATCGCGTTATGTTGTTTTTTAAAAAAAATTGAAAAATTGTTAAATACCAAATGTGGTCTTCAAAATTTTTAATGTAAATACAATAAATTAAATGTTGAAATCCATTTACTCATTATTTTAATATCCTTGAAATGCTTGTAATGGCTAATTTTGTCATTATGTTTGCAACACTACCACAAGAAACCTCATTTGAGCAAATATTGCCATATTCGAATGTTCATAATCACACAGTCAGGCCAAGCACTTTGGAAATTGCTATATGCGTAGCACTCAATACATTCACTGCAATAAAATCTCTGGAGAACAAATAAACACTTAATCAATGGCTTTAATTTATAACAAGGAAAAATGCTATAGTGGTGGTGGTGTATAGTATATAGTATTGTGTCAAATTTATGCTTAAATTAAATGATAAATGGTAGCCATAAATACGAAAAGTCATTGTGTGAAAGATTTTTGTATGAGGTTCTTTAAATGGTACGATTCGATGCAAAGTTTGAATTAATTGTTAGTCTAAATAAATGATACTACCTTCCAAATTCCGTTAAAAGTCGTAACAATACGAATTTTATCGCACAATGAATCGATTTGGTGAAAGGAGTTTTGCACAGACATTTAAGCAAACCAACTTTTGCTAAATTATACTAGGAAAGGCAACTTTCAAAATAGGGACGTACCCGTCTAATTCGCCCCATTTTTATTAAGGCTAAGGCTTACCCATACGCTTGAATCTAGCCTATTATTTGTGCAAATATAGCATGGACGCACAGGAACGAAAATGGTTCAACCGGTTCAAAGTTAAGTACGAAAAATAGAGTTTTCAAAACGCGCAGAAACTCAATATATCCTTTATCACAAGTTTGTCCGATACTTTGATTCCCTACAGCACCTGGTCACAAAATATGACCAAATACAACTGAAAAATAATTCATTTAAATGTAATGTAACAAAAAATGTGGGCCATTTTTGTATTAATAAATTTTAATTATTAAAAGCGCAAAAATCTTTATATACAGGAAGCTAAAAAAGGGTTCGAGCCCATTTATATATGTCAAAATCGATCTATAGGTAAACGATCTTGTCCTAAAATGTTTCAAATTTTCATCGAATTATTCCAAAAGCTGTTACCGTTAGGGCATGAACAGACATGTTAGACTGATATGGATTCATGACGGAAGATTTTTAGACTTAATCAACATGTTTGGAATTTGGCATTCGTTTAAAAAAATATGAATATATTTAATTATCTTCGCAAGTCGATGTATTTCTTGTTTCGCTACCAGAAGTACAACTATAATCCCCATTTTCACCACCATGGTGTAGAAGAATAAAGACCGACTTGATTGTTTTTTTAGACTAGAAATTTATTTTCATATGTTGCAATGTTGGAAGAAATCCGTGAAAATAGCAAAGAAAAATTAAATAAATAAAATTCAAAACTCTCTTCCAAGTTATAATGGTACAGCAAAAAATGTTGAAAAAGGAACAAATTCATGTGTTTTTAAAAAGATAGTAACTTCAAAGGTGAGTGCTTCATGACGAGGTGTATGTACACTTGAGGTAAATAACATAATTTTGTGGCAGGGAAATAGAGAAGTGGCGCTTGATACATCTTAATGGTTTTTTTTCATTGCTGCTCCATAGGCCTGAGGATGTTAAATGTTCTGCTAAATTCAACTAATTAACTAGAAATGTAAGCCGCCTAGGCAGTACATTCCGCGCATACAGGTTTGTTCTCCTCTACGGCAAATGTTGTGGCTGTTATAGGGTTTGCGCATTTCTGTAATTGAAGGGCATCAAAAAATTACTATAGTAACTAACATACATAAATAAATATAACATTTACCGTGCACTTGAAGCACTGACGATGCCATTTAGCATTCAAGGCCACTATAGCGTTTTCTAAAATTGGTTTTGTACAACCGGCACATCGCGCTGCGAATAACTCTTCAAAGTCGCTCCTACAATAGGCTTTTCCCTCGCGTTCATAGAAGGACGAACCGGCTAATGGCTTGCCGCAAGGACCCTCACAACAGAAGCATTGCTCATGCCATGTCTGACCCAAGGCTTTAATGGTGCGCTGCAGATATAAAAAAAAAAAAAATTAAAATATTAGGCTTTAAAGTACCACTCTTTTTCAAAAAGTGAAGTGTGTGTATGTTAGGATTTTGCTGAAATGTTTTAATCCTGCACCAACTAAAATGTTTTTTTTTTTTTTTAATTATGGGCAAATAATAAATGTATGTATAAAATTTCAACTTTAGCTTTCTTTTTGGGAATCCCGTCGACATTTGTCAATTGTATACAAAGGCCTTGGTCGATTTCGCCCAAATTAAATAGAAACGCAGTTGTAACTGTAGAAAATAGAATCAATGGAAAAAAAAGTAAAAATAATTGAAAAAGTAGTCAGTCAAGTCCGACCATTAAATACCCCCTACGACACTTTGTTTCAGCTTACAATTAATCCTATCGTTGGTAAGTAATATCAGTATATGCGAGGGATTGTTAAATAAAAGTCAGTTGATCTAAAAACGTATAGAAACGGAGGTGCGCCCTTCAACTTTTTTGAGATTGGCTATTTTTTGTTATATGAGGCCAAGGACATTATATGGAATAATGGGCTTCTAAAATAGTTCAGTCAATTATTAAACTAATTAACTGTTTTTCAGCAAATTTTTATTCAACAAATCGACACAAACTTACCACAAGCGGTACAGAATTTCTTATATTTTAAAGAATCGAACATTACCTCTAATATGGGCTGATTACAACCAATGCATTTGCCTGAATGGTTTTTGAGGAAACATTTCGCACAAACGGGCTCTCCCTCATGTATGTTAAAGGTAGCTTCTTCGATGGGCATTTGGCAATCTTTGCAAGTGAAATGTTCCGGGTGCCAAGTCTTACCCAGGGCAGTAATAATGCGTTGTGTAATGACTTCATTACATTTATGGCAAATTGAGTCCGACTAAAAACGAATTTACGTTATAAATATTTTTTAATAAAATTATGGAATACTAATATAAAATTCATAACATGCAAGGAATAGTCGTCATAAGTTACATTTTCGAGTAAATGGCGCTTAAAAACTTTGAAAAATTAATCCATTTTCTCTTTTTTTAAATGATAGACAGATTTGGTTTGATCAAGTTGGGATGTCTCACGCCTACTTCAAGGTCTGGCAAATGTTTTGACAAAGTGATATATATCGCAAAACGTCGTCTGTTTGTCCTAAAATTTACATTTTCTAAATTCACATATAATGGGAACATTTTTAGATTCTTTGTCACAATTTTTCTATAAGGCACAAACTCATTCCAGCAATTTTAGATATCAAACATGAATTTACTTGATTGCAAGCGGGTTGACATTTAAATTGAAAAAAAAAATAGTCTGAAAAGATCCGCGAAGTTATTTAAAAGCTAATGCGACTTTTTAAATAATTTTGCGACCATTTTTCAATAACTGCTAAACAACAATTTCCTACTTAGCAAATTTTTAAAATTTTCTTTGACACACCCGAGTCCCTAAGGGACCCGTGTAATAAATTCATAAGAGAGCTGTACCGAATGTATTATTATGGCGGATTTGCCTTACTTACCATTTTTAATAGCTGCTGGTAGCTTAGAATTTCCGCTTTTACTTAGTTCGGTTTTTTAATTGCTGATTTTCCTTACAGATTTTTTATGCAGAAATTGTTTGATTGCTTTCTCCAATAAATCAATCAATTCAATGTTAACACCACCTACACCTTCTATAAATTTTTAATTGAACAATAAACGTTTAGAAAATATTTGCATATAAAGAAATGAATACAAATTGGAGGAATTTATATTTTTTACGTTGTTTTGAAATGTAAAAATAATTTTTTATAAAATTTTTGAAGTGAAACTCTTGCTTTTGTTTATTTATTTAAATGTTTTATAAAATTTTATTGATTTATTTCGCAGAACTATTTAGAAATTGTTGAACATCTAGTCAGTGCTTTTAATAATAAAGTGTTTTCCACTTTGGAAGTTGAAACAAAAAAACTTGCAAGCAAATATGAAGGCAACGGTTCAAGAACGATTCAAAGTGTCCATACTATTGGTGACGGAATGGATAGTCATAACAACGGTAAGCAATAGTTCATGTTAACCCGCGAAAATAACACAAATCCTTTCCTTGAGTATAAATGTTTTTCAATTAGAGAGTGTACAGGTGTTTGGCTAACATTGCATTCGTTGGCCTACTTTTAATGCCCTCCACATACCAGGGGGTTACATCGAATATATCAATACGTTTGCAACTCCCAGCAAAATCTGAATCGATCGATCTCCCGCTGTGTGTTCGGGTGCCAATTGTACAAAAATTGACCTTCGAAGTAAACATTTGATGCAAATATTTATAATCTATGCTAAAAATTGGCGGGATTGTATAAAGGACTGTCCGAAATTTACGAAATGGCACAGTACCCGCTTTGTTAGTTAGTGTTAGGCACATAATATACGCACTCTCAGAACGCATAATAAGGCCCTATCACGTCCATGGTTTGTATATTGACATTTGAGCGCTCTTAAGATCTAACTAAAGCCAAACTCATTTTTAACAAGTAAAAAAACGAAATTTGGCTTAGGTCAAATCTTAAATACACCCCGCATCAACAATGGTGGGCGTGGCGGGTATATGATTACGCCTTCTAATAGTGTATGTATTACTTAGCTTAGGCAGCTTGCAAGTCGAATTCTAAAGCGTATGTTTTTTTGTAAATTTTGAACGCCCAAATTTCAAGTTCATGGATAAAATTTCATGGCAGATATATATGCCTGTTGTTGGCATTCTCGCAGTCGTAAATTTTACGAGAATGAGCTAAAATTTTGTACAGACACGTTTAGTTAGTGCACGAAGATCGCTATGGACTAATGGACTGTCGAGAGCCACGCCCACAATCGACAAATATCTATTTATCTGCCACAAAAATTGCTACACATATTAATAACTTCACCTTTCATCGATGTGCCAAAAATCGGCGTAGTAGGATTACACATACGCTCACAATTAACAAAAAACCGTATTCAATGTAAAACTCGACTGGGAAGTTTATACGTGATACATGCAATATTAGAGGGTGTAATTATCTACCTGTTACGCCCACCGTTTGTACGTAGATGTAAATTTACTTTATTGTTTTATATTAACGCAGTATTTAGATATAGAATATATACGCATCAGTTGCACACGCGCTTATATTAAAATTATTTTATATACTTTGTTTTAATTTTTTCTTTTTTTTTTACGTATGTATTTTGCTGACAATATAGAACATACAGCGAACATTACAGAAAAAATGTCCGATATTTCGAAAGTAGCAGAGTCAACTGAAACCCTAACGCAACGAACGGAATATCCAACACAACAAAATGACGAAACTGTCGACAATACCTTCTGCAATAGCAACAATAATAACTGCAATGTAAATAAACAAAATGAGAACATCAGCGGCAATGTTATGAATCATTCGGTTAGCAGCGTAGGCGATATGAGAGCAAATGCTATCAACAACAACAACAACAACAACAAAGTAGGCAGCATTTATAAGAAAAACAATCAACCGGTAGACGAATCGATTCCTTTAAGATCTGTAGAAGAGGGCGAGGAATCGCACTTAACCACCACAGAGGATAATTTTTTCATACAAGATAAGGGAAAAAAAGGGGAAGAATTATTTAGCACAATGGCCACAAAATGCTTTTCAAGTTTCTCCTGGCCTTACCTAAATCCGCCAGATAAATCAATGAGTGTTGAAGTGACACCGAACCCGTCTACTGTGAGCTCTCCAATAAAAATACAAGAAAAGTCAAAAAATATCAATTCAAGCCATTCGATTAAGGGACAGCGCAATTTTTCATTTAGTAAGCAACAGCAGCAGCAGAAAAATAATGTGAAACCGAAAAATCGTTGTCTGAAAAAAAAATCTAAACCTATTTTAGAACTACCTCCCCCCGTACCAGTAGTCTCGCCCTCTTCATCGAATGGTTCTACCTCTGACAGTAGAGCTTGTAAAAATATTGTATATCTTGGTAGCGGAGAAAATGTACATACTAGCATGAGAAAGGTATTACCTTCAACTCAAATGCAACATTCCCCAAATGCTGCAGGTATAAAGAATCAAAGTGGTGTTAATTGCAACACACACACACAAAAGAAGAAGAAAAATGTAATACAAACTGGTTCAGGCACCAGCTACGTGGAATTGTATCACACGTGAGTAGTTATCCATTGATTTCAGAATTTTTCATTCATAATTTTCTTATATATTGTACTACTCTACCTCACTGGTTCTTAACCAGTGTTCCGCGGAACACTGGTGTTTCGTAAGCTTGTTGCAAGTATTCCAATTAAGATAAAAAACGAAGCCATTCAACAAGCTCGCGTACATCCTATCTGTCATATCTGAACATTATTTGACTAATTGATGTGATAAAGTTTCGCAAAATGTTCATAACTTTTAAAAGGTTAAGAAGCACTGCTGGATACATTGTATGATATTTTTGCGGATGATTACAACTCCTAAACGGAAAATGTCACACGTTCCTTTAATTATATCCGGCGGCTCCGAATTGAAATCTGTATCGATTTAACCAAGCACGCATTTCTTGTAATCAACGAAATATTCGATGAAATTTGGCAGAGGGGTGTAGTTGGACCAAGGACAGGCACTATCGACTAAGGCGAAATTCACAATATTTTTATACTTGACTTAATAATTGACAGTGAGAAATTTGAATCCAAATGGGCCATTTGTGGCAAGGACTCGTAATTTCAGATAAAACTAACCCAACTAAAGCAAATCTTGAGGAAATAAGTGGTGTGGGGTACTAAATGGTTGAACACAACCGACTTTTAATTATATTTTCTTGGCTGTTATTCCCACCTTGGGTATCACTTTATCAAAACGGACATTTGCAATGTCGAAAAGAAGACGCCAAAGACTCCACAAAGTGTATATATATGTTTTGTATCAGCACTCAATACTGAGTCGATTTAATCATGTCTATCTGTCCGTCTGCCGTTGTGTATATTCTGTGGCAATCACTCTCCTACCATGTAGGTATTCAAGATTTGCCATCAGCCAAACATAGTTTTTTTACTGCTTATCTTGTTATTTAAACAGTTAAACAGTTGAATTTATTATATTGAAAGTGAAAGGTTATGAACATGAACAACGCGGCAATAAACTCTTTACCAATAATGATTATATAGCAATAACCAGCTCTAGGTGATCTCTTCTATTATGTAGCTTGTAATTAACCGCCTACTTGTACAACCAATGGGAGTAATTGATGCATTATCTGTATATCTCCACAGTATATGCTTGTCATTATGTTTGGAGCGCTTTGTTCATCGCGCCTCTGCCACATTTTACTCTCCATATAACGCTAACGCGTGTTGTAAATGAATATTCAATATATTTGTACATGATGTCATTTTACACATATTTAATTTTTATTGTTATTAAAGTAATATTACGCATTTAGCGCGTGCTGCTCTTTACTCTCTACATGGAGAGACTCGAAAATACCGACAATACACATACGGGTGCAAATGAGAAACATTCAAAAGCGTATATGTGCGTAATCACATAATTATGTATAAAAGCTGAATCGTTCATTGTTTCGCGCGGGGCCGATTTAAATGGAAAGTGTTACTTCTATTTGTACATAATATAGATACTTAGTCTCAAGGGGAACTGTTTTGAAATAGACATTGGTATTCCCAATAAAATTCTTGGTCCCCTAGGTAGGAAATATCTGCAAGAAAAATTCCATTTAGAATGGTTAAGATATGTGGCAGGAGTTCCTTACCGTGTATGTCTTCTTGTGCATTCATGGCTACTGGCACGCCCAATTTATTATATACTAGCTGTTGTTCGCGGCTTCACCTGCGTGGAATTCGGTTATCTCGCGAGATAAAACGTTGCCTATGCCCAAAATCCTCTCCAGAATCTAGTGATGCATCTGGAGTGGTATCCACACATGCCGTTGTCAGATTTCAGATTTCCCTACTATTTAAATATTGTGAATACTTAATTTCTTAATTGGCAATATTACTACCAATGGTGGGTATAAAAAGGGGTTATAGTGACATAAGTACAATAGTTGGACATATGGTCTCGGGATGTTTTTTGTAGATATTGATATGTTCTATAATATTGTAGAATTTTTTTTGTTTTAACATCAATACTTTCCGCAGCGTATTCGATGAAAGATATTTTATGACTAATTTTTTTACACCTTGGGTTAGTAATAGTAGGAATGTCCAGGGATCCCCAACAATTTTTGGCAATAAATATAGCCTATGTTACTCAGTGATAATGTAGCTTTCTAATAGCGAAAATATTTTTGAAATCGGTCCAGTAGTTTTTGAGTTTACTCGTTACATACAAAAATACATAAATATAAAAATACAAAAATACAAAAATACAAATCTTTCCTCTTTATAATATTAGTATAGATTTACTTTACCAAAACGTTTAGCATTAGAGATCCCACAAAATACATAAATCCTTGAATGGTTAAAAGAGCGAAAAGTACATAAAATCAGTTTTGTTTTTTTTTTAACTGTGCAATCCTCTTTTTCAAAACATAATGGATAATATGAACTATATTATGTGTAAAAAGTTTCAACTTCGTAACTCTATTTTTGTAGCCGTTAGAGATATTAGTCAATTGTGTGAGTGTTTAGGAACACACTTTATATGATCTCATTTGAAGTTAATTAAAATTTTATTGTACTATACTTTTTTGTGGAGTCGTACCTGAACAGACTTTTCATAATATGAGAAATTGTCATTGAAAGTGTGGCGAATGGCAAAATAGCCAAGTTTTGTATTCAACCTTAAGATAATCTAACATTAATCCGCCCATTTATCATGCAAAATACAAGGTGGCTGTTACAATGTTACCTTGTTGTTCATAGAATTTGTAAGAGAAGTTTCGGGTTGAATTTTGAGACATTGTGGTACCCGACGAAACAAAACATAACACAGAATTGTAGTCAGTTAAGCTATCCCGAGGAGGCTATATATCGTTTGAGATCGGACATATTAGCATCTGCTAGTGACCCTGGACCCCTGGGAATCTTTTTTGTTTGTTTTGTGTCGTTTTCCCTGTAGAGCCGAGTATTCAAACGCTAGATGCTCCATAGTTTCCGCCCCCTCCTCCCTGCAGCTTCTACAGAAATCATTATACGGGACACCGTATCTGCTGGCTATATGGCCTAAGAGACAGTGCCATGTTAGGATTCCTACAGCAGAAATCGATTTCCTGTTTAGACTTAGTAGGTCTTTAGTTCGTTTAAGATTTAGCCGAGGCCAGAGAGTGCAATAGAGTACTCCATCTACTGTTTGTCCATCTCACCGCCTCCCCATCTAGTCGGCCGTTCAATTCCGAGAGGGGCGTCCACACCTCCACTCTCTCGCTAATGTCCTGCCTAAGGAGTGAGTAAATATGTTATCTTTTCTTACTCTCTTTGGCATTCTTGGTTATTCAAAACTTAATACGACCATGCGTGATATATGGACGGCTTCACGATATCATTTTCATTTTCAATAATTCGTTGAACCAAGTCTTATTCAATTATCTCGAAAATTGCGATTTAGACATTGGACCAACTCTTTGTGAACAGATAAACACATAGGAGAGAGAATTCCAAATAATTTCAAATCTTAGTAATAAAGAGGTGAAAATGTTCGCACTTCATTTCCTACACCACTTAGTTCTACAATTTATGCCATAATAGTATTTCGGAGACACCGGAGTCAATTAGCATTATATAGAAATGAGTTCTAAAAACGGTCCCATCGGAAGCAACAATCAATAGTAAACTACTCTTCACGAAGTTTTGTCAAAAAACATTAAAGGGCTGTATGGGCTGGGGCCCCAAAAATTTTTCAATTTAAACCATTTTCAGTCCGCCCTCTTTCGGGCGAGTCACGTTTTTGTATAACATTTCATTAAAATATCTGAAAAACTGTAACTGCAAAATTTTTACATCAGATGGCACCAGACTATGCCACTATGATTAAATCGATTCTGAAGTAATCGGTGGGTGTAGTATATACCCCTCAACCTTATACCCATGGTTTAGCGTATAAAGACGTTCAAATATAAAAATTCATATACATATACTGGTGAAGGTTATAACACATGATAAAATTTATACTTTCGAAGGCAAGCAAACATTGTTAAATCGATAAATAAATTATCTACACGAACACACCGGAATAACAACTGACATTAAGAAATTTACTTTGATAAATGTTTTACCAAATTTGTTCTTCTTTTAGCACATTGCCTTTGTATGAGAATAATTCACCCCGCAATACGTCAGAGGATTCACTACAAGTAACACCCGTTAGAGAGTACCAATCAGTCACGCAATTAAAGAAGCATAAGGGTGCTAAAATATTACCTAAACACCTCCTTAAACCCCCTCATACGGGCACCAATATAAATAAAAGTCAGCACGACGCCAAGAAAACTGAACATATTATGGAAGAGACTGCTAACGGACCGTTATCAGAGTTGGAAGTGGATGCAATTATTAAAGAAAGGAACTCATTTTTAAAGTTATGTGCTAAAAATCGTTTTTACAATAATCCAAATTACAACGAACCATGGAAGGTCTTTTCAATGTAAGCTCATATATATTCACGAGGGGAATGAAAACCTCTTTATAATTATTTTTCTTTACAACCGACAGGATATCCGAAAAAATACTCAATGATGTACTAGTTGCCGTGGAAAGTGACTTTTCTATTGGAGTCTCAAAATTTGTTGAAGATTTTCTAGAATGGGAGACGAGAGCCGGTCATGACTGATGCTCAGATTTTCTGCATGCATTTACATAAATATGTAGGTTAACCTCATTAGTTTATATGTGTGATTCGATTTTTATGGTATTTTTTTTTTTTTAGTTTTAGTGTTAAAACCTATTTTGAAGTTAATGTTATATAATAACAAGTTACGGGAACATTAAGATTGGATAGCAAAAGGTTCAAATTAAAAAGTTTACTTTTAAAACGAACTGTATTAGTTTTTAATTACAGTTTTTCGTACACTTACATTCTGTAATTCGTAAAACTGTAATTAAAACTCACCACTCTTTGAAACCGTTAAAAGTAAACAACGTGGAGTAATAAAAATTGTCGATTGTAATTAACATTCTTATTCTTAGCAACATAAGGAGGAACATAAATAAACAAGTAAATATAGAATATAGTTGAATACCTTAACCTTGGCAAAGAAAAGCCACTTTATAAGAAGCGTCATATGAAAAGAGGTTTGAAAATGGTCCGATCAAATTAACAAATCTTATTTGATATTAAGAATTACGAATTTTCGCCATATAAAGACAGATTTAGGTGAACTTTCAAAAGTGATCCTCCTTGGCCCAAAGAATAATCCTGTAGCAAGTTTCAACGAAAAATATCAAAGCGAGACTTGCAGGTTGATTATAAAAAATAGATGGACTGACAAACTGCCAGAAGGACATGATTAAACCGATTTTGATCCTTAGTTACAGTAAAAGGTGCGTGTGGCATTTGCCGGTTGGGGAGTTACAAACTTCAGCACAAATATGCTTTTGTGTCACCTCATGGCGTAGGGTATACAAATGTTCTATATTTATAAATTTATTATGGTTTTCGGTTTATGTGATTACTTGTCTACCTAAGCATTTTTTGTATGCTACATCCCTTAATGTTTTATGTAGTATGCATATGTTGCTTGTTATAATTGAAAAAATAAAATGTTCGGTTTTTTTTTAGAAGAATATATACTTTTTTTTATAACTAAAGAAGGGGAATGATAGTTAGTTTTTTTGGACTCTAAGTTAATGATGGGTGGCTAATTTAATTTCAATTTCAATTCATTTGCTTCAATTGTTTTTAAGCTATAAAAGGCTATTAACAACATTATTACCTTCACTATTCATCATTGAAGCCCAATCCGTGTATGAACGGAAACCTTGTTCATAACTGAGTATGACAACACTTGTAAATCAAGAACTTAGGTTGTACCAGACCCCTGTACTCCTTGTACTAAATTTTTATTCTAATTTCACTGACTGTGTTGTTACAATATAAAATTTTTGAAAAAATTTTTCTAAAGAAAATTTAAAATTGAAAATGCAACTTTACATTTGAAAACGCGTACAAGGTATAAAAAATAAAAGTGACACTGCTTTATATTGGTTATAAAAGCAGTACTGCTAATTCAGTTGTCAGTAACAACAAAGTCACTGATTGCTGATTATGACACAGCAGCAATATGATGTACAGTAATACAGTTCTGTCTTCAGTGAACAGTGCATAGGGTTTCCACTTGCAAATAAAATCGATTTAATGTAATGAAACTAAACAAACCTTCGCAGTTTTTGAAAAGGGTTATTGGTATGTAAAGGTCACAAATATAAAACTTGACTCTCGAACAATTTATTAAATGATATGCACATATGCACATCAAACGTTTTCTTATTCATCGAATAGTTATCAAAGTATCAAAGAATATCGAACATCCCCGGCTATGCATTATTACAAAGTGGCTGATTACCAACTCTGTAGTTGTTCACTGATCTCTGGTAACAGCACTGCATTCAGAAAATATAACTTTTACATAACTAAAATTTATACTATAAATAATTTATATTTCAAGATTAACGTTAATAAAAGTATGGATTTGCTGCGATCCATATGATTATAAAACATTTTAAAATGTATGAAAAATCGCACATCTCACAAACTATTTAAGAAATGTGTATTTGATTTGTTTATTTCACTTCAGTCATATGACTACTTATTCAATACCAAAATACTGCTCCAATCATGATGCACAGCTTATGTTTTCTCACTTGATGAACTGAAGCAATGCAGCACTATTATGCTGTCGATACAAAATATATGTTTGGGATGTCATAAAAAACGCTAATTGCGAGTGCCGCATATTATTTCGCGACAATGTAAAATTTATTGAATTACAAATCTTGGTATAATTTTGTTGATTTTATAAAAATGTCTGCAGAAAAACCGCTCGAACAAACCGACAAAAATAAAAATTACAGAGCAATATGGTAAGGAGTTTATCCAACCGAAAATGACTTTAATAATTTATCCGTCACTTATTTAGTTGTGAAAGAATTCCAGAATTGTTTTTGGACAAACTGGTGGCAAAGAAACATTTCAGCAAATTTGGGAAAATCAATAGATTTATATTTCGGCCGAAAAGACTAATGTGTACTGTAGAATATGAGACAGACGCGGAGGGTAAAAGAGCTTTTCGTGAAGCAGGAAATTTTAATGGCACAGAATTTATAGTTAAGTATGCCGAACATGAAGAGGCCCACGTTCAAAATACCGAAGAATGGGTTGATCCCGAAGTTCAATTTGAATTAGAAGCCATGAGTGCAAATCAACGATTTTGTAGTAATTTGCGCCAAAATGCAGCGTTACCTCTCAATCGAATTTCTAACTTGAATAGACCTACAAATAAAGCTCAGGTCTCTGCTTCGAAAATGAATAAAACGGTGAATGAATTGCCCCAAATAAATACTATGCTCAAGCAAGAATTGGAGGCACTTTTAAGGAAAGCAGCTTTTAGTGAAGAGGACAAGTATCGTGTATTGGAAGCGCGTGATAAATTGTTGCGTATGACTTCAGTCAAACAGACGGATATAAAAAAAGCTGTAGCTACTCGTGGTACTTGTCCAGACATGTGTCCCGAAAAGGAAAGATTAATGCGTGAATTTCAACGCCAAGTGAGTAAATGTACTGTTACGGAAATTTTTATTAATTTTTTCCATTTATTAGATTTCTATATATGAAATGGCTGATGAAGAGGAAGGTCGCCCAAAAACCATTTCGCATAGCAAAGCAATAAAGCAATATTCACGCAGTAGCGCAGACCAGGAAGTCCCATTGGCTCATGAGTTAAGGCCCGAATCGGTATTACAAATGACCATGTTGTACCTAATGCACTATATAATGGATTTGTGCGATAGTCCACAAACGGCATTGAAAGATTGGTTTCACTTTGTTTGGGATCGCACACGATCCATACGCAAGGATATTACTCAACAGGAATTATGCTCATTGGCTGCCGTAGAACTGGTGGAGCAATGTGCACGATTTCATATACACTGCGCAGCCCGCTTAGTGGCCGAAGAGCCTTCGGTATTTGACAAAAAAATAAACGCAGAGAATTTAACTAAATGCCTGCAAAGCCTTAAGTACATGTATCACGATTTACGTCTAAAGGGCATACGCTGCCCACAAGAAGTGGAGTTTCGCAGCTACATAGTTCTACTAAATTTGGGTGATTCCAATTTTTTGTGGGAACTGAAACAATTGCCGCAATGCATACAAAAGGCGCCAGAAATTAAGAAAGCAATTGCTTTCTATAATGCCTTGCAAAACAACAACTACGTTAGGTTCTTTAATATGATTAAAGCAGAGGAGACCTCGTACCTGAGTGCATGCATACTGTTGGGATATTTTAATAAACTACGCTTAAAAGCCATGGAAGCGATTATGAAGGCGCACAATGCTCACAAAATGGCGGTTTACCTTCCCCTGTCGTACCTGGCTGATATCTTGGCATTTGAAGATGTGGCGGGCGCTCTCAATTTTCTAACATGTCATGGCTTACAGTGTGACGAGGAGGATGATCGTGTCTTTTTGGAGCGCCTCGGTCGGCCAGATTTAGAATATGTCATGGACAGAGCTTTGAAGGTAACGTTAGAATTAAGATAATGTGTGAAAATTAATTGCGAATGTTTGCGTCACCATTCGTTTCAGTTGGTGGAATCAAAAAGGCGGGTTAGTGTTGGTGAGTGCGTTTGTGGGCATGCATTGCCATCAACTAAAATATTAGATCAGCACGAGCCTCACAATAGTTTCGATGCAAATGGCCTATTAAAGGCAGAAGCCTGGTCTGCAAAGGATCAACTGAGGGGAGAGGCTACCAAAGTAAAAACTTGTGAAAAAATAAATCTCCCGCCCAAATCCTCCTCGGATGCTAACCTATTTAAAATGCCTCTGGTTGCACCGTTTACATCACCGAAACAACTCCCAAAAGCGCAACAATTTAAATTTGGTGCTCGCCAAAGCAAAGAAGAAAATCTGGATCATTCTTCTGTCGGAAGCTTTAAGTTTTGCGGTGACCTATTTAAAAGCAAATCAGACACCAGTCACTCATCTTCAACACTTTTTAAAGAAGCTGCCAGCAGTCACGACGCCCTCAACACTGCACAAACCCACTTCTTTACCAACATATTAACGGCTGATAATACAAAAACGCCACTGGTGCACAATGTATTTGCCACCACTGCAAACACTACAACCAATTTGTTTGGCTTGGTCACTGAGGGAGTCAAAGGTGGTTTTTTACGTGATAATGTGTTTCAACATTATCAAGAGGGTGCGGAAATTCCCAAACAATCGGTAATGGAAGCAACGCCGCTGAAGGAAATAAAGACACGTGAGCGACAATTGAAAAAAGCTCAAGTTTTACACCAACAGCAGGTGGAAGAAGAACGCGGAAAATTGAAAATCCTGGAGCAGGAAAAACAAAGACGACAACTGAAAATGTTAGAGCGACTGCATCAAGCCGAAAGAGAAAATGAATTATTACAGAAAACTCTAGAGGAGGCCGCTGGTCAATTGTTCAATTCAATAAATATTGAAGTACAGGATGCAGAGATTGCAGCTGTAGCAAACGAGGAACTGATTAGGTATCAACTGGTAGAAAATGCGGCTGAAAACCTAAGTGCTGAACTGTTGCACACGGTCACGTCAACCATTATTGAGGAGTTGGCGTATGCGGAGGTTGGTGCTCAGTGCTATAAGCAAATGCTGTTGAACAAATACTTTTTAAATTGGCTGAAGCACTGCCGCAAGAAAAAAGAGCGGCGTCAAATTATGGAAGAGACCCCTCTGTGGGTTACCACGAACACTCAAGCCCACTATGCCGAACAATTGCGGCATCCCAGTGAACACAGTAACATGATGATGATAAAGCGCTACCGCTTGGGTCAAGCATGCAACTTCAAACAACTGTTATGGAGTGGGAGCTTTACGCAATCGCAACGACAAACTGTCGATCTGTTCGATTTAATTGGTCAACATCTTGTCAACACAAGTACACAGACAGGTTTAGCGAAACGTAAATATTTTAAATTGGTTCTAAGTGTACCCAGTGGTGAGGAGGAATTGCCGGGATTTGAAACGCTGTGTAATAAATGGTTGATGAAGAATATAGAAAGTGCCCAATCGGAGACTGGGCCCTTTGTCCATGGCATTAAAAATAATGTGGCTCTTTGTGTGCGCAAGTTAAAAGGCATCAAAGCTTATAATGAACAGGGTGGCCTGAGCGAACGGGAAGTGGATCACTGCGACGCCATTGTATGCTTTGTGAGTGGCGTGAATTTATACGAAGCAAGTCGTAAAAGGATAGAACACTTACTAAATCTAGCAAACAACTATAAACAGGTTCCCTTAGCCGTTATAGCCTACAACTGTGAGCAGTCAGAAGAGGAGTTGGCTGAACTTTTGAATTTACAGCATTTGCTAGAGCACGGCCTAATATCTGATTTTGCATGTTTTGGCTGCCAATTAACGAAAAATGAGTTTTCGTTCAGTCACAAGATAATCGCAGCCATCCATTTTGTCACCAAGCTTTCCCATGCACACAATAGCGATCGTATTGAATCGATGGCCATGCTGAAGTTCATAAACATTTTGGAAATCTGCCTGGGGGAAGAGATGTGGCGTAGATGGAATGTTTCATCATTGGAAAATCCAGTATTTAATAAAATATGTTCGATGCCCGATCATGTGGTCAATGTGTTTAATCAAGCTGTACAGCGAGTTGATGGCATGACGCACAAGGACTTTTCGGAAATGCCCGAACTTCCACATGAACTGAAAGAATTTGTTCCCCGCTCGGCCGATGTGGGGATGCCACTAACCGCGGAATATTTTCCCTTAAACTGGAAGACTCTGCAACGTTCACACAAGGTTGGAGACTTTCTTAACATTTTAAAGATGCCCGCTATCAAACACCAAATACCTGATAATGTGGAGGATTTAAAAGCATTTCTTCTAAATTATGCGTGTGATTGTGTGCCCGAGGATGATATATGTGCCGCAGAAGCTGCCCAATCAGCCATCCTAGAACTGGTGATACAATTGCAAAGCGTAGATTGGGAAAACGCTGACCCCCAAGCCCACTTGACATCCCTAAATTTCTTGAAGATTATTAAACCAATAGCTTTCGCCCGCATTAACTATCATCTAAAAACAATCAAAAGGGAACTAATAATGTTGCCAATCGTTTATTTGCGCAAAGACTTGAATGATTATCAAACAGTGCCGTGGTGGTTGGGTTGTAATGTTCTTGATCTAGTTGCATTGGAACGGGATATTCCTGAACAAACTGAGCGAACTGTAGCTGAAGAAAACAATGACGGCCATTGTCAAACCGAACTGAGTCAGGTAATAATCAATGCTATAATAGAAAAGGCTGAACGGATTTGCCATAATATTGAAACGGAGAAGGAGAACAAAAATGTTTCGAGTAAAGCCAACAATTCGTGCTATAGGTTAAAACGTAATCTGGATGAGTCATTGTACGAGTTTGAATTGGCTCAGAAAATCGGTTGTTATAATACAGCCCATGTGCAGCAAGTCACCAATGACCTTGATAAGACGGTAGATGAATTGGAGCAAAAAGCTGAACACGTGATGCCAACTAAAAAACGGAAGCACGATAAAATGGAAGTGGATGGGGGAGGTGGAATTGCAAATGATATGGATTTGGTGGTGAATAGAGCTCTGGCCTTGGTCCAGCAAATGGAAGAGTTAGAAGATCGCAAAAGTGGAATGCGTAGCTCCGATGCCTTATTGCGTCTTTATTAATTGTTTTATAAATAAATCTACCACTATAATTAGTATTGCTCCCTGAGCCTCCCTAAGAAGTATTTGTGTTTAATTTTTACTTTTATTTTTGCCGTACTTTAGGTGTGAAACGCAAAAAGTCATTAAAGAAGTGTTGATTCTATAATTTTTGTGGCACCTTTAATGTGATGCTTAGTCGATATCCCTTAAGTTCAAAGCCAACCAATCAATTGTGTCAGTTCGAAGAAAGATTTCCACACACACACACACACACACACACACAGATGTGGTTGAATATATTTTATTTCACTTCTTCGAAAACATGAATTTTTCCAAATTGTTTTCTCAACTTTACAAATAAATCTGTCTGAAACGGTTTAATGTATGTTAGAGTGTTTTCAAATATATTAAAACGTGCTATTTCGAATTATACCACAAATCAGGAAGCACAACTAGGGCTCTTGAAAAAATCGTTCTCAGAGAGGTTCTGATTCCAAATTAAAACATAAAGAAGTAAAAGCCGCTGATTTTGTCTTAGATATAATTATAAATCCCCTTCACATGGGATGGGCATGGCAGGTATATGATTACGCCTCCTAAGACTGTTTGTTACGCTTGCAAATAACTCAATTTTTGTCGATTGTGGTCGTGGCTGTTGATCGATTTTGATCATTTACAAAATCTGTACAAAATTTCAGCCCAATATCTCAAATTTTACGATTGAGCTAACAGACGGACACACGGACATACTTCAATGTGTAAACTCTGCGTGCACTACTTATGTGGAGGCTACAAAAAATTAATTTACATCACTCAACCAATTTTGATGACGCTGCACACCTTAGACAATATTATGGACTAACAATACAATGGCGTGGGGATACATAAGAATAAACAAAAAGGAACACAACGTAAGAAATTCCTCCCCCAGGAATTTTTCATCGAGGTATTTACCATTTAAAAAGAGACCCTCCCTTAGGCTATATAAAAATTTTGTTATAAAATTGGGAGGGAAATGTCAATAACTACGACGAAAGTTTTTCGGCTAATCAAGCTTACATTTACTGACCAACCAGCATGATATTTAACATGCACTTGCCCTATTAAGAGACATTTTCTTAAACACGGTGTAATTTTTGTTTTTGTTTTTCGATAACAACAGTGAAATTGATGAAAATTCTATTTATTTAACAAAATAGATTAAACCGTGAAATTATTATTTCCAACTAATCGTTTCACTGTTGCTACCTTTTGTAAAATATTTATTAACATGAATTAATCGAAATAAATCTAAAATAAATTTATGTAATTGAATTAACTATTTGAAGAGAAAATTAAACCATGTCAAAGCATTGATTTGAATTCATTTATTGCAAGTGATGCTGAGCTTTGCATTGCCTGAGGGCTTCGTTAAAACCTTCACATAGGGTCAAATCAGACTGCCCTTGGGCACATTGAAGGAACTCTTTTATTTCCCAAGCGCATGGATTCAATTCGTTTGGTTGAGCCCCGTTAGCGTAATATTGTTGTTGTGGTGCTGCAGCTGGAGCTGCTGGAGCAACTGCTTCTTTTTCCCCAGAACCGGAAAACATACTGGTAATACCATGCCCAACAGCATGACCAACGGCCGAACCTACGGCTACCCCTCCAGCAGTAGCTGCCATTTGCTGGAACATTGATGGTTGTTGGGGTGCGCCCATGGCTGCAGAGGGCTGTTGGGCGATAGCTGGTGGTGCTGCTGGGGCTACCTTTGCCGGGACATTTGGCCTAGATACCGGTGCAGGACCCCTGCATCAAAACATATAAAATATAAATTAATTATAAATAAATAATTAAATGTTTTATATAATAAGTGCGCATTTATTGCTATTTTCAAATAAAACGAACGCATTTTGGAGCGTTGCATTGCACTTTTCTCCTACCTATCGAGGTTATGTAATACATTTGTCTAGAAATAATTTCATCATAATTTCAATACAATAATATCTTTGAACAATTTCTTTTAATATGCGTTTCTCTACTTAAATATCTTATTTTTCCTGTATTTTCGAGAACATTCTTTACATCAACACATCACACTTCTTTTTCTTTAAGAAATTTCAAGCAAAATTTACCTTCGTGTAGCTGGTGGTGGACTAGCTGAACGACCACGTCGTACCATTTCACAATGTTTTGATTGACTTTTTTTTGGAATTTAATTAAACAAAAATTTTTTATTAAAATGTGATTTTTTTCTTTTTTTACGTCTTTAACTTGTGCTCGCTTATAATCTCTTCTATTTTCTGTTTTATTTGTACGAACAACGATTTTATAAATGCCAAAATTTTTGAAGAGACAATATTCTTAGAGATGTGTAGTTAGTGAAAATTTACTTCAGTTAGAGAATGGTAATGAAATGAAGTAAGTTGTGGGTTGTTTTTTTTCTCTATGATTAAATTTCTGCAAATTTTTATTATTATTAATATATTTTATCTTTAAAGCAGTCGATGATACCGTTATTTCGTTATGTAGTTTTTATATTATTGCAGGTGAAGAAAAAGTAAACTGAGTTTAACCACCCAATAACGGATGTCTAAAGCCGTAAACACACTTTCTGCAGCGACATCGTAACAGCGTTGCATTACTGCTGTTTATCAAATATATATTTTTAAAGGTCTCTGGACCTCCAATGCTTCAAACAAATGCTCGCCAGATGCGTATTGCATCTCCGCACGAACTATTAAATGTACATATATTAAAATGCTGGAAAATATTGATTGAGTGCATCGCTGCAAAGATTCTTTTGTACATTTACTGCAACGCATCGTTGGTATTGAAAAAAATACTCTCTCTTTTTATGATGGAAGAGTAATAAACACAACATATATAGAGATATAGAAAGAGGTATATTTTATGTATTTTAAAGGGTTTCTTAAATAAAATAACAATCTTACGTGTTATTGTTTTGCTTGCTACTTTGAAAGTCGGAAAACCGTTACCAGCGATGCAATCAAGCTGTATATTCCGCTGCCTCTAAGAATATATATTCAACTCTAAGTTGACACTTCAGTGCAACGGTGTAGCGCTGAGCTGCAGAGTATATGGGTGAGCTCTAATTCAGGTGTCTCCAAACTTTTCCGATCAGCTCTCCACTTCCACTGTTCTTTGAATTCACAACAATCCGAATCAATTTTCCGTTTTCATACCTTTTCTCACCATAATTTTTTTTCAATTTTTTCAACACAAATATAACAAAAAAACTTTAATAACATTTGCAAAAATTTTCGCCAAATGAATGTAATTTTTTTGTAGAATTGCAAAGAAAAAAACTCAACCTAGAAAAACCATAAACTGCTTAGAATTAAATATAAAATTTCTTGTGGCAATAAAACGAATTGCACACATATTTATACATGGTGTAATTCAGAAATCGTCAATTGAGATTCAGATAAGCGTGAAACCCTGCCCTAATTAATTCCGATTTGAAAAAAATAACGAACAATAATAATAATAACAACAACAATAACAACAGGAAAAAGAAAAAACAGTTGAATGGACTGAATCACTAAGAATTTTATTGAAATGTATTCATTTGTGAGGCATTCACTCAAAATGGTGAATTTCAGGACGGAGAAGAGCAAAGTGTAAAACGCAAAATAATTGATGGATGATGTTGGCGCGAGAATCGTAAACAAAACAACCGAGTCAATGAACAGCCGCTTAGTGGGTTGATTGTCGCAAATGTTTGCAACTAAAAACCAACAATTCCACACTGCGTCTGTAATTCAATAACTTTCAAGCGTCCCACTTAAACATATGTGTACAAACCATCATATATATATTGTGTGTGTGTGTTTGCATGGGGTGAGACAACTAAAATATAGCGACCATCTCACCACTGCTGGTTAAATGGCCGAAGAGAATGATTATTTGAATGTTTGTTGCGAAAGAGCAGACAACCGTGCATTCAGTTGTATTTCGAGCGTTTGCATTTAACGTTGTTTTTAGGAACGTTTGTCTCTAAACGAAGTTTTTTTTAACAATCTTTTTCATATTCATGTAAAATTACAATAAATCTATAAGAGCTATAAAAAATTTGCATTGTAATACATTTTGCAAAAACAAAAAAAAAAAAACTTAATCCAAGGTAAAGAGAGTTTTTAGCAAGCTAAACTTTAAATATATAATTTCGGTTGATAGTGGTGTTCAAGGAATAGATTTCAAACCAGTTTGAAGGTCACTACTGTTATTTTAACTGATCGCCACAGACCAAAATACGAAAAGTGTAAAAGAAACATGTACATATAAATAAAAATCATATGTTTTTCATGCTAAACGACTAGAGAGGCTGTTTGTGTATTGTGTGTGTAAATAAAATTATCTAAAAATAAAAGTAACAGATAATAAATGGTGGCATATGTAATAATTAAGTTCAATATTTTGAAATGTTTTTTTTTGTAGTTGTTTTTGTTTTTGTGTTCGTTTTTATTTCCACAACTGATGATGATGATGTCATAACCGTGAGTGAGCGCAATTAAAACACGTAATCACCGATCAAGTTTCTATTGTGAGATTACTTAAAATGTATACCACCCTGTACAGGTAGTGTTAAAATAACTTAACATGTAGCAGTTGCCGGAGCGAAAGGAAGGGGAAGAGAAGTATAAACAGATTAAAAATGATTGGTTTTTAGTTAGTTAGGACTCCGGCAAAAACTACTTAATGTAATGACTAAATAAGTGCAAATGTTTGTGTGTGTGTGTGTGTGTACACTTCTTTTTTTCGGTGCTATATTAACGTAAGAATATAAAATAATCAGATTCATTGATTTAATCATGCGCCTTGCAGGGCATTTCTTAAACAATTTCTATAAACGTACACACCCTTGAAAGATTAACTTTGTCCAGTAATCAATATTTTTCATAGAACTCACTTAGCTGTGATTATCTTCATGTTCGAAAAGCATGGGGAGGAAATTTTAGAAATTTTATTCCTAGAAGGCAGGAGTGACTAAACGAATCCACGTAAAATAATGAAATTTTCATAGAAGATAGTTCTTGTATAATAGACACCAATTATGAAAAAGATTTGAACAATTCCAAATTTTCAAAAACTTTTTTAGAAATTAATGTTTTCACAGAACGAATCCACCTTTAACTTAGAAATATCTAGGGACGAATGCTTTCATATCTCACCAATTTTTATACTCTCCACATGAGATGGGAAATACACCAGGTTTGTCATTCCATTTTCAACACCCAGAAGAATGCTTTAGTAACCCTGCAAAGATAATGTGTACTTGATCAGCACCAACAGCTGTGTTGATCTAGACATGAATGTCCGCAATTCTGTCTGTTGTTGGCATTCTCACGATTGTAAAGTTGGAAAATGGAAATGAAATGAAGTACAATTTTTAAAATTTATTATTAACCCTTTACAAGAAGCAGTTGAGCAGTATTTTATCATAAAACAAGTGAAAATGTTGTAGTCGTTCAAGCCCGAACATGTAATACTTTACACCATTTATCCCCTTAAATTATGCTACAATTAGTTGTGTCAGTAAACACAAAGCTTTGCTATATAAGTCTCTTCGTGATATATAATTATATCGAAAAGGGTTCTAAAAATGGATGCGGATGGATAACACAAACGTGCACACGCGCACAATTTACAAAAAAAACCAATTCAACGAAAAAATCAATTTGAAAGGTGATATGTAATGATAATGAGGGCGTAATTCTGTACCTGTACCTGCCACGGCCACCGTCTGTATGTAAATGTGGAGGGTACTTAAGATGTGGTGTCAGCCAAAGTTACTCTTTGTACTTGTTTTATTTATCTTATTACGAGTACAAATGCGGATAACACAAAAATACTTACGTGAGATATCAGTTTCCGTTTATAACTATGAATCATGCTTGTTTGATAGAAATTTGTAGGCTTTCGTTGGGTACAAATTATTGCAAACGTAGAGAAAAGCACATTAATGTGAAGAGATTTTCGTGCATTCATCATTTAGATTCGAAATTAATGTTTTAGGAATTTTTAGTTTAATGTCAATAAATTTTCTAAACATTACTGAAAAGTACATACAATGACACCGCAACACCGCAAAGTATTTTAGGACTTAATGCAATACAGTTGACAAAGGATTGCTCTCCTGCGTACCCAATAATTAAAATTGATTCTCCTACGAAATATGCAAATTAGGACAACGCATTCGATAGTTTGCGTGCAAGTGAAAGTGTCCACCAATTATGCACATATTTAAATACTCGTAGGTACACCGTCCATATACATGTTATTAGCAGTCCAGTGACATACATTTACTAAGCAATATAAATTGATATTGAACATGCAAAGTAATATAATACAATGCTACACATTTGTATAAACATACTTGGACATAAATGTGTAGATCTACGATAATTCGGTGGTGTAAGTACAAGTTGACACAATTTTCTGTTACATAAACATACTAACATGTACTAAATTACTGCGATGGGAAAGTGCAATGCACAGTAAGTGAAAATGTCAAAGGCGGTTATACCGAAGCATATAATACCCTACAGCACTGACTTCTTCGCTTTTATGTTATAATTAGTTTAGTTGTACCAGTTGCAATGAAATAAGTTGTAAAATTGATCCGATTTGACACAGCCAAGTATTGAACCAATTAAATATTTTCACCAAGTTTTGCAAAAAAAATTAAAGATCGAGAATTTTATACTTTTCCACATAAAATGGAAGGTATACTAAATTTGTCATTCCATTTGCCACACCCAGAAGGAGGCGTCAGACATGTATTGTGGTGGAATCTTCAGTTTTTTTTTTATTTTTAATAAATTTTATTTTATGTTTTTTTTTTTACAACAATTAAATTAAAACAAATAACATTAAAATTAAAGAAAAAATGATTTAAATTATTTTTTTATAATTTAAATTAAGTAAAGTGTAGGAAATTGGCCAGACCAACTGGCCCTACAGTCCGTATGTTTGTCTGTTGTTGGCATTCTCATGGTTGTAAATTTGTAGATATTGAGCTGAAATTTTCTGTTTTAGTTTCTGCACGTAGATCGCTATTTAAAGTGGGCAAAATCGGTTAAGAACCACGCCTACAATCGACAAAAATCTATTCACCTTTCACAAAAATTGAATTATGAAGTTGAAAGTTGGTGCACATATTCATAATTACCCCATCGATGTGTGAAAAGTGGGCGTGGTCAATTAAGAGATACGCACACAACAAAAAACCATATTCAGCGTAAAACTCGACCAACAAGCGGATACGTACTACATGCATCAGAGGACGTAATTATGTACCTGCCACACCCACTTTTTATATGCAAAAAACTATTTAAAGACTTCATATTTAATAGAACCAGAAATTCTAAAATTGGTTCAATTCGATCCACTTTCAAAATTGAAAGTGGGTGCAACGTTTGCCTTGGCGTTACAAATATCCATACGAACTTACTTTGGACAAGTGGTGAAGGGTATAAATATGACGAATGACGAAAAGTGAAAGGAGGATGTAAAGAAAGTGCAATGGTCGCCATCAGTATAAACTTTTAAATAAAACACAATCAGTGACCTAACCTTTAGAAATTGATTTTCTTCACAATTGTTCAAATTGTGAATTATGAAAAATGAAGCCAACCAACTATGTAGTGGTGTAAATAACAAATGCACATTATAACTAAGCACGCAATTTCCACGTACTTGTGGAAAAGTCCTTGCAATTAATGTAATTATAGATTCCAAAGTAAACATTTATTGAAGTGGGTTAAAAGTTCATAACGTCTACCTAAACGTAAATTATTGTAGAAATATTCACACTTAAATATTATGTATTGGCAAAGTGTACATGTGTGGGATCGTAATTCTTATAAATGTGTGTGTTTAGTGCCCTAGGTAAACACTGTTGGGTTGAATGAACATAGCACGTGTAAGAGTAAGAAAAGTCATGTGCTCAGGCATAATTAAGTAAGGAAGTAGGTGAGTGAGTAAGTACGACTAATCAGATATAAATTTCACATAATAGTTTAGTGAAAGTTAAATGAAATTATGTGGGCATGGGGTAAGCACCCCTAAACCCTTTACATACATATTGCTTGTAGGGGCACCTTACACGATAAGGTTTTCTTTATACCCTCCTTTATAAAATGGCAATTGTGTTAAACTTGTTATTCCGCGGGCAAAACTCAGAAAGAGATGACAGAGCATCAAAGTCTGAAGCGATCTAGTCTGGTCCGTCTATCTCTTGTTGGCACCCTCACAGATGTTTTGAAATAAAAATTCGTTTTTTCATTTTATTTTATTGTTTTGTGCACGAGGGCACCTATTTAAATTGTTCGAAATCGTACAAAAGCCACGCCCAAAATCGACAAAAAGTTATCCATTAAAATTTAATTTCATTCACAAATTTATATAATAATTAGTACATCCGTTAATATTCCAAAAATGGACAAAAACACAATTTACAAAGAAAACGCTCTTTAAAACAAAATCCGTTGCGTACTTAATCCATAATTAAAGTACAATCAGGTACTTGTCACGTCCATGCTTATGGATTATATTTAAGAGCTAGACTAAGCCAATTGTGTTACTTGTTGTGTTACTTTACTTCGCTCTGATGTCCGTTTTTTTTTTAAGTTTGCCTGTTGTTTCACTTTTTACCGCCCGACACCAAAGCAAACACTCAGTAACTAATACTGACTTATATGCAATAGAAAACGAAAGCCAATAAATATTGTATACATACATATATATATATATATATAGATTTATATTCACATTGTTTAAGTAGGATTTTACACAAAATGACCTCAATTTTCGTTTCTATAAGACTTGGTTTAAATTAGTATTTCCACTGGGGTGTTTAAATATAATATTTGGAGTATTTAAGTGGAGAGGCATCAACCGTGCTGTTACTTGTTGTTTGTTTCTACTTTGTAACGTGAGATGTGCTGTTGATTTCCTGTATGCAAAAATAAAGTATTAAAAAAAATACTAAATAAAAACTACTACTACTACTACTAATGCTACTACACACTGGAGTAAATAACAAACAAAACAAGTATGGGAAATATGTGGCTTGGGCCAAATATAAGATTGCTGCGCCTTTCTGTGAGTGGGCGCAACATTTGAAGAAAACTCGAGTTGCAAACGATATAAAAAACTTGATATATCTTTTTTATTAAAGAGTAAACTTTTTGCATATAAATTATAATTATTAGGCGTACGTTGGTAGCGCTCTATTTATTTTCCATATCCATTCTTCTATTCTGTTGACGACTTCCATAAATACGATATGAACGTAAAAGCGCGCTTTTTATTATTGTCGATAACAACCGAGGATAGTTATCATTGTTGATATTATTTCTGACCAGAAAAACACAAATGATATAATATTGTAAATATTTAGATTATATCGTTAAGATTTATTTAAACTAAAACAAATCGCATTGAAAGCAAACGCAGAACAATATTTAAAATTGCAATCGATAGCATAATTTAGTAGATTTAGAGTTTTTATAAAATAAACAATACAACAATACATGCTAATTTAATTTCTCGCAATCAACAAAATAATAAACAACCTTCCTCAACATAAGATATCATTCACAATCGTTACGGGATGTATTTTGTCTATTACTTATCTGTCTGACTTAGGCTTAAGCTTAGGCTTGGGCCAAATTTTAAATACTTTGCATATCTCCTTACAAACAGTGGGTGTGGCAGTTACGTGATTACTGATTACACCCTCTTACAGTTTATGTATTATGTTGTGATGATTGATCAGCTTGCAGGTCGAGTTTTACATTGAATTTTGAATTTTGTTAATGTGGGCGTGGTGCAATAACACCATGACCATGAAAATGCCAACAACAGACAGACACGCGAACATGTCTAGATCGGCTCAGTTGCTCAGATGCTGATCCAGAATTGATTTACTTTGCAAGATCTCTGACGTCTGCTTCTGAGTGTTGCAAACAGAATGACAAACTTAATATACCCCCCATATTATGAGGAGGATATAAAAACCATAACCAGATAATTTGTATTTCTCACACTTGTTTCTTTCTTCCATAGAAGCGCATATGTAGACATTGTCGGTCAACATGTGTGAGCTCTCTGTCCATAATTTTTGGGAAATTATAAATGATTGTTCGTTTATATGTGTATGCTTTACCAAGTGAATATTTCGACATAATGAAGTTGATTTCTTTGTAATTTGCTGCGATTTCACAACCACAAAAAAATTGAATGGAAATGGTTGCGATGTTAGATGGTGTCTATACCCCTAGTGTATACAAAATGTTGCTTTTCATTCAATTGTATTAAATTGATTAATAAGATTTTCCAAAAATAAATAAATAAAATAAAATGAGGGCCAATCTTGACCTATATCCCCTCTCTCTCCTTCTCTCTCTACTATTGCTTTTATTTAAATTATTATCCATGACGTTTCGTCTTTGCTTTTAATGGAGATGAAGTGTATTTTTTATATCCATCATCACAATGATATGTGCATGTACCAGAAGCAGGCGAGTCGCACCCCCAAAAGTATATATTCTTGAACAGCAGAAACATCGATTCAGTCCATGTGTCCGTGTGAATTTGTACACATTTTTGTTGGAACGTTACTTTCGTTACTCCTGAACCATAAGAACCATATGAGGAATAATATTGAATAATTGAATCGGACCATAGACGTTCCTACAATTTTCAATATATAGAGATTTTAGGAATATTTCTTTATTACGGACAAACCGTAAGGGAAACAAGAATAAAATTTCGTCAGAACATTAACGAATTATTATTTATTTAACTGTTTGGAAAAGTCAAACGCACCTAAAATGAACTTATTATGGATGTTAGTATGGTAACTCTATATCGGGTCAGAAATTTAAAATAAGCCTTCCTCCTTTATGTCCGATATAAATTCGTGGACGTGATTACATTTTACAAGCGTTCAATTGAGATATTTTATCCAAACTATTTGAAAGACGTTATTGATGATGTGTACCCTAGATTTGGCATACACCTAATATAGCCCCGTTCCACTTGTTTTCTATTAAAATTTAGTAACTTACAAAAATGTGTCTGCCTACTTAATGTTAATTCAATAAATACTGACATGTGAATAAAATGTATCGCTCGTACACACATACATACATTTGTACATTCACTGTGGAATTGTTAATTGTATGAGAAACGAGAGAAAAACTATTTTAAACACCCTCCACATCTTATAGAAGATGAATTATCAAGTCAAGATTCCATGCCGAATAAGGATTTTTACAAATATTGGGCGTGTTCATTATCCGATTCCGTCCATATTTGCACATCGATCGATGCGCGAACTAATTATAAATATAAATGTCTACCTCTTGGCTCAATTTTGGTAGTTGAAGTATAATTTTGACTGTTTAAGGGCGTGGCTCCCATCCAATTTTGCCCCATTTATACAAGAAACTTCGTAAAAAATCAACTCGAGTGTCTTTCAGTTCAATATTTCAAAAATTGATGACACATCTTCAGAGAAATTCAGATTTGTGATGTCCATCAAAACATATTTATAATGTTGTTTGTAGAGATCCTGACGCCCACTTTTGGCAGTTGCAAATGGAATGACAAACTTAAACTTCCATTGTATGTGAAAGGTATACAAATCACTATCAAATCAGACTCGCACCCATTTCCAACAATAGATTGTTGACTTCAACCAGACACTATTCTGTGCTTTTAGTTGAATACTCGTACAACGATAAAAGTTCTCAGTGATGCATAAAATGAACTTCCGCCTTTGGAACTGATACTTGAGTTGTGCTGTACTGTTGAATAAACTTAATAGCACGCATTTCAGTAAGAAATTTCTTTAGCAACTTGATGGATAAATAATTGTGTGTACTTAAGCGTCCATTCATCCATTCGTCATTCATTCAGTGAGGTGGCAATGTTTTCTATAAATAAGAAATGATACAAAATAGTTAAAATGTGAATGGATGTGTATGTACAATACAATACAATGAATACGTGAATGAAATGACGAGAAATAACTAGAAGGAAAACTCCTTCACATTTACATACATTACGCCCTCTAATAGTATGCGGACACCAAATTTTAACTAAATAGCTCATTTTTTGTTGATTGTGGGCGCGGCTCTTGCCCGATTTTGCCCAAATTATGTGGCGACCTGCATGCAGAAACTAGAAATGTTTCTAAAAAAGCTGAATAAACCAATCGATGATTATAATCGCAAGAGTGCCAAGAACACACGAACACATAGACACACATGTCTAGATCGGCATATGCTGATCAAAAATACATATATACATATGTAGGATCTGTGACGCCTCCTTCGAAGTGTTGGAGACAGAATGACAAACTTAGTATACCCACTATTTTAAGTGTAGGGTATAAAAATGTTCAATTTTATTACAATTTTAAGGTCATTGCTTAAATAGAAGACAGAAATGAAATATTTGTGAATATTTTTAACTAATTAGTTCTTAGTTCAAATGACAAAACCATTGTATACCCGTTTTACACTCACCGCGTTACAATTCTTTGCGAGTAGCCTTGAAATTACGCTTTTCATCAATGTATGTTTAGTTGTGTAAAGGTCCTTTAACCGTTTTCGCTCAATTTCCATAAGAATCTGCGTTGAATAATTATCGATATTTATGTCAAGTTTGCCATGAATGTATGAATTTTCTGGACTTGCGAAAATTCTTTACGCAGGCGCACAAAAGAACGACTAAACCGGTTCCAAAATTTTTTGAACCGGCCACAAAAATTGTGCTGTGGAATTGAAATTTGGTATAAAAATTTATAATTACCCCCCATTCATCCCAGTGGGTTATAGTGGTGGGATAACAACAATTACCAAAAAAAACTTATTTGGTGAAGAAACTGACATCTTAGTTGTTCCGTAAAGGAAGTCATCTGGTGCCAGACACACCCATTATGTCATATAGCACTTGTTTTGCAACGGTTCAATGGTTCAATCCATCCATTTTTCGAAATATATAGTTAAGGTGTGTGGCATTGTAGGGATACGCTTGAATGGATTAATGTTGTGATCATCATGCGTGCATACGAGCATAGGCAAAATTCCATTGAATAGGCAACTTTCATTAATGCCCGTTGCAACACAATGTGTTTGACCCAATTGTAAAAATTACCATATTCAATGTATGTATGTGATATGCATACAACGCGGTACCGCGCAATGTACGATCGTAACATTAATGTTATTGAAGGGGAGAAATTTCTTTTTTATCAAAAATCTGTCTCCCTTTTTGCTTTGCTTGTTCATAAATATACAGTTACATGGGCGATAAGTAAATGGCACACTGACAGACGGATAGGCATGCAGATAGCTAGTCGGCTCTATTATAATAGTTGTTAGTATTGTTGTTAGTGCTGGTGCCGATAGTATGTAAAATTATTTGCAATAAGTAAGAAGACAAAAGTGTTTCTTTCTTATCACACACACACACACACACACACACACAAGCACATCACCATTCGATTTCTTTGCCTTTCTGCGTTGTTTGCTATCTAGCCGTGTATTGTATTTGCAGAAGAACATTATTATGATGTGACTCAAAGGCAGGCATCAATTATAATTGATTTGCGCGCCTTAACATATAAAGCTCATCAAGATCATCAGTTCTTGAATTTTTATTTGTTACTGTTATTGCGTAGGCGTGTGCTATGATGCCATCTGATTGAATTTATCTTTTATTCTTACGACTCTTTGAATGTCACTCTGTTGTAATTGTTGTAATTGCTTAGTGTCATCATCATCACTATCATCATCATAGATGTCATTTATCATAAAATTTTATTTCATTAGATTTTATATTTTCATATATGAGTTAATTGAAATTTATGCAAAGAAATTTACAGTTTCAATGGCATTGGACCGTATGTCAATTCAGATTTATTCTGTAGTTACCTTTTGACTCGATGACAAGCAATTAAGTTATTTTTTATTGGAAATTACAAAATTTATTTTATTAATAATTAACCTCTTCTCACAGTAAATATATTTCAATTCTTATATCCGTTAATTTAAAAGGATGAACCAAGAGATGGTCTTTTTACATATACGGCGTATAAATTAGCAGCTTATCTACTTAATATAAACTTAAATGCGGTATAGACAAAACACATGCAGACTCCACTTGATTTTATAAGATCCCTTCAATTTTCACATACAAATAATCAACACACCCTCTCAATATTTCTATTTTGTTATATTTCTACCATTCATTGTTTCAGGGTTCATTGTATGAGAATTTATTATACATTCGCTTATTACGTTTGCGTGCATATACGAGTACATATCAAAAGTACTGTCTACTATTTTGTCACACAAAAACAATTCCCCATTAAAGATTAACTTTAGTGAGAGTGAGAGTGAATAAATCCCACAGGAAGTAGATTTATGCACGAGTTCATATACGTATGCAAAGCACCCGTATCTACAGTATTTGACGATGAAATTCGGACAACTTTTAAAGTCGTTATCATCATAATCATATGTAAAAATGTTGCTTTAATGAACGTAGTAATGTTTAAACTGAAGTGAAACAACTTTACCTTTACCTTTTGAGGGGTTACCAGACCAATGCAACAAACCTACCTTTAGATCGAATAAATTGGGGAATTTGCAAAACATTCTTGTCATTAAATTCATGCCCAATGTTTTCGTTGCGCTTCGTCGCTATTATTATTCGCTTCTTCGAATGAAGCTAAAAGTGGATCGACGAATATTTTTCCATATGTAGCAAATTTTAGAACGACCTTTGTTGTATTGTTTTTTGAACGTTCTACTGCGAATTTTCTTCTAACAAAAATTTACCCTTTCATAATATACGTATATTGGATTAGTTTGTGTCGGTACTTCCATCAACCATTAAAACTCTTGTATGACGCGTTTTACCTCAACTGTCTGTTGTATTCTCAAATTGTACGCATATCTCTTATCTCATCCTGCCTATTTTTAGTATCTAAATGGACGGACTAATGATAAGTACGTATATAAAAATGCAACTTTATTCTACATTTCCAAAATTCTATTATACTAGGTCTACATCTGTTCAGATTTATTAGATAAGATTAAAATAAGTATCCACCTATCGACGTGCCAAAAATGGGACGGAATTACGGACTGTTTTATCAAAAAACACTTTTTCACTCAAACTTTGATCCATACTCTCGTAGAAGCCTAATTATATATGTACCCGTCAATCATCTCATAAAAATTTCTATGTACCGAACCTTGCAGCCATTTTTAAGTTCACTTGTGTTTGATTATAAATGTTGTTGAAGTATTCCAAAGGCATCATCACCAACATTAAACCTTCTCATACATTTGCCAATAATGAGATTAAATGTGATACAGTATTAAGAGTTAATTATCAAGCATCAAGTACTTTTGAAAGGGTAACGAATATCTAGAATTCTTATATACCCGCCTTTGAGTGAATAGAAATTAGAAGGATTAGAAAGAAGTAAAAGAGAACAAAGAGAATTGAAATTGTATCAAATACTTACATATTGTATTCGTACCTTTTTACAGCGAAGAGTTATTATGAATAGATATGTTTGCAGATAGGTAACATTGTAGTTTCCATAAATTTGTAGAACATAATGTATGTGGGCTTGTAATTGCAGTGGGTTTTCTATTATTGTTTGAAAATTCATTACAATTCATACTTTCTCAAATTTGTGAAATACATTGACATAGATTTCCTTCTAATGCAATAGCTAAACGTTATCGTGTAGAACAATTTGCTTGATTTGATGAACTTTGACTTAGTAGAATAAAACCTCCACAATTAAGGTGATGTAGCCGTTTTTAAAATTCAAATCCACAAATTCATATGAGGCATCATTTTTTAAAAATTTTATGTGAAAATAACCTAAGAACAAATTGATTTTAGTCGATTATACGCCTCCATTTAATACTCTACATCACTTAGTTGCACAAATTAAGCTGAGTTGTATCAGTAAACGGGCAGCATTACCAAAATAAATCACATTGTGAAATATCATTGTACGGAGAGACATTTTCAAAATATACCGATTGGGTTCAAATTTGATACAAAAATCGATTGAAAATTCTCCACAAAGTTTTGCCAAAAAATATTAAATATTTGGAATTTTTGCCAAATAAAGAATTGCTTTACAATAGACGGTTTAATGGGGAGAGTATGCAAACTCATCGAAATACTCAAAAATTCGTACATGGGCATACAGACGAATACAGTTAAATCTACTCAGAAAATGATTCATAATGAAAAGAGGGTGTGGCATTAATATACCCTTTGCCACTCCTGAAGCAGGGTATAATTATAATTGAATTGAATAAATGTATTCCAGTGTATGCAGAACATTTATTGAACAAAACTTTTATCACTGCAGTGTAGCGTTTGTACTTTTAAGCACAAAAAATATTCATTTTCATGTTTTCTGAAATTTCAGGTCAATAAATAAACAAGTCAAGGTTAAAGGAACAAAACAAAAACGGAGTACACCACCAAACTAAGTGTAACCGTGCAAGCAAAAAACAAAATCGAACATATTTAGCATGTCAACTAGAAGTCAGGCACCTATGGCACCTATGGCACCACCGCCACCGCCTAAACCACACAAAGCCTATACCAATGGCAGTGCTAACGGTATTTTGGCGAATGGTGGTACCACCAATAATAATAATACTAATAATAACAACAACAACAACAATAACAGAAATAGCAGCAATACTACAACACAACATCAAGCAGGAGATAATAGTAATGCTAACAGAGATAGTCAGACGTTGAACGGCCGCAATTCTTGCCACACGCCACCGCGCACTGAACGTGAACAGGTTGTAATGACACCCAAGGGTAAAACGGCCAACAGTACAGTAATTTTGATTGAAAGAAAACTGATAGAATCGATCAGTGATCGCGTTCATGTGGCTGGTGGTGATCATACCGGCATTATCATCAACAAGGACACAGTTAAGGGGCAAAAATCACAAATTGATCCCGCCCAATTATCGTTAGAATTTCGGGTATTTTTGGTGAGTGGCAACACGGGCAAGCATTCACAAGAGTCGCGTACACTGAGATTTTGGTTTCGAGATTGGTTGAAAAATGAAGAAAGTCAAGCTCACGTGGCACAAGATTTCTTCAAAGAGTTAGTTAGCCCGAAGGACTTTCCCAGAGGTGTGTAATATCTAAATAAAAATAAATACATATGAAAATATTTTTAACTGTTTTTGTTCTTTTGTGTCTGTCCAGATTATGTCGGCTTTATTAAGAAGATTATGAAATTGCTTCAGAAAAATTACGATGAGATACAATGTTTGGAAGTGGAATTGCGCATATTAGAGGAGACCACCGAACCGCCCACCAGACCGCGTAAGTTTCAATTTGCTATATAGAACCATGCAGGCCATCCAATCAATTCCAATTTATTATGAATTTAGTCTATTTCATCAACCTCCTTTCCTATATACGACTGTATGCATTTAAATTATATAACCGTGTACCTCTATGCAATGTGTTTATAAATTATTGTTATTTTTATTTAAATTATTGCAAAAAACACATAAAGCTCGTGATGGGTACATTATCTATTGCTATGGGGATTGCAACCGTAAATACGAGGAGGCTTTATTATCCCAAAAACAAACAGGTGACGTCGATGGTTTAGTGAAAGCCATTTGGCTCGATATCTATCATGACCAACTACTAACAACAAGGCCCAAATGATAACAACGCGCAATGGGATGCATATTCGTTCTTTCCGTCCCTTTTAATTATATTTCACCAGCACTAACTACAACATTTAACCAGTGTTACAATCTGCTGTCGCTATCTAATGCTGGCACTTACTAAACATTGGAACAATTAGACACAAAAAACAAACATCTGAAGTGCAATGCTTGTTTGGTTTGTTCGGTATACCAATTAATGAAGTTTTGTTACGTTGTTATGGAGATTGGTACCGCATCCAATTAACTTGCTTTGTTTGCTAATTTCTCTTATTATGTTTCTAAATGTTTTTCATTTACATATTTCTGCACAAATCTTTTCTTCGAGGTTTTCCGTTTTTCTGCTTCATTTTAATTTTGCAATACATGCAAAACACAGCTTTTTAGTTAGAGGAATACGCAGATTTTGATCGTTATATAATTATATAATGTAACAAATAAATGTACAAGATTTATTAAAACGAATCGTTTGCTATTGAATTGATGAAGAACTATTGTATGTTTATAGTGGAAGGCCCTCTTAACGCCTATTTTACCTCAACGGTCGATTATATAGGATTTTTTTTTTGGAAATCCTGTTATTAATACCGCTACTATTTAGCTCATTTTTGGATGCAACTCCTATGCATACAGGCATTCCCATTATTGGTATTTTTATGAACTATCAACTCATTTTGTCCATATTAAATAGCAGCCTTGCAGAGTCTGTACCAAATACCTCAATTTTTACACATTTATCATTCCAAAACAGACACATGGATATTGTAAGATCTACTTGAATTTTGCATTTTTGATACTGATCAAGAATATTATTGTGGGTTTCCCAAAACCTTCTTCTACATGGTAGTTGCATGCGGAATGACACAGTCAGTGTAATCCTTACCCTATCACCGTGTAACTCTGTCGCATTCAAAATGTAGTTAAAAAATATTACAATCGATTATATCGGTTAAAATTCAGAGTTTATAAATTTTAAGCCAAGTAGGTGCAGAATATCAGCCAAAGTACACTGATTGCATCCTTTACTCATACATCTATGAGAATTGAACCGGTGAAGAGTCAAGACGTAAGAGATGTACGTAAAGGCACCTTAACTCCAAAAGTTTGAGAATTACTTTTTTTTTGTTTTTTTATAACCTCCACCTTACTTTGGTATTTCGTTTGCAACATCAAGAAGAAGGCGTCAAAATCCCTATAAATTTTTGATCAGCATGAAAACCTGAGTCCATCTAGAAATGTGCGTCCCTATGACTGTTGTTGAAACTTTCACATTCGTAAATTTTGAGACATCGAGCTGTAAATTTCTTACAAACATTTCTAGTATCCGTAGGTTTCTTTTTAATTGGAAAAATTCGTTAATGCCACTCCCACACTTGACAAAAATCTCTCATAGCCACAAAAATGTACCTTTGAAGTTGAATACAGTCAAAAAAGGGCGCGGTAGAATAACGGTCAATACCAAAATTTATAAAAAATATATTAAAAAAATCAAATTTTGCGCAGCATCTGATGCGTAAGTTAATACGTATTACTCACAAATTTAGTGTTTTTACTTATTTCACTTTTTTCGTACTACTAAACACTTTTGTTCAGAACTATTCTTAACCAACTAAATTATTGTACAACACAATCCGTTCAAATTATTATAATTAAATAATTTTCAATGTTTTTTAGTTTCGATGGATGATTCGCAAATTGAGTCTCCGCCTTTAACTCAGGAAAAAGTACTTGAACTAATTGAGCAAGCCTACCCAAATCCCATTACACCAGAAGACTTAGCCAAGTGAGTAGAAATGATTTTACAACAAGTATTCGGCTTTTGCCTAAAAATATGAAAATATTTTTTCTGATTTTATGAAAAAAAAACATATTTATTTATACACAGAGATTACGGATGGGATGAACACGATGTCATACTGGTTTTCATATCCCTTAAGGAAAGAGGTTTAATCAAAGCTATGGAATTCAATTCATACACACGAATCCATCATGAAGATAAAGAAATAAAGGTGAGCGATTAAAGTGAGACTTGACGAGGCACTCATATTAAGAAACAACTTTTTCATATAATATAAAAAAAGGTGGTTAAACAAATGCCTACCATAGCTTCTAACAAACAGCCAACAATTGCCATAATAACCGCCCAATATTGTGAGAAATTGGCTGTGGATGCCATGTTGGAAAATAAGGAGACCTTTGTGCGTTACACAACAGTAGGTAAGTTTGATTCTCATTCAAGGTCATGCTGTTAAATAAACTGCATGAACTATAAAACAATTTAAGCATAAATTTCAAACAAAAAACTTAATAACAATTCTTTTCAATTCTGTTTTCTTTTTCCACGTATCCGGCGTTTTCTATTTACAACTCTATTTAACATATCTTATATAATATTTTTTTGTACATGCGTGTGTATGTGTGCCTATATTTTGTGTATTCGTTTCATAAAAACTATTTGCTCGAAAAATTCAGATTCTGAGCATAATCTAACGAATTACCAAAATCATTCGAAAAAGAAAAGGCGCTTTGGTAAGATTCAAAAACTAAATAAACTACGCAAAATATTGTATGTGTGTAAATGTGTCCTTGTTTCTATTCAATTAAAATAAATCATTTATAATTTTTTTTTCATTTTGCGTGTTTTGTGGTTGTCTCTAATGTAAATGTAATATATGTATTGTACACTAGAAATCGTATGCAACAACCTCTCATACATCGTAGACCGACATGACATGATGACATGATTTAGATAAATCAACTGATTATACAATGTCTAAGACGTCCCTTTCATATAATACCACAAATTATGTTATGTTCGCTTCGTGAAATATAATTATATGGAAAGGAGTTTTAAAAATGACCCAATCTGGTTCAAATTTGGTATAGACGATAGTTAACTAACTATTTTCTACCAAATATTGTCAAAGAATATAAAAAATTGCAGTTTTTTTGTTATATATAAAGACTTCCATTATAATAAAACCTTATATGGGAAGATATTATAAAAAGGTTCCTATTCGGTTCACTTTTTAAAGAATTCATCTTTGGGCCAATGCATGTCCTTGTACCAAATTTCATCGAAATATCTTAAAAAATGTGACCTATAGCTTTCGAACTAACTTACAATGAATATACATACGGACAGACGGACATGGTTAAAAAGTTTGAGATTCAATTCTGAGTCCATCAATATATGGTGCAGGATATAATTAAATATTTACACCCATTATCTTCAGGTATATTCTCTATCACTTACGCAAACTTACTTTATCTAAACCTTTGTAGAATCCAGATAAAAAAACTCAGTTACCCTACAAAGTTTTTGATTAGCATAAGAAGTCATTTTTTTAGAAACTTTTAACCGCTTTTTCGTTCACAAAATTACATTAAGACCGCGCGTACAATCATTGCCAGTCGCTTATGTTTTAATGCTCCAGGAGGTGGGTATTCAATATTTGGACTGAATCAAATATAATTTGTTTTCGTTATAAGTTTTTAGTGTCATTTCCGGATATTTCATATATATTATGCATATATTTATGCACTTTTAATGTATCTTGAGTTCGTACAGTAGGTACTCCATATGTAATTCAGTATTGTGTAGAAACCACTGAGTTGATGTTGTAGAACATTTATTTTGAAAAAGGATTTCTTTTTATTGTATAATAGAAATATCATCCCATTAACCACATGAACATGAGGTGCTAATAGTGTAAAAGTATTATCTCTAGTTTAGATAACATTACTGTATATTTTATATATTAGAATAGCTTCGCTTTAACATAAACGAATATATTTGAACATGTACGGAAAGAAAGTATGCTTTGAATCACTTTTGGAAAATCATTTTTTGCATACAATTACACTCTTTGTACATACATATCTTTATAATCAAAAACCGTTATAAATGTGTTGTTTTATATTATCCTGTTTTGTTTCCATTATATCAACCCACCACCCAAATGTATGAAATAAATTCGTCAGCTGTTAGAATTTGTTCTTGCGCAAGGTTTTCAACTACTTGCAAACAAAGGGTGGTGGGTGAATTTCACATGAGTCTGTGCTTTATATGTGCGTTATATATCACAATAACTCATTTATTTATATAATTGCCAAACTTGAAATTTTGCAGGCGAGTCTAATGTTTATACACTTGGTAATATTGGGGCGCATCGTATTGTTAGCACAAAGCTGCCATCGGTGGGTAGTACGCGGGAAGCTATGACCGCTACAGGCAATACGACTACACGTTTGTTGGGCACATTCCAAAAGGTCGACTATGTGTTCGTAGTGGGTGTGGCTGGTGGCGTACCCCATTATACGGACTATAAAAAACACGTCCGCCTTGGCGATGTAGTCATTTCATACGTAGATAAGCAAAAAGCTTTAAATGCCAAGTAAGTAAAATACTTTAAATAAATATAAATGCCACAGCCTTATAAACGGAATTTATTCAATGACTTTTGAGCGCTGCCTCCCAGTATAATAATCTTTTATACCTAAAAAAGATATTAATTCGATTTAAGAAAAACTGGGTATGGTGTTCGAAAAGAGATAATAGGTGTTTAGGTGTTCAGATGATTTTAATTATTTTTTAGTTTGGCAGCATTTGCCTCCAATTCTTAAAAGCTTACTGCGTAAATTCGGGGTAAACTTCAGAGAAAAAAGTGTGCCATTATTCGCTATATGATATGTGCCATCATTCACAACTTTCTCATTTTACATTCTATATATATTTTCTAGCTCGGAAAAGCCATACGTGTATGTTTATAAGACTGCAGATGACATAAAAACCTATTTTCCCATCAATGATTCACTGCAACAGATCGCTGAAGGTTTGCATTCAAATATGATGGCGAGACGTCCTTGGGAAACATACCTCAAAGAAGGTTTAAGTTTGTTAATGCGAAAAACTGAAAGTGACTTCAACCGTCCGGCTGCCAATACCGACAAATTATTCATGAATATTGGAAATAATGAAGTTATTGAAGTTTCACATCCCATTGGTGCTGATAGTGTCGATGGTGGTGGTATGCCCAGAATACGTTTACATTTGGGTCCCATTGGATCGGGTAGAGATTTGGTACGTAATGATAATTTACGTATCGAATTTGCTAAAAAATATAATTTGCTGGCTACCGATGTTGAAATGAGTTCTGTACTGGACAGCATTGTTGGCAATTGCAGAGAGAGTTTTATATTGGTGAAAGGTATAATTTCAGTTAATTCAGAATTAAAGAAAATATTAAACATTAAACTTATTTAATTAGGTATCTCTGATTATAAAGATGGAACTACAACACGAAAATGGCAAAATTTCTCATCACTGGCAGCCGCCTCTGTTGTTAAATCGATCATCTGTGGCATGGATGCTCCCACAAATGTTTAAAATTAGAAAAAATCAATTGAAATCAAAATGAAAGAAGATGCATTTTTTTTTTACTTTATATAGGAAAAGTACGTCTTTATTTATTCGAAAATAGGAAATATTTTATACATTAAATGCAATTTCGGTACAGCCTGACCATATCATGCCCTACACAACAACCTGACCTTTGAATAAAATTGTTTTAGGTTAAATTAACTTCCAACAAAACGCTAAATTTTTAACATTCTCACTGCTACACTTTATGAGTAATACGGGAAAAAACATTCAAGGTGGTGAGAGTCAAGGGTCGGCCTATTAAATTTAAGGCGATGTTTGGCCTTGCAAATGTCCAACTCATTTGTAATTTGTTACATATGTCGAATTTCCAGCCCTAAGACTTTAGTTCAAATAAGTTTCTAATGCAAATCATTACACTCAGAGCAAATTTTTAATGTGACAGTTTTAACAGTGGTATTTAGATCATATATTTGGTGCGTATTTTTGTCCCAATTATGGAAAAATCATTTCTGTCGGTCTATATGGTGATGTGAAGGGATAATTGAATTAGAAATGTGAAAAATGTAATACTCGAGGGATGGAACCTGGACGGTTTCGAACCTTCGTTAAAAGAGCCATCAAGTGCAAGTGTTTCAATTCAATTATCACTTCAGCCATATAGACCACATATCATTTGAACGCGGGCACTACCACCGCGCCGACCCTAGGTATGGGGAATCACGAAAATCTAATTTTTGTTACGTTTTTGTTGAATATACACTTTAAACTTAAACTTTGTCTAAGTTTTCAATATAAAAATAAATTGTAAATAGTTTTTAATTTTTAATTTAAAATATATATATATATATATAGTGGAAGAGCAAGCATTAATGATTAATTTTAAAATAATATCGATATAGAAGAAATATGCATTTGTATCATATCTCACATATTCGGATACAATAAAATATTCCTAACCCAAGCGCAATAAAATGGTACGATCTTACTTTAAAAGAAATATAACGGTAGGTGTTTATATAAATGTTTTCGAAAATTCAATTCGAAATTTTTAATAAAAAAAAAGGGTTTGAACAGAATGTCGGATGTCTAATGGTGATGCTGCGATCATAGAATAGACGCAAAGTTTTAGTTGTTATTTTACGCTCTTCAGAATCTTCAGTATTCTCATTTAACATCAGCAGAGAGAAATATAATTTATTATACGCTCCACGTAAGATGGGTATACTAAGTTTATCATTGCCTTTGCAACACCCAGAAGATGGCGTCAGAGACCCCACAAAATATATATATATCCTTGATTAGGAAAAAATGAAAAATTAGTCGATCTAGACATGAATGTCCGTGTGTCCGTCCGTTCTTGGAGATATTAAACTTAAACTTTGACTTGTAAGCTAATACGTAATGCATACACAACTAAAGGGCGTAGTCATCTACAGGTTACACCTACTGTTTGTAAGTACATATGGAGGATATGTAAGATTTCGCTTAAGTCAAATTTAGTTTTCTTACTTTTCATTCAGTTGACCAAGATAAGCGGCATGCGGTACGTCTAGCTAGGATGAATGGTAAATACTTTTTGTGTAAATATGTTTTGTTTATGCACGTTTTTTTTTTTTTTCGTTTTGAGAGTTCAGTTCATTTGAGAGAGAAAATCAACTGGTCTGGTGAAAACGTTAGAAACTTGAGTAATACCGGTTTTTAGTGTCTGGTTAGATAAAATCAAAAATACTCAACTCAGCTTCAATAATTTATTTATTTATTTAATAACAAAATGCAAAATTATATATTTATACACTGAAGAGCTTTGTAAACATTCCGCATCCTCACAATAAACCCAATACGTGGCGTTAAGTGAAGCTTACTTTACGTTGTAAATTGATGCGATGTGGTAATATGAAAAAAAGTACCGACTGGAGTGCGCTGCGCTCTTTATTTTCATAACTCAGAGCAAAACTTATGTTAGTCGTTCACTAACGGCCAATTAGTACGGTTGTGTTTGATTTTACGGTTACATTTGGAAGAAAATCAAAAGCCACGTGGAGTTTCTATTTAGTGTTATTCTTACAAAAGTGCGCGATTGTTTTTGAATAGAAGTGAAATTTATTGAAAACAAAGTGAGTTTTGCTTGAGGGAAAATACAAAAAATCTAATTAAATGGGTATATAAAGGATTAGTTTTTGTATATTCTAGGAATGTGTACGTGTGTACGTGCGCAGTATTTCTTTGATACCCATGACCTTAGCTTAGTGAAGGAAATAGATCAAGTTCGTTATTCCGTTTGTAACTTCCAAATTGCACAAAGTGACAATTGTTCAATGGTTGATAAGTGAGCACGTTCTTTTGATTGATGTGGAAACAGTGTCGGCCACGGAGCACTAATGAGTGCTGCATAAAAATTCCACAGTCTCATATCCTACCTATTACGCCTTTTAACACTTTGTAAACTTTCCATGTACGGGGGTATTAAATATGTGCGTTCAACTTCAATAACACCCACGCTTATTTATACATACTCGTATACGGTACAAGAACAAACAAGAACAGCGCATTGTGTATGTGTGGGAATAACTTGATATTACGGTTGCTGAAGACACAAATTATAATAAGTTTGAATGGTTTTTTAAAATAACAAAACAAACACAACAAGCACAGAGATCACATACAGACTCAACTTTTCATTTGTATTATTTGTTTATTTATTTATTATATTATTAAATTATGCTATTCTGTTTATTTATCTATGTATTTTTGTTTATCTTTTTTTTTTAATTATCTCAGCAACTTTTTGGTGTTGGTCGGTATGTTACATAGAGAGTGGGAACAATTGCTTTAAGTGAAGCTTGAAAAAAGTTGTCCTAAACACACGTCTGTGTAAAATGTATAACATTTCGGTTTTTTTAAATTTTTCTTTAATGAAATATTATTTTATTACTTTAAGTCATAATTAAATTATTACTTGAGTTAAATCAAATTGAAAATGAATGAACAAAAGACCCGTTAACTGTTACGTATACGATGAGGGTTTGCCATTCTATTTGCAACACTTCGAAGAAGGTGTCAATAGACATGTCCCCCTTGTGCGGGTGACCGGGTGCGCGCGAAGAGATCAATATCAGATCAAGTTCATTTTAAAATACAGCTTGCAGTCAATAACAAATTAAAGTTTTAGCCAAATAATCCTTTAAGTAAATAGGATAGAAGGTGTATGAGAATAAATGTCATCATTCGTTACTATGTTGGACTTTATTTATTTACAGATTTGAAAACTTATCTCTTAGCGGACGAAGTAATTATAATTATAAAAAAATGACCTCTCCCGATTGTTTTCTGGTCCTTGAAGATTTCACCGTACTGCCAGGCACAGGCTTTGGTGCAATGTTGCCTGCAGAGGGTGAAGTTGTCTTTCAAACTGGCATGGTCGGCTATCCTGAATCTATGACCGATCGCTCCTATCATTCTCAAATTTTGGTATTCACATATCCACTTATTGGTAACTACGGTATTCCTTCTTTCGAGCATATGGACGAATATGGTTTACCCGAACATTTTGAATGGTTTGACGGCATTTCTGTTGCCGCTTTAGTAGTGGGAGAAATATGTGAGGCACCTTCTCACTGGCGTTCTCAAGAAAATCTATCGCAATGGATGTTAAAACATCGCATACCGGGCATTAGTGGCATCGACACACGAGCTTTGACCAAGAAAATCCGTGATAACGGCAGCATTTTGGGCCGTATAGTATATGAATATCCTATCAATTTGAAATCGCTTCAATTTCCAGATCCAAATGTACACAATCTAGTATCGCAATGTTCAATAAAAAAGCCACGAGTCTTCAATGAATTAGGTACACCACGCATTTGCGCTATTGATTGCGGCTTAAAACTGAATCAAATCAGATGTTTTTTGTCTCGGGGTGCTAAAATTGACCTGGTACCTTGGAATTATGATTTGAACTCAATTGAATTTGATGGATTATTCATATCTAATGGTCCGGGTGATCCTGTAATGTGTACGGAAACTGTTTCACAAATACAAAAGGTTTTAACCTTAGGCAATAAACCTATATTTGGAATATGCTTGGGTCATCAGCTATTGGCATCGGCTATTGGTTGTAAAACTTACAAAATGAAATATGGGAACCGTGGTCATAATTTACCTTGTATTCATCATGGATCTGGGCGTTGTTTTATGACTTCTCAAAATCATGGTTACGCTGTAGATACTGATTCATTGCCAATAGGTTGGGAACCTCTGTTCACCAATATTAATGACAACAGTAATGAAGGTGAGGTAAAGATTTCGTATAATGTAGTCAATTATTTAACAACGATTCTGTGTTTGAATCCTTTATACAGGTATTATTCACAGGGACCAGCCCTTTTTTTCTGTCCAGTTTCATCCAGAACATACCGCCGGTCCTGAAGATCTAGAAATTTTATTTGATGTTTTTTTGGAAACTATTAAATCACTCGCTGATAAACAAAGTATAAATTTACGTCAACACTTAATAGATCGATTATCCTATTCAGTTAAACCGGAATCATTGTGGGTGGTGAAACGTCCACGCAAAGTGTTAATATTAGGTTCAGGAGGCTTGTCGATTGGCCAGGCAGGTGAATTTGACTATTCCGGATCCCAGGCTATCAAGGCTCTCAAAGAGGAAAAAATACAAACAGTTCTTATAAATCCGAACATAGCCACGGTTCAAACCTCCAAAGGTTTGGCAGATAAATGTTATTTCTTACCGCTGACCTCAGAATATGTTGAACAAGTCATCAAAGCTGAGCGACCCAATGGCGTTCTTTTAACTTTTGGTGGACAAACTGCTTTAAATTGCGGCGTTCAGCTAGAAAAAACCGGCATATTTGCCAAATATAATGTTAAAATACTGGGTACGTCCATTACTTCTATAATCGAAACAGAAGATCGTAAAATATTTGCAGAACGCATTGGTGAGATTGGTGAAAAAGTTGCTCCTTCCCAAGCTGTATACACAGTAGAAGAAGCTTTATTGGCAGCTAAACGTATTGGATATCCAGTAATGGCTCGAGCGGCATTTTCTTTAGGTGGTTTAGGTTCCGGCTTTGCAGATTCCGAAGAAGAATTGCAAACTTTAGCTCAACACGCTCTGGCACATTCAAGTCAATTAATTATTGATAAATCACTGAAGGGTTGGAAAGAAGTGGAGTACGAGGTGGTGCGTGATGCCTATGATAATTGCATCACTGTGTGTAATATGGAAAATTTAGATCCATTAGGCATACACACAGGTGAAAGTATTGTGGTAGCTCCATCTCAAACACTCTCAAATCGGGAGTACAACATGCTAAGGACCACTGCTTTAAAAGTTATACGCCATTTTGGTATAGTGGGCGAATGTAATATACAATACGCTTTAAATCCCCATTCCGAAGAATATTACATCATCGAAGTAAACGCTCGACTTTCGAGAAGTTCAGCCTTAGCCAGCAAAGCTACTGGCTACCCATTGGCTTATGTTGCTGCCAAGTTGTCACTGGGTATTGCTTTGCCTAGCATTAAAAATTCTGTAACCGGAGTAACTACGGCCTGTTTCGAACCCAGCTTGGACTACTGTGTTGTAAAAATACCCCGTTGGGATTTGGCAAAATTTGTGCGTGTTAGCAAAAACATAGGCAGTTCCATGAAAAGTGTGGGCGAAGTAATGGCCATAGGGCGCAATTTTGAGGAGGCTTTTCAAAAAGCTTTACGTATGGTTGATAGTTCCGTTAACGGTTTTGTTCCTTACCATGAGAAGGTGAACGATGAAGCATTAAAAGAGCCAACCGATAGACGTCCCTTCGTTTTGGCAGCTGCTTTAAAAGCTAATTATACCATTGATGAATTGTATAAGTTGACTAAAATTGATAAGTGGTTTTTGTTCAAAATGCAAAATATAATAAAGTTTTACTTAGTTTTGGAAGATGCTGGTAACAATTTAGCGACTAAAGAAATTATTCAAGCTAAACGCATGGGCTTCTCGGATAAGCAGATAGCAGAAGCCATAAATAGTACCGAATTAGCTGTGCGCCATCAGCGGCAAGAACTGGGTATCGTGCCATTTGTTAAACAGATCGACACTGTTGCTGGTGAGTGGCCAGCAGCAACAAATTACCTTTACATAACCTATAACGCCAGTGAAAATGATATTGAATTTCCTGGTGGGTATACTATAGTGGTAGGTTCTGGCGTGTACCGTATTGGCTCTTCGGTAGAGTTTGATTGGTGTGCGGTGGGTTGTTTGCGCGAATTGAGAAACCTAAATAAACCTACAATAATGATTAACTATAATCCAGAGACCGTCTCGACCGATTATGACGTGTGTGACCGGTTATACTTTGAGGAGATTTCCTTTGAAATCGTTATGGACATTTACGAATTGGAGCATTCTGAGGGAATTATACTGTCAATGGGTGGTCAATTGCCAAATAACATTGCAATGGATTTACACCGACACCAAGCCAAAGTATTGGGAACTTCACCCGAATCCATAGACACTGCAGAAAATCGTTTCAAATTTTCACGCATGTTAGATCGCAAAGGTATATTGCAGCCTCGATGGAAAGAGTTAACCAATAAAGAGAATGCAATCGCATTTTGCGAGGAGGTTGGGTACCCCTGCCTTGTGCGTCCCTCTTATGTATTATCAGGAGCTGCTATGAATGTAGCATTTTCAAATCAAGATTTGTTGACTTATCTTAATGCGGCTTCAAAAGTTAGCAAAGAACATCCAGTGGTTATATCAAAATTTTTAACCGAAGCTAAAGAAATTGATGTTGATGCGGTAGCTACTGACGGTGTAATTCTATGTATGGCTGTGTCAGAACATGTGGAAAATGCCGGTGTGCACTCGGGCGATGCTACATTGGTGACACCGCCGCAAGATTTAAATTTGGAAACTTTAGAAACTATAAAGCGCATAACCTGTGATTTGGCGGCTCTTTTAGATGTTACTGGTCCATTTAATATGCAACTCATAGCCAAAGATAACGAGCTAAAAGTTATAGAGTGTAATGTGCGCGTGTCACGGTCTTTCCCTTTCGTATCTAAGACTTTGAATCATGACTTTGTTGCAACCGCCACCCGAGCCATAATGGGTTTACCCGTTGAACCTCTTGATGTTCTGCATGGTGTTGGCAAAGTAGGTGTCAAAGTACCACAGTTCAGCTTCTCACGTTTAGCTGGTGCCGATGTACAACTGGGCGTGGAAATGGCCTCAACGGGTGAAGTGGCTTGCTTTGGTGATAATCGATATGAAGCCTACTTAAAAGCTATGATGTCTACTGGATTCCAAATACCGAAAAAAGCTATACTGCTTTCGATAGGCAGCTTTGCGGTACAAGAACATTCATATCATTTATTTAATTCGAATTTAATTTTGTTCTCGTAATATACAGCATAAGCAAGAATTGTTACCTTCGATTAGAGACTTAGCCAAGATGGGTTATAAATTGTACGCTACCAAGGGTACCGGAAACTTTTACGAAGAACATGGTATTGATGTAAGTAATTAATATTTTGTTTAATACTAGTTTTTTGTTAATTATTAAGCGTTTAAAAATCATATGTATTAGGTATCTGAAGATTGAGTTAAAGCCTCTTTGATTTGTAACGTTTTTTGTTTAAAGATTTCTTTAACTCCAGTTGCAAGAACTTTTTCTAAAAACACATTTGGGTTTCTTTCTTTACATAAGCTTCTCTGCAAAGGAATTGAAAAATATTCGGGTAAAAAATCTGATTTGCATTCTTGTCCAGATATTATTGATGACGTGTTGACTTTACATATGCGTTCTGTTTGCAAAATATCTGAAGTTTTATCTTGCTGAGAACTTTTTAAAAAACCCTGTCGAACTTTTACATCATCATCAACTTTTATAGACTTCCGCCCGCTTTCCGAATGTAAAAAACAAATAGGATTTACTTCCGACTTCTCGTTCATCGGCGTTCTCTTGAAAAAAGCATAATTGTAACGAAATTTAAATGCGTCGCTGGAAGTTGTGGCTATCTGCAATTCATCACAGGGATTGCTCTTTGTTTCTGGGGAAATTGCTCTATTTTGTTGTATAACTGAATTAGATGCTTTAAAATATTTTCTACGGTTGGTTTTTAGTGCTTCTAACTTTTCTTCCAAAAAATTTGCGGAAGACAAAAATTTCTTAGCGCCTACATCGCAACCATAGTTATGATAATACTGGCAAAGGAGTCTAGCTTGTACCAAGTAATAGTTCGCCACACTAAAGGAATGATAATCAATGGCTTTCTTAGACATTGCCAAATGATGGTTTATTAAGATTTCCAAAATATTTGTTCTCCTTAAATTTTCTATGCCAGCATTTTGCGATCGGGATTCGAAGGTTGACGTAACGAAGAACTACGATTGAAAAGCTCTTTTTAGACGTACTTAGTTACACATGTTTTAATTTTTTTGCTTACCTCCCGATCAATCGAATCTACGGATTGACGCCGCATTTCAAGTGCAGGTCTTAGCAAGGAAATGCTGCAATTTTTGGTGTCGGGTTTCTTTTTTTCTACTCCAACAGCTCTATCCTTCTTTTTCATTTCTTTCGGACCATCCATTAGCCAAGAGAATTCATTCATACATAAAACGCGTTGACATCCTTCCGGTTGTTTGTGGTCAATATCTACTACACTTATTAGATCGCCCGATTTCTTGGATATTTTTTTTAATTTCATAATATCAGTCTCGATTAAATTGTAGTAAAAGCGATTATAATTTAATTTCGGAAAAAAATCTTGGTCAAATTCCACATTCCGCAACGCTATCATTAGATGCATTAAAGGATTGCCAACGATATCAGCTAGTATAGAGTACAAGGTTATTAACGAATATTCCGGTATACTCTCAAATAAATTACGATTGCATACAAAATAATCACGTAAACATTTCTCCCTTAATCTGTTCATGAATGATCCAATAAAGCGTAACAGTACTTCGCCTAAAAATTCCTCAGGCCAAGCATAATAATCGAGCTCACATTCCCAAAACAAATGCACGCGGAAATGTCCTAACGCAAAAAGAAGACTCTCACACTTTTCCAAAGGTTCTACGAAACTTTTTATTAAAGCCTTGATTATCATGAACACCTTTACCTGAGCATTTGATAAGTGTTCTTCTAAATATCGCTCTGCTTTAGGGAATATAATTTTCCATTCTATGTCGCGAAATGGATTGCGGCCCTTTTTCGATGTATGACCGTCGGGAATTATATGAAAGCCGAATGTTTCTAAGCGTTTAATCATAATCCTTGTTGGCCATTGTATGGCATCGCCAGTTCGACGATTTATTGAAACAGGTCGATTACGAAAACGGAATTCAAAAGCACATCTGGGCCACCCTTGAGCACTGTGTGCTACATATATGGCAGGTATAATTTCGTATCTCCGTGTATATACAGAACAACCTCGAAATGTAGCCATATTTAATTCCTCATGGTCGATGTGCAATTGTACGGCTAACTTTTTACGCAGCAATTGGACAAAATAACGTAGGAATTCTTTTGAATTCAAATAATATTGATCTACCTCTTGAATTGTTCTATGCTTATTAACCTTCTGTGCCGAATACAAATCCTCTTGCCAATACTTTGCCGTGTCACTAAAATTTTCCTCATCGCTAATGGAATCATCGTCATAATTTCCTCTTTTTAATTCAACAAAGTTTTCAAGTTTAGAAAAGCAATACTCTGGTAAGAGACTATCCACTTGTTGCTTTGTGGGTAAATCGTATGTTTTTAAATCCTTCAAAGGACGATGTTTATTCAGTTCTGTTATATAAGTATAATCGTACTCGTCGCAAATTGAAGATGAACAAGTTTTATTGGTATAACCACTGGTGCTGCTGTATCCTGAACTACAAACAGTATAAATTTCCTCGTTAAGATTTTGTCGTTGCCTTTGAAAAGAAGAAATATCACGTAACCGTAATCTCACATATCCCTTCCAACGAATATCATCGAGCATTTCCTTATAATCTTCATTAATTGGGATTGTCTCATGAAAATCACATTCCATACTAACAGTACACTGTGGCGATATTGAATCGTAATTTGCATCATTTTGCTGGACAACATCAATATCTTCAAATACCACATACATGGTTGGAGTTTGCAATAGTTGGGAGGAATTCTTTCCGGGTCCGTGCCTACATTTAAAAAAATATATTAAAAATGTGTATACAGCAATAAGACTCAAACACTTACAACGGTTTAAATGTAATCCAATTGCCAATAATTGCATCTAGAGAATTGGTTAAGAACACAGAGTGATCTAATAAATTTTCGTTTAAATCTCTTTCGATAGCCAATAATGCGTCGCCTATGTTAGTCAATTCACTAAATATAGAATATAAATTTAAATTTATTATCCCACATCATTACATTAGTCCTACTTCCTATCCTACCTATCGAAATTTTGAAAAAATTGTACACTTGAGATGATTTGATTCGAAAGAAAAAGACTCAAGTCCTCTTCCAATTGTGCTTGAAGTTTATTTTCGACTTCACTGTTATTATTAACATATTTACCAGGGCAATTATTGCTAATTAAATTAAATTCATTAGGTCGCTGCGTAATGTCACGCAATGTACTCTGATGTAAGTCCGCTTTTGAACTTGTAAAACTACGCTTACGATTATGTTTTAATATATTTCTATTATTTTTCTCTTGGAGTCGGAAGATTTTTTTCTTTTCACATTCTTTTTTGCGTCGGTTGTACTCTCTACGCGCTTCTTTATATTGTAATTCTTGTAATGGATTGTGCGGTTTTGGCTTTTGTTTCGAACTAGAGCACCCCATGTATGTGTCAAATCTGCGAAAGTCGACTGTCCATCAATTACTGAAACTGCATCATATTTATTTGTAACACTTTCTTTGAGAGGTTTATAAATGTATGATGTAATATTCTACAAAATTAATATCAATAATGGCTTCTTGTAATAATCGATTTTTACCGAACTTAGATAAAGAAAAACAAGCGAAGAAAATTATTTAAGCGATTACGTTTAAGGGGGCTGCACTCATAGATCTATTTAACATAAAATGTAACCAATATTAAATATTTACCACTTCAGGTAGAGTCTGTAGAGTGGACTTTTGATAAGAATACTTCTGAAGAGGAAAATGGTGAATTGCGCCATTTAGCAGAATTTCTGGCTAATAAAGAATTTGAATTGGTAATTAATTTACCCATGAGAGTAGGGGGAGCTCGAAGGTACGTATGTGCGGCAAGAAATAATTTTACATTTCATAAAACCGTTAATAGCGCCATTCAACTTTATAATTATATAGAGTTTCGTCGTTTATGACTCGAGGTTATCGAACGCGGCGCTTAGCTGTTGATTACTCCATTCCTTTAGTGACCGATGTAAAGTGTACTAAACTATTGGTGGAGTCTATGAGACTAACCAATGGCAAACTTGTCATGAAAACTCATACTGATTGCATGACTTCGAGACGTATGATCACGTTGCCTGGTTTTATAGATGTTCATGTTCATTTACGTGAGCCAGGCGCTACCCATAAAGAAGACTTTGCCAGTGGTACAGCAGCCGCTTTAGCTGGTGGAATTACAATGGTGTGTGCTATGCCGAATACGAATCCCGCAATAGTCGACCGCAACAGTTTTACTCAATTTCAAGAATTGGCCAAATTGGGAGCTCGTTGTGATTATGCCCTATATGTGGGAGCAACTAGTAATAATTGGTCGCACATCCACGAATTGACCGCACAGGCTGCTGGACTCAAAATGTATTTGAATGACACATTCAGTACACTAAAAATTACCGATACTACGATTTGGCAAAAGCACATGCAAAATTGGCCGAAACGTGCTCCCATTGTGTGCCATGCCGAACGTGAAACTATGGGCGCCGCTATATTGATGGCTCATTTAACGGATCGTCCAATTCACATCTGTCATATAGCACGAAAAGAAGAAATATTAATGATAAAAGCAGCCAAAGAAAAGGGTATTCGAGTGACTTGTGAAGTGTGTCCCCATCACTTGTTTTTGTCCACAGATGACATATTAAATATAGGAGAAGGCATATCCGAGGTGAGACCACGGTTATGTTCTGTCGAGGATCAAAAAGCTTTATGGGACAATTTGGAGTATATTGACATATTTGCTACGGATCATGCTCCACACACTTGGGAGGAAAAAACGTCCAACGCACCTCCGCCAGGTTTTCCTGGTTTAGAAATGATTTTACCTTTACTTTTAACAGCAGTAGATGAAGGTCGCTTAACTATAGAGGACTTGAAGAATAAATTTTATCGCAATCCAAAAAGAATATTCAGTCTCCCAGAACAGCTCAACACTTATGTGGAGGTGGATTTGGACGAAGAATGGTGTATATCAAAAGAAGCAATGCACAGCAAAGCCAAATGGACACCGTTTGAGGGCAGAAAAGTTAAAGGAAGAGTACACCGGGTAATACTACGCGGTGAAGTGGCTTTTGTAGATGGTGAAGTCTTGGTACCGCCCGGTTTTGGACAAAATGTGCGCAGTCATTATAATCTAAAAGCATTGAAATCAATGGAATGCTTGGAAATAAAAACATCGTTTGATAATTTGGACACAAATCTCAATGTTGATTATACTAATGAGTCGCAAACTAATGATTCATTTTCCAAACTGTTATCTGAAGTGCCACAAACCAAGGTGAGCGTACATTTTTCGGAAGATCCTTTATCGTTAAGACCAATGTCACCTCTGCAACGAGTACGATGTGATTCTGCAAGCAACACCACATTGAAAGAACTTTTACAAAAATCGGTCGCAATTAATGCTCCTATTTCACCTGTATCGAATAGTTTAATAGGTCGCCATATACTTAGCGCTGATATGTTTAATAAGGAACAATTGAATAATATTTTTAACTTGGCTCAATGGCTAAAGAGTCGGGTAGTCAAAGATCGTCCGGTGGACGATATATTAAAAGGTAAAATTATGGCTTCAGTGTTCTATGAAGTAAGTACTCGTACTTCGTGTAGTTTTGAGGCAGCCATGCAGAGGTTGGGTGGTGGAGTAATCCACATGGATCAGGTTAGTTCTTCTGTGAAAAAGGGAGAAACGTTAGAAGACAGTATTGCTGTAATGGCTGGTTATTCAGATGTGGTAGTTCTGCGCCATCCAGAACCCGGAGCAGTAGGGGTAAATACTATATTAATAATAAATAATTGTTATTAAAAAGTGTAACTTTTTCTAAACAGCGTGCAGCTCATCATTCACGCAAACCCTTGATAAATGCCGGTGATGGCGTGGGTGAGCATCCAACACAAGCGTTATTAGATATTTTCACTATACGCGAAGAAATCGGCACCGTAAATGGTCTCACCATTACTATGGTGGGTGATCTAAAGCACGGTCGCACCGTGCACTCTTTGGCACGCTTATTGACCTTGTACAATGTAACTATACAATATGTGAGCCCTGACGGTCTAGGTATGCCCGAACATATCGTAAAATACCTCACGTCCAAAGGCATCAGTCAAAAAACCCTAAATTCTTTGGATGAGGCTTTACCCACAACAGATGTTTTGTATATGACTCGAATCCAGAAAGAACGTTTTGCAAACGAAACGGAATATGAAAATGTAATAAAACGCAACTTACATACGTTAATATTATTCTTTATAACCCACATAATAACAACGCACCCAGAAGCAGTTGTCCGAGACCTTACAAAGTATTCTTGACAAGCATTAAAATGTGAATCGATCTGAACATGTCTGTCAGTCCGTGAGTCCGTATGTTTCTGAGTTGTTGGCACATTTTGAGATTGCTATTTAAATTGGGCGAAGTCGCGCCCAGAATAATTGACCTATGAACTTTACATTCCAAAAATGAGACGCCCATAATTCATAATACGTACACTTCTAGAAGGTGTAAACGGGAAACTGCTATGCCCAGGGTGCGGACATAAATATGGAGTATATTTAAGATTTGGCCCAAGTCAAATTGACCTTTTTACATATTTTATTGATACTACGTAAGAATGTCTTTTATAGTGTTGCGGCAAGTTCATCGTGACCCCCAAACTAATGACTCGAGCCAGTCGACGCACTATCGTTATGCATCCATTGCCACGGGTATTCGAAATTAGCAAAGAATTCGATACAGATCCAAGGGCTGCGTATTTCCGTCAAGCCGAGTACGGCATGTATGTGCGTATGGCTCTATTGGCCATGGTGGTGGGATTTCGTAATTGATTTAAACCCATTGTAATCTAGCATTTATTTTATGCAAATAATTATGAATTTATTATAAATAAACTTACAAATAAACATTATCCATGGTTGTTCTATAAATATCCTAATATTGACGTAAACAAAAAAAGTAAATGTTTCTTAATTGGGGGTAAAGTTGGCACGGTGCTCGGCAATTATAGAAGACACCTCTTGAGTGCCGATCCTTAAAAAAAAGAAAATTTTTACACATGCGTAAAAAGTGATCTTAATGTTTAATTCAATTAATTGCTAAAAAAAAATTTATTCAGTCTTTAGATTTCAAACGTTTTTGTTTTTAGTTCTCTTAATGCTACCTCAGTACCGTTCCATCTGTATGCAAGTTCCTTCTTTTTCGTCTGGCCAATGGGCTCGTTTAAATTTTTTGTCCTTCGCACCTTTGCTCATACAACTCTGCAAGCTTAATTCGCTGCATTGAAAAACTGTCGCTAAATTCGAATGCAAATTTCCCGAGTACAGTGCAGCCACCGAAGGTGAACGTGAACATTTTCCAATATTCTCACAAATTGTCTCAATCGATGTGCGGTTACTTTGAATATCAGTACCATCAGTACTATAACCCGACGGAGTAGTACTGATAACTGAACTTGAGAGTGAACAGCGATGACATTGATGCTGTATACTGTGAAAGGTGAAGCAACGACTTTCAATAATATACATTCGTACGCGTAATTATATTTAATTAATTTGATGATTTCATACGCACCTGTTGAATTTTTTTGAAATCAAGAAAAACAACAAAACGCCTAAGATTACCAAGGCAGTCAACAGGCCAGACAATGCAGCAATTATTGTCATCATTTCATGTGGTTTGCCATCGGACGTAACTTTTGTAACTACGAAGAATAAACGAAAGGGAAAAGTGGTCCAGAAAGAAAGTTTATAAAAATATTTCATATCATTGAATTAAATTGAATTATTAAATAAGCAAAGGTGGCTTGAGTAATTCATTTGTTATCAATTGATGAGCTCTTAAAGATTATTGAAAAGTTTAATATATGTAACAATCGCAGCGTGATAAATCCAGTTTGAATAGCAGAAATTACAAATATTTTTGCCTTGTTTGGTAGCCACAACTCAATTTTTGCGAATACAAGAATGATTTCGAACAGTACAGTATAGAAGGACAGACGATCAAATATTTGATGTCCATTGGAATATATATGCACCCTCTCCAGCTACCTTCTGGGAATTGCCATGTTTCAAACATAGAGATAATACGAGTACTTTTTCAACCATGCGATGGTCTTTCATTTTTCTTTCAATTTCGTTGGTTGTGCCTTTTTTTGCCCTTTTTAATGCCAAACTGAGTTCAAAGACTACCAATATTTCTGCTAAATAAAAACTATTTAGTCACGACAAACACATGGACGGCCAGACGGATATTTACTTTTCACATCAATATGATGACAATGCTAGAGTGCTTTACATTCGGCTTCAATTCTCCACTAAAAATTCAATTATTAATTCTTTATCATTGAACTTCAACTTGACTTGCATGCCTTCACTACATTCGCATAATGTGCGTGAGAATGCGTAATAAATGAATCTACAATAAGTCATTGCTGTCACACACCTACTTGTGAGGAAATTGTTTGCACTTGAACAATTCATAATAAAACAAATAAAAACTGTTACAGTCCGTTTTATCCGATCACGGTTTCGTATAAAAACGGGTTCTAAAAATGGCTCAAATGGGTAGTAATTTGCTTAGTCAATTGTTGAGCCAATAATTGAATTTTTTTTTAAATAATATTAAGAGTAGCGATTTTATGCTACATAAAGACTTCTTTTTCAATGGAATGATAGCTGGGCAAGGGTTTTAAAAATGATTCGATTCGGTCCATTTACAAACTATTTTTTGTACCAAATTTCTTTAAAATATCTCAAAAAGTACAGGACGTACTTACACACATGCATACAAATTTATATGGACATAACGACGGACCTGGCTAAATAGATTCAGATTTTTATCGGTACAATTGCAGTTTAGATGTTTTAAACATCTCAACCAATTTAATAATAAAAATATCGCACTTGGCCGTTACTTAATTTGAACATGAGTATGTGTGTGTATAATTGTGTGCATTTACAAACTAATCTGGACGTCTTATTTAAAACTCTTTGCATTGCATACGAATGTTATTTGTTTCCATAAGACAATAGAATTATTATTAGTACGATTACTAGCTAAGTATGCGTGTGCATGCAATTTTATGTATATGCATACGCTTCTACATTTATATGGATGGGTTTCGTTCAGGAAGTAATAAATTTGATGTTAGATTCGAAAAGTTGGGAAAAATAAAAATCGTGACATCTCTCTAACAACTTGCCTGACTAACTGTGATAATGGTAAACTCTCTAAATTCCATTAAAACAAGGTGTGTCATTGTACCTAAGCATCTGTCTTAAAATATAATTTAAATGTTAACGATTGCTACTATTGTATGCTTTAGCAATACAAACGTACTGCAGAGGATGCATGTGATGGTTGATTTGTTGAAACGTTACAGGTACTGGCACTCATTAGGTGTGTTTTTATTATTTTTTTTAATTAATTTTATTGTGTGTTTTTTTATTATTTTTGCACTTTCATTTTTTTATAATATTTTTAATTTAATTATACGGCGGCGGTGCCAATGGAAAGTGTCATCTTCAAATGTTAAAGTTTGTATGCTATGGAGCCATATACGAGTATGTATTTAAATAAATCTGAAATCACATTTTTCCTTTTTATACCCTTCACCCCTTGTGGTAAAGGGTATATTAAGTTTGTGCGGATACTTGTAACTTCTAAACGGCAAATGCCACACCCATCTTCAATTATACCGATCGATTAAAATCTGAATCGATTCAACCATGTCCGTCTGTCCCATGTCTGTCCATGTAAATTTGTACAAGCTAGAGGCCGCATTTTTTGAGATATTTCGTTGAAATTAGGTACAAGGATATGTATTGACCCAGAAAGGAACCGTTTTGAAAATGGATAAGATCGGACCATATTTAGAACCCCTCTCCATATAAAAAAAACATTTTTGTGACATTTTTTAAAATACAAGTTTTTCATTTTTCAAAGTAAATATATTGAATAATAAATGAAGTGGTGAAGGGTATTTGATAGCAGGCTTGACCGACTATAACATTCTCACTTGTTTTTCCCAAATAATATGTTGTGTAATAGTATTTGTATTTAGCATGTATCATTAATTCATATATTATGTACAAGTGTGTGCTGCTAAAGTAGTAAGTTCGTTATTTGTTGCACGCTAGTTACCTAAACAACTAATAAGAATATAAACGTTCTTTAATATAACAGCTTTTTTTAATATTGTCCAAACCCAATCAAAACAATTGTAGGCGCTTGTAACATGAGGGACGTTTTCTCATTTCAGCTTTTTTAACCATTTTTTGATCTTGCGCGTACTTGCGTAATCGCAAGTAACATTACATGAGGTATGAAAGGTGTTTTTAGATTGCACATTTTTTAAACATTTATAAAGTTGGTAAAGCTAAATTACACACACTCGCTTGCAAACGTATTCAATTTCAGGGTCATTAACGCACTTCCGTGGGTGAAAGGCAGTTGTTGTATGTGCACTTGACAGATAGAAATATTAAACAATCAACACTGGGTGTGTACCTAACTAAGCTGTGAGAAACAAAACAAAACATCCAAAAACATTAGCGTCAACCAAAGTATATATAACTCTTTTTATAAATCTTGTCTCTAATGAGGGACAACGTATGTGGCGGATTTTATATAAATTATATCTAAGAGGGATAAGATATGCCCTTATAGGAGGTTTCTGTCGAACACCGCTCTTTATCTTTATCTATCGATCTTTATTCAATTAATTTTTATTGCGTCTGTGCAGATGTTTGTAACTCTTAAACGTAAATGCAAATGTGAAACCTTACATCTATCATCAAATTACATCGAGAATCAAAATCTATATCAATTGAACCATATCCGTCTGTCCGCCCACCTATATTTTGTAATCAGCCTGCACAGTTCAGTAAGAACATCTTTGGTAGGGAGTTTGCACCTTAAAACATTTATATTCTCCAAATAAAATAGGGGTATACCAAGATTGTTGTTCCATTTGCAACACTCAGAAGGGGCATCGAAGACCCTGTACTCTTTATCAGCATTAAAAACTGAATCGATCTAAATATGTATGAAGGGGTGTTCTTCTCTAGTTGGTACTTTAAAATTTTAATCTGAAATTTTGAGCATGTCCTTCTAATTTGTGCACGCAGATCGGTACTAAATTAAGTATTTTGTACGCATATTTATAATTATCGCATTCGCTGATGTGCTACCAGTATAGACTTTAGTCATTTTTTTAGTCGAAATGAATTATTCAAGATCGATCTCGAAATCGAAAGTGTAGTTATTTTGTCAAAAGGTTCGTAATACCCAGAAAACATCGTCATAGACTCTACAAAGTCAAATTTGATATATCTGAGTTAATCCCACCATCTCTGCCTCTCTGTCCATTTGTATGTATGATTATACTACGTACTGTATTTTGATTAATAGCTTAATTATTTTAGTTTATATTTAATTGTCTGTATATAATTTTCATTTCACTTACCGGAATCTTCAATAACAAAACGTTTGGTGTACGGCGCTTTAATAAATGTAGATTCCATGACGATCACTTTAATAACGCGTCAATAACGGCTTTCGTTTAATTTATGTGCAAAATACTGCAAAGAAATGTTGTTGACTTATCATTTAATTGAAATTAAATGATTGCAAAAATACAAATCTTATAACTTAGAAGCAATTAAAAATAAAGTAAGAATAAAACAAGTAAGTAAACTAAATTTGGTTTAGAACAAATCTTAAATACCCTTCACATCCACAACGATGGCCATGGCAGATATATATACATTGCGCCTTCTAATAGTGCACATACTGCGCATCAGTTTCCAAGTCGAGTTTTACGTGGAGTATGGTTATCTTAAATTGTAGACGTGTCTGTTATCTGGACCAAGCTCTTTTTTGATACATCGACGAATGGAATAATCATAAATATGTACACCAAATTTCAAGTTCCTAAGTCAACTTTTGTGGCGGATGTAAAGATTTTTGTTAGTTGCGGGCGTGTCTGTTATCCGACCACGCCCATTTTCACCACATTGATATAAAAACTAATTATAAATATATGAACCAAATTTCAACTTGATAGCTTAATTTTTGTGGCAGATAAATAGATTTTTGTTGATTGTAGGCGTGGCTCTAAACCAATTTTGCCCATTTAAAACAGCGAACTGCATGTTAAAACTCAAAGTGCCTGTAGATAATTTCAGCTCAATATCTGAAAATTTTCTTAATTTGAGAATGCTAACAACAAACGGACACATGGACATACATGTTTACATCGACTCAGTTTTTGATGCTGATCTGATGCCTCCTTCTGGGTGTTGCGAACGGAAGAATAAACTAAGTATACCGCCTATCTTAAGTGAAGGGTTTAAAAAGCTGTTTTAAAACACGGCATGTTTCTACCAAACGAAAAAGAAAAATGTTAGCGAACCATGATCATCCATTCGTTGTGGTAGTTGTAAGTTTCTATTCGTACAGCGTAATACATATTTCTGTATGATGAAAAAATCTATAAATTTATACATATTTCATCCATTTGTTCGTCCATTGTATGTAATTCTAATTATTATAAAATATAATTGAATTGTTTTCATTACAGTTGAGATTAAAGCAGATAAAAACCAGCTAAAACCATATACTGCACCACTTTCCAAATATATCATCATTTTTATCATTTAGAGTAAATTATTGTGTTGACATCATTCGCAGTCGGTTTCACATTCAAGTCACACCAATTAGATTGATTTCCAGTTGATACCCAGCATTTTTGCCAAAAAAACAAAAACAGACAGACCACTTAAAATATATTGTATTTGGAAATATATTGTGCCATAAATTCTCTTTGACGTACGCTACATCACTTTGTTGTATAATTGTTTGTAATTGTTATGGGACACATCGATTGAGACGTATTTCAATAACTTTATTTTGAAGCGGTTTAAATTAAAACAATTGAAAACAAGTAAAAACCTAAATTTGGCTTAGGTCGAATCTTAAATGCCTACCAGTGGGTGTGGCTCTCAACATATTTTGCATATTTCAATGGAAGGGCTAAATATTAATATGTGTACCGAATACCTGAAAGAAGGCAACAGTCACAATAATAAGTTTTATTTTTAATATTCCTATGATTAAATATTATGTGGTTGTGTGTGTGTGTGTACGTTATATCGTTTAAATTTCATCAATGTATGGCGCTGTGTAAGAAATAAGTACGTATGTGATGTATCCTTTTCAGATAGATATATCTCCGCATTATTTTGAGAACCTTTTCGCGATATGTATTTATTAATTGTGAAGGTAAGTATTCTATATATTCGGTTGCCTTTTATCCATATTCTTAACACGCATTACATATTCAAGTCTTAACCTGATCGTATCATAAGCACATCTCACTATATGCCAACACTACTATATGTACCTGCATACATATATTTATACAACACATATAATTTTCGTAGAACTTCCTTATGTTTTAGTTAAATTTACAATTAATGAAACGGCCTTTATGTCAGAACTTCACATTAACGGCGAGACATTAAACAAATGACAAATAAACTAAGCTCCACATATTTGTGACTGAGACCCACTTTTGAGTATCACCCATATTTTTGCAATGCATTAAGTTTGTGGGGATGTTTGTATTTTCAAAAAGGCAAATTCCACTCCCATCCTATGAATTTTCTGAATCGATTCAACCATGTCCACGTGTGCGTCAGTCTGTCCATGTAAGATTGATTACAGTTACACCAACATTCATAATTCAATTGGCATAATCTGTGTGAACGTGAAAGGTTTTTATATCCTCCACCTTAATGATGACGGTATACTAAGTTTGTTCCTCCGTTTGCAACACCCAGAGCCCCACAAGGTATATAACAAAAACATCAGAAACTAAATCGCGATTTAGACACTTATGTTTGTGTTTCCGTCTGTTGTTGGCATTCTTACGATTGTAAATTTGGAGATATTGAATTGAAATTTTGTACGCAGATTGCTATTTAAAATGGGTAAAATCGGTCAAGATCCACGCCCTCAATCAACAAAAATCTGTATATCTACTCTCAAAACTGAAATATAAAGTTTAAATTTAATATTCATATTTACAATTAACTTAACCATCGTTGGGATAAAAATGGGCGTGGTCGGACACGCCCACAATTTATAAAAATCTTAATATCTACTACAAAAGTTGACCTAGAAACTTGAAATTTGGTAGGCTTATCTTTAGTTATCCCATCCACTGCTGTGCCAAATATGGGCATGGTCGGATAACAGACACGCCCGCAATTAACAAAAATCTTTACATCTGCCACAAAAGTTGACCTAGGAACTTGAAATTTGGTATCAAAAATAAGCGTGGTTGTATAACAGACACGCCTACAATTTAAAATTACTATACTCCACGTAAAACTCGACTTGGAAACTGATAAGTAATATATGCACTATTAAAGGGCGCAATATATATATATATCTGCCACGCCCACCGTTGTGGATGTGGAGGGTAATTAAGATTTGTTCTAAGCCAAATTTAGTTTACTTACCTATTTTCTCAGTTTTTTTGTTCAACAATAACAAAGTAAGGTGGTCGCGAGTGGCACGATATATTTCCTGTATCTACAAACTACATTCAGCTCAAGCGGCATTTATGTTACCCTTCTCTAACATATACCTTCGGCCACATCAACAGGTCCGTTTATACATCAAATTTGAACAGGAAATTAATATATATAAAACTTATAAATTTGAATTTAAATAAACTTTCAAATTAATAATAAAGCAAAATTCTTAGAGGGGACATACGTTTGAGTTTTCAAATAAATCAAAAATATTTTCATATTTTCTAACCGAATGGTTGTGGTGGTTGTTTGTGTTTAAATTGCATTCAGCTATTTTATACTCAATTTTCAATATTGGGCAATATTTAAATCGGTTTCTATTATTATTTAATGCATTTCATAATACAATATAATGAGCACAGACACACGTACAACAGCTTTATTTATTTGTTTATAAAAATCACAGATCTATTCACAAATATACGAAATGTTTAATAACAATATCATAGAGTTACGGCGCGAACGGCTTAAAAACAACTAAAGCAGAAAGTTGGTATGCATGCTAATTTGAACAGTTCTATGATGCGTACCGGCTGTAACTTGGCCTTAGAATTAAGCATTTTCTCTTACTACGACTATTATTATTAATGTAATTTTGTAACTTTTTGTACCTTTACTTAACTAATAGAGTGTAGAACGAATGATTATAAATTTAATCATATGTAAATATATAAGGTACTGCGTCAAACCTTCTCCGTTGAAGCTACAACCACCGTATGAATGAATGCATGATACATTTACAATTTTAAGTGCTTTGCCTGCATCAACTTATAGTCTATAGTCAATGATATGAACAAACAATAATCACAGTAAATAATACAATAATCACAGTACGTGTAATATCTTGCATAAGAGTGGAGGATTTATTCACACAAACAATTATATATAATTCATACGTGCAAACATTTATAGAAATGGAGAAAATTGATCATCGTCATTATATCACAATACTTTCATTCATATGGTCAAGCAACGTCAAAACCAAGTTAGATCCTACTCTGGGGGAATTTGCTTCTTCGTTTACAACAATTGTATAACGAGAGTTTCAGCGAAGCTGTTGCAGTGCTCCACCAAATCATGTGAGAGTGCTAGAAAAAGTGAAGAAGATTCAAGGTGACATGGTGGACGTTTGGTTAAAGGAAAACTGTGCTTAAAACAGATCATCACGAAGCTTATACAGCGTCGAGATCAAGTGTTTGGTGATATTTCACAGCAATAAAGGCAAAATTCTCAGAATAACTATTAATGAAACAAGGGTCTATCATTTCACTCTTGAGACGAAGATATGGTTGAAAGAATGGGCTACGAAGAATGAAAAAGCAGTTACTTCTGTTGGCAAAGTCATGGGTTTAGATTTTTGAGTTGCGCGATGAATAATTTTTACTATTAATAACAAAAAGAAAAAACCCTGTGATGAGTGATGAAATCTAGAAAAACGGTGGCATTTTTCGAAAGGGAAAGTCTTTGTTTTGTCATGTCCACAAGGTGAAGTTAACACTTCACAGTGCTTCCCCACGCACTCTATTCTATTTTCTTTATTTTCTATTTTCAAACTTGAAACATAATTCTTAATGCTAAAAGATTGGCCAACAATGAAGAGGTGAAGTCTATGGTTAATGGTCATTTTGAGGATCTGGACAGTTCTGACTACAAACAGGACATCAAAGCTATTGAACGAAGCTGGAAGCAAAACTTTATTCTTATTTACTGAAAGAAAAGCTTTTCTAGGGTAGTTTTCAGTAAATTTAACTTTCAAATTAAAAATTCCTTTGCACCCCATACAGATTACTTTCATTAAAAAGAGGAAAAGTGAAGGGCTTAAGCAATACATACAAGCAATACTATTGTTTTTATACCCTACCAGCAAAGGGTGAATAAGTGTGTGCAGATGTTTGTAACTCTTAACGACAAGTGCCCCAAACCCACCTTCAATTATACCGATCGATTCAGAATTACTTTCTGTTCATTTGTCCATCTAGGTAAATTTGTCAGCGACCTGTAGGGTCGCAATTTTTGAGATATTACGAATTTGGCATTTATTGGCTCAAAACCATTTTTAGATCCTCTCTCCACATAAGGTCTTATTATAAAAGAAGCCTTTGTGTTACTTGTTTTTAATTGGTTGTGCTAAATATGGGCGAAATCGGAGCATTTTTAAAACTCTTTTCAATACAACGATATTTCAAGAAGTGACTTTTTTTTTGATAATGATGACCCGTGTTTACTAATAAAGGATGGGCCATTTAAAAGTTTAAATTTAAAAATGCAATAAAACAGAAATGGTTTGAAATTTTGCCAAATTTATTTTTTTGTTGTGAAGTACAATTGTTTCAGTTAGAAATGGAATATTATTTCATTCATATGGCTGCCGCGGCTGGCCTCACAGTACCTCATTCGATCGGACCAATTTTCGTGCACTTTTTCGACTGTATGGGGTCATATCTCGGCAATGGCATCACAAATGTTGGCCTTAAAATTCTCAATTGTCTCTGGGTTGTCGGTATAACACTTGTTTTTAACGGCGCCTTACAGAAAATAGTTTAACGATGTTAAATCGCAGCTTCTTGGCGGCCAATTGACATCACCATTTCGACTAATTAAACAGCCATCAAACGTTTGACGCAATAAATCGATTGTGGTCAATTGCACCATCCTGTTGAAACCAAACATCGTTCACATCAATACTATGAAGAGCGGGTACAAAAAAATCGGTTATCATGGTGCGATAGGTGTCTCCATTGAACGTAATGGTTGCGCCGTACCAAACCGTACCAAGCCGCACCAAACAGTCACTTGTAATGGGTGCATTGTCTTCTGTAAGACCACGTGTGGGTTTTCTGAGCCCCAAATACGGCAATATTGCTTATTAACGTACCCACCAAGATGTGAAAATGAGCTTCAACTTACCCGATTGTATCATAATTCGTTTGACTAACTGGTGTAGAGTATTAAATGGTCGGGTATAAGCGACCATAACACTTTCACTTGTTTTTGTTTGCACATGTACGTAACACATCTTCTAATTATTTATGCAATAAATCTAATTAGTGTGGGAATGCACCGGTTTCAGTTAATAAACCATTGGAAATATGTACACAAAGAAGGTAAAAAAGAAGTAAAAACCTAAATGAGGCTTAAACCAAATCCTCAAAACCCTCAACATCAACATTACGATATCTAATAGTGTATGCATTGCAAGGCATTTATTTAAACTGTGGGCAAAAACTAAAAGTGTCTGCACAAAGTCAAGCTCAATATCTCAACATTTCATTTACATTCTCTAAATTCTCACACTTACTTATTATAATGCATGTGTTCTGAAAATTAAATCAAATCTTTCTTGTCATGATTCAATTGAAATTAATTGAATTCACAGCTTCTCTTGCAAAACATTTCATATGAATAGAATTCACGTTAATGGGTCAATAATAGAATTAAGAATTTCAAGTTCATTGTCACATAAATATGATGACTAGGGAATGCATCGTTTCATACAATATGAGGCACAAAATAAAAATACATGAATATTAAAAAAAAAAACAAGGAAAAAAACTAAATTTGGCTGAGAAATCCTCCTTTATAAGCAATAGGGGAAAATTACTGAAAACAATGCTCCTTCTTCAGTTTCGATACCAATCTGTGCACAAAAATCACCAGCACTTGTGCCAAATTGGAACAATATCTCAATTTTTGCGACCATGAAAGTATAAAGAGTATACAATGCACACACGCGGACACACATGACAGACCGACACGCCTAGATTGACTCCGACTCGATACGGATTGAATGCTGATTCAGCATATACATACTTTATGGGGTTTTTGGGCATTTGCAAACACTTACAACTCCACATACATACATTGGGTGGGTGTAAGCAATGAATCATTTATAATAAGAGACAAATCTTACATTGTTTTCTCTCGCAGTCCAAAACGTAAGCGTAAGCGTATACTCCACATAAGATAAGGGTATACTAAGATTCCATTTGCAACACCCATAAGAAGGCGCCTGAGACCTTACAAAGTATATATTATATATTCTTGATCAGCATCAGCAACTGAATCGAACTAGAAATGCATGTCGCGTGTATCTGCTGTTGGCGTCGACAAAAATCTATTCATCTGCACAAAAATTGAGCTGTGACATTGAAATTTGGTACACATATATTTATAATTACCTCATCTACCAAAAATTAAGTGTGGTTTCATAATGGACACGCCCACAATGTACAAGAAAACGCACTTAGCGTTAAACTGGTCTTCCAAGCTCATACGTAATACATACATACACTATAAAAAAACAGCAATTTTGACCCTGCCACGCCCACCGTTTATATGTAGATGTGGAGAATATTTAAGATTTCGTCTAAGCTAAATTTAGTTTTCCTCCACGTTCACTACCAATCAAATATTTTCTATAGTTTCAAGTAAATACAACGTTTTTGTGTTTATTTTCTTTCATCATTATATTGACTCCTCCTCATTTCATATAATAATACATATAATCCATAAACTCAACTTCATATTAAGCCAACAACATATTTTACGTATAGGATGAGTTTTGATTTTTCTCATTATACATACGCAGCCCGATTCATGGTTAAGGTTCTGTAAACAGACAAAACAAAAAAACAAAAACAAATTATGTTTTATTTCATTCTAGAGTTTCGTCAATTTTTCTGTTTACCGTTCACTTGGAGAAATAAATGCTAAGGATACTGCACCATTGACGAAATGAAATATACCCGAAATAGTAGTCATACCGCATGCGGCTCCAGTAATGATCGTAAAGGATTTATTGCCACAATTTTCTACTTTAGCTAAACTGCCAAAGGATGCAAAGCTCAACAATCCGGATATAAAATTGTAGGCAATAGTCTGCAATGATCCATTTGTTATGTATGTATATAGAGACGGTTAAGAGGTATGAAAATTATTTGAATTTTACCGTTACATCAGCACCAAAATTACACTCTTTCATAGGCATCGCAATTATTATCAATATGGCATAAACTATATCGCCCAGAACAACTCCCGCCATTATTAGCACATAGATCCCAAGTTCGTAACTCACTTCATTACCAGCAATGCAATATGAATCCAATTGAGCGTGTAATGTTGAAAAGATTGTAGTCTCTACCACCTGTAATGCAATTGAAGCATTTTGTGTCGATATACAGCAGTCATGTACTTACTGCACTTAAAATAAACAAAACGAGACTTATCCCCTTCGAGACTGTGTGCGGTAAGGTTGGCCACTTTGCGGGCATTCTCCAATTATAAGATTCGTATTATTTTTAAAAAAAACCAGTTGAAAAAGAAATTTGTGCTTGCACAGAGAATAGTTTCAAGGAATGGATAAAAGTGACATTTCGCAAAAAACTTGCTTTGTTTTTCGTGTTTAAAAATTTCATAAAAACGATTCGCTGTGACTCGCTTTCATACTTTGCTATCTAAATCAGTTGAATAACTGTAAAGTTATATGATGATTGAAATTGAAATAGTTAAGTCGGTCAGGGACAACGGCTCACATATCAATTTATATGAGGGCAGCTACGTGTACATGTGACGTTTTATACAAAATATAATATGAATCCCGTTTTATCATCACCATCATAATGAGCGGTTTTGATCAAACGTGTAGGTGCCAGAAGCAGGCGAACCACACTCCCTAAAGTATATAAATACATAATCAAACAGTCTGTCTGTATGTCCGTTTGATTTTTATTTGGCACCCTCCTAGCCACAAAGATTTCCATGTCGAGCTGATATTTGGCGCAGATAATTTTCATCAACCTCAACAGTCGGATAGCTTCAAAATTGAAACGACGCACTTCTTGAACGACCATCTACAATCGAGATCTGATAGATGACCACGCCCATGCATAAGTGAGCGAAATTTATAATTTTAAAAATTTACTAATATTCGCGTGATTGGCTTTGTCTTGTCTCATCCTGTTTAATCTCGTCTGATCATGTCTTGTTTTAGTTACAATTTCAAGAAGTAATAATCGTGGGTATCCTAGCTTTTTCACTTATTCATTTCCTGGTTCGGTTCGAGGGGAATATTTCTAGTAAAACAAGTGAAAATCTTACAGTCGGCCAGGCCCAACCATCAAATACCCTAGACCACTTGAATATTATTCACTTTAATTTTTTCCTTTGAAAAATGCAAAACTTTATATTTTTATAAATTTCAAAATAATAAATGTTACAAAAAAAAATTTTAATTTTTTGTTTATGGAATCAAAAAAAAAAATTTTTATATGGAGAGGAGTTCTAAAAATGGTCCGATCTTTTCCATTTTTAAAAGGATTTCTTTTTGGGCCAATACATGTCCTTGTACCAAATTTCATCAAAATATCTCAAAAAATGCGACCTATAGCTTGTAAACAAATTTATATGGAAAGACAGGTGGACAGACGGACATGTTTAAATTGATTCACATGTTAATACTGAATCGATCGGTATAATTGAAGGTGGGTGTGGCATTTGCCGTTTAAAAGCTACAAACATCCTTACAAACTTAAAATACCTTTTACCACAACTGGTGCAGCGTATAATAATCCCATATTATTTTTATCTAAGTCAAGCCGCGTGAACGAAGCAATATGCAGCGTTTTCAAACATATATTCCAATTTGAAATAAATCATTATGAATGCTTTTAATATAGTATAAAACAATGTTATATGGCAAGCATTCAAGAAGACACAGCGACACACAAAAACTATTGTATTTTAATTAATTTTAACAAACACTTTCCGCACTATAGTGTGAGAGTAACCAATCCTATCAACACCTATCAAATGAAGATTTCTAAGGCCCTCTCAAGTGTATATGTCTGTCCGTAATTAATATAAAAATTCTGGTCAATTTAATCATTTATGAATTCTATGTAGCCACTGCAAACCAGTGTCAATTTTACTTCATCGTTAACACCTAAAACACGAAAAACCGATCAAACCCCTTACAACACTTATGGTTTGAGAGAGTTGCTGTGAATTAAAATAACCCTCATTCTGCTGCTGATTTTACTTTAATGAAGAAATATGGATTTGACTATAGATTCAGCATCGTGGTCAACTTTTGGAAACCCTCCCTCCCTACCAAATTCTCAAAAGGTTTTAATAAGCAGAGGCCGATATAATGAGTCCGACAATTATATGTTCCAATTATGGGCCAGATCATAACTTGTAATACTTAAAATATTGTGAAGAAGAAGTGGGGTAGGGTCAATCAATGGTCGGGCACAAATGACTCTATTGTTGCTTGCATAATATTTGACATTTTTATGGAAACGTCACCATTGCATAAGATTGCGCTGGGTTAGAATTGAGCAATTACTGACTAATAGGAAACAAAATCTGGCCAATTAAATACTAATTTTAAATGCTCATGTATTTCTTTATTATTATTACTGCTTATTACACTTGGCTACTAAGCAGAATAATTTCAGATTGAATTGACAATTTCATTGGAATGTTTGTAAATTGATTATTAGAACGAAGAATAAGTATAATTAAATCTGTCGAATGCGATCCTGGATGGATGTGTGTGGGAACAATTTCTCTTTCCTTCCGTTTAATAATCACCTGAACGCAGTACGGTTAAACGGCTGGATAAGGAAAATAAAACACAAATGAATGTTTAAATACTTTTAAATGATGATTGGTAGGTAAATACGTACCGTTCAACCTTAGAAAGAAACATTAGCGACACTCCAGCATTTATCCAGTGCAGTAAAGCGGAAGTCGACATACAACCACAAATGCTACCTTTGATAATATGAAATGCTTCATTGCCACAAAATAGCAATGGCGCCACCTTAACCATGGACAACTGGCATAGAGCGCCAGCCATAATATTGTAGGCAATACTCTTTTATATTAAATAGAAAACAAAGAAGAAAAGCAAACAGGATAAACGAAATGAGCAAAATGAAGAAAATTTGGTCTGGCCCTTGGGCCCTTTACCGATAAATCAGCGCCAAAGTTGCAGGTTTTAAATGGCATTGCCGCCAATATTAGAACAATATAAACTACATCCGCCACCGTAACGCCGCTCACCATTAGTATATGTAAGCCCACTTCCGCGCACAATTCAAAGCCTCTGATACAATGCGAATTCCTTTGTCCGTATAATGTAGTCAAGTTTGATACTTCTAACGCCTACCGATGGGTGTGTGTGCGTACATTTATATAATTAAATTGATGCATACAAACGCACATATGAAAATAAAATCAAACATACTTTCTGTAATGAACTTACCGCGCATCCAATGAATAAGCAAAGGCTTATTGCTTTCGACACAGTAGGGGGTAAATCGGGCCAATTTACCGGCATGTTGTCGAATGTTTTAATTATTTCAATAAATATTTATAAATGCTTCCTTAATTTTTACTCTGCACAGAGTTTAATGCGTGTGGTAAAGAAAAGAAAGATTTATGTAATGTTTAGCACAAAGGTTGCTGCGATGGCAAAAATTTTCGTTGAGAGGATTGATTGTAAGCGTAAATCTATCTATATATGTATACATATCTGTCTGTATGTGTGTTTGTATAAAATCGCAAAAACTCAACGATTGCTTTGAAATTGAAATTTTGATTTTGTACTTTGTGTAAAATATCACATAAAGCTGAATGGCTTGAGTTTAAAATTGCAGAATAATTTCCACATTCGATTTGCAATCACCATCAACAAAGCTAAGGACCAATATTTAGATTTATTACATATTCCATGTTCTGTGGAATACGCGGTTCGACCCAGGAACCTATTGCTGGTACCACGGGATGCTAGAGCCCCAGGAACTTGTTCCTGCTAGCATTATGGGATGGCCCCCTTGTGGGAGCATCGTGGTGGTTGTGGTTTTCCCCTTACGGGGTGAGAGTAGGTGTAACCTCCCCACCGAGAGGTGGAGCTCATAACCTTACAGTATGACTCCTAGATCGGTACCTAACGGGCATATCTTTCCCCTGCATCTGGGCTTCGGCTTGAGATGCCGTGTGATTAAGCCTCCATGGCAGGAACACACGTTAAACACTTGACTTCATATTCCATGTTCTATGGTCTGAGCAATCTCTGAGACAATCTCTATATCTACCAAGCAATGGCAAGACTTTTACTGTTTGTTCGTCTGCTGACACATCTTTGTGGTAATGGGAAAAATTACTTAAGTAAAAAACTTACTTTGGAGTCATATAAAAAGTACTTTTTGACATATGAATGGATTTTATAGGGTGCAGGGGTTTCAACATAATCCGATACATTCCAAATTTTAAATACTTAAACGTTTAGGCTGAGTAAGTGTTTTTCAGTTTTTAAGCTAAAAATATGTATACTTCGAACGGTTGCTAACTTAGTGTACCCTGATATTAGATGGAGCCGGGACCAACATGTGTCCATGTGTCCAGTTTCATTGAAATATCTTAAAAACAAATTTCTACCGTGTACCATACACCAAGTCGTACGCGGCTGCGTATCCGCAAATTAACAGCATAGTCTGTACGTCTTTACTTTTTTGTTTTGTTTTGTTTTGTTTTGTTTTTTGTTTGAAATGAATGCTAGAGTTATGGTAAAGAGCTATTTTTAGATGGAATTCGAAAAGGAAGAGCAGAACACATGTATGGTTTTACAATTTTCAACGCATGTTTCTTTGTTTTACCGAAATTAGTCTTTGCTCAATGCCCTCGCGTGTTAGTGTTAAGAATATAATACAGATTTGTGCAGCGGTTAGCGGTTCTAGGCAGACATGTCTTCATTTGGTGTAAAAGTCTGCTGTTGCCGTATTTGTACTTGTGTCAATTTTGGATTCGCCACTTCTAGAGTGGGGCTACTAAAACTATTCCAACTATTATTAGCCACCGTCTGTGAAGGTTTACTGTTGAAATATGGCACAACAGCAGCGACTGATATAGGTCAGGCGTTAACAAGCTTTCTAACAACAACCGCTTACTGTTTTACCACTACAGCCATATTGTTGATCTGCTATTATTTGTCGGAGAAATCATATCATTTTATACGACAGTCATTATTTGTATGTGCAGAATGCTTTGATGTATGAAAAATATTTGAATACTTTTACTCGACGCTTTGTAGGAAATTCTCTTCAATGTGGTAGCTTGCAGTATGTACTTTAGTGCCGCCAGCTATATGAGTTTTATATGCGTTGTGTGGCTGCATCCGCAGTTTTTAATAAGACCCGGATTTTGGGCATATCCAGCAATGACAGCCGCCTGCGTAAGTTATTTATTTTCTATTGACGACAAAATAACGGTGTTGAAACACACTTTATGTTACAGTATGCGGGATATGTGGCGGGTATTGCTCATGGCATTGATGCTTATTGGGCGTATAAGCATTTCAAGAGATGTACGTGAATATAAATCCAAATAAATAGTTGATCAATCATTTATTTAATCCAATTGTTTAAACATTTCAACATATCAACACAATCATAACAATATAGCTTAAGCATATATACAGTTAAATAAAAGAAAAAATTAACATAATTTGGAAGGAACCAAGGAACTATTAAGGATTGCACCTTTGTGTTATAATCAGACTACACATATATACTTAGCAACTGCTTTAGTCGTTTTTTAGTTCTGCGTTTAATTTTCTAAAAAAAATATGAATAAAATTTAAATTTATAAACAATTTTTAAATTACTTGTAACGACTCACTTAATATTTTTAAAGGCTTGACTAGATTCATAATCGGCTTTAAGCAAAGCAATGCGCACCCAGCGTGGCCTCTCATGTATAGCCTTGTGCATTAAAAACTTCAGACCCAATAATAAATGTTCGAACAGTAAAAATGATATGCCCGGCATCGAAGGGATGATATTTATAAAGTAACTTCTAAATAATTTCAACGAGAAAAAAAGTAAGAAAACTAAATTTGGCTTGGGCCAAATCTTAAAGACCGTCCACATCTGTACACAAATTAACTTGCAAGTCGAGCTTAACACAGAAAGTTTTTTTTTAGAGATTGTCAACATGTCTGTTATCCGACCGCGCCCATTTTTGACACATCCATGAATGGACTAATTATCTATTTTAAAAAGCGATAGTCTGTCCAATGTTTTAGCTCAATATCTCAAAATTTACGACCGTGAGAGTGCCAACGGACGGTTTTACGGACATACACGACTAAAACGACTCAGTTTTTATTGTTAATCCTTCTGAGTGTTTCAAATGGAATGACAATACCAAAAACCACATCAAATACAAGTTTAAAAAAAAGCTATGTAGGCGTATGACACGACCGGGCGGAAAGACAGACTTGGCAAGATTGATTCGGTGTTTGATGCTGATTTAGAATTTGTGTGTGTGAGGTCTTCGCTTGAATAAATTATAAAAAATAATAAAAGTCTTACTTAACATTTGGTTGCAGGTACAAGATTCCACAGTTACTTAATATTCCCAAAACCGATAGCAATTCAAAGGCTGACTGCCAGGCGCCAATATTTTTTGTGCGACGTGCAAAAGGTCGCTTAAAAATATAGCACAGCTAATAAAAACAATAATATTTTAATTTGAAATTGACGCAACCGCCTTTTGCAAATTCAAGTAGTAAAAAACAAATGGTTTACCTTGTATAAATCAAGGTGCATGGCAAAGATGTTATTGGCTAAGGCACCCAATGCCGCAAATGGCGCAACCGCTGAAAACAACACCACATAGCCGAATTGAATACACATTTGCATGTAATCCTCGTACGTGGAGAAATATTGATCCAAACCGCTCTCATAAAAACATTGTTCATAGCGTTCCACATCAATCGCCTTCTTCAACTTGTCTGGGTCGATGGCTTTGTGCACGTATGCAATGTATTTCTGCCTTACTACAGCTACCAATGGTAAGCCGATCTCTTGTACAATGCAAGCAATCTAAAAATATCACATGTCAGATGAACAAAACTGAACAGAGTGGTGGTAAATATAAGCAAGTACCTGAAATATAAACAGTTGTACCATTAATTGATATTTCAGTTGTTTAATGTCCTGTAATATAAACGCAATATAAAACAGCGAAAAGAAATTATTGACAATTTCAAAAATAATTAATTTATTAACACGATGACGATCGTACTGCGAGCGTGTACGGTGGTTTTCCAAATCTGTTAATACCGTGGCCAATTTCTCGTATGCCCACGAGAAAATCGATATTAGTACCGATTGGACAATACACGGGATATACAATAGCCAAGAATCAGGACCGAAATCGGTCAGAAACTCGCCTTCAATTTGAAACTGGTAGAGAGCGAAATAGGCAGCTGCTATTATGCATAAAAACACAACCGGATATGATAAGCAGTACATTTGCAAATATGTGTAACGCATTGGATATTGGAGGGTGAGTTTGCCAGTAATGGAATCTGTTGCCAAAGCACCCTTGTAAGCACTACGTGGTTTATCTAAGCTGGTCATTTCAATAGTACCCCAACGATAAGAATAGCCGGCACACTTACGTTTCCACAATTCCAAAAAAACCTACAAGTGTACAATTATATACTTTTACATCATTTACAAATACAATATAAATATACCGTAGTCCAAATAACGTAAAAACTGCACACAATAGACAAATTTAACGAGAACCAGTATTGCAAGAAGCCGAAAATTGCTGGATAAACCAAAGCTGCGGTGTAGAATTGTACGAAACCAAAATATAAACCAATGCTAGAACCAAAATAGTTGCGTATTTTTTCAATGGGCAATCCACAACGTCGCCAATTAATTGTAATTTTCTCCAGGTATTCCTAAACACGTTGCAACAAATATTTACTTTCTAATATAAAGGGATTAAAATTTATGATGGGGGCTTACAACGTCGTGCAATGGAAAGAAATCTTCAATTACACCACTTCTAATATATGATAATAAGGCCGGTTTGATTGCATCTTTAATAAGGATGGGTGCTTCACAGTAGCGGACTATATCATGTTTGGTCATACCGGACAGTAGATAATCTCCAACAGAATAGTAATTAAATTTTTGCATGCTTCCAGTAATTGTTTCTTTTACCAGCTCTGATTCATCGGCAAAGCGCAATAATGTGTCTGTCGATGCGGTGAGATATAAGTACTTTTCATTTTTACTAAATACAAATAATAAAAAATGAAAAAACAAATTCAAACATGTTCTTCAATATATAATAAAATGTACCTTATAACCTCTAAAGTTGTATTAACACTCAGTTCCTGCACAATTTTTTCTACATCATGACATTGTTGCAATTTAACCTTTTCACCAAACACAATAACCACATATGTCTAATCTTTGCACAAAGAAATGTCCCATATATATATATATAAATAAAATGTTTATTCTATAATTAATTTTCATGTATCAAAATTATCACCTTAAATGAATGGTCATAACGGTTAGTGATGTTTTCTTCTTTTTTAACTTTACCACGTTGCCGTCTATACAATTGGTTCTTGATTATGTTTTGCGGTCTATTGGTGAACAATGAAAGTAAGCCTATTTAATATATGCAAAGTTTTTTATTCATATTTATAATAAAAAAATTGAAAATAATAATCCATACCCTTTTCAGACATTCTTTCACTCTTGGTTTGCTCTCAGATATAAGTGTATTCATAAGTGTTTGGCTCTTGTCCATAAAAAATAGATAAGAAAGAAAACGTTTAAAAAAATTAAAAACAAAACCACAACACAAATAATTACAAAAATACTAATTTTATAAAAAAAAAAAAGAAATATATTAAAACTGGGTCATTATTTCTGCTATAAAAATGCATACTTAATCCCCGTTTAAGGAAATAGACAGAATGCATGCATGATGTAAAATGGCTCCTTTAAACCAGCCAAGCTACTGTACGGACCATTCGAAATGTTAAGTAAGCCTTATTGTAAATACAGTTGGGATCCCCTTGTCAACATAAAAACCTTTATAATCAAAATCAAAAATTTATATTCTATGAACAAAATTACTCATTTATATTATTTATAAAATACTAGTATTTGTTGTTTAGTTGTTATTTTTATGAAAGTTATGCAAACAAAAAAATAATTATTTTCAACGCTAGAAACTATCTCAGCTCTAAACATAACTGCTTATTAATTAATGATTAAAACAGGGATGCTATAAGAATTTGAAAATTCAAATAATCTGCTATGGATAGTAGTGCTGCCACTAGTTCTAATAAGTACACGACAAAAAAAAGGTTTTTCTTTATCGAAAGTTAAAACAAAGGCCTCTCGAAAAACAAACACTATTTTTCAACACTCGTAATTTGCCAAATTATTTGTTCAGTATCAGAGAACTTTTACGACAATTTTTACGCTTTTGACTTATGACAGGACTATATAATTAAGTGGAGGTGTTTGTGTAAACCTGGTAGTTTACGCATCAAAGAAAAAAATTGTATCAATATATCTGCCAAGTTTAAAATCGATATTTGAATTTTTGCGACGAGGATTATGTTGACAACAGACATTCAAATAGTTATGGCTAAAACGATTTAGAATCTCATGCTCATCGCAGTTCACAACAGATTATACCAATGCCGCTATAGAACTTATTCATTACAAGCCGAAACTCACCGCGAAGCAAGGACCGGACCGGAGAACTTTTGTCTCGAGCACATCTAAAATGCTCCTGTCTTCAGCGCTTTGGAGAAGTACAGGAATAGAAATTAAGCTGGATGTTACATGTGTTTTTGCAAAGTGAGTATACCGCCTACCTCAATGTATGTAATACATAGATTGAGAGGAGACGTTAATTAACGTTTGGTTGAAGCCACACACACACACACACGCACACGTTTCTAAATAAAGCAAAGTGTATGATTCTATTGAAAACTACTTTTATGAAAATATATAATAAATGTACGATTTTAGGTCGTTCATCTAACTCCATCCAAAGTAGAATTTCATGTAAATCGTGTAAAAAACTGATTATTTTTGATTGGGGAAAAACCTGATGTTCTGCCTTAAGGCTCTTTGAAACTGGCATACTTAATAATAGCAATGCATCGTGAGCGAAGTGAGTGTAAGATTTGAATTCTCCCGCAGTCAGTCTTACCGATGAGCTATATAAAGAGGCTGCTTGTAGTGGGAATAACCACAGTCAACTTATTGATCTTGCATTGATTACGAGGATGATAACCACAAAGTTAGTGTGTCTGGCCATAGTCTGTAGCGTTGTGGCACTTTGCCAAGCTTCAGAGGAAAGAGTTTGTAAGTGTAGCGAAATTCAATTTCTGAAAACTGGTTTAACGTCATAGATAATTGTGATCACCGTTTAGATCGTATGTGTGTACCACAGAAGTATTATGAGGATTGTAAAATACTTTTGAAAGATCCCTCTGAGGCTGGCATTAATATGGAATGTATAGCTGGCAGAGATCGTATTGATTGTTTGGATTTGATTAATGAACGCAAGGCCGATGTATTAGCTACTGATCCGGAGGATATGTATGTGGCTTATCATACCAAAAACGAAGACTACAAAGTGATCTCCGAAATCAGAACTCAAGCGGACAAAGATGGTTAGTTTGCTTATGAAAATTTCCATTGATTCGTTTCTAATCATAAATCAATTACGTTTTAGCTGAATTCCGGTACGAGGGTATTATATTGGTGAAGAAAAACTCCAACATTCATGCTTTAAAGGATTTGCGTGGTGCCAAATCTTGTCATACAGGTTTTGGTCGCAATGTCGGCTATAAGGTAAATGGCACAAGTATAAATATTATAGTCGATTAACACCGACTTTTGTACTCTACACCACACCACTTGGCTCTACATGTCACTTCGTAAATAGTATGAAAGGAAAAATTTTTTGTGAATTTTTGTCGTAGAAGCACTTATTGCAAGTTACGACCTTGGGGACCCATCCATCCACAACTTAAAAAATCTATACTTGACGCAGATTTCCAGACTATGAGACGCAATTAGGCCAAGTATTTCCTCCACATATGCCATCCCATCATCAAATGTATGCGGGGGTATGTGCCACGTTGACCAAATATATATATTTTGGAACAGCATTGAATACGGAGTCAATCTAATCATGTCTGCCTATCCGTGTTTTCTATAGCAATTACTTTCCTGAATATCGATTATCGGTAAAACGTCAAACCCACCCAATGCAACAAAACCTAAATAAGCAGCAACTCCTTAAAAAAATTGTCCTTTCTAATATAAAGAATTATACAGAAGTTTTATTGACATATATACACTCCTCGGGTAGCTTTCCTATGTCGATGCTGATTATTCAAGTTTTGACCTCAGCCAAGTACAGTTTCTTTACTTGTCTTTAATTGATTTTTAAACGTAGATTCCTGTCACAAAATTGAAGAATGCTCACATACTTAAAGTATCTATGAATCCCGAAGTAACTGCCACTGAACGGGAACTGAAGGCATTAAGTGAATTCTTTTCAGAGTCTTGCTTAGTGGGCAAGTACTCACCTCACGCGGACACCAATCGTTTATTGAGTAAGTCTTCTGTACGTTCGTATAGATATGCAAATAAAAACCCTACTATGTGTTGCAGAAGAAAAATATAAAAATTTGTGCGCGTTGTGTGAGAAGCCTGAACAATGTGACTACCCTGACATTTTTTCGGGTTATGATGGAGCTATTCGGTGCTTAGATAAGGGCAAAGGTGAAGTCGCCTTCACCAAAGTCCAGTTTATTAAGAAATACTTTGGTGTAAGTGAGATGTTCAGTATTCAATAATTGCAACTTGAAATTACATTGTCATTCGATGTCCTCCAATTAGATGATGCCGGGTGTGCCAGCAGAAGGTGACCCTGATCAATTCGAATATTTGTGTGAAGACGGTAGTAGACGCCCCGTCACGGGTCCCGCTTGCTCTTGGGCACAACGGCCTTGGACTGGTTATATTTCAAACAGTGATGCTGTTGAGGGTGAAGCAAACTTACACTCGCTACAGCAACGTTTAGAGGCATTTTTCGAAAATGGCCTGCACGCTGAAAACAAAGATGTTGCAAAACACTTGTTAATCAACGAAGATGCTGTGTACCACAGCAAGGCTGCCGCCGTTGATCCCAAAGTATACTTAGAACGGGCCGGTTATAGGGATGTTATTGAACGTGACGGCAGTGCGATCCGCAAAATGAAATTTTGTACTCAAAACGACGTCGAATACCAGAAGTGTAATACGATGCGTCGTGCAGCGTATTCGCGAGACATTCGTCCCGAATTGGAATGCGTTCAGGAAAGAGATTGCACTCTTGCAGTTAAAGAGAGAAAAGCTGATTTGGTAGTTGTTCATGCCAACAACTATAAGAGTGCTCGCATCGATAAACTGAAACCCATCGTATATGAGAGTTATGGAGAATCCAACGTATATGTAGCAGTCGTTGAACCCACGCTAACACAAGACGACTTGCATTCCAAACCCTTGTAAGTAATTATTTTTAATATGTTTTGTAGCATTGCTTAGCTAATTGAACTATTGCCAATTCCAGACACTATGATCCTCAAAATATAAGGGCTGTACAAGCTGCCGCATATTTGAATAAATTACGAGGCTTCAGTCCCTGTGAAATAGCTTCTTCTGCCAAACAAGATATTGTGATCGTTAATGCAGAAGATTTAGAACAATGGCACAATAAAGAATTACTTTGTCCCAATTTGGAAAAGAAACCGGTGTCTGAGTGGCACAGTTGCAATTTCGAAACCAATCTACCGGCAGCCGTTTTTATACGCGAAAATATGTCTGATGTGGAACAAGAAACCATTAAACATTTATTTGTTTCTTTATCTCAGAAATTTGGTCACAATGGCGCCCTCGAAGATGTATTTACTCTATTCGGTAAATACAATTCAGAAGCGAAAGATGTTCTTTTCGATGACGACGCCGTCCAATTTGTAACCGAATTGCTCAACGAAAATACCAAGGAAGACATCTACTATAGTTTACAATGTTAGATCTAAATATAATGATTCAGAAAACTATAGTTTTTTCGTGTACCCACATAAGTAAGGTTTACTAATCTAGGCAAACATGTTTATAAATATATGGTATATAGAAAACGTAAAAATTTTTTGGAAAAAAGTGTTTTTCAAACCGATTCTACATTATTTCGATTTCAATGTTAATCAAACACTGTAAAAATGGCTGAAATGATAAAGCGGAATACACCTTCTCCAGAATTGAAGGCTCTGATACCTGTTTTCTATCCTGCCAATTTTACGGAATACCTACAAATTGTGTGGTTTGTTAAAACACTTCAAGTCCTCCTCTCTGATAGTAATTTTTTGTCTTTTGTAGTCTTTGTGTTGAATATGAGTTTGAACTAAGCACGTGTGTGCAAGTCTTAAGCTGGTCTCTAACAAAATTATAGCTCGAATTAATTTTTATCTGTGTCCCACAAAACGCCCTTTTTTGCAAAAATCTAAAATTTTAGGTTATAGCTAAAGCAAATAGTACTCATTTCGCACTGCAGCGTTGCTACATTTGCAGTAAAATCATGCCAACGGTATGCATTCAATTTATTGAACAACTGATCATTTTTTTAAACTACTACAATGATGCCATTTTGTTAGACTTCTATTTGAAAATAGTGTGAAGCACTGATGCACGATGTTCTCACTTACACTAATTACTACATCTGCTACATCGGCATGCGGGTAAATAACTGATTTTCCAAAACTTGGCAATACTAATGAATAATACATATAACACATGGTGGCAATAACACATCAACCTTTTATTGTGATGCAATTGATTTTTATTTTTGAAGAGGAAATGCATATTTATCCAAAGTGAAAGCGATCTATTAAAATAAAATTTAATCAAAATGAAGAAAAAGTTATTTAGCTACTAACCCAATTACATCAATTTGTTACAATTGATCAACAAATTAAAATAAACAAGAAAGTGTGTGCGTGCGCTTGCGTTAGGACCGGTACATTATTAATATTTCCTGAATTGTTTTTTAATAACCTGCGTTGAATATGTATTCTATCATGCTGAATCTCCAGACATACATGCAGTGAGAATTTGGAACTAATAAAACTAAAAAATGTTAAAAAGTTTAGTGCCTGCAAAATGGTCAGATGTACGCTTACTGCCTGTTGGTGTATCTACTACCCAAAAGGTAATAAACATTAAAGGCCAAAGTCAGAGAAAATCTGTTACACGCTGTTACACACTGAGTACAGAGTCCAATGTTTGTCTTTGTATTAAATAAAATATTGTTAAGTAAGCATTATTGATGTAATACGTGTAGACATAAATTATGTATGGTATATACGTGTTTATCAAACATTTTTTCGATAGCTGTCCGTATGAAATAATTCATGAGTTATGATTGATGCAAAATTATTATTTCCAGGTGGTGATTATGTCTATTGCAGCCGGTGTAGCGTTACTGGGTGTTATGTCCAGATACTTACGCCGTCGAAAACCACCGCGTCCTTCACGCAGGCCGCGCAAGTATACGGGTCGACGTGCTCGTAATAGTATGCGCAGTCCAAACGATATGATTTCTATAGCAGGGTCTAAAGCTTCCGCCCGTTCAGGCAGTCCTGTAGGATCCACTATCGCCCACTCACAATCAGACCGTATGTCTATGGCCAGCAGTTCAATTGGAGCAGGTGCTTTAGTTACCGTCAATCAGAGTCAAAGCGGTGTTATTACCACACAATTGACCGCCCAACAACTGGGTGTTATGGGCATGGAAGCTTTAGATACAGTTATAAATTTCTGGGAGGATGCTTTGGCAGCACACTACTCCCCGGGCGGGGTGCCAGCTTTACTTACAACAGCCGAAGAATCGGAATTCTGCCGAGAAATACAAAATCTACTTGACATGGCGTACACTCTTCAGGAACAGAGTGAATTATTATTCCTGGATCAGCGATCCGTTTTGTTTCGAGATGAACCCTCTATTGAGGAGACCGAAGAAGACAATGTGGCCGGTGCTCTTGAAGATGTACCTGAAACGGAAAAACGATCTCGTCACTCCACATCCATTAGTCGAACCGGATCAGATCCAAATTTTGATTCAGCTGAAAGTTTCGCTTCAGCTCTCGACCAAGTAGCTGATTTGAGAGAATTTGAGGGCTTCACAGAATCTGAATACGACGAATATCCATTATTTCAAATGGCTTTAGTGCAACACGAAGAGTCATCCATAACGTGTCGCATTCCTCGTACCGAACTAGTCAACTGTTCAAATGATACCGAATACCTGGTTAAATTGCACTGTATACGTTTAGCTTTTCAATTTTTGTTTAATGTAAATCTCGCATAATTTTCCCACCTCGCACTGTGTATAATGTGTTGTTTTGTAATCATTGTAGGATGCTTCATTTGGTCAATGGGTTATCGATACTGGGCGACAAATTTTAACAGATCTGTTATGTTTGGGCGATAAAGACACCAAGGAATTTTTAGTCGGCTACGAAGATATGATTAGTTATGTACAAAATCCTGCCAACTGGGATGACATACAAAAGGAGTTGGAGGCGCGCAATGTTAAAGTGATGACGTTCTACGATATTTGTCTGGATTTTATAATATTGGATTCATTCCGTGATTTAGACGCTCCACCGGCTAGTGTTATTGCCGTCGTCCAGAATCGCTTTCTATCTAACGGCTTTAAAGAAACGGTATTTCCCTCTTTCTATTTCCTTTCCTCCTACTCATCATTATTTTTGTGCTATTCTATCCCAAAGGCTTTAACAACAGCTGTGTGGTCGGTTTTAAAGGCAAAAAAACGCATGCTCAAATGCCCCGATGGCTTCATGTCACATTTTTATGTTATATCCGAACAAATTTCACCATTAATGGCCTGGGGCTTCTTTGGGCCCGATGAGAACTTGAAAGATGTTTGTCATTATTTCAGAGATGAATTATTGGGATTTCTTGTTGATATCTTTAATTTTCAAAAGAGTCGGTACACCACCTTGGAAGAGTTCGCTGAAGACATTTACAACCACATGAAGGCTAGAGTTAATAATATTAGTGTTAAATTTAGTCAATAGTAGTTAAATAATGAACAACGAACTTCCATTTGTTATATTTTTAAAGCATTTTTTACTATATATATAAAATAATTGACAATTCCATCATCATCAACAACTGAACATTAAAAACTAATTATGTCGTAAACTAAATATTTTTTTTATACGTAATGAATGAAATAACTGTTTTGCAATAGATATCTTTGGTACGAATGCAAGTAGCAAGAACTGATCCAGGACTTGCAAACAAGCTGGTGCTAAATAGTGTTAAATATTACTTGAATCACATTGTTCCATAATTTAGATAAAATTTGGTTCTCTTTTTTAGTAACACCACTAATTTCAGCACAAAATATGTTGACAAATATTATAATTTTATAATTCATGTATGTAAGAATAACTAGCTATTATTGATGACAAATTCAAATACAACTTTATTAGAATTAATTGAAAAACAATTAATACAATATAATAATTCACAATTAGAGCACATGGTCATATACATACTTTATAATAAGAAACGAAGTTTAATACCCTACACCAGAGTTCCACAATTGACGCTATAATTAGTTGAGTTGAATTAGTAAGCGGTGCTTTGTCAAATCAAAAGTCAACTACTAAGCCAATGAACTATTCTTTTAAATATAATAAGAATTAAGCATTTCCTCCATATAAAACCTTTTTTACATACAGTGGAGAAGAGTACTAAAAATTTTCCCATTTTAAACAATTTTCAGTAGTGCAAGCCTTTGGGTCGGGAACTGTTGAAAAACTGTTGAAACATTGCGCACAAATTACATCGATAAACAACAAACAGACGGACATTTTTAAAACGATTCATATTTTGATTTTGAGCCAATCGCTATAATTGATATTGGAACTTGGTATACCGCTTACAACATGTGGCGTAGAGGAAAAAAATTTCTTATAATTGTGAAAATAACTTAAAACTCCAACAATGAAAAAAAAATCATATATTTTGTGGTAATAAATAAAAAAAACTGAATTTGGCTTAGGCCGAATCTTAAATACTCTTCACATGTATTTACACACAGTAGTGGGTTTATTATGTAACCGCTTGCTAATCGAGTTTTTACACTGAGTACGGTTTTTTCTCAACTGTGAGCATTCCTGTTATTCAAAAGCACTCATTTTAAGCACATCGATAAACCGCGTAATTATAAAAATTTTTACAACATTTCTACAGCATACAAATTTTGTAGCAGTTAAATAGATTTTTGTCGATTATTGGCAAGAATCTGGACAAAACTTCATCTCAATATATCAAAATTGAGCACTGCGAGTGCAAACAACAGACGGACACAGGGACATACATGTCTCAGTTTTTGATGTTTTTGAAGAATATATACACTTTGTAGGGTGTCTTTAGACCCGACAAATTGTACATGCAGATGTCCCCAAATGATGTAAAGGATGTAAAGTCTTTAGTTTGTAGCAGCAGGGTCCCTCTGGAATATGTGTGGACGGTAAATGCGACAAAAGGCAATAACTGCGCGTGCGTATACTGCATAGCCTTGCAATACGACAATAGTGCCACCTAGAATGACTATAATATTCATAATGGGTAAGGAGGCGTCCAAATTCTTTAATTCGTGATCAAAATATGTATAATAATAAACGCCGTAAACATACTCCTCTAAGTATGGCGCGTAATACACGGTACGTGTCTTTACCAAATAATACAGCGACGGCCCAATAGTGCAAACGTTCTGGAATTATAAAAATTATCGAAATTTTCGATAACATTAATATGAATGCTATTTGCAATTGCATGCTGCATACTTACATGAAAGCGAAGAAACGTATGCGTTAAGGTATTCCTTGAATTGAAAAGGAACGTTGCCACGCCCGAAAATAAACAAGTAAACGCCAAGGCAGCAGTTACTGCTGTGTGGTAAAAGACATTCATCTCCTGTCCTAATTCAAACGTATCGACCAACAGGAGCACATTTTTAAGGGCCAGACCCTGAAATTGGATGGATTGGATACAATGTGAAAGCATGCACACATACACATATATGTATAAAAAAATGCTTACGCCAACGATCAGGTGCAGCAAACCTATGCACTCCTTGCGACTTAAACAAATGATGCGCATGTTTTTTTTTTTTTTCTTCAATTATTAAAATTCGTCCAAAAGTTTTCAAACGAATGCTATAACCTTTCTTGTCTATTTGAAAAAGCAAACAAAACGCTTTTCCTCTTTCAACAATAAACACATACGCACGTACACACGTACACGCGTACACACGTACATGCACATGCAGTCGTATTTAAGTGATGAGAGTATACTTGGTTTGTTCTTCCGTTTGCAACACCCAGAAGGAGGCGTCACGGACCCTACAAAGTATATATATTCTTGATCAACATCAAAAACTGAGTCGATTTGGACATGAATGTCCGTGTGTCTGTCTGTTGTTGGCATTCTTACGGGCGTAAATTTTGAGATATTGAGGTGAAATTTTGTACAGACACTTTTAGCTTTTGCACGCAGATCGCTATTTATAATGGGCAAAATAGATCAATGGCCACGCCCACAATAGACAAAAACCTATTTAACTGGCACAAAAAATAAGCTATTAACTTGAAATTTGGTACATATATCTATAAATATTAGCTTCATTAATATGCAAAAAAGTGGGCATATTCGGATTAGAGACACGCCCATGATTAATAAAAAGCTTTATATCTGCCACAAAAGTTGACCTAGGAACTTGAAATTTGGTACACATATACATAGTTATCCCATACACTGATGTACCAAAAATGGGCGTGGTCGGATAACAGACGCGCCCACAATTTACAAAAAACCATATTTACTATAAAACTAGACTTTCAAGCTGATACATAAGACATTAGGGCGCAATATATATATATATATATATTTGCCACGCCCACTAGGATATTTAAGATTTGGCCTAAGCTAAATTTAGTTTTGTTACTTGTTTTTTTTTTTTTTATCGATTCTCAGATGTTTTATCAGGGTAGTGTTTGCTTAAAGGCCGAACTTGGCCGAACAATGATGTACCGTAAATAAAAAATGTGGTAATGGAATGCATAACGTTACTTTACGACCCGTAAGGGAAAAGTCTCCAGCTAAGAACATCGAACATATCGACTCTGTAGCTTTCTCTTTGCGAGTGTGGCGGATTTTTTCCAGCAAACTACCTAAATGGACATAGCTACGATAACTTGGAATTTGATTCGGTCCAACATTATAACACTGTTTAGGGACACATCACCAAGATGGAGGGCGTAAAAAGCTACCTTGTACTTTTCAGTTCTTGCATCGTAAACAGGGCCAAACAAAGGGTTGCTTACAAGACACGGACGGGCAGACATATGTATGATACAAGTGTATAAAGTACCGGAGATGGAGTGTTGAAATGACCCGATCTATTTAGTATAACTCAAAATGTGTACTAAATACATTTATATTTAAATAGAAGGATAGGAGAAAAAAAAAACGAAACTTTGCAGAGCCTGCTTTGTTTGTGAAATCGAGAACAATGGAGAACAAGTAAAGAAACAATATTTGGCTTTGGCTGAATACGAGATTGTCACGCTACTTGTGGGCGTGGTGGGCTTGCAATAGCATCCTTTTAACAACTATTGCAGTATTCCGTACGTATTACATTTTTCCTTAACAGACGACACTTGCTTCATCTAATTTGTGGAAAATACTTTCGCGCACGTTACTCGATTCCATTCGATTGCCCGATACGTTGTTGGATAAAGTAAATAATATGGATGCATTTTATGGTATTGTTAACATTTATTTATTTATTATTATATTTGATATACATGAAAGGCTTCTAAGCCAGCATTTTGGCCACTGCATTTGCAATCCGACCATAAACTAAGTAACCTTGAACCAATATAACCAGAAGGCTTAAAGACGCTACGGCGCGCAGCAATGGTAAATTTAGCTTGACGTTATCATACGCATCTCCAATATCGATCGGTGCCCAGTATATGTGAATAAGTCTGTGCCATTTCGGATAGTAAAAATTGTAACTCTGATAGGCCCATATCACCAAAATAGTCAAAGTTATGGCATTCTAAAAAAACATGATTTAATGAAATTGTTCAAATTCAAGAAAAGTAAAGTAAATGTGTGTGTGTATACAGTTGACATGTGATTCAATTGGCCGGTAATGTATTAACCGAACTCTTCTTCATTTATTAAGCGAAAATGCTTTAATAAGGATTCGGTAAAGGCAAGCTATACCTGGCTGAAACCACATATTCATTAATCTCCATCTCGGAATACTTTGTACTTTACACACAACAACAGATGACGCGACACATCTCTTATTGATTTCATCCCCTTTGAAAAAGAACCGTTAACATCTAAGAGAAAGTTTTAGATGATTTTTCTAGAAAATTTGCTTACAAATACATACATACATAGGCGAGGGGGGACGTGTTTTCAATGATTCTGATCAAATAAATGTATACCTTAGGCACGTTTAAACATGTTTACTTACATGAGCACGATAAAATGTTCGCGACAAGGAATTCCTAGATTCGAAGAGTAATAGTATTATTGCAGTCATATATCCATAAGAAGCTAATCCGGCCAAGAGTGCTTGATGGTAGAAGAGCGGTTGCTGATGCAACAAATAAAAGATATTTAGCAGATGAATTATATACACTGCCAAACTCTAAAATGAAATTCAACACGAAAACATTTTAACCACTGATGCGTGCACATCTTGGATACGCGTTCTTACCGCCATAACAATCAGGACAACAGCTAAACATTGTCGACGACCACAGCATACCAAACGCATAGTGCTTAATTTATTTTATTATAATTTGAACGAACTTAACATGAAGAGATGTGCCGACGAACTAATCAGAATTTTCACGCGTGGTTACAAGAAAGCGTTGAAATTTGAACACAATTGCAATGCGTTTCACAACCGGCCTACTTAGATTTTTCGAAGAGCATTTCTTGCAAATGAATTTATAGTACAGTGTGTGTGAGATAACAAATACAACAAGTACAACAAATACAATACAAAAGGGCTATAGTAGGTTTTTGCCAAATCTAGAAACCGACATGATCTCCTTTGATACATTTTTCACAATTTCGTTTAATACGTGAAAAGGTGCTCCATATATAATGAATATGAATAAATGTCTAATAATTAGATACACGAAAGGATTGATGGGCTAAATCGACACAGTTTTTATACCCTCCACCTTAGTGTTTTTCCGGCATTTTAGTTTTTGCACGCAGATCGCTATTTCAAATGGGAAAAATCGGTCAAGAGGCACGCCCACAATCAACAAAAATCTATATATCTGCCATAAAAAATGGTCAATGAAGTTGAAATTTGGTATACGTATCTATAGTTATCCTATCCATCGATATGCCGAAAAAGGGTGTGGTCGGTTAACAAACGCGCCCACAACAGATATAAATCCTTATACCTGCCACAAAAATTAACCTATGAACTTGAAATTTGGTGCACATGTTTATGGTTATCCCATCCATCGATGTATGAAAAATGAGCTTGCTGAGATAACTGACACTCCCACAATTTACAAAAAACCATATTCACCATAAAACTAGACTTGCAAGCTGATACGTAATACTTACCCTATTAGAGGGTAAGCTACATATATATATTTGCCAAACCCATCGCTATGGATTTGGAGGGTATTTAAGATTTGGTTTAAGCCAAATTTTGTTTTCTTACTTGTTAATACTGAGCAACAAAAACAACATAGCTTTCAGGGGGCGGGTGGGTACAAAAGTTGGAAAAAAAAAAACCAAAGGAACCCCCATAGCATAATTATGATGGGTATAAAAACGAAATGTGGCTTAAGTCAAATTTCAAATACAGCCATATCTTCATTCAAACAATGGCCGTGTCAGGTAACGTATTGCACCCTATAATAATGTATGCATACGGTATCAACTTGCAAGTTTAATTTTACGCCAAATATAGTTTTTCGTAAATTGTGGACCATGCCCACTTTTTGACAAATCGATGAACGGGGTAGTACTGAACATCACAACTTCAACTTTAAAGCTCAATTTTTGTGAAACATAGATTGATATTTTTTGTTAATTGTAGGCGTGCAACCTGAACGATTTTCCCAAATTTTTGATACCCCATATGCAACTGCAGCGAGTTTGGCATATCTATCTTTATAATCTTATAATGGACTCGCTCTGAAACGGAGTATTGGTGTCTTCGTCCGAGGATCACGGGGCAACAGTAAAAATGCTAAGATGAATATTTAAATAAGATCCCTAGGCAGGATTCAGGAATCACACAAATGTCGTAGCAAATAATATAAAACGGGACACCAGCCAGTGGGTGATAGGCTACCCGAACTGGTAGACCCTTAGGGATCGACAGTCCAACCAGAGACTATCTGGTACCGCGGGGTACTGGAGCCCCAAGAACAGATGATTCTTGCCAATACGCACTTTTGGGTAGGCCCGCTTGTGGGATGCGCTGGTCCGTACAACTAAACTAATTATAGCATAATTCGTTTAACTAATTGTCGCATATACACGCCTACAGCATTTCCACTTGTTTAATTTTAGATATTTAACGCTTTATAAACGTTGGCGTATCCTACCTTAAACACATCTTAATGTTAGATTTTCAAGTAAAAATCATCACCAACGAAGGTGTCCTAAAAATTATGTTGAGACTATATTATGAGTAAAGTGCGTTCCTACAAAAACATTAAATTCACAGCTGGTGCTCTCAAGGAACACCATTTGCGATTGAAAATTCAAACAGCATCAATCTGTAGAATTGTAGACAATTATAAAATGTTGTTATTTTAATCGATGCTTGTAAAGATTACATATAAAATACAATAATTTATAAAGTTTAGTTTCTTAACGCAATAGACTGTATATCGTTTTTATAACGCCTTGTGGTCATAAACGCATTGTATATAGAATTCTTGCAGAAAACTGAAGTCCCCGACAAATGCTTGCATTTCAAAATGTGTTGTACCCAAATCCACATACGCACATAACGACCAATTCATGTAATAGAGAGACATTCAAGTAATGGATTTAAATGCCACGATACGAGCGATGAGCCAAAAATGCACTTATAAAATATAAAACGCTGTTTATCAAACCCATAACACCGGCTGCCATGTAAGCGTCGTACTGTTTCGTACCCCTTGAATGACGATCAGTCAATTCGATTATAAGATTTATGGAGGCAGCCAATAACAAAATCGCAGCAACGCTATGATAAATCAATTCCTGTCAAGCATAATAAGAAAACCAGTGCATGTGAAATCTTTCAGAGATGCTTGCTAAAATACTTACATAAATCGTCTTAGATATTATGCCGCCAGTGCTTAAAGATGTGAGGCATGCGAGCAATAGACAAAATGTACCAATCATAAAGGTGACCGACATCATGAAACAAAATAGTTCCGCTGAACCCGCATACCAATACGTGCCGTGTCTTTGATAGTATCCAAATATTCCAGTCATAACAGCACCGATTAACTATAATAAATACAAATCCGTGTAAGGACATTTTTATTTTCAACCTGGACCACATGGGGCAAGGGGTATATTGAGTTTCCGAAAGAAACCCAATTGAAAATGGACTCAATTGGTGAAGAAGAGCTAATTGGCTGTGCCATATTTGGATCCGATCGGACCACTTTCAGAACCCATTTCCATCGGACAATACTTCACAAAGTAATTTAAATGCCAATGCCTCGCTGATTACTGATAAAACTAATCATATAACACAATTTGTGGAACCCAGTGGTGTAGGGTATTACTATAGGTTATACTATAACCATTTCACTTGTGTATACCCTACAAAACATGTAGAGAGGATATATTGGGTTTGTATAGACGTTTGTACGGAATATAATCGTCGACCTTGACCGACTACAACTTCTTAAAGTGCCACACTTTATATTATAAGGTAAACAGATTAAAAAAACGCTTACTAGTTCAAACAGTTTTAGAATGCCGGGTAACGTTTTCATATAACCGGTATTTAAAACAATGTATGACGTATTCGTTGTGCTGGTGGTGGTGCGTGTTATAGTCACTGAATGGGACATCTTGGATCGATTCTTGCTATATTACGTATACACTCTGGTAAATGAATTCTTAAAGAAAAACAAAAAAAATAATTTTATGAAAATAAAGTAAATGAATATGAACAAGTAAGAAAACTAAATTTGGCTTAAACCAAATCTTAAATATCCTTCATATCCACAACGGTGGGCGTGGCAAATTTATATACATTGCGCCCTCTAATAGTGCATGTCTTACGTATCAGTTCGGAAATCTAGTTTTGTGATGAATATGGTTTTTTGTAAATTGTGGGCGTATCTGTTATCTTACCAAGCTCATTTTTCATACATCGATGGATGGGATAACCATAAACATGTGTACCAAATTTCAAGTTCATAGGTCAATTTTTGTAGCAGATATATAGATTTTTGTTGATTGTGGGCGTGTTTGTTAACCGACCACGCCCATTTTTGGCACATCGATGGACAAGTTAATTGTAAATATCTATACTAAATTTCAACTTCATAGGCCATTTTTTGTGGCAGATAAATACATTTTTTTTTATTGTGGGCGTGGATCTTGACGAATTTTGCCCATTTTAAATTGGGATCTGCGTGCAAAAAACTAAAAATGTCTGTACAAAATTTCACTTCAATATCTCAAAATGTACGCTCGTGAGAATGTCAACAACAGACGGACACACGGACATACATTTCTAAATCGACTCAGTTTTTGACGCTGATCAAGAATCTATATACTTTGTAAAGTCTATGACGCCTTCTTCTGAATGTTGCAAACGAAAGAACAAACTTAGTATACCTTCATCACTAGGGTGGAGGGTCTTATTATCACATGGATAGATATACAAATTCGTGTATCTGCTACATTCCTTATATCCTTTAATTGATTGCCACACAACATTTGCATTTATTTCAATGTGCTTGGTGGAGCCACTAGTGCTTTCCACTTCTACCTATTTATGGAAGTATACTAAGTCTGTAACACCTGAAACAAGGCTTCAAAAACAACAAATTTTAAATCAATTTAGCCGTGTCCGTCCGTATGTCTGTCAATTATTGAAACTCTCACGGTTATTATTTTTAAGAGGATGAACTGAACAGTTTTTTGTACGGTGCCTTTTTTAAATTGCACTAAATCGATTGTGCACTACATCTATAATCATTACCAAGGAACATTATTTGGAGAAGAATTATTTATTGGTTGATATGCAAAACGTAAGGGTAATGATGATGAAAGAGTGTTTTTTTCTTACTTAAGTCTAAAAGGAATGAAATGTCAAACACTCGCAGTATTTAACTTTATTCCACCGACAATGCCAAGATGAACTTTTGTTCCTAATGAATACAATCTACGTAGAAGCATCATTCCTAATGCCAATCGGTCTTAAGCCATTCATGAGCAAATATTCCTGGTACATACACTGAAAACATTTTGCGTAAGTGATTTCACAAGTTTTTCCAAGTGTATATATATATACGAGTATGTGTAAGTATTTGTGTATAACACTCCTTATTCATGTTTATTTGTACGTTTTATTTTATTTTTATTCACAATGTCAGCGTTGTTTTTGTTGCTTTTGTTGTTCTTGTTGTTCTTGTTTCAATAGAATACACAAACTTATTTTGAAATGTGACTCGCTTTTGCAACAAATAGTGAGAGTAGAAAAATGTATGCAACGATTCCATCCATGCGTATATAGAGAGTGAGATCATCAACAAAATATTTAATGTGCATGTGTGTGTGTATAAGTGATGTCAACAGTAGTGAAAAGTTGTTTAACGAAAATTTGAAACGATCTTTAGACGAATTTTTTAACATTTTCCTTTCATACACACAAACATATATGAATGAATTCCTTTCCACCGTGAGCTTGCATTAAATCTTGTTTTGAATAACAAAACATTTAAAAGCATCTAAATGGAAGGTTATACGCTGAAGGAGTTGCCGTTCCAGTGATCGTCTTAACTGCGTAAATACGAGTATGTGGAAAATGCATTTATGGAGATGTAAACATGCAGTGGTTTAGTGGCCAAACAACTTTAGATTTTTCATTGGTTTTTTTTTTTTTGTTTTTTATTATGTTTTGTTTCATGACCACAAACTAAAAACAAAGAATTGAAAAATTTAAATAATATTTCCTGCTTATGAAAATCTTTTCCAACCACACCCGAATTACTTTGTATAAAAAGAAAAATTAAATATAATTTAATAAACTAATGCAGCACATGCACACACAATCACATAACATATAATATGAAATAATTAAAGCTAAAGAAAAGAATTTTTTTTATTTAGTTTCTCTTACTTTTTTTTAAATATAAAGCGCACACTTTTTGTTGTTGTTTTAGTTTATTAATATTTACACTTAAACCACTTTTTAATCAATTTTTGCTTAAACGTCTTAACGCGCCCAAGTTATAAGTGAAACTGATTGAAATCGGAATCAAACTTGTTCCTATGTATCATATGTTTGTGCCATCCTTTACTTTAATAAATGTTTTTTTTTATTATTGGCGATATTCGCTATTGTGCGTTGTGGGAGCGTATCATACATAAATAAATGACGTCATATATATAAAGTTCTTGTATGGTATGTATACACATTAACTAAATGGTCGTAGTTAATATAATGTTGTTGTTGTTTTTTTGTTTTGTTTTTGTTGTTGTTGAAATAGAGTAAATGATGATGTAGTAGGTAGGTAATAAAGCCAACAAGTTGTACACACAATGTGAACATAAATAATAATTAAACAGAGGAAACGAATAAAAAGCGACAATATTCGGCGAAATTTTAAACACCCTTCATACCCATCACATACAATTTGTGGGCGTGGTAAGTATCTGATTGCGACCTTAAATAGTCTGTCTTATATATCAAATAACAAGTGTGCATCGTACGCGAAAAAGTTTATTTGTAAATTGTGGGCGTGTCTGCCCGAACAATCGAACGATCCCCCTTATAATACTACACTGCATCATTCTTATTATTACATAATTAAAATTTTGTAGCCAATTTTGGTGACGTCCAGATAGGTTTTTGTCGAATGTGGGCGTGGCACTTGACTCATTTCTCTTAATTTACATTTAAGTTAGGAAAATATACATTATAAAAACCATGTATATGTACATGTATTCATGTATGTAAGAAATGTCATTTTTTTTTTTTTAGCGAATATTTACAGTTTGTAAGGTCTTTGATGCCCCCGTCAAAACAAACAAACATGGTATGCGAGCTATCTAATATTTTTTTTCCTAGGTGTCGCAAACGTTTTCACATAATCATGTATACCCAATAATTTATACATAAAACCTCATCGTGAAGCATCGTGCATAAGTAAATAAACATTAACATATAAAGTAAATGCCGGTTTCAACACAGAGAGAGAGAGAGAGAGAGAGAGAGAGAGCACGCACTCACACAATAACGGAATAATTCATTTGCCTTGTAATATAACAAGTATATGCTGCACACACATACACACACACACACACATTTTTAAACATTCTTTTAACAAAACATTTATGATGTCAACACTTGTGTGTAATTTGTATTGATTAATAATGATTATTATTAAATGACTCACTCTGATAAGCATACGTACATAGATCTAATCACAAATTATATTTCTTTGGAATACACCACCCCCTGGTACATATACACAAATCATCATCAAATTAAAAAATGCTTTTATTGTCGATACAAAGAAGAAAGCTTTTTGTGCTCTCCTTGAATGTATATATTATATATGAATTTGACAATCCCACCTATACGCACATCCCAAAATATTTTTGCAATAATTCTATATATATACTCGTATATACAACAAAGGGTGTGTAACAATGTGCACTTTATTCAAAAATCATTTCAATCATGGATCGCATGTACCTTGACATACAAATAGAGGTTTTTTAAGTGAGCAATGGTGATAAATGTGATAGGAAGTCAGGTCCCTGAAGCTTCCTTAGTAGTCAATAAAACAAATACAACATAAAAGTGTGTGCCTTGAAATGCGCGTGTATGTATATATAAAAATTGATAATTTCTTTTTCTCGCTTAAAGTGAATTCATGAACGTTTAAAAACTACATGAATAAAATATAAAGAAATTTAAAAAAAAAAACATGTAAAAAACTAAATTTGGCTTAAACTAAATCTTAAATACCCTCCACATCCATAACAGTGGGCGTGGCAAGTATATATATATTGCGCCCTCTGATAGTGTATGTCTTAAGTATCGGCTTAAAAGTCCAGATTTATCACAAATATGATTTTTTGTTAATTGTGGGCGTGTACGTTATTCTTCCACGCCTATTTTTGACACATCAGTCAATGTGATAACTACGTATACGCGTACCAAATTTCAAGTTCCTAGGTCAACTTTTGTGGCAGATATAAAGATTCTCCGGGTGTGTCTGCTATCCGACCACGCCCATTTTTTGCACATCGATGAAGCTTATATTTATAGATGTACATACCAAATTTCAAGTTTATAGCTTAATTTTTGTGGCAGATAAATGCATTTTTGTCGATTGTGGGCGTGGCCTTTGACCTATTTTGCCCATTTTAAATAACGATCTGCGTGCTTAAGCTAAAAGTGCCTGTATAAAATTTCAGCTTAATATCTCAAAATTTACGCCCGGGAGAATTCCATCAACAGAGGTCACTTTGGTTACGGACACACGGACATACGTGTCTAACTCGGCTCAGGTATGTATGTATTTGCGCAATACATGCACTGTTAAGAGCTTAATAAAGTACCTGGCCCGTCCACTGCTTTTAAGTGTGACGGGTATTCCAAATTTCTTTTCGTTTTCCTCTTCCTTTTTCATACGAATTACTTCGACACCAATTAACCGCGTAAATGCAGAATTGCGCATACCAAGCAACCACACACAACAGCCTTGTGAATATAGAGTCATCGCTAAATGGAATCCTCCTTCCAGTTCGTGGAAAGGAATGCACTACTTACATTATCCACCTTTTATATGTGAAAAGGAAAAATTCAACTTCTACTGAATAAAAAAAAATAAAAATTAAAATTATCTACAAATTAGTTAGCGGTGAACAATAAACTTTTTATTGTGAAAATATATTAACTCTAATTTCGTTGACGTCACAACTCTGCAATGGAACAGATGTATTGTAATATATATGATGGCAATGGTTCAACGACAGATTACCAACATATTTAAGTAACATTTCATGCTTGTGTGTGTTTATAAAATGCTTTCAATGTAGAATGACGTCTTCTTCTTATGTGGATATAAATAAAAAAAGGATGTATGGTGAACGCAAAATGAAGAAGACTGAAGTGTATGCTTGTTGTTGTAACTATATATTTAAAATATTTGAAAAATTGGGCATTTTCATATATTTGTACTGGCATACGATAAAAGTAGTACGCGTACAGTTTTAGAGTAAGACGTTAAGAAAGATCTCGTTGAGGTTACACCCTTACACTATTCGGAACGTGTACTAATTTGTAATTTAATCCAAACCGTCATCGACAAAGTCTGGCTTCTTATGCTCCGGTTTTGGTATTTCGGTTTGAGGTGCAGCACCATTACCTGTAGCTGTAGCATCAGTAGTTGGAGGTGTTGGGAAACCTGGTGGGAATGCTCCAGGAAAACCTCCTGGCATAGCACCTGGAAAGCCGCCACGCATTCCAGGCGCATAGGAATTCTTAAACACATCTAGAAGTTTAGCCATCTTCGGATTGGACTTGTATTTGTCGATGTTTTCACTATTGTTAAGAATGTCTAGTAAGGCCATCATTATCTCGGGATCGTTGGCACACGACAGGAAATCACCCATATTGGAGGAATCGACGCCTTCACTACCTTCACCGGTAGCCGCCTTTGGTTTCTGCTGTCCTTGCTGTTGTTGCTGACGAGCCTTTTGAGGCTTAGCCCGTCGGTCATGTTCAGCTTTCTTGCGCTGCTGCTTGAGACGATGCTGTTCAATTTTTTTAGCATTGGGCGTCACCTCGCGCAACCATTCATCGGCCTCTTCATCAAAATCCAATTTACACGCCTGACGCAAATCCTTAGCGGCCTCCTCCCAATTGCCCAAAAGGCGATGAGCACGGCCGCGAAACTTATAAGCGGCTGCCGAATCACAATTAATTTCCAGCGCTTTGTTGCAGTCGCGTATGCAGGCGTTCGGTTTTGCCAGTTTCAAGAATGCTTGGCCTCGCTTGGCATGGAATAGAGCATTACCCGGGTTCAGTTCAATTGCTTGAGTGTACAAATCAATCGCTTCCTGATACTGTTGTTCACTGTAGGCACCAGCGGCTTTGGAACGCAATTCACTGGCCTTGTCCACCTCTTCTTCAGTGGGTGTCTTGCTGAAATCACCCATAGGTTGTTCGACATCGGTGTCAGGCTCAATAACTCCTGCAATTATAAAAATCATAAAACACGCATAATTATCTTAATTCAACACAATCTACATAGTACGGAGTTTAATTATAATTAATTAAAATCAATCGAATCTGAACTTAAAACACACATTCAAGCCGAGTTATTTATTATATGCACGTCCGAGTACCTTTTCAGCAGCGTTTTAAAGAATTTGAGGCACTAAGGAGGTAGGGGCGCGACCACCACACATTAAATTAAGGAATTTAGGTTAACTGTTCGGGTGCAGGGAACAGCTGCCATTTGGGCGCCACCAATTCCAGGCCCGTTATAATATCCTGAATAGTTTAAGGCTGGGCTGTTGTAAAATTTCATTGCATTGACCGCGTTCGGTTGTTCATGGGAATTGGAGGGCGTGGTTATGGTTGTGTGGATCAAATCAATTTGTTTATTTTTTTCAATCATCATTGGCTGCGGCACGTTGTCCAATCCAGTGCGGGTGGGACTAATGCGTTCTCCATCAGCATTACACCAGAATCCTCCGGATTCCTCCCCCGTGTAGTTGGATATATTTGGATTTAAATTCATAAATCCTCTGCTGCAGTACTTTTCGATTTTCTTATTTTTCGGCTTCAAGAAAGCCAACTTGAAGTCATTGTGGAAGATACCGTAAAAGAAATTATTCGACACGTATTTCGTTTTGGCCGCCTCACATTTCTCTTTGTAATCGGTGTACAATCGCTTTATGCTTAACTCGCTATGTAGATAGCGAGTTTTGCTTTTCTTGTTTGGTACCCACGTTGGGTACGATTGAATGTGTTGCTTAATCTGTTGGATGCCTTGTTCGCTGATTTTATTGCCGCGGCGTGTATGATGACCCCGCCTATCTCCGCCTGCATAATACCCGGTAGTTTGGTCGACAAATTCCAAAGCGTTTTCAATGATACGACAACTGATGCAAAGTGTGGCCATCAGGAAGTCTTTACATACGCGCAAATTTTCCCCATTTAGTCCAGTTTTTAGAAAGAAACGCGTATGATAAGTGCGCGGGGGGCGATTCGATCTCCGGAATTCTGGTGTAGTTTCAGTTTCGACTGCCCTCGTCTCAACACGCGACAAAATAAAGTCCTTTCGCCGTTTATAGTCCATGCTCCAGAATGTGGAGCAGATTTGTTGGCGTTGATCTTCAGTAAACTTTGTGTGGCACTTGAATATACACCGTTCAGCGCACTTGACGCGTTTGGGCACCCGTATTACTGGCTGGTTCGATTTTCTATGTATTCGCTTCTTTTTCATTTTGTCACACCCGCCAACGGTGGCAGAATCTTTGTCATTTTGTGGTGGAATGCGGTGAACAGTTGTCAAATTCCCAGTTACCGGATCTAAAGTTTGTTCAATTTCAGGTTCTTTGTTGTTCACCTCTGCTGTTCGCCCGCCACAACTAATATTGCTCCGTTTTTTAGTTTCTGCATTAACAGTTGGAATGACAAGGGTCAGGTCGTCTTGCGGTTCAGGTTTGTAACCTTTCAAAGCCTTTTTAATATTATATTGCGTTAAGCAAAGAGTGGCTTCAAAATAAGATCGACAAATCCTAACTGCCACCGCCTTCTCTAGGGTGGGATCTTCAAGGTAATAAACACAATTGTTTCCTCGTTTCCGTTCACGCTTTTGTTTCAGCCGTATAAAACGCCTGGACCTCAGGTGCTTTCTAATGTACTGGATGCGACCCTCTTTGCCGAGCTTCCAAAAATGTTCACACATCAACTTACGTTGCATCTCAGTGAATTTCTGAACGCACTTTTGTCTGCACACGTCCCGACAAGTGACCGGTCGGGGTACTTTGGTTTTCACTTGGCTTCGTTTCGTTGGATATTTACCAGGGCGTCCCCTTCTACGCTGCATCATTATAAGAGGCTCATCATCGTCTTGGTCCGAGTCAGGATTGAAATCATTTTCATCATTTTCAAAGTCCTCCTCTTCGGTACATACATCGAATTTAAGTGATTTTCTATCGTCTTCCACTGGTTCACTTTTGAGTGATACATCTTCTGTGAATAGAGGATCACCGCCCAGTTCCTGCAGCTGTGGCTCTTCTTTAATGCATTCAAATGACAATTTTTTGGCAGTAAGAGGTATTCGAGTTTTTTTCAATGATTTATTATTAGTTCTTACGCGCTCGGAATTTCCCTTTGTGGCACAGCGTCTATACTGTGTATCCTCTAAATATATAACATTTTCATATGCAATTGTATTGTTTGTTACATTGGACGCACTGGCCACTGCAAGCATACAAATGGAATCGTACAAAAGAAAAAGCACTTATCAACTATGCTTTCATTAGTATTTGGGGGACAGACAGATCTTCTTCTTAAGTTGAATTATCTGCCCCTTGCTCTTAAATAATTAACGAAACTTATCTACAATTTAGTACATTGTTAATTTAATTTTTGTATTTATGTGATTATAATATGTTGCATACGACAAAACAGTGATTGTGAACTTTTTCAACCATTGCAATGCTGCAACGCCTTTTTTCTGATTAAATTGGCGTTTGCTTTTTGTACGCAATGTCTTGTACTTTGATCCACGCATTACAAAGCTCATTATCTAAAATAAACAAAATTTTGGTCTTTGAGTCTTTTTAGGGGCTTTTATCAGCACATCTACAGTTTTCAGGCACTTTTACGATTCTTCTTTACTTCAATATAAATCGACTGTTTCAGATCTATCCTCGAAATATTCACACGAATATATGCGCGATTAAGCAGGCACGTTTCTAACGAAACATGGCTTTTGTCTTTTTAATTCCACTCACATTTTAAATATTTTCAATTATATGAAGGTTCTTTTTTAAGTCTGAAATTACTCTCTTTGTTATTTTTCATATTTTAAAACTTGTACGACATGCCTAGTCACCATATACACAGCCGTCAAGATTATTCTTACAATCTACATAATTACACACTCATACATATTAAACATACCTTCCATATCTAACTCAATTTCTGACTCCTCAGATTCGACCTCCATGTCCGGACTTTCAATATTTTCCTCGGGTGGCGTTGATGTTTTTGTTTCAGCTTTAACGTTACCACCAAAGGGACATTTTCTATCAGATATCACACATAATGAGATTTTTATTAACTTGTCAGATATGAAACAACTTACCCGCCGGCTGGCATTTCGAAGGCACCCTGGGGAACCTTACCACCGAATTGTTCCACAAATTTTTTTACAAAACTAAGTTGAGGCATATTTAACACGAGCGGATTTTGACTAACAAAGTCAACGAAATTCTTTAGTTTTTCTAAATCTTCTCGTGCAAAGGGCGCGGCCATTTTTACTTTTTATAATTATAATGAAAATCACTATTTTTGAATGATATACAAGAAAGTTTTAAGAATATCTCTTATTCGAGTATATTTTACTTTTATCTTGGAATTTTCTAAAGAAAATTATTTCTTGTTAGAACGTGCTATAAAAAGTATTTTTCCAGAGAGTTCTTTCCAAACAAGCGAAACGCGTAACTACTCTCTTTACACGCACGAGCACTGTGTGAATTGATAGAATATGAGAAAATAAAATTATATACTACGAAATGGGTAGAGATGCTATTTCTCGTACCAACATAGATGTATTTATTTTTATGCTATGCTATGTCAAGAGAATGTTTTTTTTAAACAATCATAATAGTAACAAAACATAATAACTTGATTTTTATTCAATTTCATTTCATTTTATTTGAAATCCTCTTCTACATTGGGAAGAGGCTTTAAAAGTACATAGTTTCCACGGTTTTGAAGAGTACCGTTCAAATTGAATTATTTGTTCAAACATAGTTCATATAACAATGTTTGACGGTATTAAAAGAATCGTCCGAATGCATCAAGTGCAGGCATTTAGCATTTTTTGCAAAATTCTAGAAAATTACATATGATTAGACAGAAAAATATGTTTGGTAAGAAAAGAGTTTGTAGGATGTTTGATTCAAAAAAATTTAACAATATGTCTTAAACAATATATTAAAATAATTACAATATTTACTTAAATTAATTTTTAGGTATATATATACGTATAAATTAGAAAAATTAGAAAAATTCGTGCATTACCAAGTTTGGTTAATTTGTACAACCTAAACCCATATAATACAACTGTGATTTAAAATGCGAAAATTAGCACCGCTAAAGAGAAAATAAGTTACTAAGCATATGCACAAGAATATGGCTGATTCGCATCTATGCCTAATCTGTTATTCTTTCTTTTTAATGAGCAATCCTATTGCATTTAGTATTGCCAGATGTACACAATGCACTAAAGCTGAATTCCTATTATCAATTAGCCGGTTTTTTTGTATCCACCACCATAATTTTGAGAGAATATTCAATTAGTCGTTATAAAGTATTCATACTCTTAAGCAGGTTCAAATTTAGCTGGCTAGTTCAGACCTATACAGGGTCACCCACATCAAATATTCTAAATAAAAGCTTAAACACATGTGTTCAATAAAAGTGGGCGTGGTTAAAATGAATTTTCCAAATACCTATAAAGTTATCTTTAATATTCTGACAAAATTTGACTTCAGTATGCCTTGGGTTAATCTGTAATAAAGGAAAACCCCCAACAATTATATAGTATTCTTTGTAGCATTGTTGGTAGATCTTTGGTCCGAATTGATCCATTTTCAGTACTAAACTATCTACATATATAAAAATTATTTGTACTAAATTTCAGCTCAATATCTCAACTTTGATGACCGGATTGAAAGCGCCGGACAGAAATTTACAAGGACACACGGACAAACAGAAGCGTTCGGTTCGACGCGGCTTTATTCTAGGTGTTATAAACGTTTAAACAAAAACAATAGTAATAATAACAATATTATGATTGCGATGGTGCGTATAAAAGACAACGATTCGTATTATTTTTATTTTCGATTTTCAACTGAAGGTCTTTTTTGATGGAAATAAGACAATGCGATGGGCAGTTTCAAAATGGACTTGATTAAAATGCCTTTATTAATAAATTAACTATAAACAATGTTTCAACAATTCACAGAATTCTAAACATTGTGGAAGGATGCGCGGCATCGAAAACTGAGGGATTAAATATGTCTGGTCGGGAAAGTGCTGGCGTTAACATTTGGCCAGTATTTGTAACGTTATTTGTCTGTTGAGGGCCACTAAAATAGCCCGAATAATTGACAGCGTGATTACTATAGGGTGCCACCGAAGTGATCGAGTTCTTTTGTATGTTGACGTTAGCTGTTGCTGTTGGTGCTGCTATACTGGTTAAGTGGATTTGTTTATTTGCATGATCCATTGGTACAGATGAGCTTTCTGTTGCCATGACATTTTGCATGTTTGGATCTATGCGCTCACCAACAGCATTGCGCCAAAAACCTCCCGGCTCTTCCCCCGTATAAACAGAGATATTGGGATTTAGGTTTGTCAATCCTTTATAATTATGTTTTTCATCTCTGGGGCTCTTAGTTTTGGAAGCAGTACTTGAAACAATGGGCTTTAGAAAGGCCAGCTTGAAATCGTTATGAAAAATACCGTAAAAGAAGTTATTGGACACACATTGCTTTTGCTCTCGTATGCATTTTTCCTTGTACTCGTTATACAACCGCTTTATAGTCAGAGAACTGTGAAGATAACGGGTTTTGCTTCGTTTGTTTGGCACCCAAGTGGGATAGGATTCAATGTGGCGGCGGATTTCTTGTATGCGATCCTCACTAATTTTATTGCCCGGAGTATGATGGCCACGCCGATCACCACCTGTGTAATATCCCGTAGTTTGATCAGCAAATTCCAGAGCATTCGTTATGAAGTGACGACTAATGCACAGAGTGGCCATCAAAAAGTCCTTACACACGCGCAAATTTTCTCCATTTATTGCAGTTCTCAAAAAGAATCGTGTGTGGTATGTGCGAGGTGGCCGGTTCGATTTACGGAATTCTGGCGTAGTTTCAGTTTCGACTGGCCGCGTCTCCACACGCGACAAAATGAAATCTTTGCGCCGTTTATAGTCCATGCTCCAGAATGTGGCGCAAATTTGTTTTCGTTGTTCTTCGGTAAAGTTTATGTGGCACTTGTATATGCAACGTTCAGCGCAATTGACACGTTTGGGTACTCGCTCGATCGGCTGTTTGGGGTCTTTGCGTATTCGTTTCTTTTTCATTTTCCCGCAAGCGTCCGCCACAGCGCACTCTTTGTCATCTTTAAAAGAGGCGGGATGAACAGTTATTAGATTACCGGTGACAGGATCCAAGGTTTGTTCAATTTCAGCTTCTTTATTGACCACTTCGTCCACCTTGTTTGTGTATTGATTTTTTTGTTTAGTATTTTTTTCTGCTTTGATGTTTAAAAAAGGCCGGTTTATACTCTGTTCCGGTTCTGGTTCATAGCCATCCAAAGCCTTCTTAATGTTGTAATGTGTTAGGGACAGGGTAGCTTCAAAGTACGATCGACACACTCGTATTGGCTCTGTTTTCTCTTGTGTCGGAATTTCAAGAAAATATACGCAATTGTTGCCACGTTTCCGCTCTCGCTTCCGTTTCAATCGTGTAAACCGCTTAGATCTAGAATGCATTCTAATATACTGAATTCGTTCATTATTCGTGAGTTTCCAAAAATGATTGCACATTAATTTGCGTTCTGCTTCAGTGAACTTTTGCACACACTTTTGTTTGCACATCTCTCGACAAATAACCGGTCGCGGCGTTTTAACTTTGCCTTCATTTGACAAATCGTGCCTATTTATGTTTTTACTAGGACGACCTCTTTTCCGTATCATCATTATAAGTGGCTCATCGTCTTCTTCCGAGTCCAGCTCAAAATTGTTTTCATCATTTTCGTAATCTTCACTATCGGTCGACGCATTCAGTTTAGCTGATTTGTCCTCTTCATCCAATGGTTCAGTTTTTAGCGATATATCTTCTGTACTCAGCGGGTCCACACTAACTTCCAGCAATTTTGGCTCTTCCTTTATTGCTTGCACCGACTTTTTGACCGCAGACGCTTTAAGAGGCTTTTTTAATAATCTTTTAGTTTTTTTTTGAGCGGGTCGTTTTTTTGGCATACACCGCTTATAGCGTGTGTCCTCTAAATAAATAACATTTTCAGATGCAACTGTTGTACCATTTTCTCTATTAGAGGCATTAGCCACTGCAATGAAACCGTGTAAACATGATTATTACTTAAAAAGATTAAATGAAATGGAAAGAGGAAGGAGACTCATATACACATTTCGTTCGAAATATTCCCAATCGTTCTTTCCCAAGAACGGGTACAAGCAGACAATTCAATTGTGGTCCCGTGGTTATGACAAAATAAGCTTAAAAATTGTTTAATCTTTATTGAACACGTTTGTATGAATGTGGGCATTATTTCATTTGCGGTAGATAGAATTAAAATAACAAAAACTACCCATCTGTGGGCGTGGTATGGTATACAGTAGGCCTCACAACACTCACGTATGCGGAAAGTCACCTTCCCTACTTATTGTTGCTCCATACTGGCCAACAACTGCGGTAATTCTATATATATATATATATATATATAGTCCACAAGTGCAATGCTTACCTTCCATATCTAAATTACATTGTGAATCTTCCAATTCGAACATTTGTGAGCTTTCATTATTTAGCACGGAGTGCGTCGAGTCTCTTGATTCTGCTTTAGTGTCATCGTTAAAAACCGGCATACTATCAGATATGGTAATTCATAAGACCTCCATTCAATTAACAAAAATACTTACACTTACTTACCCCTCTCCTCCTCTTTTGAATTTACCGACGGGCACTCTACCACCAAATTCTTCCACAAATTTCTTCACAAAATCCAATTGAGGCACATTTAGGATGAGAGGATTTTGAATAACAAAATCAATAAAGCTCCTTAATTTCACCAAATAATCACGATCAAAGGGCGTGGCCATATTTATTTTTTAATTAACGTATTAAATAAATATTTTTTTTATTTGACTTTGCAGTCAATAAAACATTCTTACAGGTAATTTAATTTTTCCGTATATGTACACACTCCACAAGAAAAACATTAATTATGCAAACTTAGCGTGGAAGTATACGAATTTTATTACACAAATATTTTAATTAATGGTGGGCTTCTGCAGTTAAGGTAATTTAATTATGTGCGTCAAGTTAGCAACGATTTTTTTTCAATACTGTTTATGCAGACTTAGCGTGGAAAAATTCAAATCTTATTTATTCTAGTTAGCACGTTAAGGCCCAAACACATACTCATTGAGAGTGATGCACTCAAGTTCGACATGCAGCACTGCGTGCTCAATTATAACGATGCAGCTGCACAGTATATGTTTGAATCCTTACGTCCATTAAGTTGACATATAACAAATAACAGATTTTTTTGTTGCCCCGGGGCGCTGAAATATCGTTTTCACGTCTACGATATTACATATAAGCCATTCTTTTATATAGTTTTTAAAATATACAATTTAAAAAAATTCGCATCGTGTGTGACATTGTACGCATTAATCTTTCGTGTTAATCGGGGGGTTGGTGTACAGATGTGTAAATTAAAAAACATATATTAAGGGCCAAACAGAATTATTCAATTTAAAAAAATAATAAAGAAAAATAACATTTTAAAAGAGAACTAAAGAAATCCGCACTGACCAAATACACTTCTAAACACGCAGTAAGGAATTTTGATGCAGGCAGCCCCCCTTCAAGTGCGCCGCTGTCAAGTGAGAAGTCACGAACAACGTTTTTCTGAGACAGATATATATATCGAACGCTCTATGTAATCTTTTGTATGCATTACTTTAAAAAAACATGCTTCAATAGTAAAGGAACTCCGCCTTACAAAATGCCTAAAAACATTTTTTAGTTTAGCTAGCTTAGTTCTTCTGACGTTTACAATTTTTCACTTTTCCTACATAACAAAAACTCATTCTATATAAATATTAACAATTTTTGTATTATTTGCATTAATTTCATAAAACTTAACATCGAGACTCCCCTTATGTATAAAATAATAAAAGCATATACTTATGCAGGCAAACATGCTCTGAAATGAATATTCATGAATTTTCATATATGTAGGGCCAGCCAAAAGCAACGCTACATACATAGCATATAATAAAAACAAGAGATTCTCAGGCACATTTCATGTATCTCTTGCGTTAGCAACGACTACACAACAAAAATCAACTAAAAACAAAAAGGCGCGCAGAGTACAGTCACCCGTTCAAAGAAAACGCTTTTGGCTTTTATGTAATGGAGAAAAACGAACACCATTTATTGGAAATGTTTTCCATACATGCACATGTACATGTACAAACATATACAACTAAAACAATTAAAATTAAAAATGTTAACCTTCACGAAACGTTTTTACATAATTTTTTTTTTTTTTTAATAATATTAGTGATGAACCGTTATAGAATTCTTAATAATTTTTCTGCATTTATTGAAAATTGATGGAAGCGCACTCAATACCACTGCGAACCTACTCAGATCGTAGCATTTGTCAAATTAACTGCAAAATCCGAAATTTACACAGTAAGAAAACTTGTCGTCATTATTATTGTTGTTGTCGTCGCCGTCATGTTCCTGCGTAATGCTAATTCCAACTTTCGTATAGATTACCGCGTACTTTCTCTAAAGAAAACTTTATGGCTGGTTGGTTGAGTGAAATAAAAAACACAAAAAAACTATTCGGAAAAGAGAGCACAAAATATTATATATATGAGAAATTTGTATATATTCGCAGAATAAATCCATGGCTATGTACGTGTGTTTCTACAATTTAACGAATAGTCTCTCTTTCTTTGGTAGCAGCTGTCTGTAAATATATGTATACATTTTGTATATATATAGTTATTTATATATATATATATGTATACATATTGCAGTTATATTTAAAATGGAAAACAAAGTGATTCATTGCTGAGAAGGGAGGTAATTTCCAATACTAGTGTACATACACTTAAAAAAGGTTGAAATAAGCATAATACACATACACTTGCGTATAAAAACAAGTAAAAAAATTTTACTTGGCTGAGGTCAAATCTAGAATACCCACCATCGATGCGCTAAAGCTTCCCGAAAAGTATATATTTCATACATACGGAAAAATTGCTTTTTCAGATTTTTGTAACATTGTGGGCGTGTCGCTTGACTGATTTTGCTACGTTTGAACACTACCAACACTTCTGACACATTTGGAATCGATTGACACGGACATACAGACACGATTAGATCGACTCAATAGTTGATGCTGATGTGGAATATATGTATACTTGTGTTGTGGTGTCTCCGATGCCTCCTTTGCAAACTATTTGACAAAGTGATGTATACCCTCGCATGCGTATGATAATGGGTATAATAAAAACGAGCTAACAAACTGGTAATTTTCAGGTTAGACAGAGATGGCATTTTACAAAACATATGAGTAAACAGTATAGCACATTATTATGCATTGTTTATCCCACAATATATTTTCATTCTATTCAGGATTTCAATAATGGCATAACAAGTGGCGAAGATATGATGCCATTGTTGATATCTCATCCACACAACACACAAAATACATTTTGGCATTTTATTATATTTTATATGCTTTTTCTTGCATTTTTAAAAACCAAATTTAGTCGTTGTAGTCGTATGGGATATATAAAATTCTCCTTTTGGGATTTAAGCATTTCTGGTGCAGTGGCAACTCTACATATTTTCTGCATGTACCGGGAGAGTGCAAATGATTATTTCTCTTTTCGGTTAGGGCTCTCAGTCTCTTTTTCTATTATGTATATAAACACTCACACACACGTACGCAATCCATATGAAGTTCTTTGTAAAAGCAAGCTAAGCCAACCAAGCCATAAGGCAGCTCAATTCAATTCAATAGCGTTTGTAAAGGCAATTGCCATAGTTGTTGGTACGTACCACACAGTGTATTTTGTTAATATAGCAGCATTATAATATACAGTGAGCTAAAAAAAAAACAAAAAAAAAACAAAAACAACAAGAACAAGCAAGAATATAAAAAAAATACAACAATAAAAATACAGATTTCCAATTGAATCAGCACAACTTAAGGCAAGACATCAGTTATACAGCGATTGCAACAACAATAATAACAATAACACGATGATGATGACGATGACGGCGACGACGACAACGAGAAACACGAGAAGAACAGCACAAACAAACAAAAATACAAATATTCACACTCAGAGCGTTCGGTTTGATACAAGAGCACATATAAAATCACATTGTACTGTACTGTACTGAATATGTAATAGCACATTCAAGCGAACACGTCTATCTATCTCCATTTAGTTAGTTAATGGGTCTATTGAGTGTGACCGCGTTTCTTTTTGAATATCATCCAACGTTGAATTGTTGGTGACTTTTGCTTTCCTTTTAATCTGTTTAATGTGGAAGACAGAGTGTGGGCATATATATATATATATATATATATATTTATAGTAATAAAAATAATACCGTATTGCATACGAGTGCCCATTATGATCAAACACACGAGGTGCATATATCACATAATTACAATGTTACGTGAAATTTCTCCCTGTATGCGATAAATTTGTGATGTTCTTCTTGGTGTATGTCGTTTTATTGAAAAATATGGAAAAGTAAACGATGTTTTGTTTGACATCCCATTGTAATATTTTATATTCAGTGTTTTCAGATAATTTTATCTCATATGAAACATTTTTGGCGCGTTTGCCATTTAAACACAAAATTAAAAGTATAACACAATAATAGTAAAATATAAGAGAATATAGAGGAACTTGAAAAGTGGATAAGAAAGGAAAAAATAACAATAAAGACGACCGACCGCCACCTTATTTGTAAAAGTGAAAAGGTATTCATCAGCGTACATATGTGCTGTATGAGTATAGTATGAGTACCATAGTATAATTGGTGCTGAAAAATCTGACAGCAGAATTCCCTAGACCTTCAAATTAGTGACGACGCTAGCTAGAAGAAAGAAGTAGACGGCAAACAATAACAGCAGCAACAATAACAACAAAAAAAAACAACGGCCAATCAACTGTATAGTTTTTATTACAGCAAAAGGCTGAGAGCATCAGCAAACAAAAACGACGGCGACAACAACAATAACAAACGATTACGGCATATGCACCAGATATTGTAAACACCATTGGCCATAATTATGGAACATTTCCATCAGATTCAGGTGAGTTGCGCTGTATAGTTTCATACATTGATTTTTTGTTGTCTGATGTGTTCTCATGCTCATCGTCCATCAGCCGTTGTTGTTGACATCATTCGGCTGGTTCGTGTGCTGTGATTGCATACGAGGCCGCACAACCAATCATTTATAAAAACTATGTGTGTACACATGTACACATATTTATCACATACCGCATTCATAACTTTACGGATATTTTATGGCGTAATTTTCTAATTCGTGAGGAGTTAGTTGAATAGGAGAAGAGAACAACAAGAAAAAAATACAAAAATAATGACATTTGTTATGCTTTTAATATTCCCAGCGCGAAACGACTGAACGTTCAAAATCTGCGTATGCATTCGTACACAGTTTAGTTAGTTGCAATATTTCTATGACTTGAAATGGTCACACGCCAAATAAAAAGCGGAAACAACGAAACGCAATCCGACTCATTTGCTATGTGACATATGAAATGGCGAAGACATGTTATCTTAATGGTCTTCGCATTATGTCAATAAGCCATCGTTGCGTTCAGATGAATGAAAATTTCAAGTTTCACATGTGATCGCAAGAACTGATTAATGGTTTAGATAAAAAGCGTTTCCAATTATTGGTCAAAAAAAAAAATTCGGAATGCAAATTTTTGTATTTCATATGCCTCTAAACGTAACGGAAACTTGGCGTGAGATGTACACGATAATAAATCTCTGCCGTCTGTTAGTTCTAGTGGTGTCAACAACGGGACGATTTTTTTTTTTTTGTTTGCTTCACATAATTTCCAACATTTTTTAATGTGACAACAAAAGATTGATGTTTTTTTATATAATAATACAAAAAATATTAGTTTATAAGAACAAGATGGACCCCAACAAGTGCTATGTTCTGACTTTTCATAATATATTTAACAAATGCATGCATGTGCGAGTGTATGTTGCTACAATTAAATTTTAAATGGTAACATATGGCAGCCAACGCCGCGGTGAAGTGCAGTCTTATTAGGGAGGGAGGGCCATTGCCCGGATTTATTGTTTTATTATTTTACCTGAGGGTTCATTAACGGGATAAGGCGTTTGTCATGTCTCTTTTTGCGATTACTTTCTTAATGGTATTAAAGGTGATTTTTAAACGTCATGAAATTGTTTTTGCCTTGGGCAGGCGAGTTTGCTGCAGCTATGTCATAAATAATTCTGCAAGGTTCAGTAGAAAAACTTTCACCCAGAAACGAATTCATCAGTTGGGTTGAAGTTGGGCCAACCGGTACTTAGGAAAATTGCAATTGTTGTACTTGCGTGCGTACTTTCTTTAAACTTTTTTATTAGTTTAGTTGTTTGTGCAATGTAAACATGGATACAACGTTAATGTTTCATCAATAACCAGTGAATACATATATAAAGAGCTATTGTGGATTCATTGGTAGATTTAAATTCCGGAGGCTCGACTATTTTTAATTTACGAGTTCTTTGGTGACGTTTTTGCAACAATTTCCAATTGTTTTACAACTTCATTGTATTTGATGTGTTTTTTGTAGCGAAACACTTATGGTTCGAAAATGTTTCTGGATCAGTGGCGATTCTGCTGATAAGATATGTTTAACAAGGAAAAGTTGGGTTTTGATTAATCTTTCATTTTTAATGGCTATTTATACATCTGTGTGTAATCTGGGGATGTAATATGTAAACAATGGCTCTTTCAAGGACTACTAAAGTATGAATTACTACATTTGATATCAAAGGTCGGACGTTGCAGTGCATAAACTGGACAGTTCAATCGACTCGTGAAATAGATCTTAGTTCATACCAACAGTGAAAACCCAAGAAAAGTCAAACACTGCAAAATGAAAAGTTTTGTCAATTGTGGGAGGTTCGATCAATATGTATCTCAAATTTGCTGCCTTGACTTAAGTGTCTTCTATATAGTTATTGCAAATGGATTATACACATACATACTTTTTTGCAATATGGTGCCAAATTTTTACATTTTTCAACACATATACCTATCCCCACTAAGTTTGTCATTCCATTTGAAACATCCAGAAAGGGGCGTCAGACCCTCTTATATTCTCGATCAAAATGTCATAAATTTAAATTCCACTTGGCCTAAGCCAAACTCACTTTTCTGACTCCTTTACGATTATAAAGCCCCGAGCAAAAAGCACTGCACATTTTAGGTTCCATAACAATTGCATGATTAACAAAATAGTTGTAAGATTCTATTATTAGAGGCGTTGTCAGTGTAAGACATTTCTACTATGTATCTAAAGTTTTCAATTAAATGGTTACGAAGAATTATTCAGAGAGTAACCCCATGAATAATAATCATGAATAGAATTCATTTTGAACCTGCACACCATTTTAGCAATATACACGCGGGTTTATAATTTCTTAGCAAATATATTTTATTCCAAACAAAAATATTATCAAAGATTAAAGAATTGCGTAATCTCTCAACTGAAAAAAACGCAATTCATACAATTATTATCTGCACCTACATACACACAGTCATGTCTCTACACAATCAGGGTGTTTGTGTGCAAATGCATACACAACGAAATGAGAAGGAGAAATCGCGCTGAATTCTCCCAACAGAAAACCATGTGCACTTTCCGTTTAATTCATATTTTTTTACCTGAAGATCATTATAATTAGTAAACAAAACGTTTTTTTTTTTCTTTTATTTTGCTTAAATATTGTAAATACTTGACGAAAAATACTAAACAAAACAGAAAAGATACACAAAAAAAAGTTTTTATATTGATTTCACACCGTTGTGCAGAGAGACAATGGAAAGTTTACAATTTTTTCAAGCACGACATGTTACGAGGGCACATTTTTTTGCAATTCCTCAATTGCCACCATTTTATGTTATAAATAGGTAGGTAAAAATGAGAGAGAATGACACAGAGAGAGAGAGAGAGAGAGGGTGCAGTCATTGTGAGTAAAGTACAGTATATTGCAAAGAGAAGAATTTTCATTTGAAATGAAACGAGATAAGAGAGTTTTTTTGTTGTTATATAAATGTGGGAAGCACAATACAATGTTGCCATATATCGTGGCGTATACAACTCTATAGTGCAGCTGTACTGACTTAGCACAGAGTAAAAACTTGTTTATAAACAAATAATGGCGCGCTTTTTTCTATTACTTAAGAAGAATAATACTTTACACTTTTTTGCTTGTAAAATTAATGTAATGATTATGAGGTAAATGAGATGTAAAAAAAAAGCTTTCACTTTGAATGAAAGTGTATCGACTTGACGTAGAATACTGGATTGAAAAATAAAAGTGGCGGGAAAAATTACTAATGCCCATAAAAATCTCATGCCATCTCATGCTAAGCGTGCGTTTATATAGTGATGATAATACAGCCAATTACTAAATACGCTGCACAACACTTTTATAACTACAGAAAATACTCTTTTTTTTTTTTTGCCGCAATTGAGAACATAACGGCTCTCATTGGATGTGCAACAACAGCAACGAATTGTTAGGGGTAAAGAACGTGTTTTCCAAGTAAAACTAGAATATTAAATATATAAGTATATATACTTGTGTACAGACACCCATTAATGCATGTGGGGATATAACGAATTGTATATAAATGTATGTTCACAGCTTCATGGCGTGTAAACTATTACGCTTTTAATCTTAAAAAGAAATTGAATTAAATGCAACTTTTCAAGCAATGACTTCCAACAAAACCGCATCAATTCATTTATTTTATTATAATTTATTACTGCTAAAGGTATTATTTATATATTTCTTAATCTCTAAATATTGGCCCACCTTTATTTAGTTTTATTTGTTTCAAAGTAAATCTAAACATAATTTAGGAAATTTCCAATGCCGCGATGACATTATTACATTAATAAAAAATTTCACCCTTCTGACACACATGTCAACGTATTATTATAAATTATCGCACTATAGAAATGAATTGACATCAATGAAATGAGAGATGATAATGAATGAGTATTCAAAATCAAGAAAATTACTACATACCTGTTGCGTCCTCAAATTGGCAGCAATATGACAAACAGCATATCAAAAATCCTATAGAACCAACAAAAAAAAAAAGAAGAAAAAACAAAACGCATAAAAAATTCAACTGATTCTGTTGAAAAAAAACGCAATTTGTACCGCGGTGTGTTTGCACGAGAGCTATGTATGTCTCTATGTAACAAATGTTAGGCACAAACAAGCATATGCTGGCACAACAAATACATATTAAAACATTGATTTTTCCACAGTACTCTTCTCACACCTCAAAACTTTATATTATATATATATATTCAAGGAATACAGCCTTATGTACATAAATTCGTGCATGTATGCGGTGACTAAGTAACTATACGAGTTTTTAGGTTTCACTTCGTGTTTTTTTCTCGACTTCTACTCTTTTATGTTTTATATCTATTTATATGTATGCATGTTCATATAAAATATTTGCTCTCTTCTCGAATATTTGAGACTATACTGCGTTTGAAATTGAGCTCATGCTTATGTTGACTCCATGATTATGAGAGAGTTATCCCTTTTCTTTTATATTCCAAAAAAAAAAAATGTTTATGTGGATGCATATAACATGAAACCGGTATTTTTTGTCTGCGTTCACATACTTTATGTGGAAATACAGCAGCAGGTAGCAGGCAGAGAAGAATTGCAAAAGGTCTTTTTATAAATGAAGGGTCTTTCAAATTGAGAACTTTTTTTTTCAATCCATTTCCAAGAACCAGAAGGAGATGCCTGAGGGTCTAAAAGATCACTATCGAAAATTGAATCGATTTAGACATGTATGTCCGTGCGCCCGTCTCTTGTTGAACTCTATTCTATTTTCAGCAAGCAGGTCGCTATTTGAATGGGGTAAAAGCGATCAAGAGCTAAGCCTACAATCGACAAAAATAATATATAAATTATTTGCCACAAAAATTGACCCCCGAAGTAGTCGTGGCACACATATTTATAATTTAGTTCTGTTACTTAATAATTCTTGAATTTGCCTGCTAGAGGCCTTTTGAGATTTTCAACGAGTGTAATGTCTAAAACATTTACAAAATCTTAAAAGATTTGGGCGTGGCTCAGTTTGGCTTTTGCCCAATTCATAAGCAAAATAAATATTGAGTCTCAAAGTGTACAGACTCAAAGTTTACCAGCGTGAGGGTGCCGACCTATTCAAAACATGGACAGACTTGGCTAGATCACTTCAAATTTTGATGTTTTTGAGGAATTTAGAAACTTTGTTGTAGGGTCTACGGGGCCCCCTGGTGTAGTGACAAACTTAGTATACCCCCTGTATGGAGATGGGCTGCAAAGGGGGACAATCAGTAAAAAGTCACTTTGAACTGAAGGGCAAATTATTTGTGTCATTGGTGAGAAACTTTCCCTATTGTGAACATCCTTCCAGAGCTTCTGTGGAAATGCAGTAAAATTCCAATAAGGAAATTAAAATAAAAAAATTGTTGACATAGAATCACAATTATGCCAAAATAATTGAAAAGACATAATTTATCCTTTGTGCATACATTACACTTGAATTGTCAATTGCCATGTTATTATTATACCCTCCATATAAGATGGGGGTATACAAAGTTTGTCATGCCTTTTGTAACACCCAGTTTTTGTTTTATTTGTTTTTAAAATCGTACAAATACTGCGAATTTACGTGCAGAAACATTAAACATTAAAATGTTGCATTTCTTCAAAACAATCTTCTATTTACCTCTCAATATACGAGGTGTGTTCAAAAAATAACGAGAATTTTTGTTTTATGAAAAAAATATTTATTTATTCATCAATATCTATTTTGTCCCCTTCAAAGTAATCCCCCTCGGATATAATACACCTGTGCCAACGCTTTTTCCAATCCTCGAAACACTTTTGAAACTCGATCTTTGTAATAGCTTTTAGCTCTTTCAGCGATTCGCTTTTAATGTCATCTATGCTTGTAAAACGACGGCCTTTTAATGTTCTCTTTATTTTTGGAAATAGAAAAAAGTCACACGGAACCATATCTGGCGAATATGGAGGCTGAGGCATTGTTACAGTTTTGTTTTTGGCCAAAAATTCACGAACAAGCAATGAAGTGTGAGCAGGTGCATTACACTCGTATCGTGGTGCAAAAGCCATGAATTGTTTTGCCACAAATCCGGGCGTTTCTTTCGGATTGCTTCACGCAAACGGCGTTGAACTTGTAGGTAGTACTCCTTATTGATTGTTTGACCTTGTGGCAAGAATTCATGATGCACTATGCCATTAAAATCGAAGAACACAGTGAGCATAACCTTCACATTTGACCGCACTTGTCGAGCCTTTTTTGGTCTTGGCGATCCGGAATGCCTCCACTGGGACGATTGAGCCTTAGTTTCGACATCATATCCGTAAACCCATGTTTCGTCACCTGTTATAACACGTTTTAGTAGTTCTGCATCGTTATTAACTTCATTTACCGACTCCTGAGCAACTTCCATTCGCCGCTGTTTTTGTTCGAAATTCAACAATTTTGGAACGAATTTTGCTGCCACACGTTTCATAACCAAAACATCCGAAAAAATTTGATGGCATGAGCCAACTGATATGCCAACATCATCAGCGACTTCTCTGATTGTGATTCGGCGATCGTTCATAACCATTTCTTTCACTTTTTTCACGTTTTCATCAGTTGTTGATGTGCCTGGGCGTCCGGGTCGTTCGTCATCTTCAACGTTTTCGCGGCCGTCTTGGAAACGCTTATACCACTCGTAAATCCTTGCTTTACTCATAGCAGACTCACCATATGCCTTTGTTAACATTTTACAATGATATCGAAACTAAGGCTCAATCGTCCCAGTGGAGGCATTCAACGAAAATCGCCGAGCTCCAAAAACACGTCTCACGTTAGCGGCTGCCACTTAAAAAGTAAACAATGAATATTGCTGAAAATTTTATCGTACTTCAGGGGCATGTGTACCAACATAATAAAAAAAAACTCTCTCTCCAAACCCGCGAAATTTAAAAATTCTCGTTACTTTTTGAACACACCTCGTATATGTATGTTGTATGTGTGTGTTTCTAAATTTACATTTATTCGAAATGCCCATCAACTGAAAATCAATGTTCTCGTGCTCTCTTTCTTATTCTCTTTTTTATGTATAAACTTTTGTTTGAAGTTTTGTTGTAAGCTAATTGGTTAAGAAGATTAGTAATACTGTACAGTAATGTAATGTAATAATGTGTGAATGCGCCAATCTGGCTGGCAAAAATGTTATGTTTGAATCGAGATTTTGTAATGATCGCACGAATGAATGGATTGGGGATTTGTTGTTACTGCATTGTGTACGTAATTATTGTTGTAATTGTTTTCACAACACAAAACTTTAAAGAACAAGGTCCCGGTATATTCACGGTACCCCGTGACAACTGGCCGGACAACTACCAATCGTCGGCGTCAGAGGCCGCAAAAAAAAAAAAAACGACTGAAAAATTGAGTCAATTAATAACGATGTCAGTGAGAGCGTTCCCGAAATACCTTGACTGGCACACCAAACTCCACATAAACTTGAGATTTGTTACAAATTTACGCATGCGTTTGATGAAAATAGGTGAAAATTATACCCTACACCACTTAGTTCCCTAATGCTATAATTAGTTTCGTTGTATCAGAGCAACACCGAATTTTGTCAAAAAAGGTTAAGAAATGCAAATTTTCGCCATACAGAAATGTCCTTTATAGTAGAAGCTTATGTGGGGAAAATAGTACAATTCGGTCCATTTTCAATAGGATACAAATGTACATGGACAGACAAACACAGAAATTGATTCTGAATCGATCGATCGAATTAAAAGTTTTCTAAAATGGTGCAGAGTATAAGGTAAGGAGCAAGACACACAAGGAGCTGGTGCAGAATCGACCGTGGAATTGAAATCTTCGAAATACACACAATAGTTGTTGGAAGAGGGCGCTCCGGTGTACTTGACACGCCTGAAGGTATCTGTGTGGAATGCATTTTGTGCCATGGACTACATGCAATGCTCATTAGAATCATTAAAGAAAGCTTTAGCGTTAGAGTAACTCTAAGTGACATCTAAAAGTCTCGTCGTGCAAGAATTTTGTCTCTGTCATAACTGCCGTTTGTTGGTGTTGTGCCTCATCTTATACCGTAGATTATAAACGATTTTTGCGAGGTCGTTGCGATAATTCGAAATTTTTTAATTTTTGGCAAATTTTACATACGTTTTATTACGATAATTTATTGTTTCCTTTCCAATCATATGTTACTGTATGCATCCGCATTAGATAACATGGAATAAGGAAAAAGTAAAAAGAAGCGAAATCTCAAGAGATTTGTGTGAACAGAAAATGCATAAGATTCTGTCTGAACATTAGTTGGAACATAGTTCAGTGAAAAACGGTTAAAATGCTGAAATACTGAAAGGATTCAAAATTTACTATATTTGCTAGGAACACAGGGTCTGATGCCATTTTCTAAAAACTCTTCTGGGAATCAATCCACGTCCTTATATAAATAAGTATTGAACTGTGTTTAACAAGTTCTTACTTAGAAATAAAATAAATTTGACAAATTTCCATTTCATAGCTTAATTTTTGTTGATTGTGGGCGGGCGTGATTTTTAACCAATTTAGCCACAAATTGAAAAAGAAATCCTGTACACAGAAACAAAATGCTGAAATGGCACAAATACCCCGCCAGGCGGACATTCATCAACATTATTCAGTTTTCAGAGAGAACGCCACGCGATTTGCTCTTGATGATGGGATGATGGGATGATGGGACTCTCATAGAATGTAAAATTTGAAGAACATTTAAGAATATATATAAATTGTGGTGTCTTTGGCAGCTCATCCTAGGTGCTGCAAACGAAATAGCAAACGCCGGGCGCTCCCCATCCTGAATGAAGGGTACAATGATATCGATTGATCGATCGCTTATAAATAGATAAGTCTCTCTTCAAACATTCGCACAAACTTAACATACTCTCTAAGACAGTTGGTCTGGTTAAAAGCATATAAATAAACTCTGGCTTTCGTTACTTGGTATATAATACTCCTGCTGCTAATGTTGTTTTGTTATTTATTAATGCACACACACATGTATGTATGTGCATATTTGTGTATACTTATATATTTACTGCGTATCATCTCAGTATACCATTGAGATAGACGACTACCGGCGTCATCACATTAATCATGAGTTTTTGTTTGCAATACAAACATAATATGTGCACACATACGGGCTCATGCCTGTGATAACGCCCTTCGCCCCTCATTCTTGTTTTGTCAGTTATTCTTTCTCTCTTACGTTTATTGCTGAATTGCTTTTGTTTTCTATGATAATTAATTGAACAAATAATAGAGAAGATATTTTTCAATTCTATTGGTTTTGTTGCGATACATTGTTTCCTTTTAAGTTATTTAATAACAACAACATAAGAATTTGTATTTTTATCCCCTAGACCGGCGGGGGTTATATTTAGAGATCTTTAATTATGCGACTCTTATATTAATACATGGTAACTGGGAAGGGGTTGAATCGATTAGATTAGATGGTTTCTTGATTTATGATCTTATGATTCATAAAGTTCTTTAATAAATAAAAATATATGTGGAATTTATAAAGTGGATTCCATTCGTTAAATGTTTGTCACTACAACGCGTAAAAATGTTATAGCGGGTCGAGTCTGTCTATATAATACCCCCACACCAGTTGCGAGGCACTGCCATATAAGTTAGTTATATGGAAAGAGGTTCTAAAAATGGTCTGATTGGGTCCAAATTTGCAGCTTCTTCACCAAATTTCGTCAAAACATATTTAGAATTGTGCTTTTTTACCATTTTTATTTTTTTAGCCATTATAGTAAGACTTTATATGGGGACAGGTCCTAAAAATGGTCCGATCCGGTCCATTTTCAATAAGGTTCCTTTTCCTTTTACGAATTCTCATCGAAATGTCTCGAATTTTGCGCACAAATTTATATGGACAGACAGACGGACATGGTTAAATCGACTCAGATTTTGATGCTGAAGCGATCGGTATAATTGAAGGTGGATGTGACATATCCGTTTAGGTGTTACCAACATCCGCACAAACTAATACACCCCTTGACACAAGTGGTGCTGGGTATAAATAACCTTGTACAAAGTCAATATATAATAGCAGGACTGTTTATTGTATGCACCGTAAAAGAAAAAAAGAATAAAGAAAAATGAAAACAAAAAAAAAAAACTAGAAACATCGCAACATCGTGTTAAACAAATTGATTTAAAAAATTCACACGTTGTTGTTTTCACAAAGTCAAGTGAAATCCTCAAATATACAACAATAGTAATAGTGTTCGTTTCCTATTATTCGATTGTTGTTTTTTTTTTTTTTTAATTCCCTTGTATAGCATATACGCGTGCATAGTATATAATTCCTGCTATGAGATGGTGTGCAGTATTTTTTCCAATGGATACCCATTCATATATGTTATGTGCACGGTGGTATAGAAATGTATATAAAAATGTATAACCGCATACATGCATACATTCAATAAGTTAATTCCTTTGTTCGGCAATAAATTTGGATTCTTGCGTTGCGTTGTTCTTTGGAGTAGTGCAAGAAAAAGGTCAACAGCGTCGAAATGATGCTTTGTTTCCAAATTTCCAAAATTCCAAAATTCTCAATTAATAAAGAATAAGTAGTTCATGTACTATATATGGGTACTTATTTGATAATTACACTTTTGTCCTTTTGTTACAAAATCCACCAAGATTTGAGAATTTTTTTTATACTTTTCAACAATTTCCATTCAATTTCGCGTAGAATATCTTAAAATTCCCACGCATTTATGTACTCTTGTGTGTATACATAAGTAGATGAGCGACTCTCTTCCCAGTGTGGTAATCTCTCTTTCTCTCGTTCACATGTATTCTCTGGGTTTAAGTGTAGTGAAAAGGCAATCGTATTACCACGTCAGCCCCTGCCAGCCGGTCGATTTTCGTTCGCTTTTTTAGTGGTGCGCACAAAATTTAGTTTTAACTCCGGCTCTGGCTCCGGCTCCGACTATACGTTGCCGCTGCTGCAGTTAGTTAGTTCCTTTTGCTTTTGTTTCATACCAACCCCGATGTTGGTAGACGTTGTTGGCGTTGCTTGCATATGTACACTCAACAACGTTTACAAAATAGTTGCGATTCTCGTAAATGTGTTCCTGTTCTGTTTGCTTTCTTTTTCTTGTCCATTTCACATATAAGTTAAAGAAATATTTTTAGAAAATCATAAAAATATAATCCGGAGCAACTCGCCGGTTTTAAGTGCGAGTTGGATTAAGTAGATCTTGTAAATAAACACACAATGTAAAGAAATTAATAAACTTCAACTTTGTGTTTAATGAGAGTTTGATGCATGTGAATCGATAAAGAAGACACATGTAAGAACTGCAGACAACAACAACAGTGCTGCATATAAATAATTCTGCAGTAAATTGAACTGAAAATGCACCAACAGAACAGAAATGTTTAATGATGATAATGAAGATGATGACGATGACGACGACGACGACGGCGTACATCGTGCAACAAACACATAATATTCGTCAGATTCGTTGGAATATTAAGTAAACACATAATATAAGGAGGAAAAAAAAAAAAAAAAGAGTATAGAAATATATCCCAACACGCATACAAATTCATTCACATCCAACCACACTTATATAAACCTGTATTTGCTACTTGGTAACATAACATGACATCGCATTTGTACATGCATACATATATATAAATAAGGCAGCAAGCAGACAATGAGCAATGATACGAATTTGAGCCATGCACAGACCAAACAAACCACCACTCCATGGATAAAAGTCATTGCGTTTGTGTAAGCGTGTGTGTGCTTGTGTTGGATAACGAACAAACGAACAAACAGCAGGGGAAGAAAGAATGTATGCACAGCCAGAAGTGTCTACCTTGTGCGCGCAGAGAGTTAATATTACAAACTTTTATGCATGTATGTATGCATGCTTATGTAGTATATATATGTATATATACATAAGGGCTAAATGTGGTAGTATGTTGTATAGGTATAGCAGCTGGGTAAGCATATAAGCATTGTAAGCAGGCAAACGTATTAGTGGCCAAGGGCTAGTAGTGTAGTGTATGGCAGAGAGCAGCAGTATAAGGCAGGCAAGCAATAAACATACGGTAAAGAAACGTCGTTTGCATTGCATTGAATTGTGTGTTTTGTGTTCCTTTTTTTTTGTGTGTTATTATGTGTACCGTGCCATATACCGATACGACGAGTGGAAAAAAGTTAAGAAGCTACTAGCTATGCATTCAGCTCCTCCAAATTTGAAGCGCGCTCTGTAACAAAAAAGAAAAAAATGAACACAATGAAACTTACATACATGTGCATACAGAAAAACTTTTACTTGGCTCAAGCACACACGAACGGTGTATTGTAGCTAGTGAACGAAAGAACAAATGCCAAACAAATGTACGGTGGTGCGGTGTGTTTGTTGTGTTTGTTGTGTATTGTGCACTCGGGCTAACTTGCCACTTATCTATCTGTCTATAAACCATTGACTTGTTTGAATATGCTATTCATACTGTGAATGTGTGTTACTTTTTATCAGCGCACATTATATTCGGGTGTAAATAAGTACAATAGAAACGCAACAAAAGCGAATCTCTTCTAGTCGAACAGTCAGGCCATCTAGCCATCTAGCCATCTAGCCAGCCAGCCAGCCAGCCAAACAGTCGCCTGCCTGCCATTTGTCTCATCCATTCAAGCATCATCCACATATTTAGTTAGTTACGTTATTTAAAAAAAGTAATACACGCGTGTACGTGTGAGTGATTTTTGCATTCCTTTGTTGCTGCCTTTCCTCTGAACGAATATTTGTTTCTTTCGTGACGAGTACACTCGTGCGTATATGCATGCACAAAAACGTTGCGTTGCCACACCGGTGCTATTGTGAAGATGTTGCAATCTTGTTTGTTTTTTTGTGGTTTTCATCGCCTCACTGTTTATTCTTTATTTGGTATAATAAAAAGACCATGAACTCCATGCCGCCTCTCCTTCAATCTATCATAAAAAACAATGGGACGCATTTTCATTTTTTGTTTTAATATAAAAGCAAATGACAACGTATGTACGCGTGTATGTATTACATGTGTTTGCTCTCTGATAGCATCCTCATTAGGCCATAGAATGTATGTAAACTTGAAATAATAATAACAACAACAACAACACATGTGGTGGAAGTTTTTACTCGTTCGTTGTAAATTATAGTTCGCGTCTTTGATTTGACAGCGATACTGACCCTTTGATGTGTTTTCGAAAAAGTTTTCATGCACTTCACTCCACATAGAGTTCATGGCCACATGTTTAGATGTTTTTATGATGTATGAAAATGTTATGATGGGTCACACTAAAGCGTGTATTACTTAACATCACGTAACCTTACTCCCATCGATTGAAAATAATGTACCATTGGATCCTTGGCGTCATCTCGTTTAAAATTAATTTGTTGCATTTCTAGGTTGAACAATGGGGACAAATTAATTCCGAGTGTTTTCAATATAACAGCAATCAAAATGTAATCGGTTAAGTCGGTTAAGTTAAGCATTACCTCCAAACAACTTCAACTTGAAGTATGATAAAAATTTTTGAAAATAAGTCGGTCATTTAGTACCCTACCCTACTCAATTTAGTTCCACAAATGATGCAATTGTTCAGTTGCATCAGTAAACGAGGGCCTTGCCATATGCGTCACTTTGTTATCCCAGCATATCATTATATGGAAAGGGGTTCTACAAATGGTTCGATGCGATTTTTTTTGCTAAATAAATACTTATTGTAATGGGTCCTTTATATGGGCAGGTTCCAAATTTCATGGATATATCTCAATCTCGCTTTAGCTTTTGAAATTTTTTTTGAAAAATTGTCGATTGTGTGGGCATGGCTCTTGACCTATTTTGTCCAATTCAAATAGCGATCTGCGTACAGAAGCTAAGAGTATCTGAATAATTTTTCACCCCAGTATCTTTAATTGGCCACCGCGAGCGAGAGGGCCAACAATGGACAGACAGACATGTTTAGATTGACTTGTATTTTGATGCTGATCAAGAACATATATGCTTTGTAGGGTCACCGACGACACCTCCTTTTGAGTGCTGCAAACTCAGCTTACCTCCATCACTAAGGTGGAGGATATAAAAACAATAAAAAACAATGAAAAAGTCACAGCACTCACATGTAGAATAAATAGTATTTAGTGTATAGAGAGAACGCTGCTAAACAAACAATAAACACAGTTTAGCTTTAATAATAGTTAAAATTTACAACAACAATAAAAGACACGAAATAAGACTGCACTGCAACTCAAAACGTCGTGATTGAATTAAGCGCATGCATGCAACACACTGTAGAATATAAATCACTTCTGTATGTGTGGGTTAACTATTTATTTGTTATTGTAACTTGTACGGACAATAAACATAATTAACAAACATATATGTAACGGTATATAACGTTTAACGAATTGAATACCTCGCATTTTATATACGTATACGTTTTGTTGTAAAAAAAGAAAAAAAAGAAGAAAAAAAAAGAAAAAAATTATGTCAGAACATAGCGCTTGGGGTCAACGCCAAGCGACAGCTGCCGAGGCTGCCTTATGGTGGCCTGGTGCTCTCGCTGCGGCTGCCACACAACACCAACAACAACAACAACAGCAACAACAACAACAAACCATTGATCAGCAAACTCTTCAACATTATCAGCAACAATTGGTTGCCCAGCAACAACAACAAGCCGCTGCCGCAGCCGCTGCTGTACAGCAACAACAACAACAATTGCAACAGCAGCAGCAGCAACAGCAGCAACATCAACAAGTTGTCGTTCAACAGAATCAACAGCAAGCTCATCAGAATAATGCAAACACAACATCGGGGGTCGGTACAGGACAATTGTTCACATACAAAATGGCCAGCAGTTTCCCAAATCCAGCGACCACAATGGCCCAAGTGGTTGCCACCTCGAATGCAGCCGGTACACCAGCGTATGATTATCGTCTCAATATGGCACAAGCAGCTGCCGCTGCTGCGGTGCCCGGCTCTCAATGGTGGTATTCGGCAGCCAATCAGGGTCAAATAGATGCTAATGCCGCTGCACAATTGCAACAACAGCAACAACAACAGCAGCAGCAACAGCAACAACAGCAGCAACAGCAACAACAACAGCAGCAACAACAGCAACAGCAGCATCAACAACAACAGCAACAGCTGCAGCAACAACAGCAACAACAACAGCATCAGCAACAACAAAATGCGGTAAGTAAAGATAAAGTAAGTGCAATAAATTATTCGATTAATCGACCTTGAATGTACCGATGCGCCCGTTGATTTCTCAATTGTTATCTCTAGCCCCTCCTTTCAACAACCACCAACATCCACAATCACCTCCATATGCCTTCCACCCGCTTCACTGAACTAAGCGCCTGTAACGTTTTTGTCCCTTTCGTACCAAAAATATTTCCTAACATTGTAATTTCACACACACATCAACATGTACATGAATATATATTTGGTAAGGGTCACCAATGCGTCCCGTCTAAATCAAAGATGAGCCATTATAACGCTTTTCCCATCGCCAAACCTATCCTCTGCTTTTTGCTTTTTTCCTTTTGAACTTTTCGAAGGCATGCGTTTCAACTTAAGTTGAATTGTTCTCCCATACAATGAGTGTACGGGGTGGCTACAAATAAATAAAAGCACGTGCCTTCGGTATTAAAGTACGCACACAAACCTGTCGATTACTCAGAAAGTCACTCACGTGATCAATAAAGTATCTCATGCGGTAGCAAACGCAATATGTGCGTGTACGACAAAGGCATGCAAAGTTATGAATAATTTACTTCTACATAAAGGCAGATCAATGGTTTTTATTGTTTACGCATGTGTATGTGTTAGTATGGGTACGTATGATCGACATTGCTTCAGCCAGTTGTGATGAGATGTCGTTGCTGACTTCATAGAGGGCGATAACTGCAGCATTATGCTAAGTTTGCTTTGCAGTTTTTCTGCCACCTTGATCGGGATATACTAAGTTTGTCATTTCATTTGCAACACCCCGAGGTTGCACCCTACAAGGTATATATTTGAATGCTGATCACGAATATATATTCTTGTACAGTGTAGAATCTCTGACGCTTCTCTCACCTAGTTAACCCCTCGCCTTATATGGAGGCTATTAAATACCTCACCGCCGTTATTCCGTTATATAACTATTATAATAATATTTTCTCCTTTTCAGTTATGAATACAAAATAGCGTGGTAGCCGGCATTTGCATTAGATAAGCTTGCCTACACTACACCATAAAATGTATTTTGTTTAATGTTTTATTGCTGTTGCCTTATGTACGAGAAGGTCATTAAACTACTTTGCTATTAAATATCGTTAGCATAAGAATTCCCCAAAAGCTTGTCTTGTCATGCATACAATTATAGAATATTGATTACCTGGGTACGTCATTAATTTTGTATGCTGTGCTCATGAGCAACCTCAAAAACGCTGCACGTTTAGTTTGACTCAATAATTATGAAAAAGAATTACAGAGCTCCTGACGTTTCATTTTTTACCCAATTCGCTTTTGGAGTTGATGGTATGCTCGCTTTTGTTCAACCTTTGTAGGACCAAGAAAGAAGCACAAGATATTCCACGAGGTATTATTATTGATCAGCATCAAATTTTGGTACGATCTGACGTACGTCCGTCCATCCGTCCGCCTGTTGTTGATATTCTTATGGTCCTAAACTTTGAGATATTTATCTGTACCAACACTTTTACTTTCTGCATGCAGATCTATTTTTAAATTGAGTGAAATCGGTCAAGAGCCACGCCCACAATTAACAAAAATCTATTTATCTGCCACAAAATATGAGCTATGATGTGATGACGGAACTTATTAAACACATTTGAAATGATGACTTTAATCGATTTACCAGAAGTGGGTGTGGCACGCCCACAATTTACAAAAAAAAACATATTCAGCGTAAAATTGTATTTGCAATGTGATAAATACACTATTGGAACCAAAAATTTGACACAATCTAAATACGATCATCATTTTAATGATATGGGGGTATATTGCTTTTGTTCAAACATTTGTAAGTACCACAAGAAAGCGAGCCACACCCCCAAAAGTGTATATATTCTATCGTACTGAAATTTGGTAGACGCAACCTTCGAGCTTTTCTACGATTTCCTATTGTAAGTGGGTAATCAGACCAAGGACACGCTCGCAATGGCGTCCTAAACTTTGCATCTGTGACTTTCAGCACTCTCACAGTCGCAAATTTTAAGATATCGCGCTGAAATTTATAATATTTTAGTCATCATCAATGTAAAAAGTATCCCATTTTCAATAGGATTTTGAAAAGCTTTGAAAAGTTCAACATTCTGAGTTGGGCTATCATTTGTTTGTACATTCCAATGGTACATGAATAATATAAATTTTACCAGCCGTTCGGAAGATATATTAAAAAAAAGATATGTATCTTTTTAATAGAATAATTTCACAATGCATTATTAGTGTGAGCCAATCCAATCTCTTGCGTCCTTTTTTAAATTTAATGATCTGATCATATTGGTACCCTTTATATTTGAAATTATCTTTGGATGGACCACGCCTCTTCTGACGTCCTTAAATTCGACTTGTAATTTCGTATTGCTCCTGAATCATAAGACCTGTAGATCATAAATTTGGTATAAATAATTCCTTTATATCTCGATATTGGGTTTAATCGGTCCATGGACCTATCTACAAGTTTTTATAGTTATTACAGACAAACCATAAAGGATACAAAAATCAAATTTCTCCAGAATATTAACGAATTATTATGTATTTGAAAAGATTAAATTAACCACGCCCACCTATAAATGACCTATTATAGATATTAGTACGTTTATAATAGTGAAGCGTAGTTGTACAAATAAATTTAAGGTGAGTTGTTATATATGGGTATGGGGTTAATGATGATGGGTGTCCCAGATTCGGCTTACGCCTCATAAGGTAATAACGCCCCTGTATTGTTTACACACACACACAGTTTAGCGTTAAAGTATTGACATCTCTTCAACGAATGCAAAACAAAAAACAAAAAAAAAAATGTGCAAAACGCTGCTAAAATAAACAAAACAATAAAAAGTCCTTTGTTTAGGACTTTTCCAGTTTATCGTTTTCGCCGGCTTTTTGCAACCTGTTGCTTACGCATATGTTATAAACAGAGGTTTATTTATGCAAAATTGATTATATGTGTGTATGCATGTGTCCTCCCATCATATGAACAAATAAACAAGGTCCACTTAATTCACACCTCCAAACATTTTGCATGAAATGAGAACAGAATGTGATTCTCACTGCAACACCGTAAACTAGTGTGTGTTTGCCTTTGTTCTGTACATGAATATAAATATAAAATAAATACATGCGAAGCAACTACCGGTTACCTGCTCATTTTCAAGCACTTTATAATAAATGCAGAGGGAAGGATAGAAAGTTTGATTGTAGAATAAAACCAGCAAGAAAACTAAATTTGGTTTGGTTGCCAACATCTACAATAGTGGGCGTGACAGGTATGTAATTACGCCCTCTAATAGTTCATGTATTACGTATAAGCTTGAAAGTCTAGTTTTACATGGCATATAGTTTTTTACAAATTGTGGGCGTGTCTGCTATTCTACCACGCCCCTTTCTGGTACATTGATGGATAGGATAACTATACATATGTATACCAAATTTCAAGTTCACAGGTCAATTTTGGTGGCAGATATATAGATTTTTGTTAATTGTGGGCGTGGCTCTTGATCGATTTTAGTCAATTTAAAAAGAGATCTGCATGCAAAAATCAATTTTATGTGAATGGTATAAGAAGGTCGTCCTTTTTCAATAGGATCGTTTTGGCAGAGCTGCTCACAGCAGTCCCCCCTATAAAATTGTTTCTGAGGTTCGTGACCATTCTGAAGTTGTTAAATTCTATCTGAAAATCGCACACCACCTAGTGATTAAAAACTTCAATTGCACATAATTTGTAGCGTTGTGAGATTGTTCAGAAATATGTGAAAAACTGCTTCTGTGTGTAATGGTTTTGTACATATGTGTGTATATAATATTTCACTTTATTTAGAGAACCTCCTCACGTATTAAATGAAATTGTGAAAATGTATATAATCAGGTCAGGTGGGCGCGTCTGGCCATTACCCACTTATGGCGTATTGCGTGAGTGAAAAACTGAAACTTTTTCAAAGTTAGCACCCAAGAGTTCTGCATTTGTCTCTCGTTTGTTTAGATAAATTTGAGCTATTTTCCCTTATTTTCTGGAGCAGTGTATCCTAGATTTGGCATCCGCCTAATGTAGCCATTTTTACTGTTTATTTATACCCTCTAGACAAGTTGGATACACTAAGTTTGTCATTCCATTTGCATATATATGTGTATATATATATATTCTTGTTCAGCATCAAAAACTGAGTCATACTAGGCATGCACGTCCATATGTACAGACACTTAGTTTCCTATTTCGGAAAAAATCGTTCCAGAGCCACGCCCACAATCTACATAAATCTATTTAAGCTTTGAAATTGATATTTGGTATACATTATGGATTACAGACACGCCCACAATTTACAAAAAATCATACTCAGCGTTGAAGTAGAACAACGCATGCTGACGGGAAATTATAAATCTGTTACGCCCACCGTTTGTATGTATGTATGAGAAGAGTGTTTAAGCTTTAGCCCACAAACCAAATTTAGTTTTTTTTTTTTACTTGTTGCCTGATGTTTGCGTTTTGTGCTCTGTTTCTTCATTTTGCCTCCATGCAAAGTGTGCGTTTGTATGTAAAGTGGCACGAGTGTTTATTTGTTTTATTTTATATTTTGTTTATTAAATATACGTGTATGTGTGTGTACAAACCTAAGTACCTTTTTAGTTTTTTACCCTACAAGAGAGCAACAGTTGTGTCTCTTTGTTTTACGCTTTTGATAAACGTTCCGTATGTACGTATTATCTGTACGCATGTTTGTCCATATATTTGTTTTCGTTTTCCTACATTCAACACATATACAAGCTCATCATCATATTCGATTGAAATTTTTTACAGCTCCTGTGATTACTTTCACACCCACCACTACCTGTAATGTATCAAAACTTTGTCAAAACGTTTGTCGCGAATAGAAGAAGGCTTCGAAAACCCTACAAAATGTATTTTGTATGTATACACATTGATCGACTCAGTATTTTATTGATCATTATCAAACTCTGAATCGATTAAATTATGTCGCCTGCAACACAAAAACAACTCTCTACCAATTTCAAACTTCTAAGTTAAGGAGTCTGCGAGGAGGTATTACACGTCGCCAATATTGTTCACAGTAGTACACGACTGCAGTCCAAAAAAGGGAGATATAAATTTTTCATTTTTTAATAGATTTACGGATTTAAAAAAATTGAAAATTGCTAGATTATGCACAAAAGAGAGAATTTGCCACGCCCTTGACAAAGTTTTACTTCGAAAATTTCATTAAGATGGCGCCCACAAAACATGTATGCCGTGTGTTGACCATTCGTCATATACACATTAGTTTGTTGCCTCAAAAGATTGGTTTGAGTAAGAATTTCTTTGAAGAAAGGCCGCCGCTTGATATTTTTTCTTACTTATATTAATATTCTTAGAGGTTTTTGGCTTCCCAATGATTGCTATTTTTACTCATTTTTATGAACGGTCACTCTTATTATTTATACTCTCGTTTTATACCGTATTAACTACGTTGAATATCTTTTGCAACAACCAATTAAATACATTTATCATTAGTGTCAAAGAAACATTCACAATAGTCTATCCAGCCATATTTTTGAAATGGACCACGCCCAATTTTAAAAAGGTGAATGTTTTCTGTGGTGGTTCAAATAAATTTTTTCGGTTAAACACAAACATTGAAGCGGGTGCCACCGTCAACCTTATACAGCCTTTTGAATAAGATTGAAAAAATGTTCAAGTGTAGGGTAGTCCGAAATTCGGATTATTGGAACCTTTCTATTTTTCAACACTTTGTGTTATGAAAGTTTTTCGTAAACACACCGTTGTCGCACCTTTTTAAATGATTTTTTCATACTTATACGGTATTATTGTTGTTGGACAATAAATTTTTTTTTTATTCCATTTCATTTGCATAATAGACGTTCCGTTGACTCGGCCGTTCGATTATTGTGGTGTTGGTGTAAAGTTTTTTTATTCACTAATATTTGTTGTTGTTGCTCTTGATATTGTGCTTAGAGGAATATTGCTCACCTATACTATAACACTCGCTCTTTGAATGAAAATCGATGTACTTTTTATTGGCATTGAACAAAATTAAACATTTTATGGTTTTGTTTCAATATTGTGCTTATTAGCAGCGCAGTTAACGTGTCGTATGAGTTCATTCATAAATTCATTCATTATACCCTTCACATATGTTGGCTGGGTATGCTAAGTTTGTCATTCCATTTGCAACACCTTGTTCAGCATTAAAGGCTCTTTCACGATCGTAAATTTTAGTTTAGGATCCTTATTTAAATTGGTCCAAAGCCACGCCCATAATCGACCAAAATGTATTTATCTGCCACAAAAAGTTGAGCTATAAAGTTGAAATTCTGCGTACATATTTTTAACTATCCCATCCATTGATGTTTCAACATTTTGTGGAGAAGGAGGGGTATTTAGGATTTCGTCCAGGCCACTTGCTTGCTGTATTCACTTCTGTGCAAAAATATATAACATATGCTAACGCATGCAACCATATGGAGATTGTAATCACAATAAACTGACGGATCCATCCATTCTTTGAATTTCAATATAATTGAAATTGTTTCGTGTCTATTGCTGTACTACCGCATACACTTTATAAATATTTATATGTTTTTTTGGGGTTAGTCATACGAACTGAATGGAAAGTAATTGGTATGATGGGTTGGACGTTCCGTTTACAACGCTCAGAAGGCAGCTTATAAAATATAAATAATTTTGTTCAGCGACAAAATCTGGGTTTATGTAGCTGTTTATTGTTGCAACCGTTATAGTCACATATAGTCAGGAACAAATTCTATTAATTGAATATTATTTATAAAGCTGTGAATTATAGGTATCTCGTCCCAATGATAAATTTAACAAGAAAGAAAAGTAAATTTGGCTTAGGCTGAAAGGTGCTTAAACCCTTCACATTTGCAACGGTGGGCGTGGCAGGTACATGGTTAGGCTCTCGAATAGTTCATGTATTACGCATCACCTTGAAAGTCGAGTTTTACGTGGAGTTTAGCTTTTTGTCGATTGTGGGCGCGTCTGTTATTCGACCACGCCCATTTTTGGCACATTGATGGATGGCATAACTATAAATATGTGTACCAAATATTAAGTTCATAGGTCAACTGTTGTGGCAGATATATAGATTTTTGTTGATTGTGGGCGCGTTTGTTATTCGACTACGCCCATTTTCGACATAGCACTGGATGGGATAACTAAAGATAAGCCTACTAAATTTCAAGTTTCTAGGTCAACTGTTGTGGCAGATATGTAGATTTTTGTTGATTGTAGGCGTGGCTATTACAAACTGAATGACATACTCAGTATACCACCCACCTTATATGGAGGGTATAAAAGTATAGATTTATTTTCAGTCATTTTCCACTTGTAAACTTATATGCGGTTTCACTATGATTCACTGGTTTTTGTAGGAATGAGTCTCAGTGTTAATTGACATGCAAGTACTAAAGCTTGTTATTGTTGTAGGACTTATGTGTGTACACGTGCATTTTTATACAGAATACGTAATAGGTAAACAAGGGAAAGGGGAGAAAATGAGAAATGTATGTTGTTTAATTAATTGGAATAATTCCTAATGCATCGTATGCGCTTAAAAGGTTTCGGGCGAAAGGGCAGTTGGTATTACAAAAACCCTGGAAGCGACCAAATCAAAGACAATAACAACAACAATTACATCAGAAGTGACCACCCATTCAATCACTACAACATCTGCTGCAAGTGATACAATTTTTACGCAACCATCTCCACAACATGTCCCAACGTCGTCAGTGTCGTCCCACCTCTCCAATAATATAAATATCTGCTCCTCTCCATCATCCAATCCTGCTCCAACTCCTGCTAACGTTATGGTAAACAATTGTGTGATAACACTCACACTGTCAATAAGCGGATCTATGAAATTTTAATGCCTCACTTTAAATACCGCTACTACTAATATTAACGGTAATTGTTTTTTATAATCTTTAGAATAATATGATTCGTGCTGGTGGCGTTGTTGGTGGGGGCAAACCTGAAGCAAAACCTCGTGGCCGTATGACAGCGTATGCTTACTTTGTGCAGACTTGTCGTGAGGAACACAAGAAGAAGCATCCCGATGAAACGGTGATTTTTGCCGAATTCTCAAGGAAATGCGCTGAGAGATGGAAGGTAACTGTTTTTTATTTTATTATTATTTTTTTTTTTTTTAATAACTTGTAATGAAAACAAGCGAAGGAGTCAAGTCTTGACTTGGGTCACATTTTGAATACCTAACGTACTAAGGTCCTTCGAGGATGCGCTAAATTTTAAATTTTTTCTCTAAGACTTTATGGGTAATACAAAAATATTAACAAAAAATATAAAAAAAAAGGGAACAAAAGTTTAAAAAAAATATTTTTTATTTAATGTTTGTGGGCGTGTCTATTCCGCTGTAGTGTAAGTGTCAAAAAAGGCCAGTGAATAGGTAGGAGTGCATATTAGATAAAAAAGAAATGTTTCACAAAATGGTCCGCGATAATGAACACGAATCCCGTAGCGCTCTACGTAAACACTACTGAAGCCTGAAGTGGTCACGATAAGTTTGCCAACGAAATCACTGGGTTTTAGTACGTAAAATTGTTATGCTGACCCTATTACTGTATTTGTCGAACATTATTGTTTTGCTAATTTATTATACCCACCATCGTGTGTACTAAAAGGGAGCAAGCCACACCCCTAAAAGTATTTAGGGAATCGATTTAACCCATCTGTTTGTCCGTAATTGATTTAGTTGATTGTGGGCGTGGCTCTTGACCGATTTTTCCCATTTAAAACCTTACACGATCTTAACACAATTTCAGCTTAATATCTCAAAATTTACGCCCCCGCGCGACGGACTCGGACATTCATGTCTAAATCGATTCAGTTTTTGATGTTGACCAAATTATATATACTTTGTAGGGTCTGTGACGCCTCCTTCTGGGTGTTGCGAACGGAATGTCAAACTTTTATTTTATTTAAATGATTTGCTTGCTTTCTTGCACTACACAGACAATGGTTGATAAGGAGAAGAAACGTTTCCATGAGATGGCGGAAAAGGATAAACTACGCTATGAAACGGAAATGCAAAATTATGTTCCGCCCAAGGGTACAGTGGTTGGACGTGGCAAGAAGAGGAAATTACCCAAAGATCCTAATGCGCCGAAACGTTCATTGTGAGTTCGTAGATATCAATTAGCTTTTGTAGTTTCTTGCCGTAGCACAGTTAATGAATTGAAACGGATTTGTTATTGTTTTTGTTCTGTTCTGCAACAATTAGATCTGCCTTCTTCTGGTTTTGTAATGATGAACGCAACAAAGTTAAAGCTAAAAATCCAGAATACGGTGTCGGCGATATTGCCAAAGAGTTGGGACGTAAATGGGCTGACGTTGAACCCGAAGTAAAACAGAAATATGAATTAATGGCTGAGAAGGATAAGGCCAGATATGAAAGGGTGAGTGATGTCAAGGTAGTGTTGTATGATTTTGTTCAATTTTTTTGTTTGAGCAGGAAATGACTGAATATAAAACGAGTGGGAAAGTTGCCATGTCTGCACCGTCAATGCAAGCGTCCGCTCAGGCGGCACAAAAAGCAGCGCTACTGGCCGCCGCTCAACAACAGCAACAGCAGGCGCAACAACAAGCCCAACAGCAGGCTCAGCATCATGATGATCATGACGATGATGATGGCGATGGTGATGACGACGAGAATCAGTAGATTTTAGTTTAAGGTTGTTTTTTCAAATGGTTATGAAAATAGAAAAACAAAAACAAAAAAGAAGAAGAAAAGAAGAAGACGAAGAAGCAAAAATGATTAAAACTCTTCCACCTCTTCCTTCAAAAACCATGAATAAAGAAAAACTTGCTTCATTTTTTTGTACCCCCCTTCTATCTATCCATACACCCACGTAAATACATGTGTAAATGTGCTGGTGATATACATATATATACTCTCTCTCACTTTTTCAACGAACATCATCCATCATTCATTGATACGTTAAAACAAATTTGAAAAAATGTTATCGTTTAACATTTCTTTTTTTATTTCAATCAATTTGAAATCAAGATGTATTTCCAAATCATCATCCCTCCCTAATTAATAACAACACAACAGTAATAAATTGAGTTTATTTTGTAATTTTCATAAAATTACAGTAAAAAGTAATTTAAGTGATATAAGAAATTATTTGTACAATTTCCTTAATACTTGAAATATAAACATTTTTTTTTTTTTTTTTTTATTTAATTGTGCTATAACCCGCGCACACGATTAAACAATTGAGAAGAGAATCATTTTCTTTATCCATGTTTAATTTAATTTTTCGAAATCGCCTTTATTTTTTAATATACTCGTATATGTTTGTAATGAATAAGCGATCATATAGACCTAAACGTTACTCTATTAAGCGTAAAATGAAATACTAGTACTATATATAAATATATGCGTACACACATAAGCATCATGCATCCAGAAAGCGTAATAAGAAAATTGTTCATAAAAACGTAATTACTTTGTGTAGAACATTAAATCATTTCGAGTAATATTGTTTTTCACAAACAAAATAAAAAGTTTGCAATCGAAGCGCAAGACAAACATTAACTTTTATTCATAAATTTTATTATATACAAATATATATATATCGGAACGTTTCAATGTGTACAATTTTGTTTGTTAATGTCTCTGTCTGTCTGTCTGTCTGTCTGTCTGTCTGACTTAATGACTGCACACACATACTAATTGTGTCGTAGGTTGCGTGATGATAAAAACAGAGCAAATAGCGACACAAAAGAAAAGGTTGCACTGGGCTCTTCTGAAATCCATCATAAAACAGTGTAAGTCGTTTACCCCACCTCATAATTCTCTTAACAACAAAACCAAAGGGGAAAAGAAGGCGTTATTTGGGGGAGGAGACATTGCTGCAGCAACGTCATCTAGCCTCTCATCGTCATAAACATTTCCTTGAACGATCTACATTGGATTTATTTATATTTATTTAATTATTCCAAGAAATTGTATCCAATTTATAAAATTGAACTGATTTTCTTTAGCTTGTTACAATAACAAAAAACCAAACAAAACAAAACAAAACAAAAACAAAAAATCCTGATTTTCTACTTTTTGTAATAAAGAGAATTTAAAACTTTAACTTAACACAAGTTTAAATATTTTACGTTCCTTTTGTTTCATTCAATTTTACTAAATCGAATGACCCTCATTTTTGAAGTGTTTACATTTATTTTCGAAATAGCAATTTATTCATGTAATACACGGTACTGATAATGTTTGTAATTATACCTCCGTTAAGCTCTAAGTCTAATATGTATGCATGTACCCGTCCCTCAATTTATATGAAGAAAATTAATAAGTTTGTTATGTACTTGGCCCGAAATCAATCAAAACGACATATTTTTAATTTAATTTACAAGTAACGCGTATCCCATCAAAAAAAAAAGTTGTATTTTTTATAATCTTAAGACCAGGCCTACACTCAATAGAATCCATCCTTTGGACGTACGGACAAAAAATACTTATTCTAAAGAATAAAAAGAAAAGCTCAAGAGCGGACAAGGCAAGCACGGGGTATAAGGCGTGACATATTTTGTCCTACCACACTCATATTTTGATTGCTGATCAATTTTCTTTATCTGGACGTACGTACAAAACATACTGTTTCAGATATATTTCATCATAGAATCGCTTTTTATTATAAAATATATTTTAAATGAATTATTATTCCACCCGCTGGTGATCAATCGCTTTAAATTTGATTTTATACTAATGGAAGGTCCATAAAATTTAGATGTGATTTATTCTCAATTAAATTTTTGAATTGTTTCCCACTTTTTTAAACGTTTATTCTTGATATATAAATTTAATAAATTCCTACTCCTATAACGATTTTGGAGAGTATTTAAAAAAACAAATTTCTAAAGGTTGATATCTCAATATTTGTACTGAGGGGACTGAGGGGAGGATTTCCTCACGCAGACGGACAGATGTGTTTTGGCTCTCCGCAGCCTGTTTCCATTTTTTCAACAATCACCGTAATTAGGGCCAATTTTCAAATGGAATATTTTGGAAACCGCTGAAAATCAATAGAGCTTGACCAGATAAATGCGTTGAAATGATTTATGTTTTACATCTGTTCTGAGACCCTTTCATGAGTTATTAGATTTACATACAAGAACAAGAATGTTTTTTCTTCTTTTTTTTTCAAGTGACTATGTTGTAAAATGTGAGATAGGTGTATATAAAAAATCTTTAAAAAAAAACAACAACAACATTTTTTTCAGGTATTCCCTAAATTACAAAACATTTCTTCATCAAAGAAATCCATTTCAGGCTCTAAAGTATTCCTATTATTAATAAAGGCAAAAAGAATAACCAATCAACTATATATTATACAATATAACACACAATACACTTTAGAACATAGAAAAGTATATAAATCGAATCAAATATATATAATATATATCGCGGTAACAGTTATCAGCAAACACATGTATATAAACAATACAATACCATACGAAACCATACGGAATGGAATTAATTCAACTATATATTACTACGGCTGCTCATGCCAGCCAACGTACCGCGTACACATTTATTAAACGAACAAGCAAAGAAAATTGTTATATTTTGTATAAATATGGAATAAATAAAAAAAGCTTTTGAAAATAACAACCGCTGATAGGAAGTCGTACGCTTTAACACTCGTCTACACCAACCAACAACAAACAGAATCTTTTTAAGAAGAAAACTAATATTGAGATCTTTCTAAAATACGATGCATTCATGTATTATTTATTAAAAATATTTTAATGGTTATAAATTGTAATGGATGTCACACCTTTTTAATACAATAACTGCAATGAAAAGGAAATGTTCGTTTACTCCTTAGCTACCTTTTATTTCAAAATCTATTTATCTTGATAAGAAAATGGACTCTTCTCATATAATATATGTATGTATAAATATATGAATTTTTTTTCGAAATTTCCTAAATTTTACATTTGAAACGGAAGGGTCCATTCTTTTCATCAATGTATACAGAGTGTTTAAATAATGAAGAGGAATATATTATTCCATAAAAAATATGTTTAAAATTGTTTTAAATGAAAAGTGAGAGGAAGAGGGAAGACCGCGACAGTAACACTATTCTAAATTATGAACACCAACAACAATTTAATTTACAAGAGTATTTTCATAATATATCAAGGTTGAGAGATGAGATATAACTGCTTTTAACAAATATAGAGAGAGATTATATTAGAAGGTTATGTTTAAAGAAAACTTCCAACAATAAACTTGTGCATCTATACCGTCTAACAACACGCTACTCAACTGCTTATTTTATATCCACCACCCTGAGGTCAAAAAGGAGATTTTCTAAAGTATTAAATTTTGAATCGATTTATCCATGTCCGTCTATCTGGCATTCTTCTGATGGTAGAAATTTCACGTTTCAGAATATATTGAAAAAACAAAAAATCATATCAAAGACAAATTTAAAAGGAATTCTTTCTCATAAAGTACAAAAGACAGAAATACTATTTAGTGGGCTTCAGTGTATTGGTGGTGGGTATTCAAGATTTGGCCCAAGCCAAATTTAGCTTTTTACTTGTTTATTTCTAGACATTAATATAGATATATATGTTTTTTAAATTTAGATGGAGAGTAAATTTTCGCATCTCATTTAGATTTTGGATTTTAGATTATATATTATATGAAATAATTTAAGTTATCTGAAATGAAACATAAAAACACGCGTACGATGAATTAAGTATTAGCCTACAAACATGATCGTTCATGGATTGTAATTGTAATTTACTTTTTTTTTTTTTATAGAAATAAGTTTAAAAAGAAAATGGTGTAAAATGAAATGTCACACCCACACACACACACACACAACAATTAATTAGAAAAAAAATATGTAAACATATTTGCGTTTTTCAGTTACTCTATGCATACACACCTACATATATACGCATTAACTGCAACAATATTAAATTAAACACATGATATAATAATAAATCAACTTAGTTTACTTTGGCAAAAAAACAAAACAAAACAAAAAACAAAAAACAACAAAACCGAAATAAGCAAAAGCGAAGAACATGTTGCATATTAGAAAGCGTAAAAAAATTAAGCATAGCCAACGTACTTTTAGGCCCAAAACTATAGTTTAATTGGAAAAGAAAAACAATATGAAATAGAGATGGAACGACTAATTACGATTAATTTTAAAAACTCTTACGAGTTTGTTCTAGAATTTATGTAAATTTTCATTATATTTTTTTTCATTAGCCAGTATTTAAGTATATATATAATAAAATAAACGTGAAAATAATTATACAATAAAAGTCTCTCAAATTCTAAATTGATTAAATAAGGAAACAAATGAAGAAAATTCAACTAGTAGCACTAGTCGCATATTTCCATAACTCGTTCATTTTCTTAACCAAAAACCTTTACTTGATACCTCTTAGATCCGGTGGACAGAGTTCTTGAAAAATTTCCACTAAAAGTTTTATTAATATTTGAACGTAATTAAAAAGTCACAATAAATTCTTTTATTTTAATTTTTTTGTTTGTGAAATCGAAATTTTTATATTTTATACTTTCTATTAACTATTGTTCATCACGTTTTGGCAAAAAAATAATCAGAATTGCGCATTTTTTAAAATGTTATATAAGGAGGGGTTCTAAAAATAGTTGGATCGGATCCAAAGTCCACATTGGGCACAGCCAATTAATAAATTATTATAAAATATTAGGAATTGAAGTTCTAAAAATGGTCCAATCCGGTCCATTTCCAATAGGGTTCTTCTTTGGGCCAATATATGTTTTTGTACCAAATTTCATCGAAATAACTCTGCTTGCGCACAAATTTATATAGCCAGACAGGCGGGACAGACGGACATGGTTAAAGGGATTCAAATTTTGATTCCGAATCGATCGGTATAACTGAAATTAGAATTTTTGAAAAATTTAAAACTATATGTTTTAGCATGTACACAAACCAATTTAACGTGAAAACGTGCTGTAAAGTGTAAGATACGGTAAGAGTGTGGGTTTTACATTAATCGATCTTAAAAAACAAACAGATGCAATCACCAAATGCCATCTCTAAATGTGCGAGCAATTCTTAAATATATAAAAAAAAAAGTATAAATGTGTATTTTGGTTGGAAAGTGACCTGTTTAAGAAAATTTACCAAAGATTAATGCAAAAAGTTTTGCAATCATACCAAGATGATGTAACAGCTGCTCGAACGAATATTCACATGTCTGTACACCTGCCAGAAAATAAATGCTTGGAGCCAAGTAAGAGGCCATGCAATGTCGTAGAAGCAATAGACGAACGGAGCACTTTACAGTCGAAACGTATAATAATGCAAGCACGCAATTCTTTTATGCAATGGACTGAAGTGGATGCTCCTTGCGCAGGCGCAAATTGTGAGCACCGCATAACATATTGGGATATAGGCTCAACGGCCTTTTCAATTGTAATGCGAGCAATAAGTGTGTGTATTAATGTGAAATTGGCCACAGATTATTATCGTCAAGGTCATTGCAATTATTTTGCTTGGACTCTTCTCTGTATTACGGTGCCCATGGTCGTAACCACAATGATTCATGTGAATATGTAATAGAATTTTCTAAAATTGTTATATGTAAATATACACACACGTATATATATGTAGGTGTTACAGGGATGGAAAATTTAATGGAGGCGCCTCCAAGGCGTTACAAACATTATGGTTAGTGTTTATATCTTCGTTCCTTTTTCGCTATTGGAAATCTTTAATGTATGCCATGAAATGTAAGGAATCGGAAAATAAAGGTGACACCCAATCCCAACTAAGGTAATGCTTTATATATAGAATTTATTAATAGAGAAGAAAGAAAATCCCCGCTCACTAATATTTTAACCATATTGCAGGTATTACAAGTTGAATGTACGGGAAGAGAGTGATGTGGCATTTATAAGGCTGTTTGAGTGTTTTTTGGAAGCAGCTCCACAAAAAATACTACAAATATCCATTGTGTTGGGTCATTTTGATAAAATGACAAGTAATTGATTGATTATTTTCCTAACAGAAATCGGTCTCTATGTAGTGTTTGTTGTAGATACACAAATTGTAGCCATAGCATCATATTTTGGTAGTATGGCTTGGTGTTTGTCGGCTTATCACCGCTACAATCGGTATTCACAAAGTGACAAATGCAACATCAGTTTAAGCGGCATCGTATTGCAGCTGTGTTGGCATTTCTGTATATCAGGTAATGTTAGTTTTTGCTTAAATGAACTTTTCTCAGAAACACTCTTTGCTATAATTTTAGTGTCGCGCACCCTATGCATTGCCCTGTTGGCTAGCGTTTTTCCCTTTTGGACCGTAATTGCTAGCCTAAGCCATGCTCTGCTGTTTGGCTTTGTTTCTTTTATTATTGAACGACCAAAATTCGCTCATATGTTTATATTTAATTTTCTGTTTTGCCTCGTTTTGGGTTTTGTATACATATTTACATTTATATCTGTTCGTGATACTCCCACTAGGTATAAGTACTTGATATATTATACAATCTGTTCCGTAGAAAATATAGCTTGTGTGACACTATTCGTTTTGCATGCATCTAGTGATTTAACTTCCGTAGGGTTTCTATTCTATCCGCTTTGTGGCTTGGCTTTGGTATTTTATTATGTTGGTATCACATTTATGATCCTCTATTATTTATATTTTCATCCCCGCATAACGGCAAGATCTGCAACACATATCACAAATAATACTTAAACAATGCATGTGTGTACACATGCATACAATCCAGTCTTGTGGGTGTCGTGATGAACGTTACATTTAAATGAAATTAAACGAAAATGTCTTGTTTTTTTAAATATTTTTTTATTATATTTTGTTAAAATTTTGTTTTGTTGTTATTGTAATAATAATGGTACACAATGATATTCCTAATATAAAATCTTAAACGTACGTCATGTATTTGAAGCGTAAGTTTAACAAATTATTGCATAGAGAAGTTAAGAGTTAAGTTAAGCTGAATTTAAAACTATTTCCTCTCAATTTATCCCTTCTTTCACTCTTACATAAACTTTTTGCACTTAAATCGCTAACTTTTAACTTATATTGCAATTAACATAATAGATTTTTTACACACATAATTATACTCAATTCGTTTCTCTGTTTGTATGCGTTTGGTATGTATGCAATGATGGTATGTTTGTAGATTGTAGTAGTTAAAGTAAAGTGTTTAAAAACTACTAACTCATACGATTTATTTGCATTGACATTGTATGCTGTGCTAGTAGCCGAATTCAAATATACGCATATTGCAGAAAATATCTCTTTCATCTCTATACATAGGATTTGTTATTGTTGTTGTTGTTGTCATTACTCAATACATGTGTGCATTACACAATGACGAATGACGATTCTAATAGATACATACAAATACTTGCAGTATCGTTATGGTGGAGGGTGCCGTCTTGGGATGATTACATCAGTACGTTGATTCGGATGATGCTGCAGATGGGTGTGATGTTGGAGGACTGTCACTGTTGTAAATTTGCAGTGCGTCTGGGTTTTCAGCTAAGATTTCTTGTTGCTGTTGCTGCTGCTGCTCTTGTTCTAATTGTTGCTGTAATTTGAGTCTTTTCTTAGCCTGTATATCGGCCAACGTTTGTTCTATGGAGCGTACATCTTTTTTGTTCTTGCTGGGCACAAAGCCATAACTTTGATTTGTTTCGGTTTTGCGGGCCGCTTCAAGGGCGGCCTCTTGACCAATCAGGTGGACATATTTGTCCTTATAGTTGAAAGTTGGCTTAATTTCAACTTCACGGTCTGAACTGGAATTGGTCGACTGCTTATTGGCGGCAGTACTATTTAGAGTGGAAGCACGGAGTCTTTTTTGTTCAATCTCTAATTCACGCTGCTGTTTGCGCCGTTCTGCATATTCTTTGGCTATGTCCTCATTCCAACCATCCCCATTACGCCTGGCCGCTATTTCGTCTTCTGTGGGGGCATTTTCCTTTTTGTAAACCACCGAATAACGATCCACATCTTCGCATCCAAAGCTCATGGCAATGAAGCCACCGTGTTCGGCTACTTCGTGTATAACAGAACGATGGACTTTGTCTAGTGGCTGAAATTCTATATGAGAGCGGTCATCTTTGGCAAAACGCCCAATGCGCTCTTCCACATATTTACGAAACCTCATTATTTCTTCCTTCTGTTTAGTTTTCAATCTCTCGGCCATTTCCCGTTGCCGTTTGATCAATTTTTTTTGTTCTTCATTTGCAGCGGGGGGTTTGTCCATCGAATTAAGTATTGAACCGAGTAAATCCATTCTGTCCAATTACCTTTATTCTTATCTAACCTTGTCTGGTAAGTTAATCTATTTTTTTTTCGTTTTTTTTTTTTTTTGTTTTTTTTTTTTTTGTTGCAGCAGTTATTGAATAATTTGTTTATTTTTGCAAATGCAATCTACTTTTTTCGTACTAACTATGAACTAAACATGTGTATATCATGAAAAAACTAGTTCACGTGAACCAATTAATGCGGCGCGCCATAAGAACTGGTTAGAAAAAAAGGATATTTATTAAGAAATGAAAAAACGCATCTCTAAAAAGTCTTATTAGATTTTATTTACACAGCTGTTGCATTTTTGTTGTAATATGCGGCTTTTGTTTTCATATATGGAATTACCGCCGAAAACTTATTATACTAAAGGCAACGGAACATGTACAAGTGAATCCGCATTCTAGTCTAAATTATTTAAATTAAAACTACAACTATTATACAATTAATAAAAAACTTTAATATTTGCCTAAAATCATTTTTTTTTTTTTTAATTTATGTACGTGTATATATCACTTATTATTTTGAAAGTGTTGCGTGCGGCCAACTTCTTGCCTTTTCCATAAAACGACTAGGACGAATATACTCAAGGAATCTTAAAAGTAAGTGTACTAGAGAAATGGCCAAGAGAATGGGCCAAACGTCACCTCTGGAATAGGAATATAAAACATGACCCAAGTTCGGTGTCGGTTCACGAATAATCCGAGCGTATACTTTTTCCGTTCGGTTTGTGACATTCTCCCAATTGTACAAGGAAGATACCAATTCATTACATTTGTAGGGGCAGAGAACACTTTGTCTACTCTGTTCTTGGCGTGTTTCTGGAATGTTTTGCTCGGATGTTTTGCTTATACTACAACTACTAAGTGGTGGGTTTTGTTCAATATGTTTACGTTTCAAATTGCTTTGAAGCGTTTTAGACAGAATCAATGAATCACCTCCACCATTGGCTGTTTTGGTGTCCTTTGATAATTTATTTTGCTTTTTTAAGCGTTGTATGGCTTTTAATAAACCTGCGTGAATGGAATCAATCTGTGGTTCGGTAAGGATGATAAGATCTTGCGGGAGCACCTCAGGTATACCACCAACTCGGGTAGAGACAACCTGCAAGCCACAAGAGGCCGCTTCGACAATAGCCATGCAATAGGCTTCGGTTAACGATGTATTAACAAAAATATGACCTTGAACTAAATAATCGCGTACTCTGGCATGCTCTACTGCCCCGACAATCTTAACGCGGTCTTGCATGTTGACCCTTTCGCGGATCTCTTCCAACAGTGCTCTCTTGGGACCATCACCTATTATTAGAAAATTGATATACGGCACATTTTTGAAACGTGGTATTACGCCAGCTAATAAATCAATGCCTTTCCGGTACACCAAGCGAGACACCACTACGATATTGACTATGGGAATAAAATTGAAGAAAAAAATTAAAACAGGACGAACCTTTTTCAGTTATTTAAACACTAACTAGAGCCGTCTTTGGGTCTTTGATTTGGATCTGGAACAAACAGAGCAGTATCGACAGCGTTGGGTATAACGGACACTCTTTCTTTGGGAACTCGGGCTCTAAGAACGGTGTTCTCTTTTCCTAGGAAAAAAATTTAAAAATTGTTAAAAAGAAAGTCCTTTTTCAATTTCCTCCTTACACTAACCCACATGTGACACACATATGCAATGATTTACTGCACTTAAAACCAACTCCAGCATTTTATTTGTAAAGACAGCCGACAAGTCAGCAAAACCAAATAAACTATGATCCGTAAACACTGTCTTCCTCAAATAAAAGAAAAAATGTCCCTTTGATAATTGTCTGTAATTGATAAGAAATGTTCTTTAATGCCATACCTTCAACCCTAATAGCGCTCCTATTAACATGGTTTCATGACCTATGGTACTAAAGGCTGAGTGGGCATGAACAATATCAATTTGTTCCCTCACGAGAACGCTTCTAATTAATGGCACATTACAAATCATAGTTGGCAGCACTGTTTGATTGTAAAAAACTTTAATTGGCAGGTAGTATACTTTGAGGCCATTGGTAAGATAACGCACACCTTTACAATTGTTGTAGCAATGGGTTAACACTACAACCTACAGGACAGAAAAACTTTGATCAGCTCGCTTTACGGGAAACAACTAGATCACACATACCTTACCTTATGACCTCTTTTTAGGAGTATTTGTGATAAATTGAATATGTGTTCTTCTACACCTCCGACGCTTGGATAAAAAAAATCTGATGCCATGCTGCAAAATTATATTCAGTTACTTCTTGTTGTTCTTCTTTTTTAAGTAACAAACATTCCATCTTACCATATTCGCATTCTCTTTCTAAAATGAATTTATACACGTGTCGTTAAAGTGGAAAATTATTTGCCATAAATAACAATAAACACAGCTCCTGAAATGCGTGTATTTAAAAAAATAAATAAGAAATAATATTTAGTACATACCAAATTACTCTGAGATAAATTTTTTTCATTAAGGGGTTAAACAGATTGCGTGCATTTTGCATTGTATGCTTTGAGTAGAGTTTTGCATGCTGCAATGCATAACAATTATTAATGATTTTGTTAGCAATACAAATTTAATACTTTAATGATATTTCAAATGAAATTTTTTCACTTTTCCTATTTTTAATTGATTGTAGAATGAACTGTTGAAGAGAACCAATGTGTTTTATTCATTAATAATTTTTGGTTCCAACAGATTTAGCATTGAAAGTGATGAAAACACTAATCCAGAATTTTTCAATATTGTTACGCTTAATTTGTTGATCATCTCTCAACGTTAGGGATTTTCATGAGCAAATTTAATCATCAAAGCAATGCAATGCAAAAAGTTTACTTTGTCCTTTAGTTTTTAAAGACGGCAGATTGTGATGTCAAACATACGAAACGTCGTCATTGTTCAACTTTTCCTGTAGGAATTGATGAAAATGCAAAACTCCAAGGCGAAAATGGACGAACTTAAATCGAAATTTATGGATTTATTGCACAAACAGGTAAAAAACAACAACAGTAACAATAAGTGTAAATTTTTTTAAATGACTCATTGTTATGGCAGACGAATCGTCAAGTGAAGATTCCTGCCATGGGCTTTTCAGACTATTTCATACACACCGTAACAGCACCAGAGCCTCCAGAAAACTCTGCACCCTCATGCATTCCAAATAAAGTACAAGAACATAAAGAAGAAGACGACAATCAAGATGTCAATGTGATAAGTGAACAAAAATCCGATCAGGAAGTTTTAGAAAGTGTAGAAGATGTATATTTTCAGAGCGATGTCAACACCGATTTGTATGAATTAAAAGTAGGCGGTCTTATTAGTAAATGTGTTAAAGTGTTTGCATTTACACTTTTTTTTATTCCGATAACACAGAAAGTGCTAAACGGTGGTGTAAACAATGTGTTGATAAATTCCACCATAGCTAAGCTCCGTAAACAACACAAGGTATTATCCAAGCAGGTGTTGCAAAATATTTTGGAGCAACGCAGTGCCTGTAGTGTGGAATTTGCTGCTATCAATGAAATACAAAAGAAACTGGACGAGGCTTTATGGATATGTCGAAAATCTCGTTCATATTTAAATTATGCAAAAACCAACTTGACCACCACCAGCTTGGAAATATTGGCTTCTTATCGTAAACGAGAGCTTTTCAAAGAATTACTAAATACCTTGCAAGCAATTAAAAAATTGGTAAGTGTGCAACTTATGTGTGTGTGTGTGTGTGTGTGTGTGTGTATTGTGAACAAAATGCATATTGTTGGGAACACGTAGAAATCCACTGACGCAGAGGTGCAGAAGTTATTGGATGAATGTAACTATTCTGGAGCCATTGCCTTACTACTGAATTGTAAAGATTCTGCCGCCGCATTTATGCAGTACACTTGTGTGCAATCGTTGGATAAGAAATTGCAAGAAACCCTCCTATTAACTGAATTTCAATTGGACACTGTACTTAATGAGGTCAGTACCTGAAAACCACTCTAGTAAAAAAAATTTAAACTTGAAGTGAAATAATTACAGATGGTATTAAATTTCGATATGGGAAAATATGTGAAATTGCAACAGGCTTACAAATTGCTGAATAAATCCTTAATAGCTATGGATCAGGTATGGATTGCATACATTATCTAGTAATTGGTTTGATATACATTTTTTGTTTGTTGTGTTTATTTAGCTACATATCAATTTCATATCTGCCATACATTCTTCGGTCAATGGCGTAATACGCAATTACATTCCCGTAACCTCAACTGAGACCACCACGAAATTCCTGTATGAACAATTGTGCGAACAAGTGGAGGCGGACAAATATGTACCCTGCCTGATTAGTTTGTGCAATACAGTTTGGACTATTTTAACGTCCTACCATCAAATTCATGTGTGGCATCAAAACCATCAGTTATATGCAACGGAAGCGGAGGATTCATCGGACTCGTATATTCAGGAAAAATTGAGAAAAGGTCAATCGCGCATATGGAATGATATCCTTACCAAGATCTGTATCTTTTTGCAAAGTTCAAAATTGATTTCATTGAAATATGAGCTATTTATCCAAGTGCTGGCTATTGTGCAGCGTTTGAAAAAGGTGGGTCAAGAATTCTGTGGCGAACATTCGGAGAAATTGATTGAAACGATGCAAATGAAAAGTGAAGCATTCTTTCGCGGCTATCACATTGCATGCTTGGAAGAAGTGTGTTTGTTTTTGGAGAATGAATCTTGGACTGTTGTAGACTCCTTTTCCAATATCCTGCAATTGCCGGTATTTTTTTGTTGTTGTTGTTAGTTTCTTTAATTACAACATGATTTTATGTCTTTTTTTTTCTTATTGCAACAGGAGTTTCGTTCGGTGCGTTATACATTGAGACGTCACAAGTCACCCCCTGTTGCTCCGCTGATGACATGTGCATCTGTTAACAATTCACCGACCAGTAACAATAATTGTGATGAATTGGTTTCGGTTCATTCTCAGGATGCTGGCAGTTCCTTATATGGTTCCTTTGGATATTTTGTACGTTTCAGCGAAAAGAGTTCACCCTTCGATGGTGGCTTAGATATGACTATGCTCGAAGAGGATATTCTCTCGGGTGTGGTGGATGAAGCGTCATGTTATTTTAGTGAAGAAAGTGATGACGAACACAAGAGTGTACAGAGTAAAGATTACGAAGAATCTCTGCCGGCTGGAAGCAGTGCTGTTGCCGTTAACAGTACTGCACTAAATGTTTTCCGGTGCATTGGTCGGTATTTACAAATGTGTAAGCTGTTGCATTGCGTTTCGCCGAAAATTGTGGCAAGCATGCTGGAATTAATGGACTTTTACATATTTACTGTTCATGAAATTTTCGCCAGCAATACGGTAGGTGACGAATCATGCATCACCACGTTTTTCGAATTTTATTAATATTCAAAATCTATTGTAATTTTTCAGCCTGTACAACTGGAAAATTTTTATTCGCAAAAACTTGAACAAAAGTTGGACTACGTTCGACAACATGTTGTACCGCATATAAAAATTTGGCCCTTAAATTTTTCCTCTCTGGTATTAGAAATGTTTTTACATATTATGCCAACGCATTTACGATTCCGTGTTTGTTTTGTTTAGATGAATAATGAACTGGCTAACCCCGACACTTTATACGGTTTACCGCAACGTATCGTTGCGGTGCAGAGTGGTCATTGTATGCTACAACAATTTCAAATCTTACACAACTATTTGAATCATTTATTGCCTGCCTCAGAACATTCCATGTTACGATCATACTTTGATTATGACAATTATATGGCAGACCTGGCACGACCGGTTTACACTTGTGTAACGCTGCGAATATTCGACATCACCGCCATTTTATCCATGATGTCAAAAGTCAAATGGAATGTTAAACACATTACATCCAACAACAACGCTTATATTGATATCATGAATAGGGTGAGTTGGTTACTAGTGTTTGTTTTGCTTGGCTTTGATTGATTTCTAATTCAATTCAATTCAATTCAATTCCTCTAGAACATACAACACTTTGCTATGCGTTTGGAGGAAATATGTAAAGAAATGATGGCACCCATCGAGCAATTGTGGAATTGTACGGCGCACGTAGCTACGCATCTGTTGGTTGAAGGGTATACACTTTCATTCGTTCGCTTCTTTTCATTGATTTTGTGTATTTTTTTCTAATTTATTATAATTTAAAATTACAGATTTTCCCAGGTGAAGGAATGTTCACCAGGCGGTCGCGCCCTTATGCAATTAGATTTCACAAATTTCATGTCTATTCTCGAACTAATCTCGAAACAGAAATATATCACACATCGGTTATATGTTGATACGTTTATTAAAGCGTATTACTTCCCCAATGAACAACTGGAAGAATGGATAATGGAACAAATGAATCTTCAGACATCACCATACTCGAACAAACAACTGACGAATCTCGTTTATGTAAGTGGTAGAGATAAGCGTACGCGACAAAAACTACTCAACTTATTACAAGATGGAAATCATTTGAATACCAGTACAAATGCTACCACATAATACTGCACAAAATACCACAATCTACAGAATGTTGTTGTCATGAACAACACCTTTACACATCACATATATTGATATTGATATAATAATGAGTTGCACGAAGTATTTTAAAAAAGATTTGTGAACAAATTCAATGTACGTACGTCAGGCTTCCTTTTTAAATTGTTTTTTGTTTTTTAGTTGAATTATTTTCTTATATTGTGTGCTTTTACTTAAAATTTGTTGTATGTTGTTTAATTAATTTATTATGAGATCAGTTTATATTCTTTAAATTATTGATATCTTATTGGGTGTCTCTACTATATTTTTTTTTTGTGATTATACAATAAATGAATAAATTACCAATGCATCTAGTACATATATAAAGAGAGCTTATACTTGGCTTTTGAAGGTAATTCTGTAACGTACTTAATTCGAAATAATAAAATGCAAAATACATATGAAGCGTACTCATGTATTTTATCCATTTATATACTAGTTGTCTTTTATCAAAGCATCAACAATTTTTTGGCGCTTTTCCAAACCTTGTACGCTATTCTCGCTATTTTCTACAATGAAAATATTGTCGCCATAGTTGCTCCAATTGAACTTAACAACTTGCCGTTTACGCTCCACGTAATCATCTTCAATAGCGACACTTAGGTTATGTAGGGCGCAGATGGTTTCCAAGATTTTTCTAACTTCAGACAAATCACGAGCTTCTAATGCGTATAAAGTATTAAAACGTTTCGCCATAACATCGAGTGTATCTTGCGCTAACAGAAGGGCGGTGTCCAGCAAACGATTGAATTCATGCTCTTTGCGATGAGCAGGCATTGAAAAAGGGCGCATCAAATAAGACTTTAGAGGGAAGCATTTGTCCCCCACTATGTAGCTATCTTTTGGTATAGTGTTCGGATTTAAATTTAGAATCTGCCCGACGGGTGTCTCCTCGAATTTGTAATCCTGTTCAAGTTCAACGAAACAATCAACCACATTTTGATCAGCATTACAGACTATTTGCAAAACGATCGGAACTTCTGCATCTTCCGAAGCCAAAAATATACCCAAACGTTTAATAACTATGACACCAAATAAATGGGGAAATATTTTTAAACGAGGATGCTGTTCAAACCCCTTTAGTTGCAACTTCTGCGACAGCTGCGAATTCGGCCATCTAATGTACTTTTCATAATTGTCGGACATTATATGCCAGAATTGTTCAATCAGTGACTGACAATCCGTTAAAGACATTTCGAAACGTCTTGATATCACCTCAAAGTGTTCATCGGTTGTGAGTTTCCAAAGAGCTAAAGAGAATACGCTTTGAGGTGTAATGCCAGCAGGCCATGGATATGATGTGAGCAAGTTACGCACAAACTTGAATATTCTCTGAAAAGAAATGACTCACAAATAATTGAATGGTTTATTCAATGATGTCCACTTACCAAAAAACTCATTTTGTTCATGTGCAAAAAGTCCTCAAATTTCACGTTATCAAACTTATTGAGTAGATCAACGTCTTTAGTTTTGTTCACTAGTGAAAAATTCTTTGACGAAAGTCGATTCTTTTCGCATTCTGTTCTCCGGCGTTTTTTGGAGATTGTTTTTGCAGTATCAGTGGCAGCAGTGGTGCACTCTTTTTTCTTGGATAATTGTTGCCTTAGGAAAAATTCCATGTCTTCATCGTTATCCTGCTCCAAGAGGGGAAATTCTACATCATATGAATAATTTTTTATTTGATTGCCATGCCACAGGAAGTGTTTTGGTTGACATCGACTATTATTTTCATCAATTAAAATATCTTTTGTAAGAATAGTGGCAATGTTGCTTAAGAAGGCATATTCTTCTATGTTAGTTCCTGTGGAGTAATCCATTTGATGGATAGAAAATATTTTTTAATTAATTGAATTATTCATAAATGATGTAAATTAGCTGAATTGTTGATTTCTTCTTATAGCCTCTATATACATATATTAAGTTCGTCGTGTTTTTTGCAACATTATTTATTCATTCATATTTATTTAGCATTAACAACTGAGTCGATCTAGACATATGTTGAATTTTGTACAAATCTTCATCTGAGCCAAAAATACCTAAAATGGGCATGGTCGAATAATGAAAAACCGTATTCACCGTAAAACTCGATAAATTTATTATCATATGAGCACTGTTTTTGTAGCAGCGCACCAGTTGGATTTCTTTAAAATTAAACATTTTGATTTTGTACTAAAAGAATATTTGTATTGTCATACATATATATTAAAAAAAATATTTTATATAAAATTTATTCATTTTTTTCGTGGGATACCCTGGAAATATAGTCGTAATTGGCTCGCCATCTTCACTTCTTAAAAAAGAAATTCTGTTTGGATTGAAACAGTCCCGTTTTAAGATCATACTTAGTTAGCTACCCTGTTTTATTAACACGTGCAAAAATTGTTAATCGAGTATTTTCACTGCGAGCATATTTTTATTTCATGTTGAATGAATCTTAAAACCAGTGTAATAATTTACGGTATTGCAAAGTTCATCGCTAACCGATATAAAACAGATTATATTTATTAAAAATGGACTCTTACGATTTATTTAAACAATTAACAAAAGGTGTTCGTTTTACAAAGAAATCCAAATCGAGGCTAAAGAAATCAACAGCTGATGACAAAAAACAAAAGGAACATGAAGTCAAAGTTGAAGAGGACAATACATTAAATGTACGATTAGATCAAGAGGATGACACTGAGTGCTTTAATTATGTTTCGGGAGTGTCGGCTCCAACGAGACTGAAAAAGAAAAAAACAAAGCCTTTAAGTGAACACGAAAGGGAAAAACTCTTAAAACAGGAAATGATTCAAACTTTGCGAAAAGAAAACCAAATTACGGTTTTGGGTAAAGATGTACCACCGCCGATTAGAACATTTGACGATCTGCGCACTATCTATAACTTTAGCGAATGTTTAGTAAATAATTTAACAAATTGTAGTTATACGAAACCCACACCCATACAAATGCAAGTGCTACCAATTATGTTAAATGGTCGAACCTTAATGGCGTGTGCCCCGACGGGCTCCGGCAAAACATTGGCTTTTCTAGCTCCTTTAATAAACGATTTAAAGGCTCCCAAAAAAGTTGGACTTAGAGCGTTAGTTTTGGCACCTACACGAGAACTCGCTCAACAGATCTATCGGGAATGTGTGCGGCTTAGTGAAAAGACCGCCTTGAAAGTACACATCATCAACAAAGTTAATCAGGCCAAACAAAATTTTAATGAAAACAGTAAGAAAAAGTTCGATATATTGATTTCTACGCCGAATCGTGTTCGGTATTTGTTGCAACAAGAACCTCCCCTCCTTGATTTCAAAAGGTGAGCTAAATTGTCTGTTAAGCTATAGCTCAAGCATTCATTTTTTTGTATTTCTGTACTCGTTTAGTGTTGAATGGTTCGTTCTCGATGAAGCCGACCGCTTAATGGAAGAGGGGCAGAATAATTTTAAAGAGCAATTAGATGACATTTTACGTGCTTGTACGAATCCCAATAAAAAATTGGCTTTGTTTAGTGCTACCTACACGGTACCGGTAGCTAAATGGGCTGTAAAAAATCTCAAAAATCTGATACGAGTAACGATTGGAGTCCAAAATGCTGCCACTGAATTTGTCGATCAGCAATTATTGTTTGTAGGTTCTGAAAGCGGCAAATTATTGGCTGTACGAGATTTGGTGCGTAAAGGTTTAAAACCACCCGTATTGGTATTTGTGCAGAGCAAGGTACGAATTTTAATGTTAAGATAACGCAACGCAATGCCCAAAATGCAGTTTTTTCTTTTCATAGGACCGAGCTAAACAACTGTTTGAAGAATTATTATATGATGGTATTAATGTAGATGTAATACATGCAGATCGTACCCAACAGCAACGTGACAATTGTGTGCGAGCCTTTCGTGAAGGTCACATATGGGTATTAATATGCACAGAGTTGATGAGTCGTGGCATCGATTTTAAAGGTGTCAACTTGGTAATCAATTATGATTTTCCACCATCGAAAATTTCCTATATTCATCGTATTGGGCGTACGGGACGCGCTGGCCGACGCGGTCAAGCTATAACATTTTTCACACAAGACGATACCGATCAACTGAAAAGGTATAAAAGGCAACAACATTTTATAATATTTTTGTTTAATTGTTTTTATTAAATTTTGTGCTTCCAGTATCGCTGAGATTATAACTAATTCTGGTGGCACTGTTCCAGAGTTTATGTTAAATATGAAAAAGCCCAGTAAGTCGAAAAGAAAGAAATGCGCCGATTATGCACCAAAACGTGAAGATATCTCTACAAAAATTAAATCTGTTGGAAACGATAACAAAACACAAATGGAACGGAATAGCAAGCAACAAAAAGAAGTCGGAAAAAGAAAAGTAGCAGATGATGATCGGAATGCATCAACGACAAATAAGTTAAGAAAAGTAACTGTAAAGAATCTTAAGAAGGGCAACATATTAAACAAGTAAGAACACTAAAATTTGCTTAAGCTAAATCTTAATATCTTCCACCTGCATAAACAAATTGTGGGCCTGGCAAATAGCTGATTGCGCCTTTTAACAGCAAGCAATTAATAACATTGAAACGTACTCTGGGTTGTCCCAGTCTATAGCCGAGATGGTCTCAGGCATTTTCCCAGGAATCCCTTCCAAGAAATTTATATTCACAAAGATCGGGTTTTTTTGAAAGGCAGTTCGCTTTATTTTCGTTAGTTTATGTTCACATTAAGAAAGATCTGGCAAGATTGAAGCCGATTTATTTTTAACATAAAGAAAAACACATGGCTGTTATGCAAACAAAGCAATACAATGCTAATAAAACTAGAACTACTTAGAATAGATTTTAAAATATTAATCATTGTTATTAATAAATAATTTAATTTGTTATACAACCTAAGCCACGGATTTTGCATCCTTACAACGTATCAACTTATATGACAGATTCAGCACAAAATAAGTTTTTTTTTTTTGTAAATTTTTGATACTGTTGTGTGCATTGGTTGTCATATGAAATTTGCCATTGGTGGTGCCAAAGCTTACTTAGTTGTTATCGACATAAGTGTTTGGCCTCTAATAGCTACATTTATGTTCTGATTATAAAAATGTGTCTCAAATTTCATTTTTGTGGCCATGAGACGTTTTTGGCGATTATGGGCGCGACAATCGGCCGATTTTGCCCAATGTAAATAGGAACTTACGTACAGACACTAGAAATGTTTGTTTAAAAGGTCAGCACCATATATAAAAATTTACGACAGTGAGAGTTCGAACACGAACGGACATGTTTACATTGACTCAGGTATTATTGCTGGACAATATATATTATAAGGCCTCTGACACATCGTTTTGGGCGTTGGAAACGTTATACGTAAGGAGTGAGGAGGGTAAAAAAAGAATAAAAATCCACAAACGAAGGTAAGAAAAGATGAGAGTAACTAAATTATTATTGTGTTAAATTGTTGTAAAACATTTATTGATATATAAAAGAGTTTTTATACATAAACGTATTAAAAAAGGTGAAATATCAGACATTTATTGCACTATGGCATTTCGTAAGACTGCTATGTAGTATTTTTTTACTATGGTTACAATTTCATTTGAATTCCATTTAAAGGCACTTGATTTACACTTAAAATGAAACGCATTAAAAATTTCTTCCTATGATTCACAGAGACAGTCGCAGGGTAATTTTGGCATTTTGTTGGCCGGCCATGGTAGATAGCCGGCCGTCTTGAACACCCAATAATCATAAGAAACCTTTGCTGTTAATGCAACGAATAGCAAAAATTCCAAGCCTATGATATAATGTACATAATCAGTCCAATCTTGTGGTGCTTGGCACAATTTGATCTCCTGCAATTCCATGACTTTTTGAGGCATATTGCGACACAAAATATCATTATAATCGGGTATGTCGCGACTACGCTGCAACAGCCATTGCTGTGAAAGTATGTGGTAAGTATTTGTTTATTAATGTTTAGCACAATAATTATACCTTTAACGATTTGGCCGAATTGCAATCGCATATTAACTTATTACCACCCAAATATATAACGCGTCCCATATAGCTGTTTAAGGCATTATTCAAAAGGTATTCCGGTAGCTGCAAATGTCCATAAAAAGCTAGTAAAAAATTTCTATTTGGCTTAAGACAAATCACAAATCAAACATCTATGTGACAGGTACCCCTGTACGCTCTCTAGAACGTACAAGTGTGATTTTATGTATACATCAACTCAATACAGACAGACATGGGTTCAACATATACATCCACACAAAACAAGCAAAGTCGTAAAATGTTGAGATGGACGCATTTCAACTTACTCGACTTATTGCATTGTTACGCAAATGCAACTGTTGAAAATGATCCATAAATTTGGTACCTTCTAGATCATGCATTGACTCGATGCGATTATTATCAGCAAATAATTTGACAATACTCTGGTATGTTGGGTTGTTGTGAAAATGTTTGCCAATATCACTGATCTGTACGAAGTATAAAATCAAGAGCAGAAAGGAATCAAGTGAAAATGGTGTAAATTAGGCAGATGCCAAATCTAGGATACCTACCATCATGCCCCACTTTATGATGTATTTCTCCGGACAAGGAAAAAAATACATCAAATGATTTTGAATAAACTAAACATACCGACAATATAATGAATTTTTTGTAAAAGTTGTGTTTGCCAAATTTTGGCGACCGTGAGAGTTACAATACAAATGACGCACATGGACACACGGACGGACAGAATTGCTAAATTGACTCAAAATGAATTTCGTGGTGTAGCGTGCAAACTTCTAGTAGTTTAGTTTGAACAACAACAACTTTTCATTACGATGGTGGGTATAAAAATATTTGAGATAATGTGTAAAAAAATCATACGTTGTTATTGGTTATATCCAGCTGAAAAGTATTTTCCGGCAATTTGGACGGTAACTCGGTTAGACTCAAATTTGAACAGTCAACGCTGCAAAAGATCTTCGCTTCGGGTTTCAAAGGATCGCCCTACATAACTAAATAATTACAACAAACATTGAAGATGACAGGGTGCGGTGTGCGACTTACTGTCGATAGCATGTGTTCAGGGGCGCATGTACAATTACCCTTCCCCGGTATAACCGGACATTCGCTATGGACACGCCTGGCCATTTCCAATTGGCTAATAGCCACATAATCACTCGAATTAAACCAATTGTAATTATAATCCAACAAACAATACGACGAATTGGGCGCCACAAACTTAAACGAACCGCGAAATATGGTCTCCAGCAATGGGGCACACAGTAACGGTTTATTATCTCTGCAATTATAATCCACTTGACGGTATTTTATAACAAATTTTCTTCACTCTTTTCTTGGCTTACCTTACATCAAGCGTAATATTTTGATTTTGTTTGAGTTTGGGAAGATGCGTAAGATTATTTTTAGATATGTTTAGAAATTTAAGAAACGGTGGCGCTCGCATTGTTATATTTGTTAGATTGTTGTTCGAAAAGTTAAGGCACTTGATGTGAGATACACGAGAAAAGGATTTCACCAATCGACTTATATTGCCGTTGGTTATGGCCAATGATTGTAATGTTTGAAATATTGACGATGACAAGTCTACCTCCACCATGGTCATATTGTGTATGTGTAAATTGGACCAATTGCTGCTGGTGTTGCATGATGTTATCATAGATATGTGAGTGATGTTGCAGCAATACCAACTGTTGCTGACATTTGGATGGGCACGGCATTGGCAATTATTCACGTTCAATTGGTGAAATACGCTGCCGTTGTTTGGATTGCCATAGAAGTGATGACATAGCATTGGATCGGCGTCAAAGCAAACGTCAGGCACTATATCTGTAGGTGTATGGGTGTCGATATTAGCTGCAGATGGACTGGCACTAGTTGTGGCAGCTAACAAACCCTTATTGACATTATCATCTACTCCATTCCCCCCTATTGTTTGTTGTTCTTGCGATGGTAGTTTTGTTTCATCGGGTTGGGCGCGACACAATGTCAATATAATTAAACCATAAAATAGAAGATATTGCTAAAATGGAAATGCATTTAAAAGGATATATAATATACGTGCATACAGTTATGAAGAGCACGGCACACATTCACAACTCTCTCTACAAGCAACTTTCTACAACACGTTTTATAACTTCACGCACAATATGAACTTTAACATATGTACGTATGGATATGTGTTTAAAGAAATTTAATCATTAACTTGAGAGAGAGAAAGAGAGAGAGAGAGAGATCGTAAACGTGCCCTTGGATAGATTTTCTTGAATTGATTGCATCTCAGGATTTCTTTGTGTAAATACAACAACCAATGGTTACGATTATGAAAACTGTAAATAATTTAAGTAGAATCCTCATAAATTATTCAAGTAATGTTTTTGTGTTTGCAAATTGCTTTGTAAACAATGTTTTGCATCGAATTGAAATTATAAATAAAAAACATTGACCCGTCGTAGTCGCTTATGTATGCATACTATTCCAGTTTATTCAAACTTTGGGGTGTTTAACACCTCCTTTTTTTAGTTTTTAATGCTGATTTTAAGTTTTAGTCAAATAATTGATTACAATTTGTGATCGAAAATATGGTTTTTGATAAAAAATTAATTAAATAAAAATAGATAAATTTAGAAAAAAAAAAATCATACTGAATTCGATCGTTGAGCTAAAGCGCAAGAAATTGTTTAACTGTCGTTAAAGAAGAGCGCAATTGATACAAGTCACACTCACTGCTTGTGTGCAAATATGAAGGGTATAGAAAATTTGATGTAAGCTAAATAAAGTTAATTTACTTGTTATATATGTATATAAAAAATATGAGCTCAGAGAGATCAATTGTTAAAATAACAACAAGTGAAAATGTCCGACCATTTAATGCCTTACACCATTTGGTGCCACATATTATGTTACAATTAGTTTATTTGTTTAAGTTAATGCGAGGCATTGTGTGTCGGCATAATTAAAGGCGGGTGTCATTTGCTGTTAGGGAGTTACAATTGTCAATTGTAATTTTTCCCTTTTGCCATCTCCAACCTGTGTTGACACCTCTTCCTTTCCTTGTCACAAATACATAATAATATTACTTATAATGCTTTAATTGAATTGAGATATTTTATGTACGCGTTTGTGTGTGTGCATGTTGTAATAATTGAAACTTCCGTTTGGTATGCTGTTAATAAGATAATTAATTCGCATGACAGTGCGATAAAACAATGTTTAAACTCAAACGTAAACAATGAATTTATGTAAACATTAAAAACAAAACCATTTAAACAAAGAAAATATATTCCGTTATGATTAAAGTAGGGTTTTAAGAGTGAAAAAATTCCTTGTTAAGAATTTCATCGATATATCTCAAGAAGTATGTAGTTTGCGCATAAGTTTAGATGGAAAGACGGGTGGTAGAGGGACGTGGTTAAATCGATTCTGAATTGATCGGTGTAATCGAAAAATCGTGTGGTATTTCTCGTTTAGAAGTTACAAACGTCCACACAAATATAATATAAGTGGTGCAGGGTATATAATAAATACAAATACAATCAACTTAGATGGAGAATTAATATTATCGTCGTTCTAAAAATAAAATTACAGACCGTTTTGATTTGTATGTTTGTATGTGCATTTAAAAAACTATTCCGAGTAGAGAGAGCGTATACTACTATATTTCTCCGAAACAAAATTGTACGAGCAACATACATGAGAGAAAATCTGATATCAATTAAAAATATGCTTTATTACGTTATTATTAATAACTTAACAATTCGATCTTTTCTACTTACTTTGGTGGCAGGAAACATTATTATGTGTATGTACTATTATGAACATTCAGTACAAATAAGTTAAAACTTTAATATAAAAAACACACATCGTTGTATACAATTATATATATAAAATTTATCACATCAATTAATATCAACAAGTATTAAAATTAAACACAAATCACTTATACACGGTCAGCGACCACTAGTTGCTAGTGCGTAACTGACTACACAACACCACAGACCACTAAATAACGTCTTTACAGGTCTCTGCTATAGATTCGAAACAGCTGATATTCGTTTACTCAGCAAATGATTAGGTTGCGTGAGTTTTTTTATGTATGTTTTTAGAGGTCTCTGGTATGAATTAGTAACTTATTTTCTCTTCAGCGATGCTAATTTTCGCACATAAAATCACAGTGCCGCAAGTATTTTTATAATTTTTTTTTTAAAAACTACATTACAATTCAACCAAGAAAAATTTATAAGTATTCTGATATATTAATTAATTATTATTATTATTAATTATTTTTATCTTATGAAACCAAAATTTTGTTATTTCGAATTTTTATACACATTGTCTATTGTTTTTGATCAAAAGTTTGTTAGTACTCACAAAGGGGGCTAGCCACAATCCAAAAAAGTATATATATTCATGCTTAGCATCAAATTTTCCGTCGATTTGAACCTTCTGTCCGCCCATGAATTTGTATGAACTTTTACTTGGCATTCTTGCGGCCGCAAAAAGTAAGATTTCATAATGAAACTGGACACACACAATCTTTGAGTCTGTCTACAGTTTATAAATTCAATTGAGCAAAATTAGGTTAAGGGTACGGCCTAATGACGTCCTAAACCCTGCACCAGTGGCTTTCAGGAGTTTCACAATCGTAAATTTTGAGATACCGAGCTGAAATATCAAACATATCAACGCATCATCAACGTAGGGACTGGTCTACAACTCTAAGAAGTTCAACAAACTGACTTGGGGTACATATATCGATTCCACTTTAGTAAATTCCGATTACAAGGAAAAACAAAGATAGTCATCAATTCGAAAATTGTTACGAAACTTGATTGAAATGAATTTGACCAGCCATTCGGTAGATATATTAAGAAGAAAATGCACGTCTCTCCTATACGTAATAATGCAGGTACGTACAGGTCTACTAAATTCACTAACGGCTGACTCCGATGCAAATTTTAAATCTTTCAGTTCCTTTATTAACAACAAAAAACCCATGACTTTATTATTCATTTGTTTCATTTCAATTTGTTTAATTAATGTCGTCATGTATTCCGTCGTAAAAATAGTGCAATAACAAATCAAAAGAGGGATTTCACAATAAATCGAACGCACAATTAAATTATATTATACAACGCAACAAATATCTATAAATATATATATATTTTATAAATAATAAAATTTTTTGAATAACAAAATGCCCATTGATAATAGAGAACTAATAAGAGCATTGGCTGTATTAGCCGATGATCACAATGTACGTGTTACAATGAAACAGACAGGTAAGGGAACTGCTATTTGTGCAGCCAGTTCCTTTGTGGGTGGACTGTTACTTGGACCTCTTGGTTTAGCTGTAGGTGGAGCAGCTGGTGGCCTAGCAGCCTACAAAGCTACACAAGGTTTGCGAAATCATGAAATTCAGCTAGAAATTCTTTCGCCAATTATGTTGATGAATGTAATATAAACTTCATTTGTTCTAGGTTGTTTCCGACCATTGGGTGAGGTGTTAATAAATGATCTTACAGATCGACAAAAGGAGTTGTTAATTCAGCATGTTAATAAAGCAGTTGAAAAGTTCCATCCCACAGATTTGAGAGTGCTGTTGACTCTTCTCATGACCAATAATGCTGTAAAGGAGGCAGTATTCAATACAGTGTTAAGTTTTGTGAAAAGCGAAATGCGCCTTCAAATTGTCGATTAATGTTTAGTTTACGTGTTTATTTTTAATATAAGAAGGAATAGATGGCAAACAACCATTGGTACAAATATGAAGAGAGTATAAATTTTACACCACAGATTGTTTTAAAACATAATGTTTATGTATATGTATGCATGTTGTCAATTTAAATTAGAGAAATGGATATTTTATATAATCATGTATTACTTTTTACGATACTAATAATGAACAACTGAATTAGGGATTAATACTTTAAGTAAATTATACATAAAACTTATAAAGTTCAATAAAATCAATCCCAATCAACATTGACTTGATCCCAGTCATCTATGAACGGTTGATCAATGGTCTCAATCATTAAGCCGCAGTGCAGACAATCTGAAGCTAAAATGTCTTCAATCTCATATTTGAGTTGTTCCCGTTTCTTTTGTAGGTCTTTGCTATTACTTGGGTTCGCAACAGATTGTGTTAGCAAAGATTCCAGTTGTTGCTTTAACATGGTCAATTTTCGGCTTTTGGCAGAACTCAATAATGGCACAATAGATTTCTCCAGACAATCGGTATGAAATTTGTGGCCACAGCTGAATATAAAAAATGGCTTAACCAGCACATGCGTGTCACAAATGTTGCATAATTCACCAGATTCAATGCGTAAACAACGTGTTCGTACATTTTGCAAGTCATTGCTTACGCGCTCAGATTGTTTGCTGCATTCCTGCATATCGTGTTGAAGATCTTGAATTTTTTGATTGTACTCCTGCTTAGATGACACCATTCCATTAATTATAATTGAAAATGTGCGAGAGATGAGTCATGCTTACCTTTAGTGCTTTACAAATCGGTTCTTTGAAATCGTCAATTTTCTCAAAATCGGAAAAGAATGGCAATAAATCTTCTATGCGCAATAATTCACATTCGTTTAACAAATCTAAAGCCGTCTTAACATCATTAGTACCCATGATTTCATGATAAGCTGCAAGGAGAGTTAGTTGGTGTGAAAATTACCATCAACCTCTCAACCCCCCTAAAGCGGGAGTAACATACCTATTCTCAACCAAAGCTCCCGCTTTATGTCTTCGTCCTTAGGCTTAGATGCTGTTTCCTTGGCCAGTTTCATGTTAAACTTTAAAGCCAAATTAACAGCATCATACCACATTTCCAGGAGGCAATAAATAAATACACAAGCTTCGTTTACGTTATGCTGCAGACATAAGCACAGCGCAATATTTGTGTCGTAGTGTATCAGAGAGAGATCGTTTCCTTCATTTTCCAAATATTTTATTAGTGTCGAGGGTTGGTGTTGAGCATACAATCGCACCAAATGGTTGTGTAACGACACGTCCGTCTCACCCAAGTTGTAAATACAATATTCTAAATATTTCGTAATTTCGGCTATGTGCAAAGGGGTGTCAATGGCAATTAAAGTGGGTACGAGTTTTCCCATGTCCAGCTTTCGTCCCAGATTTTTCAACACCTCTATGGTTTCTTGTGGTAAGTATTCCATAATAAGGGGGCAATATTTATAAAATAATTCCAAATTTGCTTGTTTACTTAGAACTTGCAGAGCATTCAAGTATTTTTCCGCAGCTATATGTTGGACAATAACTTCTTCATAATCCTCGTTGGCAATGGCGAATTGAGCCAAATTATGTGCATCGGCATGCTGGGAGATTAATGTTTGTATGGCCGCATAATTTGCCCGAACACATTTCACTACAGCAAATTGCTGCATAAATTCATCATATTCAGCCTGCCATTGCGCCTTCTCCGTGTCGCTGCGTCCCGGAAAATTTATTTGACTCAGATACAAATCAATCAACCAAGTGACCATAACCTTTACATGTTCCTCAGTGCCATGTGTAGGTAGTTTTTCTAAACATTTTCTCACATACGTCACAATCGGACGTTTATCCTGTAGATCTATGAACTTTAAACAAATTTCCTCAAAAGTCCTGTCCGTCTCGGCATAAACCTCAGCAGCACCTTGATAATTGCCACCTTCAAATGCACTGTTCGCTTTACTTTCCAATATTGCATTAATGTCTTTCGCATTTCCAGCATGCAACTCTGCCTTATCGTACAATCCTTTGTTCATATAAATTCGCCATATATTACGATGTTCGTTGTTGATCTTGTAATTGAACAGCATTTTTTCAGTATACAAGTAAATGGAGCCACTAAAAGGGTCACGCCCTATATTTAACAATTTCCCCATTTGTTCAGGAAAGAATTCTTCATAGATTACTTGATGATTTAATAAGCAAATGCCCTTGATGCGGTCAGTATACATGAGCAAAGCATGGTATTCGGTTAGAACGAACGAAATGGGCACACTGGAACGGCGTTCATCAAACGATAGCGGCATACGCTGTTCCAAGTCTTTATCCATGGGTATGAGACTATCACCTAAAAGGAACGGTCCTGTTGTTACCACACTTTCAGAAATCTAAACTTTTGAACTGAAAGTCATCAATTGTTTTATCATAAGAATAGTTAGGAGTGTACCTGGCCATGCCGCACGCCTGCACCACATAACCAACCCCATAAAGTAGCTGATTTATTATTTGGTTGATTGAATAATCGTAATACTGAATAATTCAAATCCGTTTTTACCGTTTCCAAACCGTGAGATTGGGTGCCATTCACGTAATTGGCAAAAATTGCTAGTAAAGATTTTTCATCCTGTCGAAGGACTTCCTGGAATGTATAGATATTATCTGGAGCGGTGGCCACGACGATATACTTATTAGAGTTGGGCACGCGCAGAAATTCCAAACCTGTTATAGGATACTTGGAGCGTCCCAAACCTACATCATAAACCTGAAGAATGAAAGGACATTTTTAAAATAATAAAATATATAACGTGAGCTCTTTCGATTAAATAAATGATTGGTCTTGAAATGTGCCCTTTACTACTGTTTTTCAAAACGTTCTTTCATTCATACCTGTTTCTTGTACAAGGGTTTATCGGCGTCCAAGGAAAATTCAGTTTCGAAAATTAAACCCTTATTAGTGCCAAGTAGAATTGGTCCCGTGGTTGACTCTGTGCCATGTTCTCTGTTAAAAGCTGCGGCCGTAATTTCGTGATCTTTAAATTTATCCATGCGTCTTATTTTAGGACCGTTGCCATGAATGTACAAAAAGTCTGGCGGACTCGACGTTTCCGATGTCAAACTAATAAATATGTGATGGCCGGTAAAGTCCAAAAATAAATTCGCAATTTTATAGCCAATCAAATATTTATCCAAAGATATTTCTAAAATAAACCAAGTTGGGAGTGTTTACAAAAACATTTCATTATCTGCCTGCACATACCTCCTGGCGGTATTGCTCTGGGTAAAAAAAATCGTAGCAATGTTACTTCGGTAGCGGGAGCTGGGGCTGCCAATATGCAAACTAACCAATTTTTCTGTACCGTTAAATGTGTGAAATTTCCCTTATATTGTGGCGGTATACGTAGCAACATTTTGCGTTTGCTAAAAATGGGTGCATCCTTATCATCAATTTCACTAGCGTCGTTCCCATTGTCAACGCTTTGCAAAAATTTTGGATTTACTAATGCTATTTTTGTTGTTTCATACTGCGGAGCAGCCACGTTGGATGCCATTATATATGTCTTTCCTTTGAAGTTCTCCCAACTTTTGTGTATATGAGATGGTTTCAAACTGATTTGAGATTTGATTAAAATTAAACACAAGTAAACAGATGGTGCGGCGTTGCCAAAATAAACGCAAAAAGTTCAAATTTTTATAACAAGACAGAATAGTTAATGTCTCAACGAGGTGTACAATGATACAAAAAATGTGTAAAAAATTAATTTATTTATTTATTTATTCACATCATTTAGTTACAAATTAATCAACTAAATATATAATTAAAAGTATTTATGTATATATAAGTAAAAACAAAATAACAACAGCAGCAAAAATTTATATATATATGATGAAATAAAATAAAGAAAAAAAAATATATAAAAAATAAAAAAAAAAAATAAAAAAAAATAAAAAACAATGGAACGCAGCAACAAAAAATTTAAAAAAAAATCCAAAAAAAATATTTAATATTATTTAATATTAAATTATAATAAAAAATTATGTTAACAAAGTATATTTAATAGAAAACTTATGAGCCTTAACAAGAATAAAATTAGTAGCTAAAGTTAGGCCGAATGTGTGGCGGGTCCTTTGAACCCCTTTTTTCTTCGATTCCGCTCAAGGTCAATGTCCCGATGAATAAAGTTAATATAAATATGTTACAAAATTCGTGGCCGTGGCAGTTTTTTTTTTTTGTCAATTTATGGGTACAGATAGAAAATGTGTTAATTGTTGTAGTCACGGACAAATATTTAGATCGATTCAGACTTTAGTGCTGATTATTTATTTATTTATTGATAGATTTATATATAAAATTAGTTAAAACATACGATAACAATTTAAAAAATTTAAAAAGAAATGGAAATCCAAGAGAAAACTTAGACACTAAAGAATACAAAGCAAGTAAAATGTAATTAAACTAATGCCAAAAAAAAATAGATATAATAACTGGGAAATCTTGTCCTATTGCCTAAAGCTTTATTTGAGTGCCTCCGTAATAAGAAATCTTCGCCGTAAGGTACACTAGTTAAGGAATTTATTTCCCGCAATTAATCGATTGTCAAGATTAATCAGAATCAAAAAACTAAATAATGCTCGTACTTTATTGTATCAGAACGTCCGTTGTCTTGATACTAAATTACCTAATATTTTTTATTATACCCTCCACCTTAGGGAAGAGGGTATATTCATTTTTTTTTAAATTCAATAAATTGTGTTAATCATGTTGCAGTATTGACTGAAACTTGGCTTAAGCCAGGGATCAAGTATACTGAAATTTTCTGTTCTAACTTTCAAGTTTCAGGTGTGCTAGGCTGCTTAGGATTGGTAGTGGCGTGCTTAGTGCTTACCTAACCGATTCTCAAGGCATTTCATTCCATTATGGCTGCTTCAATGCCGCACCAACTATAAACTTTTCAATTCTTTTCGGTTTAAAGAAATTGTTTTAAATCGATAATTGCCAAACTATTCATACCCACTGCACTTCTCTTAATTTAAGTTTTTATATGTAGCTTATAATGATTAATATTGTTGAATTTGTTGTTGTATGTTCTTAAATAACTTTCATTCTGTTTTGTAATTTAAATTTATTTCTTATAATTTTTGTATTATTAATATTGTTTAATTAATGTATATAAGATTTTATAAATGTTAAAAGAATGAACCTCCTGGTCTTCAGTTGTTGAGAATGTTGTTGTTGTTGTTGTTGTTGTTGCTTCGGCGTTACTTTAAAGTTAATAAATCATTTTATTTTATGTCTTCAATTAGCTAAGTTTTATATGAATAAATGAATAACAACAACAATAACAATATTGTAATAATAATAAAACACGTATTACGGGATGAGGCTGTCACAGATGTATGTTGAAAATGCTGCAGTACAAACGAAACTATAGAGTATATCACTGCCCTAGCGAACACAACCAAATACCCGAAATAATTCATCAGAGGCTCTGCGTAAAATACAAAATATGTTTCAGTAGAACACTCTACTACAAATACCAACCTCAAGTTGTGGTAGAAAATAATGAAATTACGGTGTATTGGGACAGACAAATACAAACCGACATAACCATAGGCGCGAATAAACCAGAAATCTATATAATCGACATAATTGTCCCATTGAAGCAGAACACTCTGATGAAGAGCATGTACCGGATGGATCGCGTTGACATAACACCCATTGTAAGATCATGTACAGGTGTAAGTGATACCAAAAACATTTCGTGTAGGTTGAGAGAAGCTGGAAATTGCTGATTGCATCGACAAAATACAGAAAGCAGTTATATTAGCAACAACAAACATAGTGATAATAATAATAATAATTTAAAAAAACAACAAGAACAACATATTTTGCGGAGGTAATTGTTACATTTGCAAATGTATGGAGAAACTTAATACTTGATTATAAAGAATTTCAGATGTGTCAGGCATCAAGTGGGTCACACTTGTATGCAACAAATATGTGTGTGTGAATATGTGGTGTAAAATAGGGAAATTCATCCAAGTTGCAGCATTTATAATTGTTATACAAAATATTGGGAAAAATACTTTTTCTTGTTTGCTCGCTTGCTTGTATTATTATAAAAAGTGTTAGCGCAACTATCGATGCTCTCAATCTAAAGTAGTGTTCAAAGTGACATGATAGAGTGTACATTGCTGTACTGCAGCAAGTCATGTATCGTCATGCGCGACCCGGCGGAACAAACAATTCTAACGGTGAGCTTCAAATATCCGATAAATTGCTAGAAACTTTGAAATAGTGGATCAAAATCAATTTCATTAAAATGGGACGAATGGTGAATTTTGTATATCTTCACCATACTAAAACATTAGCTGGATAAACGAAAAATCCCATTTCTGACTCTTTTGAAGAACACAAAATACATGAAGATGTTTAGGTACATAATTGAAAGCATTGCTAAGCGGCCGCTTACTGCAACAATACCTTAGACAATGCCAACAAAGAAAAAAGACACGCAGAATTATTCAAGTCTTTCATACAATTCGCCCCCGTTACGTATGAGTGACTTTAACTGTGTTATTCACAGTGAGAGTGCACAATATTTGTTTTTTACAATACACACACATTAATTAGTAGTAGTAAGATTTTACCCAAAATTTCTGAAAGGTTGCTTACGTCTTCTTTGATTGTATAATGAATAAAACGTTCTGTCGCAGAAACCATTCTTAACGATCAGCGGCACATAAAATGAAGTTTTTATGTCCTCTTAACGTGTACTGATTTCGTTTAGTATACAGCAGCAGTTATCACGAAAATTGTCCGTCCATTTGTTGATTTCATTCAATGCATTGTTTACTTACCATGTACACCGTGTGTTAAATGTGTTTAATTACTTGTCTAAAGTAAAAAAGCCACAGAGCCGGTCATTATATAAAAAAAAATGACGCAAATTATCATGTCTTTGGTTTCCTTAAAATTTTAGCATTCATATACAGACACATGTATTCGCATATGTAGGCGGCGAGTATATTGTAATATGGCGCTTGCGTGTTACGGAACGTCCTTGGTATGACACGCATTGCCGGCCGTTTGTATGCATTTTAATTAATAGTTGAAAGTATAGAAAGGGACTGTGGCTGTGCAAAGCGAATGTACATTATTGTAATATATTCATATATCATTCATTTGACGCTTTCGGTCGGTTCTACCCAACTATTTAATACCCTCCCATCTCATTTGTTTCACCATTTATTCTATAATTAGTTTAGTTGCGAAAGTTATTGCCATACAGGGTGAGGTTAAAAAAAAGATGGAAACTTCCGAGTGGGATGACATTTTTTGAAAGAACCTCATAAACCAGAGTTACTCGGGGTAGAACAGTGAAGCTACAGATGTGACTTTGATCGTCTTTACGTAAAAACGTTTTATGTGGAAAGCCGTTCTAAATATAATCCGATTCTGTGCAAATGTGTGTTTTTCAAAAAATACGAAAACTTCTTCCAAGTTTGCAAAAATCTCAATTTTGACGACCGGAAGAGTGATAAGGCTGGATCAACTTGGCATTCGAAACTGATTCAATGTATGTATGGGGTCTTCTACGCCTTCTTCTGGGCGTTGGAGATATTTTAACAAAATGATATACACACATTGTGGGCACAAAGAAGGGAAGGGCCCTTTATCAATTAGTATCAAAAATTGGTTTCATCTGACCTTGATTGAAATTTAGGCAAAATTTATTGCATAAAAAATTTCTTTAAAAACATTCCTCAAAAATGAAGACTTATTTAAATATGGAATACGTGATGTAGGGTATTGAGTCTCTACCTAGACTGGTGTTGGATATAAAATTTACCACAGTCCAGAAAATGTTGCGTAATAAGCCGGCCATATAGGAGGGATAAGGGCGTTTCAGCGATACATTTCAATTGAAATTTCAAAGGCCTCCTTCGTAGATAAAAGGCTTTGCCGGCCAAAAAAAATCCGTTCTTCATGTTTGCAACAAGATTTGAATATATGAACAGAATCAGGAGAGGCGCCCGTTTTAGGGTGCTTGGTGGTAGCTGTTTAAAAAACGAATACAATGAAAAAACCTGGAATAAAACAAATACATACACATGTAATGCATGTACAGTAAATAGCAATTGTTTGTGAGTAACGTTGCAATATAGAAAAATGATGAAACGCAATCTTTTCATAACACCTTACAACTTACCCTTCATTCCAATTGTACGAGCAATAGTCATCAAATCACATCAAATCAATAGAACGATTCACACTAACAACAACAATTCAGTTTAGAATATTTTTTATAAATTTCACGGGTACAGTGAGAAATGTTCGCTCTTGTTAGCCCTTTGAACGTTACAAACATCTTTACAAACTGAGTATAACATTCATGACAAGTGGCGCAGAGCAGAAAAACGTATTGGAGGCGAGCACTGTGGTCGTGTTACGAATTCAGTTGAGCTGCAGCTTTCTACGAATTCAGTTTAGTTAAGAAAATTCTTAAGTAAAAAAGAAAATTTTTCGGAAAATTCTTGCAAACATAATTGAAATGAATTTTGGTTAAAAAATTTATGTATGTGTGTGTGTGTGTGTGTGTGTGTGCTTATGTACCGCATTGATAACCCTACAAAACTCATTTTGAGTGAAATGTTTTTAAATATAAATTAAAACATCAACAAGAACAAATAATTGAAAACCTTAAAAATTTTATTGAAAATTACAACAATTACAACAAGCAGACAAGTGAAAAAATACATGCAACGAATGCCTTACATTGAAAGCAAACACATTTAAAAATAAAATAATCTCGGATCTCTATGCCACAAAAATTTATAAATAAATCAAAGTAATAAGAAGAGAAGATTTAGAAAAATCGAAATTTATATTGAGAAAAATTTCTCTATCATAAAAAAGGCGATAAACGAAAAGAAGGGAAATCTTTAGGAAAAGTGTACAAAAAAATAAAAAATCCCAACCATACAAAGTGTTATAAAAATGTTCTCCCATTTCTCTGTATACTCGTGTGCGCATTTGGCCCTGTGCCACCCATATATACGACTAGATAAATTGTAGCTGCATTGAGTGTGTGCGCGCGGGCACTTTACTCCTTACATTTACTTGCCATCAATGGGATATTATTCTCTTATAATGTCAAGTTTATCAAATCTGTTCTAATTGTTATTGTTGTTGTGGTTTATGCAAATTTCGTTTATAGTGAGCATCTCCGACTTGTTCGCTTTGCATCAGACAGACACAATAAATTTAACGCCGTTCAATCGCATTCAGTTTAGTGAAGTACGTCGTCGGCAACGCTTGTGTTTGGTTAAATATTTGGGACAAAATTATTTGTAAAATTTGCAAGTCGTCCATGCCATGCGCGATAAAATATCTGAACTCTTCTGCTTGCAAAAAAACGCATGCAAGAATCATTCAGCAGATTATCGAGGTGTGTGAGAGTGAAAATGAATGTTGAATGAAATCAATGTTCTTTATGATAAACATTGTCTACTATGTGCAAACCTCTATATGTGTATACATACATGCACATACATGCTTACACATAAGAGTGATGAAATGTTACGAAAATTATTCTAATAATTGTATAAATTTCTTTTTCTTCTTTTCTGTTCTCTTCCCCCCCTTTTTTTGTTTTGTTTTCTTCACCAAATGCATTTGTATGTGTTGTATACACACATGTTTCAATATTGTTGATTCATTCAATATTCACATGAATGCAAAATGTTGATGCCGTTACGCGCTCTAATTGGATTAAAAATTTGAAATTATTTCATAAATAAATACAACAACGACATGTGTGTGTATATATGTATAAAAAATAAAAAAAAAAAAAAATTAGGACATAATGTGTCAAGCAAAGCAACAAACAATGGGTCCACGTGCGCCGCCAACGGTATTATTGGGTCAGAAGAGCTCGAAACGACAGAGACCGACTCATCAGGGACCGGGGGGATGCGGAAGTCGTTGGAGAGGAATGGCTCAACGCAGAACGACGCTATTCACCTCCAGAGACGGGTGGGACTCCTCAGTGGGGTGGCTTTAATTGTTGGAACTATGATTGGTAAGTACAATCGAAAGTTGAAACTTCCTTTAAATGAGTGCATACGCGGTAATCACAGAATGTTTAAGAAATGTTTGTTAAACATTCTACGCGACGGCTTCAAGTTAATTGATTGTCGTTTAGTTTTTATGTTTATGTGGTAACCGTTTACTACGCACTGAATCGTGAAGCATACAGACCAGACTTAACGATTGAAGAAATGAAGCAAAAAATTTAAAGTCGCAACAATTTTATCCATCAAAACTGAATGTAATTGACAGACAATGCGCGGACATAACAACTTCAAATGTGACACGCCCATTTCTAGTATAAGCATCTACAAGATGAACCCTTCTATTGACCGCATCCTTGTGTAATTGAGCGTGAATTCAATTAAAAACCTTTCAACCTCCACAAAATCTTTGATCAACTATCAACACAGCTTCGCTCGGAGAAAACCAAATTTATATAAATTGTTCCGGAACATTTTCCAGTTGTTTTTTCAGGGATGACATTACCATGCCCTCTCTGCCCGAAAAGATGGTTTCTCGTATGAGTTTTTTGTTTCTAAGTACAAACATTGACATTACAACGCATTTGAATGGTTTGAATGGTTATACTTGCAAAAAGGTGGAGCCACGCCTTTAAACCAAAAGCAATTATTCAAAAACGATATTCTGCAGTTTTGAACTCAAACTATTCAGTGATTTTCTCAGTAACTTACTGCACGTACTGGGGGTTATACTAAGTTTGTCATTCCATCTCCAACATAAATGCCTTTATCGCATACAAACCTGGCAGAAGTGTTGGTAATCTTTGTACGCTGTACTGAAATTGAGACCATTGGGTTAAAGTGTCATTTTATAACTTGTTGTTGTTAAAGGATCATTAAATAAAATAATAAAAAGTGTGACAACATTGTTTGATATTCACTAACTGGCTACAATTCTCATCAATTTATTTAGTTTCTATAAAATTTTCTTTTTTCATTTCTTATATATTTTTATTATTTAAATTTATTTGAATTATATGTATAAACAGTTGTATATAAACGTTTAATTGTGGCTATGATAACAAAATACCGCATAAATCAAAAAAGTATATAATTCGTATGTATGTGTATTATATGCGACTTTGTGTACTTGTGCACACACAGCTGTGTTTTTTACATTAAGCTTTTTATATATATATACCCATACAGAAGCATATATATACACAGATTGTTTACTTTATACATTTTTGTATATCTACCTACCTTCACATGCATGGGGGGGGGGTTTATGACGCTTTGTGAAAACGTTTGCAGTGCCCCGAAGCAAGGCGTTCGAAACCCCTCAAAGTATATATATATTGTGAATCAGCATCATATACTGAGTTGATCTAGTCGTGCCTGTCTGTCTGTCCGCCAATGTTTGTCTATATTCACTTTCCTGGTCGCAAAAATTGAGATATCGAAATCAAATTTGCAAGAGTGTTGGAAGTGCTCGTTGGTATTGAAATTGGACAAAATCGGCCAAACGACAGTAAAACAGGTAAAAATTTGGCTTAGTTCTTATATATTACCTACACAAGGGTGGGCGTGGCAAATATATATATTGCGTCCTATAATAGTGTATGTGTTACGTATCAGCTTGCTAGTCTGGATTTACGCTGAATACGGTCTTTTGTATATTGTGGGCGTGTCTGTTATCTAACTATGCCCATTTTTGGTACATCGACGGATGGAGCTAACCTTAAATAAATGCACCAAATTTTAAATTCATTCATTCATTCAGTTCATTTTTATAGCAGATAGTTTTTTGTCAATTATCTGTTACTCGAACACATCTATTTTTTGCACATCGGTAAATGGACCAATTATTAATTTATATACCAAATTTCAAGTTTATGGCTCAATTTTTGTGGCAGTTAAATAGATTTTTTTTGATTGTGGGCGTGGCTTTTGACCGATTTTGCCCATTTTAATAGTGATCTGCGTGTAAAAACTTATAAAAACCTGTACAAAACAGTAGACAACAGACAGACATATGATTAATTGGACATACTTGTCTAAATCAACTCAGTTTTTGATGTTAATCAAGAATATATGTATATACTTTGTGCCTCCTTTAGGGTGCTGCAAATGGAATGACCAACTTAGTACATCCCCATGCTATGTAGAGAGTATAAAAATATGATAGATAGTCGATAAGGGATTATGATCTAATGCCCTGCACTACTATTAATTAATAAACAATTAAATATTACTTCCGTTCTATTTCAAACTTAAGCGAAAGATTTGACATAAATTTTTTTTAAAAATTTATCAAATTCAAATATGCCACGCCCATTTCTAACAAAAGCTTTTTTTAGCATGGATAGCTGGTTGAACATTTTACTATATTTTACAATATTGTGCGGCTTTGATAAAATGTCCGTATGTCCATCAATTGAAAAATGAAGCTAGCTCCAAAATATACAAACTAGTAGATCACAATTTGGTACACATAGCCTTAAGTTTAAAGGCAATTCCAAGGAAAGGTATTTCATATCCCAAGGCGTCGGCAAACGACTCGCTCGAAGTAGAACACTGAAGGAATGGCAGTGAAGATGGAGCTCTTCCGAAAATGGCAGGTGGACGAACCGGGTTATACCTAATATGAGCGATTGGATATTGCGCAAACATGGCGAAGTCGACTTCTACTTTACGCAATTCCTATCAAGCCATGGGTGTTTTAGGTCTTATTTGCACTGCTTTATGCATAACGACAACCCTTGCTGCTACATCTGTGGTGTAGAAGAAGACGCACGGCATGTGTTTTTCTATTGCCCCCGCTTTGAGCAACAGAGAAATAAGTTGACGCTACTAATAGGAGAAACCCCTACTCTCGAAAATATAATATGGCACATGCTCATTTCCAGTAGTAGATGGCAGGCAGTACAAGACCTTGCGGCAGTGATAATGAAAAGGCTCCGAATTCTGGAAAGGAATCGAGCGAATCCAGATTTTTTCGGCATCGTTGGTTAGATGTTCGTTCGATTAGATAGGTTGTTGTCATAATAGACGTAGCCCAGTCAACGGCCTTTCCCCCCTGTGAAGGAATACCTACGGTGGTGCCACAGGGACCCGGGAATTGACGCAGAGGTGGTTTTAGCGGGTTAAAGTCTCGCACCCCAGGTTTTCGGAGCTTTCCACCTATCGCAAAAAAAAAAATAGCCTTAAAATTAAACAGCATCAATTGTCCAACATTTTTTCTTAATTGTAAGGGTAAGTGTATCATTATGGGAGATTTTCCCTAAGCACTGATTTAAGATTTGGTCTAACCCACGTAAATTCCTTTATATTTATCGTAACATATAAAAAAAAAGACTTGATTCATAATGAGGGTAATTAACTGAAGAGTGATCCCCTGAAGGTGGTCAACAAGTCAATTTTACAAGACTGAAAAGGTTCAACGAAAGTGAATACAGGGACAAATAATGGCACAAACATACTTATATTTTTATAACCACAATGATGATCTTAATGGCAGCAGCATGAACAGGGGCTTTTGTTGAAATACATATGTGCACCTGTACGCCTCTTGTGTATTCATTCCTTTCAATCCACTTTCAGTAAATTACTTGTATTCATGCAAAGTCGGTACATTAATAAAAGATAGGCAGGTAACAGTGCCAAGTAAAGGTATACTTGCAACATATTCTGTTTGAATTTATTGCCATAGTATGTGCATGTGTTTGTACAGTTTCTCTATTGATAAAATATAATACTAGTCCTTCCATAATAATAATCAACACTTCTATTGTAAATAGTGGAACATCGATGTAAGTTAAAGTGCTTTCATCGCATCTCACAACTTATACCTAAAATTTATATTGAAGGGTGGGAAGAAAATTGTTGCTAAACCGCGAAATTTCAAGTCAAATCAAATCAAATCAAATCTACGTGGCGGCACATGATTTATTAAAGTTTTATTTGTAGTTCTAAACGAACGATATGTAACTGCAACAACAACAACACACTTTAATTATTCAAATGAGAATTTCACAACGAAAGAGAATGTGGCGACACAGTATGCAATAATTAATAATGTGAAACAGAAGTTTAGAGATGTTACGGTTGTGGTTTCAATTCATAACCGTAAATAAATAAATAAACACGTAAGAAAACTAAATTTGGCTTACACCAAATTTTAAATACATTTCATATCCACAATGGTGGGCGTGGTAAATATATATATATTGCGCCCTTAAATAGTGTACGTATTACGTTTCAGCTTGCAAATCTGGTTTTATAGTGTATATGGTTTTTTGTAAATTGTGGACGAGTTTAACATTCGACCACGCCCATTTTTGGCACATCGATGAATAGAATAACCATAAATATGTGCAACAAATTTCAAGTTCATAGGTCAATTTTTGTGGCAAATATATAGATTTATGTTGAATGGGGGCGTGGCTCTTAACCCATTTTACCCATTTTAAATAGAAATTTGCATGCAAAAATTAAAAATATGCCTGTACAAAATTTCATCTCAATATCACAAAATTTACGCCCGTGAGAATGCCAACAACAGTCAGACACACTCGGACACGGACGTACGGACACTCATGTCTAAATCGACTCAGTTTTTAATGCTGATCAAAAATATATGTACCTTATAAAGTCTCTGATGCCTCCTTTTGGTAACGAATCTCCAGAATATTATCTAATTATTAGTTATTTATATTATATATTTGGAAGGGTCAAATTAACGCCCAAAATGGACTTGTGATGGATGTTAACATGTTTTAGAGGTTTATTTAGAATATTTGGCGTAGGGGTGACCGTACCTAGATCTGAAATTTAGAATGAGGATTTCTCCTTAATGTCCGGAACCAAATTATGAAAATGGGGATAACGGTTAATGTTACTGGCGTTGTGTATAATCTTGCGAAGAATTGTTTCTAAGAAGTAGTTTTGTACGTACTTTCGAATGCATTTTCGTATAGTGTAGTCGTGCAGTTGTACAAATAAATTTATTATAATAAGACATTATTTCTCTAGTATTTGGAGTCATGGTATGCGTATAATGGTGTTCTATTTGGAAGAGGTTAATTCCAGAAAGCCCTTCTTTACTTGTTTCCTTTTTTTTTTTGATATGGAATTATTGTCGCGAGTGTTATGCAATAATGTATACATTTTTCAATATTTATTATAGGGTCTGGAATATTTGTGTCACCATCTGGTCTACTGGTTCGCACTGGTTCCGTTGGTGTAAGCTTTATAATATGGCTGGCCTGTGGTTTGCTCTCATTGCTAGGTAAGTAAAATATAACGAGTTGAGAAATATAACGGGTGTGTTAAATATTTTATTTATTATTTACATATTAGATAGTAAAAAAAAATCAAATAAAAAAGCTACATTCGGCTTAGGCCAAATCTTAAACACCCTTCACATCTACATTCCAACGCTGGGCGTGGTACATGATTCCATTCTCTAATAGGTCACGTATTATTGTACACATCAGCTTGCAAGTCGACTTTTATGCCGAGTATGCTTTTTTGTAAATTGTGGGCGTGTCTGTTTTCCGTTTATACCGATTTTTTACTTATTTTCATATATGTACTAATTTTTGGTTTCGTCGTCCAATTTTTGTGGTTATAAGGGAGAGATTTATGTCGATTGTGGGCGTAGTTCTTAACCCGATTTTGTGCAACTAAATTAGGAACATATGTACAGAAATTAGAAAAATTTCTACAAAATGTTTGCTCAATATCTCAAACGTATCATATGCACGGATAAACGGATATATGTCGACACTTGGATCGGCATCCGTTCTTGACGCTGATCAAGGACATAAATGCTTTGTAGGGTCTCCGAAACTTCCTTCTGGGTATTACAAATGAAATAAAGAACTCAGTATACTCCCTTATCACCATCTTATGAAGAGGGTTTAATAATAAATTTAAGTAGCCGTCAAATATTGCAAAGTAGACATTGAAACTTATCCACCTGAATAACCTTCTACTTCAATCATTTAAGTTAGAATATTTACATAAGAACACGGTCATCATTTTAATAAATAATGTAGATCACTAATAGTTGGGATTTAGTTGGATGGTGCAGAGATTTATGTAGAAGTGAAAAGTGTTTGTTTTCCTTGCTTATGGATGAGACGTTACTAAATATATTCATGTAAAGTTGTAAATTTTAATGGCCAATTTATTAAGGAATATATTTGATAAATAATGTGCTTTAATGGTAAAAACATTTTATGCAAAGCAATCAATCGATTATTGTAACGATGAGAAAGTTACGTGAAATATTTAAAAGGAATAACGTCCGTAGTGAATGCATCTGTATGTGATAGGCGGAAACATGGACCACCATGAAACGAACAGCGAAGACCAGCTAAGAACATTGCTGCTGTTCTATAAAGTATTCAAAATAATCGCTCAACCTCAGTGTAACACCGCACTCAGGAGCTTGTATTACAAAGAACAACTTTGGCCACAATTGTGCACAATTCTGGATTTATTTCCATTTAAAATTCATTTAGCACAGAAGTTTTTTCCACAAGACCATTTACGCCCATGACAAGTCTATTTCCATGAAAAATTCTATTTAATCAAGAGCAATCATTGGATGTCACTTTTTTTGAAAATTAAAACGTCTTAGCGATAACAGTCACTGGCGAACGACATTGTGACACAACTGAACCATTTTTGACGTCAGAACCGCACAGTAGTACACTTTCCCGGCACCGTATATAATATTTCCATAATTGTTAATAATAAACACACATAAAACAAAAACCTCCTGATGCTAATCCGTTATGTATACTCTTGATCAGTATCAAAATTTGAGCCGATCTAGTTATGTCTGTTCATGTGTCTGTTGTTAGTCCTAAATTTTCACATATAAAGCTGAAATTTTGTACAAACATTTCTAGTATCTGTATATAAGTTTCTATTTAAATTTGGCAAAATCCGTCCAATGCCATCGAAATTGAGCGATGAAATTAAAATTTCGTACACATATTAATATTTAGCCGTTAGATAATAGATAACAGACACGCCCATAATTTACACGAAAAAATTTACTTGACGCATAATAAAAAAATGCCACGCTTACTACAGAAAGCAGATGATGGAGCGTACTTAAGATTAGTTTGTTTATTTGCTACCTTGTCGCCGTTATATCATCAAAAGGAAATTAATTCAATTTATAGATAACTTTGCATGCGTTGTGTCGGCATAATTTCTAATTCTCGCCGCTTAACGTTTCTATCCATATCATGAGATAGATAACAACGGGGAATGATTCTCATTTTTTCTTTAACTGGAGCTCACAACAACAATAATAATAATAATAATAATAAAAAGAAAGAAGAGAAAATAATGAAAAATATAATAATTTCAACAAGTATACTCGAGATGTGTGGTAGTAACCTGTTGCACATGACATGATTACGTATTCAAAGTGACATATCTGCTCTGTATATATGTACAGTGTATATATAGACTATTGGCTAGATTCCAATTAAAATCTATTTGATTTATTTCAATTTCTTTGTATTCCCCTTCACTTGTATTGAAAACTAAACTAAAAAAAAAAATATTGTAAATAAATACTTGCCCGCTACACAGACGGTGTCTCTGTATGCAGTTACATCGCTGTATCGTTTTGTGGTATTATTTGTATCAAGAAGACTTTTGATATGAAATACACACATCGAGATGTGTAACTGTACACAGTAAATTGTTTACAGCCGTCAATTTGGCGCGTAATTTTATTGAACTACACCAGTGTAAATATATTTTGTTGCTTTTGCATTATATGTTGGGCTTCAACTCGATCAATTAGCATTGGACGCTATGCATGTATTTGTTTAATTATTTATATATAAGATTGTGCATTTGTAGGAATATGTAAATAAAATGAATTAGTGTGAAAATCGAGGGCATTCTTTTGTTATATTTGCATACGTAGAAGTATGTGTTGATTTATATAGAAATGCTTGCTAGCACTCATATTGAATTTTCCTTCTAAACGCTTGTACATAAATGCTTAAACTGTTGCTTTCTTAATTAATAATAAGTCTTGTATATGAACAGCGACAATTGAGGTAGGAAGCGTTTATTGTAAAATAAACTGAAACAAGTTATACCCGACCATTTAACACCTTCCGCCACTTGGCTATAATTAGCTTGAATGTGTTGTCAGTCAAAAGAGAGGCATTGTCATATAAGTCATCGTTATAACTAAAAATGATTCGATTGAGTCCAAGTCCGGAACGGTTGAGCCAAATTCTGTTAAAAAATATTAAGAATTGCAAATTTTTGCCACATAAAGCTTTCCCCTATGGAGAAGGGTCCTAAAAATGGTTCAAATTCTCAAGAGTCAAATAAAAATTTCTCAAAAAATACGATCTGTAGATACTACACAAATTCATAGGGACGGACACTAGACAAACAGACAAGCAGGGTTAAATTGATTTGGAAAAGGCTTCTGAATCGAGTGCTTTAACTGAAGATGGGTGTGGCATTTGCCGTTTAGGAGTTACAACCTTAATTTATTCTTTATCAAAAATGGGGTGAGACATAATGAGTATTTTAAATCAAGAAACTACACCAAATTTGGCTTGGATCAAAACTGAAAATCTCGTCATCTCCATATATGAAAAGTGGGCTCGGCAAGTAGCCGATTAGACCCTATAATAGTCTAAGTAATACGTATCGCGTCAAATTCTGAGCAAAATGAAGCGTTTTGCACACAGATGGTAGATCGATGCACGCCTTAATTATAAAAATTTGCACCAAATTTATCGATTGTAGGCGTGGCATTTGACCGATTTTGCTCAATTTAAATAACAACTTCCTAAAGGTACCAGAAATACTTGTACAAAATGTCAGCTTCATGTAACAAAACGTACGACTGTGGGAGTTCCAATCATAGACATGATTTTGATGTCGATCAGAAATATATATAGATATTGACTTTGGGCGTTTCCAATGGAATACCTAATTTAGTACACCTTTATGGTGGAGGGTATAAAAAATAAATGATTTCTTAAGAACGTCTGCACTACAGCGATTATACGTCGTGGGGGATCACCACAAACTACAGTAGACTCGAATTAAAATTTAGAACGGGCTAGTGTAATTTCTGGGGCGTGATCTTAATATCAACAAAATATAATTAAATTGTGATACAGTTGTCTGCATTTTCCTTAACGTTTCTTCTTTCCTACATATTGGGATGGGTACTGTTACGTCCAACTCCCGAATACAGTTCTTAGTTAGGCACCTACTGTCTATCTGCAAAAATTTATTTCTGATTGGATCAGGAAAAATCTTTTACAAGTTCTTTTACCTTTATGTATATAACTCTATGAATATATAAGCTATGGATCGATACGTAAACAATTTTATATTCTTTTAAGTATTTGTACTGCAAGTACTACGGTGCGTATAAGTGTCATGATAGTCGTTACGAAAATACGTCAAGATCAAGATCAATAATATATTCGTTCGTGGTATGGAGTGAGTGACACATCACAATAAATAGATTAAGAAAATAATCCGCGTTCATATTAAATACATTTTTGGTCTCTTCTGTGGTGCTTTTTTGCAGGCGCTCTAGCATATGCTGAATTGGGGACGATGAACACGTCGTCTGGTGCTGAATGGGCATATTTTATGGACGCTTTCGGACCGGCACCGGCATTTCTATTCTCATGGGTATCAACTTTGGTTTTAAAGCCATCACAAATGGCTATAATTTGTCTCTCGTTTGCACAGTATGCGGTTGAGGCATTTGTAACGGAGTGTGATCCACCAATGTCAGCTGTTAAAATGGTAGCATTAGTATCAATTGGTAAGCACGGCATAACATCAACATCAACACTCGTATGAAGTCATGTGGTTGTGGTTAAATGATTCTTTGGAAGCATAATTAAAAGGAACACTTTTGCTCTTTCTGTTATTTTTTTTAGTTATGATATTGTTTGTAAACTGTTATAGTGTTAATTTGGGTGTGGCTGTACAAAATATATTTACCGCTGCCAAGCTGGTGGCCGTTTTAATAGTTATTTGTGGCGGTGCGTGGAAGTTGTGTCAGGGCAACACGCAACATTTGGCGAATGCATTTAGTGGACCACCGCCTACGTTGGGTGCCGTAGCAACAGCTTTCTACACGGGCCTGTGGGCCTATGATGGTTGGAACAATTTGAACTATGTGACCGAGGAGATTAAGAACCCAAGCAAAAATCTACCCCGCTCAATTATAATTGGTATTCCTTTGGTAACATTGTGTTATGCTTTGATAAATATCTCCTATCTAGCGGCCATGTCACCCACCGAAATGATCGAGTCGGAAGCAGTGGCTGTAACATTTGGCAATCGTATATTGGGCGTTATGGCATGGCTGATGCCATTGAGTGTTACCATCAGTACCTTTGGTAGTGCGAACGGTACCCTATTTGCAGCTGGACGGTAAGTCACACTGTGAGGTGATTTTGCACTCCCCCTGATTCTATTGTCACATTTAAAATTGTTCTTTAGATTGTGCTTTGCAGCTTCTCGGGAGGGACATCTGCTAGATATATTGTCGTATGTTCATGTGCGCCGATTGACACCGGCACCTGGCCTCATATTCCATGTAAGCAACTTTGGTGCTGTGCATCGAAATTCTATTTCTATTCATAATTTTTTGTTTCAGTCATTAATTGCTGCTGCTATGGTTTTGTACGGCACAATAGACAGTCTGATCGATTTCTTTAGTTTCACTGCATGGATTTTCTATGGCGGTGCCATGCTGGCGCTGATTGTAATGCGTTACACCAAACCCAATCATCCCAGACCGTATAAGGTGCCACTAATCATTCCGATTGTAGTTTTGGTGATATCCGCCTATCTAGTGGTGGCGCCCATTATTGATACACCACGTGTTGAATATTTATACGCCTGCCTCTTCATACTGGCCGGTTTAATATTTTATGTTCCCTTTGTTAAATTGGGTATGACGCCACGTTGTATGAGTAAGTATAAAATAAAACGATTGGGAAACAAATATTTGTCTGAGGTCAAGTGCAGGACACCCACCACCAATATTTTGAAGCCTTAAGCGTTTAACTTATTTTCTTCTAGATACCGTTACGCTGTTTCTGCAGTTGCTATTGGAGGTGGTGCCCACCTCCACTATGGCTGTGTTTGAGTAGACAGGGCGGTTATATTGCGGTGCAAAGCTTGTAAAATGTATTTCAATTAAATATCACATGTGATCGCTGACACAAATATTCAAGAAGGCGTACATTGCGAGAACTATCTTTTAGTCTAAAAAAATACTTACTTAAGTAAACCTGCTTACATTCGGGCAAAACTATGTAGCTCACCAATAATGCAATTTTATGTATACCACACTTTTGTAGTCAAGTCGTTTAATGTTACATATAAATATACTTAAATATTCGATAGTTATTATTGTGTTATTACTCTTATTAGTAGAGACGCATACAACGCCAAGTTTACATAATAAAAAATTTAATAAAGATGGAAGAAAAATTCAACCAAATCTTATTTATTTAACATTCTTATTTGCATCCATCAGTCGTTTTGTGCGTAATTAAGGAAAACATCAAAAAATAACATTGTAGGCGGGTCAATGGACTGCTTTGATCAGTATGAAGTGTGCGAGAAAGATATGTATTGGCTCCAAAATCAAAATCATTTGTGTTTCTTTAGCATTGGAGCAGTATTCATTATGCCCTCCACCAACCATTTGGTAAAGGGTGTATTAAGTTTGTGTTTGTAACTCCTAAAAGGTACACCCACCTTCAATTATACCGATGAATTCAATTAAAATCCGAATTAACCGTCTGTCCATCTGTTATGTAAATGTCATGTAAATTTGTGGGCAAGCTACAGATAGTTTAACGAAATTTGCTACAAGAACTTTTATTGGCGCAAAGAGGAACCCTACTGAAAATGGACCGGATTGCACCATTTTTAGAAGCTATCCCCATATAAGGTCTCAGTAAAAAATCGCCATTCTTAATATATTTGCACAAAATTTGCTAAAGAATAGTTAATTAGCTTCATATTTGAATGTGCCAATTTTGGAACCGATCGAGCAATTTTTATATATAGATGACTTCGTGAAATATTTAAATACAACTTAAATTAATACAACTAAATAATATTGTCTTCTAATATCATGTAACTAATGTCATCTTCACTCTCATCTTCGATTACGGTCATATGATTGATTTCGGGCCAAATACTCGTAATTCTATTACTCTGTTGAAAGTAACTCAAAATAATCAAATTAACTCAAATATACACAACTTAACTAATTGTAGCATAATTTAAGGACTATTATTATTTATTTTCACTATGCACCCACAATTTATAATTTCCCACTATTTTCCTTATAAAAAAAAACTCGGGTATGAAATGCCCTAACGTGAAACATTACCTGAAATTGATAGCATTGTTGATAAGAAAAATTCCACAAAAGTCAAAATATTTAATACTGCATAATATTCTAATAAATTTTATACACTTCATAATATAAAAATGCACAGTTAATTAAGAAGTTTTATTTTTATATAAAGTTTTTGGAGTAAATTGTGACAATGTACCATCATCGATTTAACAGAAAATGGAAGTGACATTGGCTATTATAAAACCTCACATTGTGCGAAATGTTATTGCTTACAAACATATCATTGGCTTAATAAAGGATAATTTCAATGTTTTAGATTCAAAAGAAGTTCACATTACAAAACAATTATCAGAAAAATTTTATGCTGAACATAAGGAAAAGTTCTTTTATAATCGTTTAACTACATTTATGGCGAGGTAAAATCATGCACATACACATACTTAATTAGTTTAATAATTGTGTTTATCTTTTCTAAGCAGTGGTCCTTGTTATGCCCTAATTTTACAATCCAATGATTGCGTTACGAAGTGGCGTGATTTAATGGGTCCTACGAAAGTATTCAAAGCTGTTCATAGCCACCCAAATTGTATACGAGCTCTTTATGGTATTTCGGATACTAGAAATGGATGCCATGGATCTGATAGTGAATTGTCTGCTTTAAAAGAAATTGCAATACTATTTCCCGAATTTGATAAAGAACGAATTAAGGAGAAGTGTTGACACCAAATCTTAATAATTATTATAAAATTCTTTGTAGAAGGCTGGCGTTATTGTATTGAAAGTTTAAAAACGAAATATAAAAAGGGTGCTTGCTTTGTAAATACTGGTTTTATATAAATACGTATTTTTAATAGATAAATGGGTAAAAATATTTCATCGCAATTCCCTATCCCCTAAATATTCTATCGTTCCGATTTGTTATTCAAGCAATACAGAGTTGATAATATTCAGCACTCTCTATACAAAGTTAATTTTTACTGTACGTAAATGTGTAGCCATTATCGATTTTATATATAAAATTTTGCTAACTATAGACTAGAACGTTAGATTATTTCCAAAGAAATGGTAAATTATTGATTTTATACAGTTAATAAATAGAATTATAAAAATATGTTGTTGCAATTAAATACAGGCTTCCACTAGTTCAAGTACAAATGATGTATTAGAAGAGCGACGCATATGGATTGGCAATTTGGATGCCCGAATAAACGAGTAAGTTGAAATGGCCAACCAATATGTTGGAAGTGATATTTGCTTGTGGTAAAAATAAACATCTAATTTAAACAATTCATTTTTTAACTTTTCAAATTATTGGTATCAACTCTTGAAAATTGTGCAAAAATGCGGTCCAATTGATAAGTTTGACATGCTGTTCCATAAAGGAGGCCCTATGGTGGGGCAATCAAGAGGTTATGCCTTTGTTACATTTAGCACAGTAAGTCTATTTTTAATAATGTCCGAACTGATTATTTTAAGTAAAATGATTTCTTTTTAAAAGGTTACAGCAGCTTTAATAGCTTTGGATAAATTGAATGGCAAATTAGTTATGAATCGTCCCATAGTTATAAGATTAGCTAAAAATGTTAACTATGTAAGTTTATCATTTGTGTAGCAATGATCTTAATATATAATAAATATAATATTAATTTATTTAGGATGAATTGGAGCGTCCCAAACCTAAAATAGAGATACCGGCTTTAAGTGCGGGGAAGCGCGAGGATAAGATTAGTAAAGAAGCAGCCATAAGAGCCATTGAACAACAACTCAAAATATTGGAAAATCATACAGATGATATATGTGAATTAAATCCGCCGCAAGTACCGCTAATACAGAAGTATCAGTTTAATAAGAATCGTGATACAAATAGTAATAGTACTGGAATGCAGAGACGTTCCTTCCACCACAAACCGAACACCAGACCTTACAACAGACTTCAAAGACCCAAGAGGCGTTAAATATTCGTGATTGTATTGTCAGTAAATTCTAAAATAAATTATGTTACACTTGATAAAATAATGATATTTTTATTTGGGAGCAAATATATGCTTTCCACGCAAATGATCAGGTAAAGGTACGACACCTGGACAAGGCACCTGACCAGGTATTTCACATATACAATGGCGATTGCAACCATAACCGAAATTAGCAGGATTATCTTTACTCTCCGCCAAACGAGCTTCGGCGGTTAATTGTTCTCTGTAAATAAATATAATTAATTTTGTTATGGCTCATGGTTGATTCATACATACGTAGATTTTCCAACCACTTTCATTAGGTGGTCCATAATTTCATGGCGATCTTTACTATCCACATCGATTAACATGTCACGACCGTCTTCAAAATAACACCGCACAAATGGTGATGGAGTCATATTTTTAAATGTAATAACTTGGACATCCGGATTCTTATATTGAACTTGGGGTACGTTCCAGAAAACGAAATCTCTTTTGAAATGGTCAAATGGTTCAAATTAACGCCAAAAGAAAGTTTTTTGTTTTACACACCTGGCTCCATGGTGGTGTTCTCCGTGTGTATTATAATTAACACTAAATATTTTTACTTTATCCCTCAAAACCAGTTTGCCGGCATTTAAATATTCAAGCGTGCGACGCACCGGAGCTCTACCTTTCATAAACGGCATACTGCTATGAACTGAAATATAAATCGAAACAATTTTCAATTTCGATCTAATATTTAAAGGCGGAGACACTTTAAGTACCTTGAACGTAGAGGTCGGCTAACTGGATGAGCTATATTGGCAGGGTATTCCACGTAGTGGTAGTGTCCTGACCGGTACCAGATTTTGGTTTTTTATATTTTTTATTTTTGTTAAAGGCGAGCCTTTAAAAAGGCATTCTTTCAGCAGAGGTACGATTTAAGGTAAAGAGAAGAGCTGAAAAAATATTAAATGGTATTAATAGCATTGGTTTTCCTTTTAAAAAGGACAGAACTCTAGAAAATGTTTTAATTGAAACTGATAGCGTTAAATATGGAGAATATTTGATGACTTGACCTAATGGAATAAAACTTAAGAGGAAAAGGAGGAGAGAGAAGATAGTGTATAGCACTTTCAATTTTTTTGTCCACTTCATGCCGAAAAAAAAATTACTTACTCAGAGTTGGTAATTACATAAAAAAGACTCAATTAATTCCATGCATAAACAGAGTTTTTTTTAAATGTACTTTTAAGCTAAAGTATATGAAAATAATTTGTTTTGCACAAAAAAGAAAATCTTTACAAGCACGTTAAGAAAGCCTGGTGATTGGGAAATGACAATATTATGTCAGAATATATTAGAAGAAAACCCGCTGTTTTTTTTTTATTTATAATCATGTGTGTATTTACAAAGTCTTGTTAACATTTCCAACTAGAAAAATTTACGTGGAACTAAACTGGAATAGCGCCACCTAGTGATTTATTATTAAAAGTATTTATTATATTATATATTGCAATTCTTCTTCTTTTCTTAATTTTTCTTTGCAACAATGGGTAACCTGACTGACAGCATAACATTAACAAGCCACAACAGATTTATAATTAATGTTGGTGATTAAGTAATTTTTATTAATAAACGTTGTAGCATATGTAATTTAATTTCAAAATTCACATTTAATATGACAGAAATTGACGATGAAAGTATTTATCGATTGGAAGGTACAATTGGTAATGAGGTGCATGGTGGTTTAATTGTTAAAAAAACAAAAACTGATGATACCAAGTTCAAGGTGCCGAAGCCTTCAGTGTTGGGATTAGATAAGTTGGCAGTAAAAAAGAGAAAAGAAAAGGAGGAAAGTCAGCGTTTAATGTCCTTCGAATACAACGATCACGATGATGAATTAGAAGCTGCAATCGGTGACAAAATTACGGGTAATTCTGCAAAAGGCGTTGGCGGCGCTTTTTCGTTTAAAAAGCCAGATATTAACAGTTTTGAAAGAGTTAGTCGACAGTTGAGGGTGCACAAGGACGAAACACCTTCCCACACAGGTGGTGTGTCCGAGGAGGCGAGAAAACGCCTTAGAGAACATATTAAACGAGATCGCGAAAAGAGCGGCGTCCATTATTCATCAAAACATTTGAATCGAAAAAATGAAAAAGACCGAGACCGCAGTAGGTCATCGCATGGCCGTCAAAGAGGGGCATCACATGATTATGAGAGGTCACGCTACAGTCGAGAACGGTATGGAGACTCTAATAAGCATAGAAATCGACACATCAAACATAAAGACCGTGATCGCAACGAATCTGAACGCAGAGGTAATGCTGTACAATTCAAAGATGAGCCGCGTACACCTTCTTTAATATCTGTGGCTGGTAGTGCTTGGGATGAAGACGAATCTGCTGAACGTGGTACACGAAAATCTTCTTGGGACTTTCCCACGCCAAAGGCCTACTCATCTTCTGGCAAAACAGATTTATCTGAACGCAGCAGTACAAGTAAAATATTTGATTCTGAAAGATCAACCAGTTACTCTTTTCATTCGAGAAGAGAACGTAACCAAGAGGATGACACACCGCGACCAACGCCAGCTTATAAGTATAATGCCTGGGCCAATGATCGCAAACGCTCCGGTGCTACACCAGCAACACAAAACAGTCAACGCCAGCCTTGGGATGCCACCGAAGAGGATCGAGATTTATGGGAGGAGGAACAACGACGGCTTGATCGAGAGTGGTACAATATGGGTGAAGGGTATGATGAGGAGAATAACCCTTTTACGGGCGCAAATGCTGAATATTTCCGTAAGCGCGAAGAAATATTGGAGCAGAAACGCACCAAGAGAATTAGTGCCCAACAGCGTCAGAATAATAAAGACAATGAACTGTGGGAGCGAAATCGAATGCTAACCTCAGGCGTAGTCATGTCCATAAATGTGAACGAGGATTTCGACGAAGAGGCCTTGGAACGTGTACACTTATTAGTGCATCACATTATACCGCCTTTTCTCGACGGACGCATTGTCTTTACCAAGCAACCAGAACCAGTCATACCCGTTAAGGACCCCACCTCGGACATGGCATTGATAGCACGCAAGGGCAGTGCTTTGGTACGTGTCTACCGCGAACAGAAAGAACGCCGGAAAGCTCAGAAGAAACACTGGGAGTTGGGTGGCACCAAATTGGGCAACATTATGGGAATAGAAAAGCAAGTCGATGAAGAGGATTCCAAATTCGATAAAGACACCGACACCACTGATTACCGCCGTGACCAAAAATTTGCTGACCATATGCGCGATCAAGATATGAGTAAAGGCAAAAGTGATTTTGTCCGTAAAAAGTCTATAGTCGAACAGAGGCGTTACCTGCCGGTCTTTGCTGCTCGGCAAGAACTATTAAATGTTATACGAGAAAATTCTGTGGTTATTATTGTTGGTGAGACTGGCAGCGGCAAGACTACACAATTAACTCAATACCTGCACGAAGATGGTTACAGTAATTTTGGTATGATTGGTTGCACCCAACCACGTCGTGTGGCCGCCATGTCAGTGGCGAAGCGTGTTTCTGATGAAATGGGTACGAAATTGGGCGAAGAAATTGGTTACGCTATACGCTTTGAAGATTGCACCTCCGAGAAGACTGTCATCAAATACATGACAGATGGTATTCTGTTGCGTGAAAGTTTACGAGATCCAGATCTGGATGGATATTCAGCCATCATAATGGATGAAGCGCACGAACGCTCCTTATCCACTGACGTTCTCTTCGGACTGTTACGTGAGGTGAGTAAAAAACGAATTTTAATTTTTCTAAATGAGGTCTAAAATTGCTCTTATAACTTGGGATTTAGCTGTAATAAGTTTAGGTGATTTTTATATCCTCACATAAGACGGAAGGGTATAAAGGACGGCGTCAGAGACTCTATAAAGTATATACAACTAGATCAATATCAAAAACTGAATCGATGTAGGCATGTCCGTACGTCTGTCTACTTATTTGCCACAAAAATGTGTGTAGATATGGATGATATTTAAGATTTGGCTTACGCCACATTTAGTTTTTTCCCTGTTTTGAGAGAACTTTTTCATTTAATTGTTTGCATAAAAACCAACCGATAGCAAGTGTTCCTGAACGTATTCAATCCTTTTGCTAAATCATGTGGATTATAAAGAAGTCTAGACATTATCCGAATGAATCCAAAATTCTTATAATTAATTTTTGTGGCAAATGAATGGCTATCAAATGTATCCCCTACAACTGAAACAAAAATTTTATTCATATATTTTGGTAAACAGCGAATAAATCTGGTGCAAAAATCGTTTCTATTTTCACTGGGAGTTACGAAGAAGAATTCTTTATAGTTTGCAACACAAGTTCTTTCAGTGTCTGTATATTTATTTTTGCTTAAGAAAATTTAACAATAAGCGATTATAATAACAATTGAAGAGGATCTTAGAGAATTTTTAAACACTTCAATATCACAATAGGCGTATGAGAGGTTGGCAATGGCAACTATTCATAGATTGATTTTTGTGAATTACTCCTATAAATAATACACAACTGCATAACGTACATATTATAACATATATGTATTTATGTACTGTTATCTTATCAAGTATTTTAACACCGGTTTTACTTGTATTTGTTTATGCAATAACTGCATTCTCCTAAATGTTGTATAAACACGTATAAGTTATAAAAATAGTTAATGTGTACACCACGCAATACATATAACAAAATATAGTTGTTATTTTGTATACTTTTCAAAGTTAAATCCTTGTAAGAAATTATACAATAATCAATCTGACGATAAACGATAAAAGCCACATGCCCCGCCTCTGGGAATGGATTCTAATCTCTATATAGGTATTACTCAGTTTTGTTGCGTTTGGCCGTTATGAGTTGTCTTTTAAATTAGTATCCAATACTGGGTCAATTCTGATCACTTGGACGTGGAATACGATTTTGGCTTATTCATTAGTAATATCATGCCAGCATTCATGCCGATGCTGCCCCACTTAATACATTCGGAGATCTATGTAAATACGCAAAAAACCAGAAATTGTGTAGTAAGGGGTTGTTTCTATTAAATATTGAACGTACCTGCCTCTTTCTTACATCCTGTTGGCGGCTCCCATAGCGGCACCAATACGTAAAATGTTTCGTATTATGCCACAGCGTATGCCTGGCTGTACGGGCAAATGATATCTAACGGAAGGTTAAAGTTTGTTAGCAATTCTAACCACAATCAAAAACAAATCCATTTGTACCTGATTTCGTATATCCTTTTCCTTATGCGGTTGTTTCTCTTTGTCAGCAAAATTATTTATGCGCAATTCCCAGTCGTTGTTCCAAATGTCATCCAGTGACCATTTTAAAATGCGAAATGCCCCGTTATCACGTATTTTCACAGAAAATATTTCAATTGAGTCGGGTCTCGTTTTATTATCTAATTATGCACAAAAACACACATAAGAGAAACGCTTGCACACATCATCTCCTTTAACAATAAACATAATTATTAACACTTGCTTGTGAACGAAACTCTAAAGCCAGTGTCATTATACAAAACTCTCTAACAAATATTATTTGTGTCGTAGCTACAGTACAGCGATTTATTGTAATTAGAATGACATGGTGGATGTTAAGATTATATAAAAATTCAATTAACTCAAATATAAATTCAAATAATGCATAAATTAAACTAAAATGTCGATCATTTTCTAAACACAATAAATGATTATAATAAAAAGAAAACTACTTTCATGATAAAGATAAATAAATAAGCAAGAGCCACTCCCACAATCAATCAAAATTCTATTTTTCTGCCACAAAAATTGAGCTATGAAAGGTATTCATATTTATAATTACCCCATCTATCGATTTGAAGAACACGCCCATACTAAATAAAAAAAATAAAACACATCCTATTAGAGGGCGTGATTATGTACCTACCATGCCCACCGCATGTATGGAAAGCTTGTGATTAAATACTCGTTGGCCCAAAACGAATATAATTCTTGTACTTGTCAATTGTTTTTGTTGTTCTAAAAACTTCAATATAATCGCTATTGATATTTCCTCACTTTCCCCTCTCTCTTTCTCTTTCACTATCTAATTATATCAATTATATATGTGTGTTGAACCTTTTATTTACAAATGATTTGTGTTGTTAATGCAACGATTTGTGCAAGAAAAATTGTAAACAATTGATGTGTGTGGATGTCACATGAAAGTCAGCATTTCAAAAACCTAACAAAAGATGTAAATGAGCAAAATGAGCAGACTAAGTGTTCGATAAAGAGATGCATACCGCTTCGTTCTATGCCAGGTCAAAAACCTACATTGACTGTGTAATCTGTTCTTAGGATGAGCATCATCCGCAATCATTGCTTTCTTGATAATCTTTTTTTTCACTTTTTTTTCATTTACTCTCTTTTCTACAAGAATATCGTGCGCTGTGATCTATTAACCCGTTGTCTTCTTCTTCTTCTTCTTTTACTTCAGTACAAAGTTCCGTTGGTTAATTGTAATTTTCAATAATTTAATTATGTATTTGATTGTGCGTTTATCTTCACATTTTACACAGCTATGTATGTATGTAAGTATGTATGCACGAGTGCATGCGTTTGCTTTTCAAACGCGTACAGTGTTCTTCACATTCATTCGCATAGGCAGCTCTCAATTCTAAAGAGTATTTTTTCTCGCAGTTTAGTAAGCATTTATTTAGATGTAAAATAAATGCTTGTGACATCAGTTATATATGTAGTTATGCATAAATATTAAGTTTGCAAGCACAAGCATGCATTTGCAAAGCTAAAGCTCCCACGGCAATGACAAGAGTGCTTACAAACTTCAAAATTTGCAAAAATGCATATTTTATGCCCTCAATTATTTTTTTTCCATTCATCAAGTAGAATTTTTTTACTTATTATTTGGGTGACTTATTTTGGAAGCGGAGCACAGGTACTTAATTAGAGACCTTTCTTCATAAGCTTACAATTTGCGTTGTTTTTGGAAATGTGGACATAGGTTACATTCAAAATAAACCCTACACTCAATGATCAAGTTTGTATAGTTTTTGTGATTTAGAAACAACGTTACAGTTCCTACCTTTGGTTGTCTTGCAGAGAACAATTCCAAACCAGGATGCAACTTGTCTGTCATGCTCATCTTGGCTATCCAGTTCGTCGTCACCCTCATCGTTCTTAACGTGGCGTTCGTCTTCGAAAGGAGGTACATGGTTTAGAGAAGTCATTGGTATGTTGAAGTCATTGCATACTTCTTCAATATTGCTGCTTGCACTGCTGCAACTTACCTTAGCCTGTTGTCTCTGTTTACACGTTTTGTTTAAGCTCTGCCGGCGTTGCTGGCGCTCTTTTTGCAGTGATAATTTTCTGGCCACGGCTGCGCTGCTTCTAATCTCAACAATAAAACCACACTCTACCACAGCGCAAAATATACGGTGTTCGTCAACTTTAAACCACTTGGATTCTCGTAATTTCTGCACAGCCACAAAACTGCCAAATCTTTGTGTTTTATTAAAACCAATAAATCCCTTATTGTTGTATTGATTACTGTTAACGCCGTTGTCACCTCCACTACCGCCATCCCAAGCTTCGGCATGATGACCACTTGCGGTGTTTTGGCCGTTGTGCGATTGTAACGGCCACCATTTCAAAGAGTTCACAAAAGTATGTGAACGATTCATGCTTCCTTGGGACGAGAATTTGTACAATTTCGTTTTATTTCTTAATATTAACACTGTTAACTTGTTCTCTTCAAATTGCTTGACTTGACTTTCACAATTTGTTTTGGCTGAATGAAGTTAAATATGTAAACTTGCGCGTTACACCGCTTTATTATATATTTTTATAATGTATAAAATCGAGCCCACTCGCTAATTGGTGTTACACTGAGTGTTGGTCTGGTTGCATTGTTCAAATAATTGGAATATTTCACTTTTTACGTGTTCAATAACAAGCCGCTTACTTCCATACAATTTTCTTTAAATTTAAATCCATACGCTGAGATGTCTACAACACGAATGGCGCATGAGTTCCACAGTGAGGTGTATTTAAAGAGCTCGAATGTGCGAGTGCTTGCACATAACATATCGTATATATTTTTTTTATCAAAGCTCTCACGTAAACATTGTATTTGAGGTGAAGAATGGACCTAGACGCGAAGCTGTTTTGTTGGGAAGTGTACTCTGAAACCTACTGCGGCATGTGTTGGTGAATGCTTTGTGAGTGCGTTAATAATTGCCATGTTGTGCCGCGCGCGCGTTTATATATTATGGTTTTGCTCTCTTCATTGTTCTCGCTACACAATAAACTAGAACGTGTGAGAGAGTTATTTAAATAATTTCAAGTTTCGTTTTCAACCTTTTCGGGGGTTCGACGTGCGTGTGTGCATGTAAAATAGTTCTAATTCTTATTTGTTAACATTCGCTAACATATGTTAAGAATATATAAAAAAATTAATTAGGCTTGGACCAAATCTTAAATTCCTCCCAGTAATAAGTCAAATTCTGCACCAAATAAGTTTATCTGTAAATGGTGGGCGTGTCTGTTATCCGACTACAAATCCCTTATAACAAATCGAAGGGTGTCATAATTATAACCATGTCGCACAAAGTTTCAATGTGGGTATATTTAGTGACTGTAGGAGATTCGGGTCGATTGTGGGTGTGGCCCTTAACCGATGTTACTCAATTTAAATAGCATTCAGAAAATGGTTCTGAATCAATTGATATGTAAATAAACTTAATTACCTTCTAATGCAAGTAAGCCACATCCACATCTACATGTACATGTATTTGTATTTGTATACCAATCCGTTACTTTTTCCCACCTCTTAAAATACACCGTATTTTTTTTTTTTTCCTTTTTTACATAAACATTATCTATATGTTTATGGGCTTCTAAACTATTATTTTATTTATGTAAATACTAGCATGGTACGACGTACAGAGTGGTTTTGTGACAAACATCTCCATCCATAATTAATAATAACATACATACATACATTGAATAGGTTGGAAGCAGTTTTATAGAAATTTGCAGATATCTCATTAACGAACACGTATGGCTGGCAATATGTAAATAATTATCGCTCTCGATACGTTATATACTCGTACATATAAAGTCGTTCAGAGTATAGATTATTAAAATTAGAAAAAAGAAAAACGTTCGTAACATAAAATAATACCAAACACCAATGCATTACAAATACCCACTCTATCCGTGTGTGTGCGTGTGTGCGGGTGTGCTTTCTAAGATATACGTAATTCAGATTGTTATTATTGTTTGTTTCTAATTTCCGAAACGAAATTAGTTTATGCGCTCGGCGCTCTCACCATTGACATTAATTAATTAAAGCATTGAACGTACTCGTACATACATCGGCTTGTTTACTGCAACACACATACAATACAATTGCAAATCACATGGATTAAGCAAATATATGTTAATTTATTTAATAACAAAGTTATTTTTAAACTTTTTTTATACGAATATCGATGGAGCGTTAACCATGTAAACTTACTCATTTATAGAGCACAACAAGAGTATAAATATTAACTACAAGAGCAGGTATTCTGTAGGTGTTGGTTTAATTAAATCTAGGCGCTACAGTTTTTGAGATATTTCAATGAAATTGAAAGCATTCGGAAGCGAGCCGAAGCTTCTTTCAAAAATATATCTTTATATGGCGAAAAGTCGCAATTAATTTCAAAATTTTCGTTATTACAAAAACTAAAATATAATTTAAAATTTAAGCGACTCAGGAATGATTTTTCAAGAATAATTCATACGTAATACGTAGACCTTCCATTTCTGCCTGGACCCAGTATGCGGTGTATATCTAAAAATTCTTTTAATCCTTTATGCATAAAATGATTCAAATAAAACTACAATTATTTCTTTTTTCTGTTCTGAATGAAGATTATAGCGCGTCGACGTGATTTGAAGCTGATAGTAACTTCAGCTACCATGGATTCATCGAAATTTTCTACATTTTTTGGCAATGTTCCTACTTTCACTATACCTGGCCGCACATTCCCAGTGGATATCCTGTTTGGCAAAAACACTTGCGAAGATTATGTTGAAGCGTCCGTTAAGCAAACCTTGCAAATACATTTAACACCCAATGAAGGGGACATTTTAATTTTTATGCCTGGTCAGGAGGATATTGAAGTAACGTGCGAAGTACTAGCTGAACGTTTATCTGAAATTGAAAATGCACCAGCTTTGTCCATATTACCCATATACTCACAACTTCCATCAGATTTGCAAGCGAAAATCTTTCAAAAGTCTCCAGAGGGCTTAAGAAAATGCGTTGTGGCCACAAATATTGCTGAGACGTCTCTGACAGTGGATGGCATAATATATGTAATCGATTCTGGTTATTGCAAGTTAAAAGTGTATAATCCTCGCATCGGTATGGATGCCTTGCAAATTTATCCTATATCTCAGGCGAATGCAAATCAAAGAGCCGGACGTGCTGGTAGAACCGGTCCCGGTCAAGCGTTCCGTTTGTACACACAGCGTCAGTACAAGGACGAGTTATTGCCATTAACCGTACCGGAAATTCAACGCACGAATCTAGCGAATACCGTGCTATTGTTAAAGTCATTGGGTGTCGTCGATTTGCTGCAATTCCATTTCATGGACCCACCGCCTCAGGATAATATATTAAATTCATTATATCAGTTGTGGATCTTGGGCGCATTGGACCACACAGGTGCCCTAACATCTTTGGGTAGACAAATGGCAGAATTTCCTTTGGATCCCCCGCAGTGTCAAATGTTAATTGTCTCCTGCCAAATGGAGTGCAGTGCTGAAGTACTAATAATAGGTACGTAGATAGACCCCCGTGTAAAAACGTATCATAATGTGCTACTTTTTTTCAGTATCTATGCTGTCGGTACCATCAATATTTTATCGCCCCAAAGGACGTGAAGAAGAAGCAGACGGCGTTCGAGAGAAATTCCAAGTACCCGAATCAGATCACTTGACTTACTTGAACGTGTATTTGCAGTGGAAACAAAATAAGTAAGTAATTCGTCATTCCTTAGAACTGCTAACTGGAAGTTACATTTGTCCTCATCCACACAGGCACAGTTCAAATTGGTGCAACGAACATTTTATTCATGTCAAGGCAATGCGTAAAGTGCGCGAGGTGCGGCAACAGCTTAAAGATATTTTAGTACAACAGAAGCTTCCTATAAAGTCATGCGGCACCGATTGGGACATTGTTCGAAAGTGCATTTGTTCGGCGTACTTCTACCAAGCAGCTCGTTTAAAAGGCATTGGTGAGTACGTTAATCTCCGTACGGGTATGCCCTGTCACTTGCACCCCACATCAGCTTTATATGGATTGGGAACTACGCCCGATTACGTCGTATACCATGAACTGGTCATGACTGCCAAAGAATATATGCAGTGTGCCACAGCAGTAGATGGCTACTGGTTGGCAGAATTAGGTCCCATGTTCTTTTCAGTGAAGGAGACAGGTCGTAGTGGTCGCGAAAAGAAGAAGCAAGCTGCTGAACATTTAAAAGAAATGGAAACTCAAATGCTGCTTGCCCAAGAACAAATGGAGGAACAAAAGCTAAAAGCCTTTCAGCGTGAGGAACAAATGGCGAATAAACAGAAAATCGCTACACCGGGAGCCACCCCGCGTCGCACCCCAGCAAGATTTGGTTTGTAACAATTATTTTATAAGGTTGGCTTACATTTAGAGTATTGAATACAATTTAAACAAACAATTCATGTTTACATCCATTACAGGCCATTGAGTTCTATAATGGAAAGCATATAAACATAGATATATATATAAAAATGTTATTTATAAAAAATATACAATAATAATAATAAACAAAGAAGACTCTTTGATAATAAATGTTGTGTGTGTGTGTTTTTATGAACGCATGAATGGCTCCGCCATAGTCTTTTCGATTTCTTCCACTGTACGTGGTACAACCGTAAAATTCTCGCAACCCGTTTGGGTAATCAAAACATCGTCTTCGATTCGTACGCCACCAAAATTTCGAAAACGTTCGTACACCTCACGGTTGATGAATTGTTTTAAAGTGGGATCCGTGAGGGCACGATTCATGAGAGCTTCCACAAAATAACAACCGGGCTCAACAGTTATATACATGCCGGCTTTGAGTATGCGAGCAAAACGTAACTTACTCAACCAGGGTTCCGAAGGTCGTGCTGGCTGACCCTCAATATAACCACCAACGTCATGCACATCCAAGCCAAGAAGATGACCCAAACCGTGAGGTTGAAAAATGCCTCCCAAACCGGCGTTTAACATGTCTTCAACATTACCCTTAAGCATACCTCCTTCCTTGAGGCGACCCAACATGACCCGGCAAGCTAAACGATGCATATCCACCCATGAAACTCCATCGCGAGCATTACTTAAAACAGCATTTCGGGCATCTAGCACGGCATTGTATATAAATTTTTGATCTTCATTGAATTTGCCATTAGCTGGAAAGCTGCAGGTTATGTCGGAAGCATAGCCACAATAATTGGCTCCCATATCAAAAAGACACATTTCTCCATCCTCAATAGTTTTATCGTTGGGCGCACCAGCATGACCATAGTGCAGCACAGCCGAGTTTTTTCCGCTGCCACATATGCAGGTGTATGATGCATGTCGGCAACCACCTACTGCATAAGCATGATGAAGGAATACTGATTCACACTCATATTCGGTGCATCCAGGACTCATAAATTGCATCACCTTAATGTGGGCATCAGAAGAGATCTTGGCCACGTAACGTAAAACTTCAATTTCTTCAGGACTTTTTATGACACGACATTCAGCAAGTATTGGATACAACAGATCGTAATTCACTTTGTAATTTTCAATACCTTTAAATGTAGCGGGCTTTGAATAAAGACCACTATCAGTATTTAACCCATTTAATGTTAACAGTTGTCTGGGTTTAGCTCTTGCAAAGAACTCGTCTACCTCATCAACAAAGCGCACTTCATCTACTTCGTACACAGACTTGAAATCGTCTAAAGTAAGCAAATGACCCATCCAGATGGCGTAATCTTCGGGAAGGCGTGGTACAAATAAACTGGTTTCACCTGTATCAACATTTATAACACCGTAACAGTCTGGCTCTTTAACTCCAAACAAGTACTGGAAATAAGACTCTTGACGAAACAAATAAACTACATCCGTGTCATTGAAGCTGACATCCTTTCCACCCTCCATCAACACATACGTGTTGCTTTCAACAGCTTGCTGTTCTCTCAAAGCCGCACATAACTTGTTGCGGTTCTTCCGAAATAGTGACATCGGCACTGCATAAGTTTGCGCACCCATTTGGTATGTACTCATGTTGCAGGTTAATTGAAATTAACGTTATAATGGTTTTATGTTATCGCCCTACTAGCTACTAGTTACTGGCTTATTTATTTATATCAATTACGATTTATAATCATTAACTTGAATACGTTTGTAGTGCGATTAAATTCTTTAGCTGTATGCACCGCATTGGTGAAGACGGTGGTATTTATTAATCTTTTAATAATTTCAGTGGTACTACAAATCAAATTCCACTTCATAAGTGGAATTACTCGTTCGCGTAGTTCACAAATTAGCCCAACCCGAATGTTTCTTTTTTTACTAAATTTTCCGCTGATAACAGCTCAACACAACTTTAAAAAAAAGTTATTCCAACTATTCTTTATATAATTGCCTGATTATATAAAATTAATATGAATGTCGAAATTTTTTATAGCCTTGATTGATAAAAAAGATTAAAAAAGATTATTTTATGTAAATTTATCGTCATGGGCATAGAATTGGCTGTAATTTAGCTAAAGTCTTATAATTACAAATAAACAAATTACAAATAAATCAATATTGAATTCAATTTCGTAATTCTCGACATCAAGTTTCCAATTAATCTCTTTTGCAACTTATCCTCAGTGAAGATTCGCGCTATAATTTATAGCAAAGTATTTTCGTAACGATCCTTTTCAGTGTAATAAAAACAAATAAAACAAAATAAATACTTTATTGTTATTGTTCAAATAAATGTAAATAAAAAAAAAAAATGTACAAAAATACATAATTACACAAAATTATACTCAAAAATTTACAAAGATACGATATTAGCCGGTAAATAATCCAAACAAAATATATTCAATGTAAATACAAATATCATACAGACAGACAGACATACATAAGATAAAAGTTAGAAAAAGAAAATGAACAACAATAACATATGTGTATATAGCAAAAAATACGTCTAAACGTATAAAACATAAAACAAGTATTCAACCCACTCTAGATATGGTTGATAATTAACTTGGCCTAACCACTTGTGGTAAAGGGTAAAGAAAATATTGTGTGGGTGTTTATAACCTCCAAACAATTTCAAATAGTCGCACTTTTTACATCATATATATGCGTCTGAATCACTGAAACAAGTTCATTCACGTTTTTTTTTTATTTTCAACCGTTAGGTTATAGATTTCTTGTGCCATGTAACGTAACGTTCTATTTGAAGCGTATGAAACATATAACGATGATTTCGTAATATGTGCACAGAGTGTGTTATACGTACTAGGTGTGTGTCAGAATGTTAGCATTGTGTGGGTAAGTTGTTACATACAATATATTTTATATGTCAATAAGATTTGATAAGATTAAAACTTCTAAACTTCTTTTATTAAAGCAGCGACTAAGTATTGTGTTAATGTTTATTTATATTGCGTTGCTTGTAGATGCGATCTATGAGTATTATTCAAATGTAACCATAAAAGGGAAAATATTGCCGCCTCGTCCATGCTTATGAATTTTTATATAATCAACACCGCAACACACATTTAATCCAGTCTGACATTTCAAGTTCTATTATGTTGTCTTGATTGTGATCTTTGCGCTGGAAATAGTCAAAAGCGGCAGTGAGGTGTAAAACAGCAGAAGCGAAATCACTTAGACGTAAAGTTCCATCCTTTCGGATGTAACGTTGCATCAGGCAATTCATGATGTCTGTGCTCAGTTGAAAGCCTACATCGCAGAGAGCGTCCTTCAGACGTTCCGCCCTCAAAATGCCCGCCTTCTCCTTAGTATACATTTTGAAAACACCTTGCCATGATTTCAGATTGACTAAAAAGGTTTTAAATTGTACAAAATTTATGCGACCACTGCCGCTCTTGTCTTGCAGAGCAATAACTTGACGGCAAATATCAATGTTGGCACAACCTTTAATGTAGTCATTGGGTAGGCAGGCTTCCAAAATTTCATGCAATTCAAAGCAATTGATGGTTTTACTTTCATCTGCCAATTGCATAAAAACCGGTTCGTATTGGCAAACATTTTTGATTTTGGCCGTGTCCGCTTCATTTTTCAGTTCCGGAAATGGATCGAGTAACATTAAGGTTTGAGTTTCAAGGAGTGATAAACGCAGTGAGTTAATGCCTAAGAGTCGTACTGTGAAACTAGACTCTTCACCGGGCTCATAAGTAGTGGGCATGAGCAAGTACTGTCCCATGTCAAGAAGACAACGACTTGTCACGTGACGGGTGTTGCCATAATCGGAATTCAAAAAGCTGACTTGCGTTTTGAAGAACTCTTTAGGAAAACAATCGCTTATTTTCGATACAGGTTTTATGCCCACCGCACCGTTTAATCGATATATGGTGAAACCGATAACTTTAGGTTCAACTGCTGTATGCTGATTTAATGCAATCACCACTTCTTGCTTCTCTTGCACTGTAATTAATAATTGAGGATTGATGTGGAATGATTCATGGTTACGGCAACCGCCAGCAGTTACACCGCGTTTCCATTGGCCCTGAAACATTTTCATTTGCCATCGCTTGGGACGATCTTGCAGAGTGAGTTCGTCTTTGGCAGTATCCGCGTCCAAGTAAATCACTTCTAAACTAGTAAACGTTTGAGTAAAGTCCAAGAAAGACATCCAAAATTCTCCCACATCTAATTGGCCGAACAGACGATCACGTTCCTGTACTAATACACGTTCCCAACTAGGTGACATGGGGGACCAATCACCATTATAATCGTTGCTGTTGTCAAAAGCATTGCAGGCTAAAGGATCTTTGAGACGGACTAATTGTACTGCGTCACCAAGAAGAGTTTCCACCTTGTCGAGCGAACACAATCTAACGAAAAACAAGTGAACAGTTAATAAAACTTTAGAAGCTTGTGATTTATTTAAAATGTATTCCAAAGATAAAAAGGAAAACTTGTAGCCTTTAGAAGAAAAGTTGATGTAAGCGCGCAATTTCATTAATCTCTTAAAGCCCTTGGCCACATATATGGACATTTAGAATTTTGTTATAAAAACTATTAACAAATAAAAAAAAAATATTCATAATGAATTATTTTTTATAAAATCTCTGAACAAGAAAAATTAATATTAATATGTTTGGCAGCACCGATAATGTTATTTCCGGTGTATAATAAGAACATAAATATATATATATACATATATATTTTGTCCAACCGTTTGCAATGACCAAAAGGATTCTGAATCAGTATTGAATGCAAGTCGATCCAGCCATGTCTGTCTGTCTGTCCGTGTATTCGCATTACATGGTGTGCAGGGCGTAATTGGGCGCTTGTATGTATGTAAGTAGGTGGAGAATATTTTTTTCCCTTACCTGTAGTTAACATTCAGTGTAATACCATTAGGTAATCGTTCCGATACACTTTTATGCCGTTGTGCAGCAGTAACTGCAGCTGATGAATTGTTGGCAGCTATACATGTTACAATACTTGTGGTCTCCAAGTGAGCCTTTAATTGTTGTGGTCGAACCATGTCCGTTGTGTTATTGACTTTTAAAGCAATGCACTCCACAACACCACCTAAAAGATCACTTAGACCATCTGAACGCGTTCCATATTTGAGGGCCTCATAGGAACCATGCAGTTTGGCAATGGCTTTTTCTAGCAATGACGCCCAGAAACAATTCGATGATTGGGGTTGAAGAAAAGCTAAACGGCCATTTATGGTAGGTAGGCGGTCATCCACCAATACTTCTACCCACTCGCCGCACCACCACAAACGAAAACGAAACACGCCGTTAGCTTTATCCAGACTCTGATCGGCAGGCACTACACGATAAAACAAATTACGCAGAGAATGTAATACACCCAAGCAGGACACCAACCATCGATCACCCATTTTTCCTGGTATCACATCAAAATTTTCCGTTTCATTTACAAAATAAACATTCTGACTCTCGGTTATATCTTTAATGCGTCTCCACTGAAATGTAAACGGAGGCGTTTGATAATAAAACACAGAAGATTGAACGGCCTCAAAATCGGGATCCTCCCAAAGAACATTGCGAGCCCGACAATCACTCCTAATGCGATCGTATTTTGACATCATTATTGATGTAAGTAGTACGCAGCAAGAACATTAAATATTTAACCACTTCTCACTTGAGATGTTGACTCTTTTTCCCACCTCTAGTTTAATAGTTTTTGCAGTGGGTGTATTTTGTGGACAGAGACAAAATTGCCAAAAAGCACTTTTCATTCTGATTTAACCAAGAATATGGAAAACACTGTATGCACAATATTTAAGTTACTCATAATTTTTAAATTTTACACTTTATCCAATTAATTTATCTTCCTTCTTGTACAAAGTCACAAACGCAGAATGCGTTTCTTTTCAACGTTCAATTCAACCACGAGTGTACAATTCTTTATGTGTTTATGCCTACATGCACAAATGACCTTGTTTTAGGAAATTTTTGAATAGTAATTCCGTCTCAAATGCGCACAACAAAGTGAAAGTTATGTAGAAAACAAAAAATCATAATACTCTGCAAATGAAAAAATACATAATAATATACATATATGTATGTATATACATACATAGAATAACAAAATACAAGATAGAAAATACACAATCAAGTGGTTTTGTTGTATTTTAAGTGAAATACTAAGCGTGGCCACATGTTGCAGCGATATATGAAATTAGTAAGCACGCGCAGTGAACAACATTGTTCCTTTGGGACATGCGCCAACGACTGCGACAGCCTTTTCGAATTATATATATTTTGGGTTTGCACAAAAAACGGCTCCATCATAACCGAACATACGTTTTATGTGTACATTATTGAGTATTATGTATAAAAATTAAAACTGAAACATTAGTTTTATGTGTTTTTATAAGTCATTTAGAATGGCAATGCTCATTGCAAAATCAACAAATGATCTCCAACGTTTATTTCCTGTATATCCAGCTTATGAGAAAGAGACAAATATACATATTTTTTAAGGTAGACAATTTGAAATTGTGAAACATTTCAACTGATATAATAAAAGGTACGCCTGAAATTAAATTTGTTTGAGCAAGATAATATGTATATTCTTTAAATGAAATGTAAAAAAAAAAAAAGAAAACGAGGGCACCGCAAGTCATGAAAAGGGAATTCAAGTGTTTAATATATTGCAAGTTTGCTATTGATCCCAATTAAGAGTGCAAAGGAAATAAATGTGTTCAGGGAAAACTTTGCAAAAAATTATGCCGTTCGGTTGGCATTTTTCTTAAGTTCGGTTATGACAAATTATATTTTAAAATAAAAACTGTTGCATTAGTGTTAATGTAATAAAATATAGAATAAACACATTTTTACATATTTGTTGGCAACCAAAAGTGAACATTTTATGTATCCTGTGAAAAAATGTGCATTAGGTTGTGAATGTTTGTTTCGGTTTCGTTAAAATCGTTACAAGTACAATCAAGCGTGTCATTATAAAGAGTAACTATCGTGTTTGTTTAAGTAATAGGAACATTTTATTGATTTGTTTAAAAGAAAAATCTGCAATGTAGGTGCGCGAGTGTATTAAATAGTCAGGAACCCAACATTGCATGTACAATAAAGACTTAAAAAAATTATAAACTTAACAACAATAAAAGTAACTAAATACAAAGCTTTGATCCATTGTAAAAAAAAAAAAAAATTTAAAAAATAAACAATAAGGGGCACGTACTAAAAAATAATTTGTAATATCGTTAAAACTTAATAACTGTTGGGGCGATAACAACAAAGACTAACAGTCACGGGGTAAAATGGAAAAGACATCAAATTAACTCTCAATTTACTAAGGCTCTAATAATGGACCCTGGGCTCTGAGCCTTTGCGATTTGACGCGGCGAACTTATCTAACGTTAGTTCGCTGAACTTTTCTTTAATATGAAGAAGAAGAAAAGGTACGTCTTTTAATTAAATTATATGTGAATTACAATTTATCATGTATACATAGTTATATAATATATTTTTATATTGATCGCACGTTCAAGAAAAGTTCAATCAATATATAAATTATTTATATAATAATAAACTTTAATTGCTTTGTTGGGGTATAATACACAATACATATATAAGATAAAATAGATATTTACAGACATTATAGGGTTATATGAAATAAAGAAGAATGTTGCTGCACATAATCACTGGAAAAATATTTTGGCACTGCATAAATTGTAAAACAATAAATTATATTCCATTTGGTGAACACTTATGCGTCGTTCCGTAAGCACCATTGTTTGTTGCAATTTTTCATATTCATTCTTTTGCGGCGCTACCATATTTGTATTGGATTTTGTTATATTTTTCGGTTCACTATTGATTTCTAATAGCATTTCCTTAATTTTTTGTCTTTCCATTTCGAAACGTTGACGCACCGTAGCAAACCATTGTAATGAATTAAAATCACCGATTTGATCAAGCAGTTTTAATATATAGGCTAATCCTATAGCAAAACCGTCATCGAATAATACAGCTTTTTCGTGATCCCTTTTATTGATTTTGTCTTTGGCTGCCAGCATGTACTCGACATAATTCATGGTGACAGCCGGTACAATTAGGAAGAAACTTTTTAAATGCATATTGCAGGGGTTACGAAAGAATGGTTGAAAAGCGTCCACCAACAACTAAAATATATAAAACATTAGTGTTATGTAGCAGTTGATCGCTCTGGTATAGAATACCTTAAAAAAGTCCGTGTCATCAGCAAAAGTTTTTATTAAATTTTCTATATTCATTTCGACATTTTCTGCAGCATTTAGTGTTACGCTACAAAGATTACTACCAAGACACTGCTGAGAAAATTGTAGATTTTCATTGAATTTAGGCAAATAGAGACTTGTACTGTAGTTGGCATGTATACTGCCGGAACGTACCAAACGAATATAACCCAAAGCATTACCTATGAGGGCCCAATTAATCTACTGTGTAGAAATGTAATTCAATATATTGCATGACTACTTACCCACATGGGTAATAACTTTCCTAAAGAGGTCCATATATGTTTGACCGTCGTTGGTCAAACCTAATTTACCAATGTCCTTATTAAATGCAACAGCTCTTTCATACGGATACAAAGGACACTTGTCCGCTTGCTTATGTTCGGCCAGTGATCTCACTTCTTTCATGAGTCGTGCATTAATTTGTTCATCGTAGAGGAATTGTGAAAAAGTGTAAAATTTTTGCCTTAAGAATTGATATGTAAAGTTTACAGTAGTACTAATAACACCAGTGCCATGCGTCCGCAATGAATTAGCCACATGCCGTATACCAATGGTATCCAAATGTTTGTTGGCGCTTTGCTGTTCCACAAACATCTGTGAATTCATATTGTAAACGTACTTGGCAACGAATATATGTATTTTGCGCATAATTTCCAATATGTCAATCCCCTTAAACAATGCAATTGTTGATTGAAACTACGGCACTATTGTTATATATTAACTAACTAACCTGCTCTAGCGTCTGATTTGGCAAATAGTCATCGACAGGATTTAGCATGAGCCTTTTATTCGCCAAATGTCTCATTTCTTCGTAGGTCTTCCAATCATGTAACGATATTGTCGTTAGATTGTAAAACATGGCACTCAGATAATTTTCCACATGATCCTTCAATATTATATAGCTGCCATTAATTTCCAAGGGGCCAGCGCTTATCATTTCAGCATAATCATTGATGCCCTGATCGAGGGCATTCAACTTCTCCATGGGCAAATCGCAATGAACTTCTAATCGCAGATAAATTTCAATTTGCGCACACAACTTGCTGATAATTTCCGACCGTAGGTTTTCAAAACTAGATTTTTTCATGATTGTACACGCGTATAAATTGTTTAAGCCAAGCTTATCTAAAGATTTTCCACATTCATCGACACAACTAATCAGATACTGAAAGATGATATGTTTTAGATAGATTGATTGGAGGTGGAAAAAAATTCACATAAATTTCAATTAATGGAGAAATACCTGAAACGAATTGAAATCAACTTTTTTATCCACAACATATTTAAGATAAGCGGTTAGGATTGATTGGTGCCAAAACAAGAAGGAAGCATCGCATACATGTGAGATGTGAGTTTGTAAATGACTCATAATTTCTATCTGTTGTATTAGTAAACGAAAGCGTTCTTGCTGTTCGCTGGACAGTACACGTTTTTTAACGTGACAAGCATCAAACGCTAATTTAGCCACTAAAAGTCGCATTGTACTGGGTGGACCGAAGAGGCAACGCTCCATAATTTTTAACGCTGCCAAAGCATCTTCACTAGCCTCACCTATTTTGGAAGAAATGAGTTTCTTCTGCCAATCAAAGGCACCCATTTTCTAATATTTTGATCTTGTCCAAAAGGCCAAAGAGTACTCACCTTGTAACTGCTTATCAAATACATTAGTTTGTATTGCATATACTGTATAATGCAAGGAATAATTTTAGCAATATTTACTATATACTCCTTAAAGGTTATCTGTATCATTTTGAGCATTTCCAAAAGTTTACATAAATTCAACAAACAGTGTTTAGTCATTGGTTGTTGAAGCGACTCATGCGACGTTACAACACCCTTGATTAGAAAACTTATTTTACCAGCTGTTTGAACACCTTGCAACATTAAAGCAGTCAAACTTTTAAATTGTTCCACTTTCAATTCCAATGGTCCCACATTAAAAGAAGCATTCATTTGTAACGTCCAGTTGGTTAGTTGAGAGCAAAACGAACGACAGCAACGGTTCAATATTATATCGTTGTTGTTGTTTAAAAATAACTGTTGTTGCTTCTTCAATTCAGTCAGATGCTTTTCATGAGGCTTTACCAGTGGATAAGCGTTTTTGCGTAAAAATTCTGCTGCAGACCAGGGAATATTGGCAATTAACATAATGCCGTGACACTTGGAATTCAATTCCAATAAATGTTTTATTGATTTACCATCAACCCGACCGTATACTTCGTGAAAAACCACACAGAATGCATTCAGTTTGATTAAAAAAGGTGATTCCATAAAATCGTTCAATTCACTCGCATTATATTTTTCAATTTGATTCAGTTGTTGTTTTATATAGTCATTAAATTGTTGCGTCAACAGACTAACACCTCGAGAAGCAATGCACCCTTTTAAAGCAAAAGTACTGTCGAGAAAGTGCTACGGATGGTAACATTAACATATTAATGGAAAATTTGTTTGGTTATCAAATTAAAAAAATTGTGGTAATTACGCGAAATATGGACCCGGTGAATATGAAATTTAATCCCTCCAAAGAGTTTTGTAAACCACGCACTTCAGATTGCGTACAGTTCTTCCAAGACGCAGCACTATGTGTTAAAACTTCAACGGTTTTTTTGTATAAAGGCCAAAATCGTGCAAAGGTTGAACGATGAATAATGTGATCGAATATTAATATATGGTAAACCAACGTGGACATATAATCACAGATGTACTAGAATTGAGTTAAATGCACTTTTTTTTAAAAACAAAATAAACATTATTTATGTTACCTTTAATTTCATATTAAAACAACTGGAATCAATAGTATCACGAGATGTCAATGCAACGCATTGTTGCAATAACGTATTGCCCAACATTATGCAACGTTGTAATAAAAATTGCATTCGACATAAAAACTCAATAGATTCGCTCATCTTCAAGAGCAATTGCTTATCATGTGTCTTCTCATCTTCCTCAATTAATTGCTTCTCATACCCCAATAACAGATCTTCATCCAAATATAAAAACATAACCTGCACAAGTTGAGCTTCTTTTGTAACCTCATCGATCTGAGTGCACAATTCGAAAAATGTTAGCAATACTTTACTAAGAAAACGATCATTTTCCAAAATTTGAGTTATGGCTAAATTCTCATTGTTGGGCAAGTAATCGATCTTTATTAGAGGCTCTTGAACAAGAAGCCTTTCTTTATGTCGTAGCAGATCATTTTGTCGTTGTAGAATATTTTCAAGTTTTTTATTATTCTCTTCCACGAAAACTCCATAACTTTTCAGTAATTCTTCTGTCGAGGTAACTATAATTATTGATAATGAACAAGCTTTGTAAAATATTAAATAACAGTATATTACTTAAGGTAGTTTGATCCATAGAAATTTCAAATATAAATAACGGTACGTGCTTTGGTTGTTTGGCTTTATGAAATATGATAATTTCAGAGAATCATTATTAAATTTTATATTAATATTTTTTAAACTGATTTCAATTAAATTTAAAACTTTTACTAATTCTTTATTTATGTTTAGTTGCGATTGGAAGGATTTCGAGTGAATTATAATATGTACACAACGCGTTAGTGAAATTAACAGCAAATTTATCAATAGAACAGCTTATAAAAGAGAGAGAGAAAGAGAGAGAGAGTGAAAGATAACTTTGTCTATGGGATTATAACAGACGGTGCAATCTGAAAAAGGTATAAATCGCAAATGCTATCAAAATTGTAAACATTTTTAAAATTTTTAAAATTACACTGTTTATATGTAAACAAATTACTTTTGTTATAGCCGACATTATAATGAAATGAGGGTATATGAACCGCCTATAGCAAAGGGTATATTGAGTTTATGTAGATGTTTGTAACTCCTTAGAGGCAATTATATCATTGCGATTCAAAATCCAATCCAATCAAAATTTCAATCATTTTAACAATATCCGTCTGTCTGTCCACGAAAATTTGTGCGCAAGCTACTTTTTTTTTTAAAGATATTTTGATGAAATTTGGTAAAAGAAAATGCCTTGACTAAGTGAGGAACCCTACTGAAAATGAACCGAAACTGATCACTTTTAGAAACACTCCCCACACTCCCCACTCCTATTATAATGGACATCTTTATATATATTTATTTTTATTCTTAATATTTTCGACAAAATTTGGGGAAGAATAGGTAATTAGCTTTTCCCTTTCCATATAATGCTATTGCAATACCCCGCATTTATAGGCACAACTAAATTGTAGCATATTTTGTGGAGCTATTTGGTGTGCAGTATTAAATAGTCGGGCTTGACTGCCTATAACATTTGTAAATACCAGAATTTTACTCGGCATCGAATTTTAAGTCGATTTAGCGCTTGTAACTGTTCGTGTTTTCGAGTTTATGTGAATTTCTAAGCATTTTTGTTGGTGATGAAATTTGGAAAATTTTCGAATTATTTTACAGTTGCCTATTACAAAGGGTAAAATTGGACCATTACTAGAATCGATCGATTCTAGTAAAGGAAATTTCGATTGCAAAGAATATACAGATAATGCCGATTATATGATTTTTTACTGTTTCCAAAACCAATTTTATCGTGTGAAGTTTTTTTTTTTGATACCTTTAGCTCTTCATAAGTATACTATCTATTACAATCTTACATTTTCACTTTCTAGTCAATTTTATTCGGGTATCGAGTATTTTCGCATCTAAATTTAATTCTCCTAAATTCTCCCTAATTCTCCCGATGGCATTTTGCCCTGGTTAATCGGACCACGCTGCTCGGCCGTATTTACTTTCAAACAAACATAACATAACATTTTTTTACTCACCATATAAGATGGGCGTATAAGAGTTTGTAATTTTTAATTTTTTTACTAACTATTAATTATTCTTCATCAAAGTTTGGCAAAATATTTTCGATATAGACCGATTTCTTTTACAATGAAACGTTATATAAGGGGGGGGGGGTTCTAAAAATTGTCCGATCAAGTCCAAATTGTGTACAGCCCAATTTAATTTAATTATTTTATCTAATTAACTATTTTTCACCAAATATTTTAAAAAATATTAAGAATTGTGACTTTTTGCTGTATAAAGAATTTCATTATAACAGGACCTTATATGGAGAGGGCTTTTAAAAATGGTCCAATCCGGTCCCTTTGAAAATGGATGCCTTTGCCACAGGCGACTGAAAAATATTTCAGTGTCAGACCACGCCCATTTTTGGCATATGGATAGGTCATTATTACAAGTATGTAAATCGATATATGCCAATTTGATTTAGACCGATGTGCCCGACCTGCGTGTAGAAAACGAATGTACAAGCTTTCAGTTGAATATCTCAAATTCTACGACAGAGAGAACACATAGCTATACATGTCGCTTCAGTTCTTCATGCTGATCAAGAATATACATACTTTGTAGGGTCTCTGACGCCTCCTTTTGCATGTTATAAATGGAATGATAAACTTAGTATTCCTTCTATCTCATGTGAAGGGTATAAATAGATAGATCACTTAAGTCATTTAAAGTTAACAACCCAGAGCTTCTCCAGCCAATATGCACTTCAAAGAGGAATACAATTTGTAGAAACATTTGGTTCTTTATAAATCCTACCTAATAGCACGATTACTTTTAACTCCTATTCATTAAGGAGTTATGGAGGTGGATCGTTAAATTTTAACATACCCAAGCTTAATACACAAGTGATGTGGGGTAGAAAAAGTTGCCTATGTCCAAAATGGTGCTTCACACTATAAAGAATACTGACATTTTCATTTTTTTACAATTTTATTCGATAATCTTTTACTTAAAATTAATTACTTTCATATTAATTTATAGATAATTTTAAAAAAGCAAAAAGATTCTATAACAAATTAATTTCGAGGCTGTGTGCATGCTTATGTACATGTATCTATGTATGTATGTATGTATGTATATATGTATGTATGTTTTAGGAATGATTTGAAAAATGATTTTTTTCTTTAATTAATTAAACTGGTAATTAGAATTAGCCTTAAAGTTAAAAGTTTTACCAAAAGTACGTTGATGAAAAATTACACAGTTATTGTAAAAAGTGAAACGCTAACCTATGTTTATTACATTTTTTTATTATCATTTATTATGTAGATTAGTAAAATAGTTGTGTTTTAATGCTTATGTACATTTTGTGATCGACTTAATGTAAGTTTCTACATGGAAATAAAGTGCATTATATATGGTTTTTAGAAATGTTTGCTTCATACTTGATTTTAAGTTAATTTTACTTTTTCCCCATTGATTGGAATTTCATTACATAACATTTCTGTAATGTATAATAATCCAAGGATTACTGAATATTTAAACTTTAAGGAATTTTAAATCATTCATAATTCATTTTTTTTTATCACAGAAATTTTAATAAGAATGTTTTTATAGATCTGTTTATACGCCCCACATATTTGATAACATTATCAGGCCTGCCCATAGATTGTAGAGTTTGGATAAGTCAGGAAAAGTTAATTCGTTTTTTTAAGTATTCTTACGTCCACTATCCTGCTGCTATCTGATCTATAGAAACAGTCTAATCTTAAAACTGTATTGACAGTCTCTGTATGAAGAATGGAGTAGATTTGGATAGATAGCCACATAGACGGGACATTTATAATTAAATCGATGTGCCGAAAATGGGTGGGGTTGGATACAGATACGCCCACAATTTACCAAAAAAACGTACTTCACGTAAAACTGAATATGAAAGCTGAATTATACGTAATCCTTACACCTTTAGAGGGCGTAGTCATATATTGTAGTTGCCATGCTCACCATTTCTATTATATGTGGAGGGTATTTAAGATTTGGCCTAAGCCAAATTTAAATGTTGTTTCATTATAAATAAAATATTGAAAATGAAAATCAACTTGGGTGGACAGGCACGTCCACGACGTACCTATTGCGAATTACATGAGTGATTGGACTTTTTTCAAAGTTACTGGATAAGAATCCTCAATTTTGAAAAAATATATTGACATTGCCACGCCCAAAATAGCATGCTTACTCAAATAAATTTGTGATATCATGTAATTTGGAGGAGATTAATGGTGGTGGTGCATAAAATAGCACTTGTTTAAGATATTTTTCGTATAACTCATTCTTAGTAAGCGGCGATGATGGGTATTCAAGGCTCACGTTAAATCAAATACTTTTTCATTTAATTTTTTATTGACTATTTCTACCATTAACATGTATATTTTATTAACTAATTTTATCTATGATTTTGTTCTACGTGCACGTACTAAACATATTGTATATCTAGGATGTTTCCTTGTTATTAATTATTTTTAGTAACATTTGATTATCAAAGAAATTTATTTGTATTGTGCACTTGATTGATTGATTGAAAGGTTTCCTAAGTCGATACAAAAATGTTTCCTACATATATGTACAGTTGCTTTTTCGTGTATTTGCGAACATAAATCGGGTTTCGAGAATATTGCTTGCATTTTTAGGCATTTAGGTTTACATTACTTGTTACGTTTTCTCAGTCTACGTATAAACTATAAAAATGTGATGGATAATAGTGAATATAATGCAACATTACAATAAAGAAAAAAAGAAACAATTGGATAAAGAAGTAAAGAGAAGTAATGAAGTAATGAAGGAATGCAATCGAGCACTGGATTAAATAATCGTTCCTAAAATTTTCAATTTCCAATAAATGATTTTTGGCAGTTTCGTATTTTTTCGTACACATTCTTGGATGAAAAAGTGACCAAAACATATTTCACATATGTTGTAATTTCAAAGATTATAACTTATGGAATTTATGGGAAGAGATGAACGTTCTTAAATTAGAGGATTAGAGTCATATATTACATATATGTGACACTTTACAGTTTACGGGATAACATGATTTTGATACATATCCTTGTTCTGCTTAATTGTCATATTAAAATAACTTTCATTTGCTCAGTAGCGTGTCACTTATATATATATATGTGGTTAGATCTTTATACCCTACACCACTTGTGGAAGAAGGATGTTTGTAATTCCTAAACGGTAAATGGCACACCCATTTTTACTTATAAATCAAATTCAATCAAAATCTAAATCGATTTAACAAAGTCCAAGTCTGTCCGTCCATGTACATTTGGGCATAACCTACAGGTAGCATTTTTTATGATATTGCGATGAAATTTGGTACAAGGGCATGCATGAAAATAGTTTTTGGAACCCCTACCCACATAAGATCCTATTACAAAGAAAGTTTTATTAAGTAAAAAATCGCAATTCACAATATTTTTGACAAAATTTGGTGAAGAATAGTTAATTAGCATTAATTAGCATTGGTTTTGCTAAAATTGGACCCGATCGGACTTGCCTTTACGAAATTAAATGTAGCATAATTTGTGGAGCTAAGTGGCACAGGGTATTAAATGGTCGGGCTTAACCGACCATAACATTTTCACTTGCTAAATATAACACAGCGCAATTGTTGAGCACCCTATACACGCACTTGTATCTTTCCCATCTACTCCACAGATACTTGTATGTACAATACATTATTATATGTATGTATTTTATTAACAGGATAGTATATACAATAGGGAGTGACTTTCCAATTATTATTATTACTACTGTTATATCTTGGGAAATTCTATATAAATGTTTATAGCAAAATGATAAATCTTGTGTCTATTACAATAATTGTGCTTAATTAATATTTCTAAACCCAACTATTGCAAGTTAACTGACTACCCTATAAATTTGTACAAATATATAACTCTTTTTATTTTGGATAGAAATGTTTTTGTATTAAAATCAATTCCATGCTTAGTGTTTATTATATTGTAGGAGAGTGCATTAAATTGTAAGTTATACATAATCCCTATAATTGTTAATGTGTATGGTATGCGTGCATATGTATACGTGTGTATGAAATTTATATACAAATTAATCGCTATTTAATTCATCCCCTATTAGATTGCGATCCATGCCTTTCCAATTGTTTGAGTTAAGTGCGGCGGCTGTAACACCATACGTGCCACTTGCTGTACGTTTTTGCCGGCATAACGCCATGGTACTTTTATTGGGTGAGAATTGCTGTAGCAGCGGTGAAGATGCTTGGGGTGAATCCATATCATCTGTATTCTCTTCTGTGCAACTGTCTGTGGGTGAAGTAACGCGGTCACGAGATTTCATTGACTTTTCTAAGCGGCGTAAAAATCTAAAAATAAACAAGTGAAATGCTCTTTCATACCCTACAACACGGTAATCGAGTTTGTCAAAAAATATTGAAAAATGTTCGGGATTCACCTAACATTTGATTTTGATTTTGAATTTTTAAAAAATATTGCAATAAAATATTTTGATATTTATTGATAAATAAGTATCAGGTAGGTCGGTTACAAGAAATACATGGACGGACAGATGGACACTGTTCGATTACCTAATTTGATTTCCTATAGCTCGTAAGCGATTTATTTTACAAGCATTCCGTTGCACTTCGTTCTCTTTACTTAAACTGGGGGACGCACGTCTCAGGAGAGTCTATAAGTGACAATAAAATAATAATTTGGTTAAACAATGAGGCATCATGAAGAAACCCACATCGCTTACGTCATCCTCACTAAAACTTTCCTGGTTCTTTCGTCTTTTGTCACGACCTGGTGAATGGAAACCTTAAAAAAATTTATATAGTAAATGAGTTAATGTATTATTTGAAATATTGATTGGGCCGAACATTACGAAAACTTACGTTTCGGTAATTGTCGTATATTCAACTCTTTGGTGGAACTTAAGCTTTCTGAGGAGGATGAACTGTTTGCTTTTGGATAGCGATTGTGTAAGCGTCTCTTCGGACTTTTACGAGCTGATACTGAAGCGGCAGGACATGTATGATGATGAGTGTAGCAATGCTTTGTACAAATATGCACACTGCTGCTGGGTGTTATAGTTACACTAACAGATTCCTTAAGTGGAACGTTTATTTGTTTTGTAGGCGATTGTGTGGCAGAACATTTTGATGATTTGCGTTCACGTTTTTTACTATTGCTTCGTCGTTGATGTGGAATACCGTGTGCGGAAGTCCCTTTTCCATCTGATGATGGAAAATCGTATAAGCCGTCGGAGTCTGTAAAGGGCAGTTGATCCTTGTGTCCGTAGAAATTTGGAGAATATCTGCGCATACTGGCTCGCTCACTAAGAGGACTCTCCGAACGTGACGAGACGGGGGAAAGTGCTTTCTCGCCATTGCCATCAATCTGAATTACAATAGATGGTAATTGCAGCTGAGCCATTTGTGGTACACTAGCTGTAGTCGTTACGGTTGGTGCAGAGGCTTCCCCCACTTCGAGAAGTACTTCAGTCTCTTTGACGCGTTTAGTTTGCTGATTCTCGTCTAATTTATCATGAACATGATCGGTCCCAATACCCTCGTCATTGGATTCTAGTTGTATATCATCCGAAAATGTCTCGGAATCAGATCTGAGACGAATAATATGCGAACTGGTTCCCTCCACTGTATCCGCACTTTTGCCATTAGTAATATTCTCTTTGCAACTGGGTAACATTGAATTTCTGCGTCTAGCTAATAAGTTCATGTGCAGGGGTACATTTGTGCTTGAATGTCCACTGCCGGGTTCATCCATTTCATTTGGGTATAAGGGATTGTTGGAACCGCATCTACTCGGGCCCGGACTAGCCATGCTAGAGTAACCCGATGAGCTGAGATTGCTTTCAGAAATGGTGCGATCCGCGCGAGTACAAATAGCAAAAGGACTTAAGTAGGTCATTCCAACAGGATTCGGAGGTACCAAGCCACCACTACCACTTTCCATTTTTATTGCCGGAGATAGTGGTTCAGCGTCTGACTCCAATTCGCTCATATTACTGGTAACTGTTATTATGGGAGCGGCAAAAGGATATTCCAGAGCCGTCGGTTTCTCCAATTGCTTCAACAGTCTGAAATTGAAACTTTTCAAATCCAAAAGCTCTCTAAAAATGTCAAATTATTTCTGAAAACATATAGATTATGCGCAATACTACTAAAACACTTATTAGTTGTAAAAGGGCACTTTTTGGATTACTCGGTAATAATATTTATTCGAAAAGCTAATCTAAGCTAATTTACTTGGTAATATATTATATGTGTAATATGTTTAGTAAGTTATGGCTATAAAATAAAAAATTATGTACACGAGTCTATCTATTTATCATGCAAAATGAACAACAGCAATAGAAAGTAGTCAATGTGAAAATTGTGTTGAGTGAATGGATTGGACATGACGATACACGATGAAGTGATTCATTTTATTTTCTATGGTGCTACTAAAATACCTTTTTCGTTGTTGCTTATTTGGAAATATAAAACTGGTTTCACCTATACTGGCACGTTGTGGCGGTGGTGATCCAGGCAATATTAACATTGGTTGGCGTGACTTTGTGGGGCTTGGCTGTTCTACGGTGAGCGTTGGTATAATCAAGTCTCTAGGACGTGCTTGCTTTTCATCAGGGGTTGGAGGTTCAACGTCGATGGTAATATTGCACTGTGGCGGTACCAAAGTCTGCATGGATCCCGTCGCGGGTGTTAAACTAATTTGTGGTATGTTGTTGCGTGCTTCCAGACTTGGTTGCCTGACTTGGTTGGACTCAAACGTTGAAGATGCATTTGTTTCAGTTAGAGGTAATTCCACTTTCAAGTTCAATGGACACATCGGCTTCTTCGGCAAATTAATTACAATGTTGTCCTAAAAGGAAGTATTTTACATTTCATAAAATTGTTATTGGCACCAAAATTTGGGTCAATCTAGGCATGTTCGCTTTTGTGTCTAAGTGAGGGGATATTGTTAGAGCGGTAATCGTTGCAAAAACTTAGATATGAAATTGAAATTTAATTTAGGAACTCTGAGTTCATTAATGAATATAAATATTAGGGAAGTATTACACAAAAGTGAAGTAGGAGTGGAGTGGAGAAGTTCAAATTTTCTTTGGATTTATAATTTCTATTTGGCTAAATATTGTAACATAAACCGTTTCTGCTGAAGGACATATTAGGAACCAGGGTGGAAAATACACCTTGATACACTTGAAAAACAAGGTAGAATCATATACCAGCTAAGCGTATAATTTATGTAAGAGTGTGTAGCTTATATGAGATTTGATCAAACCCCGTGGACTGACTTTTTACATGTATGAATTATTCTTACCGATAGTTCAGTGTCACTCTGATTTTCGTCATCGCTAGTGTCAGCATCCGATAAGGGATCCCTTTGAAAAATCGGACTGTTTGACCGTTGGGGTCGTGACATAATGGGCGTCAGAGCTGGCGATGGTATAGGTGTAGGCATTTCCCTAATGGGCGACAAACATTTGTTGTTAATGCCACTGCTGGGTATCTCTAACAATATTGTAGGAGGATGCAGTGTATTAGCGGATGATGATGACGATGCAGATGAAGAAGTTGGTGAACTTTTGTGGACATTTAAAGCGTCCAATACAGGTACTTCAATGGTAGTTCTTTGACGGTAAAATAGAGGTGAATCCGAAGGTCCACTCGTAAAACTAATCGGTGTATGCGAAGAAGATGTTGAAGATTCATCATCGCCGATCAGATCGTCTTGAGGACTTAAAATAGTTGGTGTTGGCGAAGCTGATACAATTAAAGAAGCGGCAGTATCTGAAGCGGTAGTAACAGCCGTGGCCAAATTACGAAACATAGCCAATATCGAATCGGCACTGGATACTTTTGATCGGGATGGTGAACCAGATATACGACCCTTAATCGGTGCTATAAACGGCCCAGAATTCAGTAGATGATTATTACTGTTATTAATTTCACTTGCACTGGTTTGTATGGAACGCAAACCAAAATCTGTAAGTGCCAGATCTGAACTAGAAAGAGAATCGCTACGGCGATTGTATGAGGAGTTCTGAGAAGAGCGTATATCGTTTATGCACGGCGAAGTTGGATTAGAACTGGCACGCATTTGTAAGTCGGTCGGTAAACTAAGCGCACTTGAATTACGGGTAGGCTGAATACAATTATAAATAAATCGATAATAGAGTGGAATACAGAAATACGGAAATAGTATGTGGATTAATTTCATTTTAATTTTTTTCGATTCTTTAATTAATTTAATATAATATGGTTACAAACTTAGTATTTAATGATAGCGATACTTTTAAGTATAAATGATTGGCCTACCTCAGAACTGGAACTCATTTCTGCCGAAACTTTACTCAAAAGTCGAGCGAACGTGACTTTTTTCTCCAACTTTGGGTCCATGGTCACAGAATCTTGCTTATCCAAAAACTCAGTTTCCTTTAAATCGCCGTCTATTTCTAAATCTCTGGCTTTCAAACGATTCTCCGACAAGGAGATTAATTCACTCAAACTGACCTTTGGATTAAGATTCGCAGCAGCCGGCGACACCAAATGCTGTAAGATTTGCTTCTTTTCGACAGCATTTTTCTTCACCGGCGTTGAATTGTTTCGTTTTTTGCGAGGTGATGGCGATCCTAAATGAGACACCCCAAATTATTAAATTATTACTCCTTATTCGATTAGTGGGAATTTGATGTTAAATGGAACCAAAAATTGGGCAAACTTGTCTTCTTTTTCTTAAACTTGTATCGCGTGATTAAATGAATCATGAAAATTATGATACCAACAATAATTTATACAATACACGATACAGCTATTATCATAAATTTAAATATGTGCAACAGAATTTATTATTTATATATGTATGTACAATGTATGTCCCACCACCTTGGGACTATATTTACTTCGTCAAAACTTGCTTACTTTGGCACCAGAGATCCCACGAGACATATATAATATTTTCTGTCCTTCTATACGTCCGTTCGTGGTAAATATTTCTGCCGTCGTCAAATTTCAGATATCGACTTGAAACTATTGATAAATTCAGTACGATAGTTGCTACTAAAAATTGATAAAATAGGTGGAACGATATTCCCTCAATCTAACCGATTTTAAACGTTTCACTAACAAATATAATGCAGTCAACAAATGGACACTTCTCCAGCACATTTTGTTATAAATATTCTCTTATTATTGTTTTTTGTATAAACTTTAGAATAGTGCATTAATGGTTTATAAGATTAAGCTCTCATATGTTACAAAACCAAGAAGCGTCTAAATGATTACACATCAAAAAATGGTTCTAATCAAGCGCAAATTGTAAAGCAATGTACCATGCATGTATTAGGGAATGTAGTTGTATTATGAATAACGGCATATATGTATACATATAATATATATAAGATTATTAAAAACAAAGTCCAACTAATATTTAGCAAATAGTTTATATATAGTATGTACATAGATTAATTATTATTAGGTAATAAAATTCGCCCACCAGCAGCCACAAACTGATTCATTTATTGTATGATGTTCTTGACAACTCACATAAATAAATTGTTTGATTTGTTTAGATGTATGTACAACATCATCTAATAGAGGAAGCCAAAAACAATTAAAGGGTTTCTAAATGTCAAAATTTGATATTTGAAATTCGACTTGATGCAAAATGCATAAAATGGAAGAGAGTTTAGGATTAGTTTTTATTATATTTTTGGAAGGTATTGAGTCTCCTTTTAGTATAATTTGAATGAATAGCAATCACGATCAATCAGTAGGTATGGATGTATGTATATATGTATGTATGGAGGTATGATTACAACGGAATTGTACCATATGTACTGAAACTAGGTTAAGGCGGGTGAATTAAATCATGGTTCAAGAACTGCTCTCGCTGAGATTGGCAACACATCGGTTTCTTTATGATATAGAAGTAGAATAATACGCTTTCTTCAATGTCAAAGTTCTTGAATATTAAAATGAGTTCCTTAAGCTTTGAAAAAAATACATTTTAAATGAATTTTTGATAAAATCATATATTTCTATTTACAGAAATGTTTATCCATGAATATTGATTTTTTTTACATATGCGTCAGAATGAATAGAAATAAATTTTATACAATATTTTTAGTAAATCGTTTCAATGTCAATATAAGATAAAGCTGTACTAGGTGCAGGTTAAATATTTAATATTTACTTATAAAAAATTGTGCAATACCCAACATATTCGGTGGAGGGGGCGGTGTAGGTACATTATTAAAAGGATTTCTATATCATACAGCGAATTAATAAGGAAAACATACGTTGCCTTTGCAATAACAGGCGGGAAGAAGTGCATTATATAGCTGGTGACTCATTGTCTATACAGTAATCGAGCCGAGTATCGAAATTATCAGACTTAACATATAAGAAAGTGCATTATTATGTGCGAATAACTATGAGTGAAAGTACGTTTTAAGACATTTAAAGAATTTAAAGAAAGAATAACAAATACATAAATATCCACATACGAGTATGTGTATGTAGGTCTCAGATTATACTAAGTTTGTTGTTCCATGGGAAGGGCTATCCCCTCTGGGAGGCCTCATAGACTCTACAATAAGTTCTTGACCAGCTTAATGTCAAAATGTCTATGTATGTGTGTCTGTATGTCCGTCTGTTGTTACAATCGTAAATTTAGTGATATTGATCTGAGATTTCGCTTAGAAATTTCTAGTTTCTGCACTCAGACCACTATCGAAAATGGGCAAAATCGGTCAAGAGTCACGCCAACAATTCAAAAATATATATCTGTGTTTTAAAGTTGAGCTGTGCAGTTGAATTATGGTATATGTATATACTTATAATTATCACGTTCATCGATGTGCCAAGAATAGGCGTAGGTGGATAACAGAAACGCCCTCAATTTGAAAAAACCGTATTCAGCATAAAATTCGATAGCATGTTAATATTGTACTTAATAAACATACTTTTAGACGGCGTAATCATATATTTGCTGCGCCCACAATTTGTGTGTAGATTGGATTTAGGGAGAAGGGTATTTAAGATTTGGCCGAATACTTGGTTTTTATTAAATTTGTTGGTACAAAAATTGAACTCAAGATGAAAAAAATAAATATTTTAGTTTAAAAAATGCCTCAATCGGTATGAATCGATTAAATAATTATTACTTGTTCAATGCATTATATGGATCAATGGAAGTGATGATTCTATGAAATCGACACGTTTTGATGCTTTAGTTGCTGTTATTGTTTTGTAAATTTTTTTTTATCGTAACAACGTCTGTTATTCTTTAAATTCTCATAGCGTGAAATTTTGAATAATTCCATTAATTAATTAATAATAATTTTTGTTGGGAGGGGGATTTTGAAAATTTTGAATTTGAGCCTAATCTTACGTCGGGGAGGCGGTCGTAACAGGTCGTCAAGTGAAAATGTACGCGCTGCTGCCCCTCCCCCTCCTGGTATTGGATTGGGGCTGCTGAGGCTCAATATTGATGGTTTTCTTATACCCAATATGTTGAATATAGAGCGTGTGGCGCCCGGTGCATTATTTATGGTCGTCTGGGGTATGGCACTTGTAAATTGCAATTGTTCACGCAGTGACGTATGATGATGATGTCCATGTGTGGAACCGGGTGCTATATGTTTATATAGTGATGGTAAAAAATTATTTCATTCAATTAAGTAAGATAAAGGGGAGAAAAGAGAAGAAGATAAAAAGTAGTTTGAAAACGTATGCGATGTTGTATTGTTGTTATTGTTGTTATTATTGTAATGAGAAACATACGTCTATTGCGATCAGCTTCTTCGGCCAAAAGTTTTTCAATTTTTTCAGGAAAATGTCGTTTGGCACACCAAACCAAACCTATCACTGCCAACACTACGAATACAGTGATAAGACCCAACCAAAATGGCTCTTGGAACATCCGTTCTGACAAAGGCTTATACGGTATGTGTAATATACGCTTTTCACAACGTTGCCCCTCCCACCAAGCATAACATCTATAATTAAAGGCCAGTTCCATATAAATAATTACTTTGAGTAATCAATGTTACACCAGGATTGGGGATACTTACCGACAAAAGAAACCGCCGTTTTTTTCGTGACAAATGCCGCGACCCTCACATGGGTTGTCTCGGCAAGGACGTTGCTTTTGTTCGCACGTAAGGCCCACATAACCAGGCTGACACTTGCACTACAAATATCATGATTAATAATATCGCAATAAAAATACTGCACATATTAAAAGAGAGCCACCACATGCCCTTTTATTTTTTTAAGGCACTTTAAAACTTACTTTAAAATTGGTCGGTGTTAATTCACATTTACCGAAAACGCACGGTTCCAATTCGCATAAATTTAAACCACAAAACCTGTATGTGGTAGTAAAGTTATTGAGCAATATAATCAAAAATATTTTTGCATAATTTACCTGCCCGTGTAATGACCGTGACATTGACAATAGTTGCTACCATTACTTATTAGACATTTACCGTTGTACTGACAAGGATTCGGATAGCAAGATTCTACAGTATTAAGTCCTGATGCTAATTTCATTTTATAGTCATTATCTAAAAGGGATTCGTAAATATATGTTAGACATTCATACTACAACAGAACAGGAATAGGGCACGAGCCCGGTTTCACATCGGGAAGCAAATAGCCATGTAAATCGACAGTAGAGTGTACATACAAAGGAGTTACTTACCTAATTGTAAGCGTACAGTACAGTTGAGGTTTGCTTTAGAATTGGCAGTGGTACGCTGTCGTATATACAAAGTATTCAGATAAGAAGTTATATAGATGGGTGGCGTTGAGTCCTGTTCATACAACGAAGCTGACCGATATGAATTCGGCTGGTGCTCTCTGGTGGCAAATGCTTGCGCTTGATTGTCTGTTGCTAATTGATATTTACACAACTGCCATCTGGTACCATTAATATCCGCATAATTGTCAAAGACCTAACGAATAAAAAGAATTACTTCTTCATACCGTCTTTATCAAGAAAATGTATCAAATTTAATTTATGAACTATTTAACGCACTTCCAATACGGTATGATCCTGACAACCGTTTTCTGAAAATTCCACTCCACGCAGTTCTAATAATATATTGTGACCAAAGGGGGCCATGATGTGTTGTACGTAGTCAACATTCTCGGGCATGTCGTGTGGATAATTTAATTGATAAAGATGACCCAAATTGTTGTTGGTTAGATTTATAATACGTTCACGTCGTTCCATTTGTCCAACTAGAATTTTTAAAAATGTCTCTGCTTATATATAACACTGAATTAAATCAATTACAATTTAAATACCTGTATGGTATCTGGCTTGAAAACCTTTGCCTCGCGGATGTTGGCCAGTACGGAATTGTATTCGCACTTGTTCCTTCAAGCTGACATACATGCCATCATTGAGATGACTCTTCAACTGAAATGGCCTAAAAAAGCCATTACCTATGTCTACTTCCAGCAATGAATCCATATGAAAATCATATTGAAGGAATTCCAACCAAACACGTCGACCCATTGGAGCTTGGATCACCAATATACAATTAAGGTTGTTGAGCAAAAAATGCGGGTAATTGGGGCTTTGAATGAAACCCTCACGTGATGTCAAAGTGCGCAGAGGGCAGGCCGAAATATCTACGGCTTTCCAAATGGCTGCAAACCCTAATCCTGGTGTGGAGTAATCGCTGTGAAAATTTAAGATCACTTCATTCGAAGTGGACACAAAATCAAATTTAGACATATTGGAGTCGTGTGTCCCACACCAGCGCACATAGGGCAGAAATGATTGGGCGTTATCTAAATATTGGGAATCGTCGTCGCCAACTATGGTGCTACGACGTGTTCTCTTGAAATTCATTTTAAATGATTTTTTTCGCTTCCGCATTTTCTTTTTATTTTCCCTAACAAAACTGCTCTTGCGAAACACTTTTTCAAAGCTTCTGTGCTTATTATTGTTCGTTTGTGAATCTTCAATACTCCAATGGTGCTGAAGTACTCTACTTCGCTTTAAGGTTGTTGCTAAATTATATCGCTTCTTTGTATCGCCAATTTTCATCATAAGTCTGTGGTTTTCACGTAGTGCGGTAGTCTTTCGATTTCTTCTTAGATCACTTGAGTATAAACTACGCTTCTGTCGTGATCTTCTCTTAACTCGAAACTGTCTATGAGGTAGAGTAAGAATTTTAATTTTTCCTGTGTACCTTCTCAGCCGACGTCTTAAATTGCGATGAAAGGTATTTTCTTTGTTATTCGATATGGGGTCAGTTTCAAAGCTGAAATGATCTGTTTCAGGAGAACCGTTGCGATAATAACTGTTACTATCGCTGCCTTTGTCGTCTTCATCCTCTTCCTTAAACTGTAATTGTTCGTCTGATGTCAGCATTGCCATTGGCATTGCAATAATTCCTGGTTCGAGAATTAATTTCGATACAATGTCATAATCTTGAATACTGATGTAGTCGTATAAACACTCGTCTTGTGATTCTAAATCAATTTTCTGGAATTGGATTATGACTCTTGTGTGTTTCGGTGCTTTTATATGGATCCAATAATCAACGTTAAGAGGATACGCGTTCGGATAACCTAAGAGCGTTGAAATTTGTGATTAGATTTTGAAATATATACAAAAGTTTTATTCAACTTAAGCAAATTCTGATATCTGAATGAATATATTTTGTATACAGTGTGGGGTCCCCGAAGCCTCTTCTGATAGTTTCATACGTCATGACTGAATTTGGCACCTTATGGGGCGGGCATGTAATAAACTTTACTTTATAAAAATTAAAAACCAATTGCATCTGCCAAAGTAGAAAGGTCAAATTCCTCACACATTTACTTTACTAAGTAAAAAAAATTGAACGTCTTGATTTCGTAAAATACAATCTTCAAATTTAAACTTGGATTGGATACAAAACTGGCCAGCCCATGTAAGTGAGTATGAGAAAATCGCAAATCTCAAACAATCGTACGTAGAGGGTGTAATATTTTTCAGATATTTTTATTTGATTTATTTCAAATTATAATTTTTATATATACGTGTATAAACTGTAGCGCACGTACGTAAAAACGTACCTGGTGACATTAAGCGACCTTCTGTTCCTGTTATTGTAAAATTGCTAAGTTGGAAATTGTCCAATGAATCTTTCGTCTTTTTGCACACGTAACCGCCAACTTTATTGCATTTTTGTGCTTGCCAATACAGGCCAGATGGCAACATTGGCGTGGGAGACATTTTCCATTGTAAACCCAAGCAAATCGTTTCGGATGGCATTACATCAAACTGACCCTGACCGGGTAGCCAGCCCTACAATAAGACCACAGGAACAACACATAATCTATAAAATTTTCCAAATTTCGAACATTCCAATGTTCTAACGAGAGAACAATCACCTGAAATGTCATTTTGCTACCATCGGTCCATTCAAATTGTCCGTTTTTTTCAAGTTCAGCACCCACCCAGTAAATCAATTGCGGCGAATAATCAATTTGGTTCCGTATGTTCGATGTTAAAAATCTAAAAATGGGACATTTTTCACTTCAACATTTACTTAATATATGCGTACGATTACCTGTGTTCGTCTAGGGATGAAATGGATGTTAGGGTAGCGCCCATACCACGACACACTTGTTGAGCTGTCCACCAATCAACCTCCGGGTATGACACGAATAAGTAACAGGAACCATTATACGGTTTTAAACGTTCGTTGGCACATTCAGATGCGGCTGGAAATAAGGGTTTTGTAAACGAAACAAAAATTTGAAATTAATTAAGTCTTGGAATCTGCTTTTTATCCTCGGCAGACACTAAAGCTTCCAAGCTTTAGAAGGACTCTTCGAAGACCCCACATAGTATTCTTGATCTGAATCAAGGGCTATTTATTATGTAAATTACACACAATGTAATGGTTTTGCTTACAACTTCCTACATACCGACAATACATAATGACGTAAAATATATAAACAAGCGTATGCATGCACTAAAGTGTGAGGAAGCAAGCAGGTCTAGACGTCTAAACCCGATAAACCTTAGCAAGACAGTTCTATGAAAAAAAACAAAGCAAGGTAGTATAAAGGTTAAAAGGAGACTAAATGAATGGAACAGTTTGACAGATGGAGCAAGCCATTAAGAGAACTTGTTTTTGTGTAGTTGTCGTACGCTTACTCTTAACTTATTCTGCCTTTTCACATTTTCTATTTAAAAACCGTCCCAATTGGCACTCGTCCTGCAATTATTGAATTGTTCGTTTCGTTTATTTATAATGTCTGCGAAGTTGTGGTGTGTTTCGAAATGTTCAAAATTTGCAATCGTGAAAGTGCCAACAACACAGAGACACACGGATGGACTCATCTGAAGGATATATGGACCTGGATTTTAATTCTAATCCAGAATGCACGCTCCCTGATGCCACGTTCTGGGTGTTACAAACGGGATACGAATAAGTTTCAAAGTTCAACAGTCATATGTCCTCTCAGGTGCGCGAAATAAACAATTTTTAACTTTCTACACTTTCTTACTAATGTTTACAATATATTAAAAGAAAAATGAAATACGGAACAAGTTTTTTTTTTACTTTCTTATATACATGCATTCAAGTACAACGAATATTACTAAAGCATAAATTAAACATGAAATGTGAAAAATTGAGAAAAGAAAACTTACCACGCAAATAATAACTTCCTATGTAGAGTAGATGTTATTGTTGCAGTTTGTGGCATGTTTATATACGCATATAAATTAATGAAAGGGTACAGTACAGCAAATAGGGCGTGGGCAGTGAGGAAGAAATTATTAGTTGTTAGAAAGGATGAAAAGAAGTATAAGAAGGAGAAGATAGTACATATCGTGCAAAGAGCGAAACAATTCAATAGAAATTTCCAGATTTGTTCTTCAACATACATACTTATGCATATTCAGTCGTTCTTATATCGGAGATGCACGAATTATGCATTATACGAATGTACACTATTGTTGTATGCGAATGAATGAATGTTTCAGGTTGTAAAGTATTCGTACTATTCGTGCAACTTGGGATACAATACAATGCAATAATAGGAATGTCTCATGGGATGCACAAGTGGTTTAATTTAACATGATCAGCATGCTCGTATTTTTCATTATATGAAATAATTATAGATGTGACAAATAATCGGCTAGAATACCCATCACACCATTAGAGGGTTATACGTGGTTTGTCATTCCGTTTGCAACATAACTCATAAGAATAAACTTTGAATCGATTGTTCATAGAACCTTATGTACGTCTGTTGTTAGAACTGTCACGGTATTAATTTTTGAGATATTGCGCTGAAATTACTATGAAATTGAACTTTGGTAGACTTATATGTAATTGTTAAAAATGGGCGGAATCCTATAACAGACACGCCATAATTTACAAAAAAATTTTTAATAAATTTTTTTGTATACAATCCAACGTGATACGTATTGCATACACTGTTAAAGGTCTGCCACACCCCCAGATTATGTGTACATGTGGAAGGTATTTAAGATCTGGTCTAAGCGAAATTTAATCATTTTATGTCATTGTCAAAAGTCATTTACTCGTTATTTGATTGAATTAAAATTGAATTTGTTAACCATCGTCTCATGATGAAATGAATGAAGCTCAATATAATTATGCAATGATAGCAATGAACTAAGTACAGTCACTTACTATTTTCCATGTAGGTTTTTGCTTTGTAACCGCCAAAATGATGCGAATAATCCGATACGAAATGTAGGCCCAAAAACGAACTGGTCGACACGTACCGTAATAATTTCAATTTCGTACTCCAGTCACCGCACAACCGTTGAGGCAAAATACCACTCTGTACTGCATCACTATCATTCGATTGCTGCTCGTAGTAGGGGTTGCCATGCGGGTAGTCAGGCGTCTTTACAATGAAATTGAGATATGAGCCATATAGACTCGAGTACATGTTTAATAAATCATTTCCATCGATCCCATAATCATTGTAGGCCCCGTTATTGTAGCTCATGTTATATATGTTCGTCTGTAGCGATGTATCGAATTGTTGAGGTAAGCTTTCATATAATAATGATGACGAGTCATGCTGAAGCGCATGTTTGCTTTGGAGATTATAATTGCTGGTGGTATCTTGAGATATGTCATTAGCACTATTCGCATTGCTTTTAACGTTTAAAATGTTGTTGTTGTTATTATGGTGGCTGTTAGAGATACTGTGTTGTTTGGGGGAAGATTTCAAAACATTTGTTAAGCCCACACTCGGTTCCAGTATTTCGAGGTAATCATACGTGCAACTGTAAGCATTAAAAAAATTAATAATACAGAGACATAATGCCGTTATGGCATTTACCCTGGTTCACTTTCTACAACAAGTTCCTCAAATTCAACAACAATGCGATAACCGTTGGGTGCAGTTACAGTGGTGAAGCAATTGGCATTGTCTGGATATGGACGGGGAAATGAAGGACTCCATACAGAAGCTCGCGGATGTTCTTTCGTTAGTGATACCGTCTTGTTGCAATCGTAATGCCAACCGTGTCGATACGAATCTTGTACGAATGTAAAAGAAAACCTTGAAGCAGACCTTCTTCAGCGTTTCTTTACTTAGTTCACTTACCATCACTCATTGGACGTTCACATATTGCAAAATTTTTGGCACTGCAATCGCGATCGTTCCACATATATTTTCCTGTTAGAGGGCTTCGCGTTGTTTGAACCCCCAATGGTGTACGAAAATAACGACGTAACTCAATGCAGTCCTGGCTACTTAAACCGTCATCATTGGGCTGTTTGTTATAATTGCCGTGTTGAAGCCAACCGGGAAACCAATCTACAAAAAGACAACTTGCGTACTTCACCACAACATAACCGCATCACGCAATATTATACGTACTAGTGTATTGAAATGTGAGGCCGTCACTCCACCGAAAATCGCCCTCGTAACTTTGATCTGAACCTCCCACCCAGTATGCATTTTGATCCTCGTAACTGGGACTGTTTAATATTAAAGCATTAATGATTTGTTGTTGTTGTTCATTACGTATTGAAACCAAATGACCGCCCATATCCATGCAGTGCTGTTCTGCTGCATGCCATGTCATGAGCATTTCCTTGACAGTAACGCAAAACTGTTGCATAGACACCCAACCGAAGGTACAGCTTGCAATAATTTCAGGTACAGGTCGCGCCTGATACGATAAATATATAGTAGGATGTGAATTTTTTTCAACATAATGCGTATTTTGTTGTACTGTGTTAATTAGCGGACGAAATAAGTGAACATTTAGTTCATTGCTACTTGACTCCAGAAGATAGCCGCGCATATGTTTTGTACTATTCACACAATGAGACCACTTTGCATGACCTCTCTCAAATACGTTGATTAAAATTCCGACACAATTTATTGCACTATTTGTTAGGCCCATCCACAAATTGGCTCTTGCTGCTGTTGGAGAATTGTATGCATTTAATGCAAGTCTTGTAAAGTTTTGCTCTCGAGATTCTTCTTTTATTGCCGTTGGATTAAAAGTTAGCAAAGAGGGTATTTTAATTGTGGGCACATTATAGCCGGAATTTACGTTGAGGGCGCTACCTAAAGTCAAATTTATCACTTCAGCATTGAAGGCAACGCCCCTATTGTTGAATATCATGTGCGCATCATATCCGTTTTCTCTTTCAACCTGAAAGCTTTTGGAAGTTGAAGACAAAATACTACTGTCATTATTAGTAACCAATCGTAATAATATCCGGTTTCCATATGGCAAGCGTATGCGAAAGTAGCACTCCAGGGCAGCTGCCGAAGTAGGGCGTACATAAAACTCACCTTGTTCTTCATTTGTGCTTACATTGTAACAGTAATCAACCAATTTAAAGCTTAAACTGAACATGGGATTTCTGTACAACTCAACGCTAGTCCGATGCCTTACATCGAAGTGATACACGCGGTCGGAAACGTTGAGGTCTTCCAACTTGCCGCACAGCGTTGTCCGATCGAGAAAACGTACGTAGCCCCTCCCATCACAGGGTACATTTAATCTTTGTAATTCGACCAATAAACCAGGTGATGCACTATTCACTTCTATGTTGCTTCTGCTGGGCTGATCAAGGGCTTCATTTAGATGTTCGTATATGGGGAAGTAAATTGTACAATTATGCCCATATAAAGGCAACATGGTGTAATCCAAATTACCGACTAAAGTTTCCTTCAACACAAGTTGACAATCTAGATTCAGAAAAATGAATACACAACGCGGTCATGGATTCAGGGCGCACTTACCGTTGCGAATACGAAATTGAAAGCTTTTCTTGTACACCCTTACAATTTCTTGTTGTGCTTCCTCGGGAGATGATGCATTGCCCGAATCGCTCGCTTCACTATGGTCAGACCAGGCGGAGTCTTTACTGTATTTTTCTTTGAGTTGCTTTTTAAATTTTACTCGAAAAAATACTCTGAAATTATTTTTTATTTTTTATTACCAAGATTTTTTTTATATCAAGAGTAAAGCACAGGTTCTCTTATAATTATCCAGAATTCTGCCTAATTAGACCTAACTCTACATGACTTCGATTTGTACCGTATTTTGATATGAAGCGAACTGTTAGATGGGGCAACAAATTGATAATTTTTATATCATTATATAGCACAACACCTTAGTATTGCAAGTCCTAAAATAGTACGGATGAGTCTATTTTTGATCTAAGCTTAATTTAGAAACCTTTTCTTATTATAAACACTCCTGTAAGCAAATTTAAGGATATGTACGTAATTTCTTGCGATTTTTTTTTTTTATTGGATTGGTATACTTTTACATGTCCTTAATCTTAGGTTTTTGCTTACTTGGGTATTTGAGAGCTAAAGCTAAAGCTAAACTTTTCCCAGTTACCTTAAAAGCACCCTTTAAAGTACGTTCCGCTTACCTAAACACAATGACGTCCTCTTGATTACATAATTCATTCAATATCCATAATCCAAAGGACTCAGTGCTCACATATCCGTCGTTTGTTAACATAGCCTTGGTTTTACCTGCCCATTTATTATCTGGACACTTTTTAAAATCATTTTTCTCGTTACTGGAATCACGACTGTCATTCGTGTCATTCGATGTGTTGGTTGTTGTCGTTGTAAATATTGTATATTTCGATTTCACAGACCTGGCGGTAAGTGATGTGGCTTCATCATAAGGTGACTTATTACTCACAGGGGGATGGAAATATTTCTCCCGTTTTCTTTTTCGTTTTGTTTCATCTAACTGGATTGCTCTACTATGATTAATAAGTCTTGCAGGTGCTTCTACTGCATCTTCTTCCCCTTTATAACCATCACTCGGTGACTTCATATCATTAAAGTCTTTTCTAAATAAATTTCCTTTCTCTTCCTTTCCCTTTGATGGCCATTTTCTTCGTTGATGCGCTGTCGTCAGAAACCATGAAAATGGCAACTTTTTGCCCAAAGTCTCACTAATAAAACTGCCACGTTTTTTGCCATTTTCTAAAGAAACAGTTTCAACGTGAAAATCTCCCGTTAAGTACGTGTCAAAATCTTGTTCTTTGACGGAGGAATTTTTCGAAAACGTATTAGCAAAGGGGGTAGTTGCTGAACGCGAGTGTAAAGGAGAAGCCGTATGTGATGCTGATGTGAATAATGGAATAGAAGAGGTAGATACTGGTGAGCTGGTCGCTGATATCATTTCTGTTGGCATTATTGTAGAAAGACGCACTTTAAAAAGAGTAAATGCAAATCATTTTATGTACGTACTTCCATTATTAAATACAGGGCAAATACAAGCAATAGTGATTCATTAGCTAAATAAATAATTAATTGAGCAATTGCAAGGTGTAATTAATTAAATAATGAAGTGAAATACGGTTACGTTAGGGTGGCACCTGCAATGTAATTCTCCTGATGACCACCCAGCCAGGGGCTATATTGCTAAACAATAACAACAACCCAAAAAAAATTTTAAAATAAAAACAAAAACAATAAAAATAATATACGTATAAAAAGTACAAATTAACAAACTATAAAAAACTTAAATTAATTGGCTATTTAATATGCTGATCAACTTGTACGATGTATGTTATATCTATAACTAATTAAAAATATTCGGACCAAGCATCTAGTCTGGCGTACTGTACTATGTGACATATGCTACAATTTATAGGTTAAGAGGTTCACATGTTTACACACACATACACACACATACCTTTATACATTAAACCGCAATTGATGCCGAACGTTGTTGTGGTTTTTGTATCAAAGACATCGTGCAACAATTGTAATTGAATTTGTAGCGTTTGCGGTGTTGATGACGGCGGTGGTGCATTTTTGTTACTGTTATTACTTGTGGCTTTGGTGTCGTTTGTTGGAGCATTAGCATCAATAACCGTATTAGTGTTGTAGAGAAAGTCGCTAAGCTGTGTTCGACATGCTGTGGCTTCTGTTGTAATCGGAATAAATGGCGACAACGTTGACGAAGATGTCAACAAGTTATTGGTGGCTGTAACAAAATGACGCTCTAATTGATGTTTTGCAGATGTTGTTATTGGTGCTCTTAAAGATGATGATGATGATGATGATGTTTTGTCATTTTGTGATTCATATGTCAACTCGAGTTGGCCAAATGTGTCCTTCCTCTCATCAGCATCCTCCAGTTTAGTTAGTTTCTCGTTAACATCAACATTAACATTAATCATATCAATGTCTTTTGGATGATTACCTCTTTCATCTTCGAATATCGCGCTCTCTTCACTTGTTTTATCGGATTGTGTTTGTATTGCAATTAAGTGAGCATTAATAGTATCCGCTGGATGTTGCTGGAGTGTTGAAGTCAACGAAGCGTGATTGTGTTGTTCTTCTACCAAATGGCCATCAATTAATGGCAAATCCTTGTTGGATGCATTGTTTACGACCACGGCTGCATAATTATTACTAAAATTGTAGTAGTGGCTGTTTTTTACACTCTGTTGTTGTTGATAATTTTCGACGTTACGATTGATGGTACTTGTTGCATTTAGTCGTGAACTATCTTCATTGTTTGGTATCACAGTTGGGTCCGAATGTAAGAATGGTTGTAATGATGATTTCTGTGTCTGCGAATTTGTTAATGATTCTGTTTCCGTTGACAATGTAGTTACAGCAGGTGGTCCCGGGGAGCGACCTGGTGCTGGATCAGTGTTCATGTACCCCACAGCTGTTTGTAATGCATAGAGTCCGAACACTAAGAAGCAAATGACAATTTTCTTCATTATCACAAAAACAACTACGAATACAATTTGTTGGCGCCGGTGTCGGTATGAGATGTGGAACGATCCTCTCAAACTGTAATAGTGATGACGGTAGCAATGTTGTTGCTGGTAGTGTTTGTACTTGTCGTTGTTGTGATTGGATTTCCATAGACGAACCTTATTTTGTATGTTTGTATGTTTGCCAAAGGTGTTGTTTGCTCAGTTATTATGCTCTTTTTTACAGTTATTATGTCTCTTATATCTATATGTAGCTAGAATTGTTGAGTACTGATTCATGTGTACAGGTGTGTATATATTTGTGTTTACATCTACTTATATTTTTGAAGGCTCCAAGCAGCTCACTTTTTGCTTTTAATTGCTTTGATTTAATCGAGTTGTGTTTTGGTATTTTTGTTGCTCTCTTCAAAGGATTCCCTCTTTTTTCACTTATTCTAGTTGTTAATGTTTGCCTTGTGTTCATTGTTTGCATTTCCATTATTCAACAAAATTTTCATGTATTCTGCCGGCTATTATGTGGTTTTTACTACCGCTCTGTGCTACTAAAGTTGAGGCAAACTCATTTAATGTTATTACAGTCAAGTAAGCGCTTTCCCTCTCTAGAAAATATAATTATTATAAACGTAAAATATTTCTTAATAATTATCATTAAAATGATTACAATTAGTACCATAACTGCAGGACATACATTAAACTGCTTTGTGATTTTCGAAAATTAATGTGAAAAATATATAAAGAAACTAAATTTGACTCAGACCTTATTTTAAATACCCTCCACAACCCACATACACGGTGGGTGTGGCAAATGTGTATATATATATAGCGCCCTCTAAAGGTGTATATATTACGTATCAGCTTGCAAATGGAGACTTACACGGAGTAAGGTTTTTTGTAAATTGTGGGCGTGTCTGTTATCCGACCGTTTAATATCTCAATACCGTGAGAATGCCAATAATAGACGTACACGTGTCTAAATTGACTCAGTTTTGTTGCTGATCAAGAATATATATACTATGTAGATTCTCTGACGCCTCCTTCTGGGTGCTGCAAGCGGAATAACAAACCTAGTATACCACCCAACTTATAGAGAGGGTATAAAAAAAGCTATCCATAGTAAAAAAACATAGTAAAAACAAATATATCTTCTAAATAAATACAATTAGTACACCTGGACTATGCATTCACTTTATGTACTTGTGTGGTTATCCTTATAATTTTATTAATATTCCCTGATGTAAACACTGGGAAAACTATTCGATTTACTTTCCTTATCTATAAAGTGTTGTATGCATGCATAGACTAAGTTAAATGGTTCAATCGGCCGCTAAGCACGTAAACGGGAATTTTTTCACTATTTATTCTGTTTAATGGATCGGTGACTATTTTGTCCAGTCAGCGTTCCCATTCTATTTGACTAACACATTTTTTACCTTACTCAACAACTGAAAAACTAGAAACAAGTGAAATTGTTGTATCCGATCAAACCCGACCATTTAAAACCCTACAACACATAGTTTCACAAAATGGTCCTGCCGAGTCCACATATGACACGGTCAAATATTAAGCTAATTGACTATGCTTCACCAAATTTTGTCATAAAATATTGAGAATTGCATTTTTTACCATATAAAACCATACAAAAAGACTTCCATTAAAATAGGACCTTATGTGAGGACGGGTTCTAAAAATAGTCCAATGCAGTCCATTTTCAATACAGTTTCTCTTTGGCATAATGCCCAAAATGCACAATTTTACAGGGACAGACAGACGGATACGGTTAAATCAATACAGATTTTGATTTTGAATGGATTGGCCTTATTTAAGATGGTTGTCACATTTTCCGTTTAGGAGTTACACATAAACTTAATATACCGTGAAGGATATAAAAAATAGAATTTCTCTCCTCTCTTCACCGATGATATACTCGTATATAACTGTGAAATAAACATTTCAATTTTGTATAAAAATTTGCCTAATACGCAATAAATATTTTAACATTGGAATGTCCTTCCCGTTACCCAACAATAAAGAATTTGTCGGGTCTATATTTATGTACGTACATATATGTATTTATGATAATGGTATACGCAACAGCAAATATGCAATAGAAAAAATGTATACAATAATAATAAATGGATACAACAAAATGGCAGACGATTATTTCAATGTGAGAGTCGTGCGTTTTCACCACATAATTACTTGATAGGGACCATCACATACAGTCAGTATGAGAATGGTAAATTTAAAACATTGTCCAAACACCAGCATAATTATGTACGCAACCAAAAAGGTCATTGTTTCCAATACTTAACCTTTGAAGCACACATTATCTTTTATGCAAAATATTATTCTTATCGGGTATCTGGTGAATGCAAAATGTAATTGTATAATTAAAAATCCATTACTCCTAATTTAACTGTTCGTTACACGTAGCATAATAAGAACAGAGTTAAAGCATAAAACAAGTAGCTATGTTGACCTTGACATACTTATCATGTAGATATGAGTTTAATGCAAACTAATGGACTTCATGTGCATGTGCAGGTGTACCACTTACTTTTACTTAATTATAATCTTATGAATACCTGAGCATGCATCAAGTTATTCACCATACACATGCACTCTTTGGAATCCCATTAAAATTTCTCGTTAGCCTATGTTAATACAAATCCTGCGATTGTTTGTGGAGTGCCGCATCCAACCGAGCCCTTTTCTGAATATTTATAAACAAAAATCGTAACTCCACTCAAGAGTAACAACCTTACTTACTCACTCGAATGTACGCTTTTATGGCAATGCCTCATGTTTACCGATGCAACTAAATTAATTGTAGCATACTTTGTGGAACGAAGTGCTGTAGGGTATCAAATGGCCGGGTTAGACCCATTATAATATTTTTACTTTTTTTCATACCTTCCACATAAAATGGGGGGGTAGACTAAGTTTGTCTTTACGTTTGCAAGACCCAGTAGGAGGCTTTAAGTTCAAGTTTATACAGAGTATATAGATTCTTAACCAGCATCATAAACTGGACATGTATGTTTGTGGGCCCATCTGTTGTTGGCATTCTTGCCTTAATTTTGAGGTATTAGGGTGAAATTATGTACAAATACTTTTAGTTTTTGCATAAAGATCGCTATTTAAAAATTGGCAAAATCGGTCAAATCAATCACGCCCACAATCAACAAAAATCTATTTATCTGCCACAAAAAATGGCTTATGAACTTGAAATTTGGTATGTACATCTATGAATACTTTCTTCATCGATGTGCCAAAAATGAGTATGGTCGGATAACTGACACTCCCACAATTTACAAAAAACCATATTCACCATTAAACTAGACTTGCAAGCGGAAACGTAAGACATACACTATTAGAGGGCGCAATATATATATACATTTGCCACGCCCACCATTGCGGATGTGGAGGGCGTTCAAGATTTGTCTTAAACCAAATTTAGTTTTCTTACTTATTATAAAATAAATCTTTAATGTGTCGGCTGTAAGACTGGCTGGCTTACTGCCATAGTTTGTCACGTTTTTGCACACAAAGTTAACTTGGCGTCATAGGAAAATGTGTTCGCTATATAATAATATAATATCATGACTGCTATTATGGAATTTCATGATGACCATACACAACGTTGAAACCGTACAGGCGCCATTTCAATTTCGGATTAGTTAATATATACGGACATACTTACCGCGATATATCTTAATTACCTCAACTTAATTAACAAATATATTTATATTCCACATAGGAAATGCGTCACTTTTGTCAGTATACCCACTATTCTAATGATACATCTCTTTGGGCAAACACCGGAGGAGGAATTTTCTACACTCAAAAAAGTATATATTTAGTATTTCTCTCCATCAAACACCCGCCTGTGTAAATTTCTGTCCGGCTTTTTGGTTTAGGTATTTAATAGACAATATCGGTCCAAAGACGGCCTCAATGTTAATAATTAGCTTCTAACTTCTAACCTATTTTACCCTTTCGCTGACAATCTCACGGCCACAAAAGTTTTAATATTTAGTGCAAATAATTTTTATGTAAATAGTATAGTATGAAAAATGGGCTGAATTGGATCAAGGATCCATCTACAATGCTACAAAAAGTACAAAACAGTTTTATTACAGAAAAACCAAAAAGAGATACAAAAATAAAAATCTTCCAGAATCTTGACGAATCATAATTTATTTATATATTCGGAAAAATCAAATTAAGCACGACCACCTGGACTTATAATAGATTTTAGTGCAATAGTGGGCGTGGCAGGTATATGATTACGCCTTCTAATAGTGTATGTATTACGCATCAGCTTGGAAGACTAGTTTTACGTGGAGTACGGTTATTTTCTAAAGTGTGGACGTATCTGTTATCCGACCATTTTAATTTTTGGCATATCGATTAATAGGTTAACTATATATTACCTATAGATGTTAATCGATTGTGGGCATGTCTGTTATCCGATTACTTCCATTTTTGGCCCATCGATGAAGGGATTATTTATAGATAAAAAACTTCAAGTTCATAGATAATTGTTTGTGGCAGATAAATAAATTTTTGTCAATTAGGGGCGTGGATATTGATAGATTTTGACAGAAGAACACACCGACATACATGTCTACATCGATTCAGTTTTTGATGCTGATCAACACATATACTTTTCTTTAGGTCTTTAACGCCTCCTTCAGGTTGTTGCAAACGTAATGACAAACTTAGTATACCCCCCATCTTATGTGGAGGGTATAAAAATATTTACAAAACATATATATATACATAATTATATACATATATGTATTGTACACATCGTTATCCCTAAACTACCATTGCAAGTACGCTCTCGTAACATGTGTACAGTGTATGCAAGAAAATATACAATACATCACATCATCTCCTTATATTATTATAAACACAAACATGACATGACTTTTGTCTGGACCATTAGTTGCGGGCTACCTCTGTTGGCATTTGTCACTTGTGTTTCATTCAGTCATTTTACAGGATTACGCATATCAATCAGTTCAGTTCATTTGCTGCAAAATATTTTTGGTTTTCATGAAATCTCTGCAAAATCTCATAGTAAGCATATTCACTGTAATGTCAAATTGCGTACGATTGATATCATTGTTATATATGGAAATTCTTAATTGTTTTATTGTATGAACAATAATATACCAAACGTATATAAATGTGCATTCATTCAATTACGAGTGATGAGCTTTCATGCATAATTGCTTTTTAAAGTCTGTTTTATATTACATGCAGGAATTCCAAATACTTCTGCTACATAAATGGCATATATGTACAAAGGCATGCGGACAAATAAGTGGGAGCACTTACAAAAATACATTTATCAACAACATTTTAGAGAAGTTTATTATATTTCAATAACTTTTTACACCCACCCAGGTATACGGGGCTGCATTGGTTTTGCTTAAAGGTTTGTGAGTATAAGAAGGGGATGAGCCACACCCCTCAAAAGTATAATATATTCTAGCTCAGAACCAATAGCCGAGTCGATTAAGTCCTTCTGTCCGTCCGTGTGTGGTAACCTTTATTTTTTACCACTCTCAAGGTCCCAAATATTGAGGTATCGAGCTGAAATTTGGGAAATTTCTGCACAGGCAGTCTGATCAATTAAATCTCTTTATTCCAATTACAGTCAAGGACATTTCTACTTCGCTTTAGACCTTTTTATACTCTCCACCACAGTGATGAGGGTATACTAAGTTTTTTCTTGCGTTTGCAACACCCAGAAGGAGGTGTCAGAGACCCTACAAAGTATATTCTTGATCAGCGTCAAAAACTGAGTCGCAGATTGCTATTTAAAATGGGCAAAGTAGCGTATAGTAGGTTTATGTTGTTGGGTATCCTAGACTTGGGTAACGCCTAATGTAGCCCCTTTTTACTTGTTTTTCTCTCCCTTTCCTTTCCATTCCTTTTCTTTCGCTTATAAATTGAAACGAATAGTAAAAAACGATATTTTGGCATCGAGCAAATATTGGATACGCTCACACGTACATGTGAAAGTGGATGCATAAATTTGCGTCCTCTTCGAATGATGAATAAAGTCAAATAAATGGATGGGTTAATTATAAATATAAATATTAAAATACAGCTTTATGGCTATGAGATATTTTTACTGATAGTCAATAAAGGGACAGGTACACGGACATAATCACATCGACTCGGGTTTGAAAGTTATGGGGCCTCTGACGTCTGCTTCTGATGGTTGCATAGCATATGATAAACTTAGGATAGCTTCATTTCCTATGGGTCAAATCCTAAATTCCATTCAGCAATGCAGCAAGGCTCTTAATTTCTAACTTATTATCTTTACTTGCATTTCAATGCACGGTGGCTTTGTTGATTGACTGATTTTGCCCATTTTCAATACCAACCAGCGTACATATGCACTTTTACCTTTAGAAGATTAAAATGTTAGGTTTTTTTACTCCACATGTGATGCTAATTCAGAATTTATATACTTTGATGGGGATCCGATGCATTTGCTTTGACAAAGTATGTATTATACCCATCATTCACCCCTAGGTTGGCATAATTACAACTTTATCCACTTTAATTTAACCTTACTCTGATTTGTTATTGTTGTTGTTGTTGTTGTTGTCATTTATTCACATTATAATTAGAAAGTGTCTCCCTGCATACGGGGCATCCATACAATTAAATAAATAAAAGTGTCCTTGCCTTTAAGAGATTGCTTCACCATTATTAGCATATCATAGTTCATTTGTGCAAGTTGCATTTGGAGAGGCGTTGTATACTTTGTCTAACAATATACATTATTGTTGTTTACAATAAGAGTGACGTTGTGCTATCTCAAGTGCAAGCAAAGCGTTGCGGAGCGACCGAATAGAAGAGAACAGAAGAAACATTATGTACGAGAGCATGTGTAAGCGCTGGCGGCTCAATGTGTTCAGTTTTTTTTCGGACATTAAATTACTTGGCGTTGGGAATTCTCTCCACTTCACCATTATTCTATTGCCCCACGTATGCTTGCAAGTGCGAACGCCTAGTTATTCAACTCACTGTCAAAAGCACGCATTAATTGAAAGACATTTTGAAGCAGAAATATTGATTTGAAGTGAAAACAATGTGCGCGCATAATTGCTATTGACGTCAAACATCCAATCATCTCATCGTCATCATCATAAAAATTCTCCTCTATGAAATGAATACTGGCGAGCAGATCGTTGTTATAGAATTTTATTATCATTCATAATAGTTAAGTTTTCCATAAAAGAACAGGCGGGGTCAGATATAACACTTTACCTCTACCTCTGCCTATAAGGTGGAAACCCTTACATATGCATGTATATAAGTGTGTGTTTACCTATGAGTCGTTTGTAAATGAAAGTGGTGCAAGTCCATTTTTAGAACACATCAATTTGTATCTTCATATCGTTCCACATATTAATGATTTGAGATGTTTTTGCTCAAAAATTTACGTGGACAGACGGACATGGTTAAATCGATTCAGATTTTGATTCTGAATCGATCGGTATAACTGAAGGTGGGTTTCAATAATAGACAAATACTGGAACGGAGTCTAGGTGAAGTTATCGTAGCGCAGCTTTTCACTACATAGATAGGTTTAGTAAACACGGATCACTATCATTGTCACATAAAAGTCACTTCCTGAAAAAGCGTTCAGGTGCGATTGGTCTAAAAGACATCCATGTGCCATGCCAGGAGGATATAGGACTGGATCAAGGATATTTTTGATCAGTATCAGTGGTGGCATATGGAAAGACGACCTTAGTATACCCCCTAGAATAATGTAGTCGATGTACATACATATGTTTATAATAGAGATTTTCACATATCAACAAGGATGCAAAACTATTGTAATTTATTCAATTAATAATGAGCAGTGAGATGTATGTGTATGCGTATGCGCTTAGGGAATGCTATGACATTTAGTTTTGTTTGACCAAAAAGCCACAAAACTCATTTTATTTTAAATGCTAATTGCTAACGCAAATGGGATTTAAACATTGTAATTATTTAAGTATATTTTGTAAAAAATGTTACAACATTTTATTATTACTAAATTGATCTATGGAAGTAGTGTAAGCCTAGGTCATAAGCAATCATTGTGTAAGGCTGTATGTGTGTGTGTATTACGTATTTATAATGAATGAAAATAGTCGAAGAAAACTACCTATTACAACACAAAGCTCTCTCAACAATTGTCACTCAATTAAATGGTAAAACTAGCAATTAAAGTGTCCTTCTTTCCGCCCCTCTCTCCCTCTCTTATTACTGCATTACTCTTGATGGCACTACAACAAAGTATTAAAGTGAAAAGAAATGTAAAACTATGTACAAATGCAAATAAATTATATAATTAAGTGTTAATCATTTAGTTGCGTAGTGGGAATTAACATTTTCACCTTCTAAAATAACCAAAGTCGCCCAAGTCACCTTTTCCTAAAGCATTTAAAATTTTATAGTTTATGAAAAAATGCGATTATTAGAAAAGATAAGTCAATGTGTTGGAAAAATTGACTTGGACTGCTTTGAAAATTATGGCCACATATGTACGGGACCCTAACTATTCTTTATGCTCTTAAAGGTCCGACATTAAGTATCACCTTTTCACTTAAAAAAGAGTACAATGTTTACAATATGAAAAAATCAATTTGTATTTGGACCCTGCTCCACAAAATGGTACAAAAGGCTTGTGAGTGTGTAATGTCTGATCCAGCTCAATTTATTACGATGGGTCTAAAATCAAAATCTCATACTATTCAGCCATGCTTGTCTGTCCGTACCTGCATGTATTCTTTTTCAATTAACTTACGGGTGCCTTTTTTGACGTTTATAAATGAAGTTTAGGGCAAAGCCGCTTTACTGCTCAAGTATGGTGACGATTATTCCGTTTTTAAGGTTCTTTTCCATAAAATGCTACCTTTGAAAATAGGTCTTTATATAATATAACGAATATGACCATTTTTTATAAATTTTTAAATAAAAGTTGGTGAAGTATAGTTCGTTAGTTCATTATTTATTAATGGATTCGATTCAACCTTTTTAAAACTGTTTTCCATAAAAGGCTTTCTCACTTTTAATTTCCATTTGTTTGACCATGACTCTCATCGATTTTATCTAATAGAATTTTAAACTCTTTTAATATCTCTCCTAACTCAGTCCTCAAAGTTAGGAACTAGCGACATGAAAATGAAAACATTTTCTTGTGTTCCTCATACGTTATATTAAATTTTAAACTGTTTACATTTCCGTACATCACAGCATAACCAAAATTCATTCGTCCCGTTGTGCGCGGTTAATGTGTTATTATCCACCACAAACCTATTTTTATTACAGCAACAGAAACTATGAACGTGAAATTTGAGTAGCAGCCAATCACATCTCTCCTTAGAGAGACATTTTTAGTGAAAGCTAAAACTATCACTTTAAGTAAACAAGCACTGTCACTACATCAACAACATATTTTGTATTTTTTACGAACAAATTGCAACCATACGAACCATGCACCACCGCCTTCGTGCTGTTTGCTTGTGCCATGCACATACATCGCATCAGGTAATAAAAGAACAAGAGAAAAAAAAAGTGCATTCATAAAAAATGAATTCCCGCCTCAATGACGCTTCTTTGTCCTTCCAAGGACAACAGAGACCAAGATAGAAAAAGCTTAAACTATAAAATGGCAACAATAGGGTTTTTCCAAAAAAAAAAAAACGGAGCACCGTTACAAGAGAAGAATATGTTCAAGTGAACATGAAAAATAAATGAAATAAGTAAAAACAAAAGCAACAACACTTATTTGTGCTCACTTACTACATAAGAACATTACATGGGTGCTCACAAAACCTATTTCAAAATTCAAACGAGAAAATAATTATACAAAAACATTTTAGAAGATGTTTTACACAAATTAATGCGGTATCAACATATTCATAGAAATCTAAAGCAACAGATTGTAGAAAACAATTCAAAACAAACTGAAAAATCGACCATTTAACACCCTACACCATTTAGTTCCAATCAAACACACTGCGTATCACTCGGGAAGATAATTTCTGCAAATCGCTCAATCTGGCCCAAAATTAGAACGTGTACAGTTTTCCGGCTAAATAAATGTGATAAATTTGAAAAATTAAAAATTGAAATTTGTTGTTATTCGTAAAAAACATTATATTGAAAGTGCTACTAAAAATGGGTCGATCAAGTCCAAATTTGGTTTAGTAAATTATTAAGCGAATGAACTATTTTTCACTAAGTTTTGTTAAGAAATATTAGGAATTTCACATTTTCGTCCTATAAAGACTTTATATTAAATAGATCGTTATGTGGGCGCGCATTCTAAAAATGGCATAAATTAAAACATTTTCAATATAGTTTACCTTTAAGTCTAAATACATAATTGTACCAAACTTCTTCAAAATATCGTAAAAGCAGTAGCCTGTACCTTGCGAACAATTTTAAAGACAGACAGACGGACATAAAGACACCGATTCATAAAATATTCCCTCGACCGATCGTTTAATAAATAACAGGTTACTTTATAGCCGTTTAGAAGTTACAAATACTTCCACAAACTCAACATAGAAATTCCAGAAATTCCTTGAACAACTTATAAACGTCAAACACAGTCATTTAAGTTAAGAAAGTGATGTGCGACATTTATAAAGCAAGAACGAGAAAGCAAAAGGATTGCGTTAAGAAGATTTCAATCAATCAATCAATCAATCAAAATGTAATATTTCTGGTTTTTTTTAAATAACCAGCCACTTTGGCGATGGCTCCTATAAAACCAAGCGCTATCAACTTTGTCATACTTTTCTACTGAATGTTAAATTTATTGGCTTTAGTTTAAAAATGACTAAGACCTTCTTGTCCATATACATTACACTCTTGTAGTATTAAGTATGTGTCAGCGTCTTTTTTTCATGTTCCTTAAAGTCACTTCACATTGATATTATTTAGAAGGGAAAAAACACATTTTTCAATTTCAATTGCATAACCAGAGGCTGTCATTGAAATCACCACAGGTCATACTTAGCATATATATCCCAGCAGTGTACAGTATATATACCGCACATACATACACATGCTGTTCTCTATATAATACATTCACACGTACGAGTAGGTTATGGTACGGTAATTATGTGGTTGTGTATATATAAGCATTTCAACAATTTCTTCTCTTTTTCTTTCTTCTCCATTTTATACACAGTATTTAAAATACTGTAGTTATTAAAGAGAAAGAGAGAGAGAGAGAGATAGGGAGAGAGAAGGGAAGCAGGCATTAAATTTCACCAGTCCTACGTGCTGACAAATAACAAAACAATTAAACACATCAACTGACTTAAATCCAATGAAAAAGTTATCATGAAAGTTAAAAAGTCTTCTAAACTTGTACACACTCGTACACCGTACCCGTACTTTCTTACAAACTAATAAATATGTAATTGTTGGGTTATAATGGCTTTTTGTTCAGAATAATTCGATATCAAATTCTAATGTAAAACTATCTACACAACCCTTATGTTATAATTTGATATAAGATAAGACCACAACAAACGAATAAATGTTTCGTATGACATGAGCAATGTAATTAAATTTCTTTTTTTTAATTGTGTATAAATCAATAAAAATTTTATCAAATCATTCAAATCAGTAAAAATGGGAAAATGTTTTAGTCGATTGTACTCGATCATTTAATACCCTACACCACACCACTTGGTTTCATAAATTTTAAATATAATTAGTTTCGTGGTATCAGTAAGCGCGAGGAAACGAATTCTAAAATGGTTATTTTTTTGGCCCAAAATGAGTCCTTATACCAAATTTCATTAAAATATCTCAAAAAATGGACAAACATGACACGAGTAAATCGATTTAGTCTTTAATTCTAAATCAATCGATATAAAAACAAGTAAAAGTATTAACTCAAAAATTTATGCTATGAGTAGTTTAGAATGTATCAGTGAACGTGAGAAATTGTCTTACGAAAGGGACTTTGTAAAAAAGAATTACATTTTGAAATGGTTTTGAAATAAAGTCCATTTTCAATAGCGACCGCATTCAATCAAAAACTATCAAAAATTGCAACTTAGAGGTTGATTACAATAAATATATGGACGGACGGATGGACATGGTTACCTCGAATCAGATTTTCATTTTGATCTGAATTTCAGCTCAATATCTTCAAATTCAGGACCGTGATAATGCCAACAACAGACAGACCTCACGGACACATGGACATAGATTATGAAACTGATCAAGAATATATATACTTTGTAGCGTATATGGCGCGTCCATCTGGGTATTGTCAATGTAATGACTAACTTAATCTACCCTCATCATATGTGAAGGGTACAAGAATGTATAGCTGTTTAAGTAGTGGTGTGAAACGCTCATAGTCGTAAATTCGGATCCAAAATTTAGCACAAACGCTTTTAGTTTGTAAACGTGGGTTCCTATTGAAATTGGACAAATATCAATGAGACCCCCACAAGTTAATACCAAAAGTTGATAAGCTATAAAGCTATATTTTTAATTGGCGCAACCATTGAAGCGCTGAATGAACGTACAGACATCGGTAGAGGAGGGCATATCACCCTCACAGTAGAAATGTAGGCTAAATCAAATTTAAGTTTCTTAGTATACTTTGTGTACATAAATTTATATCTTTAAAAACATTCAGAGTCTACTAAAGTTTCTTGCTTGCTGGCTTTTGAATAGAATATAAATTAAATTGCAGTTACTGGCAACTCATGGCAATCAATCAACTTTAAACTGTAGCACTGAGTAAAAGTTAATAAACGTACAATATATAATGAATGATCCTTTATATCCTTCACCTTAGTGGTGATTAATTTTTCCATTTTGCTCTAAAAGCATTTGTACGGTATATATGAAGAACAGAAAGGAAAACATTCGTTTGCCATAAATTTTTTATGTTTTGTATGTCTTTTAATGCACCCACGTACCAATACAACTCCATTCCAGACTTATCCTTTTAAAATTGCTGAACTTTGTTCCTTTATACGAAGTTGAGAAGTTATGGGTATAAATAATTTGTAGAGGGGGATTTATCTAATAATTAGAATCGCAATTGGTCACTGGTACGATTTTTCAAGAGCTTCAACTTTTCATTTTTTATCTGATACTTCATACCTCTGAACGTTGGAGTTTCTATCAAGTCCTTCTGCTTGCTTGCGAGATATATCTAACTAGTGTAGTATAGTTCAGTTTATCGGAAATAACTTTTCTTACTTACTTTCTGTAACTTATGTTCAAGTATGTGTTGCTGCAATATGTATGGATTGCACTTCTTTCCATACATTACAAAAAGTTTTTACAAAGTAAACCTTAAAGTGATTAGTTTATAAAAACAAAATCAAATCTTTTTAAAGCGTGCTTTATTGTAGTTAGTTATGTTATAAGTGAAGTGCAAAAACAAATCTCGGAGTATTTCTTTGACCTACTTCAATAATAAATTCTTGTTGAAAATTTCTTGTAAAACTTTCATTGACTATAATATCGTACGAGTATATATACGAGTATATATAACATATTGAGAGAATATAAATAAAAGACAAGTAAAATGTTACATTTGGATGAGGCCAACTCCAAAGTGGCCTCCATATCTAAATGAAAAGAGAGGGCGTGGTAGGTATCTGTTTATTTACTCTTTAGTTTATGACTGACGTATCAACTAACAAGCTGGATTCAGTGGCCTAAAAAGTTTTATTTTTAAATCGTGGGCGTGTGCATTATAAGACCATGAGTATATTTTATTTTTGTGGCTGATAGATAGATTTTGGGGCAGCTCTCAACTGATAAACAGCGAAACTAGAAACTAGAAATTTAGCTCAGTGTCAAAACCTCACTCGAAGCTAAATCAATTCAGAATTTTATACTGATCAAGACAATACTAAACACTTGACACCTACTTCTCAGTGTTGCAAACATAAGAAGGAACTTACTGTACTACTTATGTGGAGGGTATAAATAAATATAATGCTTATGTGGCACACGGAAATACGTTTCAAATTAAACTTTAAGACTCCAATAGACGTTTGCCATATTTTCGACGTGTATTACAACCATTTCCAATTACTATTTGGGGCAAATGGAAAACTTTCATTTTTCATATTTGAACAATTTCTTGTTGCCACCAATTGATCACCAACAAATATTTTATTTCCCTTTTTTTCAATTTAATTTTATTATTATAAGATAACTGAATAACTTGCGGTATTTGTTTTGTCCCCCCCCCCCCCCCCCCATCCACTCACGTATAACGTTTAATATTTTTTCTTTATTCCTATCATTACTTTATTCCTCCATTACTTTGAAATTGAAAACGTTATGCTGTCGTTGTCCACTTTATTGCCATTATGGCATTCGTAAGAGCCTTATAAAGATTTATTGCAATTAAACTTGTGGAAGAGATTATGATGAGCATTATAGCGGCGATTTTCTTATAAATGCAAATAATTGAAAATAACTGTTTTAGAGCCAATTGCGTCCGGTAATTAGTTGTATCTACAGATATAAAAAGTAAAGTGAAAATAAAGCAGTAAGAAACTAAATTTGGCCTAGGCCCAATCTTAAAAACCCTTCATAAGCAATGGGCGTGGCAGATACACTATAATGCCTACTATTAGTGTATCTATAACGCAGCAAGTCCCATTTTTAGCTTTAGAGGGTTTTTTTGTGTAATATTAACGCTTCTGTTATTCGATCATGTCCATTTTTGGCACATCCATGGATGCTAAACATACCAAATTTGTGGCAAATAAATATATTTTTATCGATTGGGGGCTACTTTTGCCACACATTTTAAATATAAATTTTCAGAAGAATTTTGCATTGTATGCATAGATGCTGGAATGCAAAATTATGCCCATGAGGCGGTAAATACTCATTTTAAAGTGCAATGACCTTTAATCCAAACCGGCCAAACTCCTGCCATTTCACGTATCTTTAGTGTAGATGTGTTGTGGGTGGTTGTGACAATGATGATATTCGGGGAAACATACAATTACAGGAATAATTGAATATCTTTCTTCACTTTTATGTGAATTTATAAAAAAAAAAAAACGAATTAAACTAAATTTAGCCTAACTATCCTCCGCATCCCTATTACTCTTTTTAATCAACTAAAACGTTGCGTAAATAAAAAGTAATTTGCAATTTGTGGGCGCGTTTATGATCTGATCCCGTCCATTTTGGTGCTTCGATGGAGGGGGTACCTATACAATAAATAAATTGAAGTTTAACTTTTTAGGTCAAGTTTTTTGTCGTTTGTGGGTGTGGCTTTTAAGCTGTTTTGTTTAATTTAAACACCGATCTGCATGTAAAAACTGTAAATTGGCTGTAAACTGTATTTTGGCTGAATATCTTAAAATTTACGATCGTGAAGGTTCCAAAAAAAGACAGATATGCGAACACACAGACGGATACGTAAAGCGTTTGATATATTGTGGGGTGTCTGAGACCTTCCTTGAGTATTGAAAACGAAACGTCTTAAATGGAGGTGGATTATTATTATTATATTTGTATGGGCTATCTGCACTGCGACCATTGGGTCTATTGTGCAAGTTGTCGTAGGCTTTTAAAGTAGCTCAAGACTTTCCTGGGCTCAGAGCTCCAGATTTCCTCTGGTGTTTTCACATATTTGCCAAATATGTGATGTGTGCTTCTACTTGAAGCAGAACAGTTGCAGAGTATGTGTTCAGGAAATGGAGGTGGATAATAAATAAAAAATTACCTTTGATTTATACATATTTTTGATTGCTATGCAGTTTAGTAACATTTTCATATGGTCCGCTGTAAAAAAGATTGCTCATCCCTGCTGTACATCATATGTGTATGCGGAATTTAAAACTCATTCCTAACCAATTAATGTAAAATCGTTTTCTGCATTAATTTAAACATGTCGACTGTCGCACATAAGTTAAAGTCAAAGTCATCGCAGTGTACAACGCACGTCGACCCATATGTTCGGATATTTGTATGACTCACAATTAGCGTAATCTTGTGTTCAATATTTTATAAAAAATTTAAATTAAACGACAACAGTTTTAAATAAGAAGTGTTTCGCAATATTTTTGAATTGATTCTTCGAATTGTGTTAGGTTGGGTTTGAGAGAGCTGACTACGGATGTACCGCTACATTTATTCACTTTCTTATTCTTTACTTTCCATTACACAACCTAACAAATGTTTGAATATAGAAAGAATTTAATTTACACTCTATTGTGTGACTCATCATGAGGGCGTTAAAAGAAGTCTCAAAACAGAAGCCGTGTTTGAATGTCAACAGCGTACAGCACTGACAACACCAGTTAGTTAAATAATGACATTGGTAAGAAAAGCATAACGGGATATGTTTACACATATATAGGGGTGTGCATTGAGAGAATTGGTGAGAAAATATTTACACATATGCACGCACACGCATGTGTATTTAAATATGAGGGAAAGCCGTTGGGTTTATTGTGACACATATTGACAATGTTGGCGGCATATCTGTTGTTACATGTTGTTTATTCGTCATTGTATCATTTGCTACAAATGTGTATGAAAGCGTAAGCGTTTGTGGAAAAATATATATTATATATATATGGGGGTATATGGGTTTTGTTCGAACGTTTATGAATGTCAGTAGACATTCCCCCCCAAAGTATATATATTCTTACTCAGTATCGAGTTTTGAGTCGATTTAACGCCTTTTATCCGTCCGGGTATCAATAGGAATTTCTAAGCATTTTTGTTGGACCTCTATAAAATTAATATATCTGTGACCTAGAATGCGCACACAATCACTTGCTAAGCTCTAAACCGTAGCTTTCAGCACTCTCATGGATTTAAATGATTTTGATGCACACATTCATCAACAACGTCAAAACTATTGCATTAAAAATTGACAAAATCGGAACACGATTTAACGCAAAACTTTACAAAGTTCAACGCGCAACGTACTTTATTTATACATTGTAACTGTATTTCTTTTTATTAGAATAATTTTCCAATGCATGATTAATATGAGTAATGCACATGCTGACGTGCTTGTTTGGTTTGGTTTGGTACAAATTTGTTTACTTTTTTAAAAATCCTGAACTACTCAGACGAGTATTCTGATACTTGGCACATCTCTTCATCTTAGTATCTTTTATATATAGTATTAGCTTTGGTATTGACTTATGTAAGGGTCATCAAATTCTTTGGACCAACGTTTAACATTAACAAATAATATTTTGAGATATTTTATCCTTACCGAGCACTTTTTCGCATATAAAATGTATATATTAAAATATAAATGGCTCAAATGGGCGAGTCTGTCCACAATATATTTATTATGAATTATACGAAGTATATAAAGTATAAGTTTTTTAAAGTTTTTTCAACTGAAGAAGAATCAAGGACTCTCTACTTCGAAAAAGAATATTAAAATATTGTTATATTGTAGACATATTTAATTAAATAAATTTGCGGTATTTTCTTCTTTATTTGGAGCAATAATATAATGTTGCTCAGACTTGAAATTGATAAGAAGAAGAATATTATTACTCAAAACACCGCAAACGGTTTTGCAATAAGTGTGTACACTTTCGAAGAGCACACTTTACCTTTGCATGTTTCCTACTACCGACATATGTTGTTCAAGATTGGTGCAGATAATTGTTAAGTATAAGAGGAGTCACAAATTTGCACTCAAATTATATTATAAGTACGTGTACACACGTACTCATGTGTATGCAACTGACAAATTCTGCATGATGCTTAGCATAAAATATAATATTAGAATGTCGCTCTCAATTCCTACTCAATTCATTTACAAGTATGCGGATCATAATCACTTATGCATACATAAGCAAGTGACATTACGGTATACTGCGAAGTGCACGATATAACATGCATTTGTGTGTTTGTAGCATGTAATAGATATCAATAAATAAATAAAAGAAAAATTGTGCATTATTCTCAATAAAAGCAATTAAACAGAACAACCGATGTAATGGTGAATAGTGATGAATAGTGCAAGCTGTACTTAAATTTTATTGTTGTACATACGTATATATTATTAAACAGTAAAAAATCGTGCGTACTGCATTTATTATGACCTCCATATAATTTTGTATAATCCCCACAAAGCTTCTCCTTCCATTTGCAACACTCACATGGACCACCTAGAGACCATACAAAGTATGTAAAGGAATATCTGTCCGTCTGTCTGTCCGTCCGCTAGTCTGTTCTTAGAAGACTAACGGTCGTACATTTTGACATATTAAGCTAAATAAATAAATAAATAATATACATTTATAGTTTCTGCCTGTATCCATGGATTTGCCAACAATAGGCAGGATCGGTTAACAGTTAATCCCACAATTTAAAGAAAAACTCTTTTGTACAGAATCTGAAAAGTATTTTATCCACTAGTAAAGAGTGCAACAACGTACCAACCACGCTCACTCTTTATATAGTGACTTGAAGGGTTTTCAAAATTTAGTTTAAAGCAATTTTAGTTTTTTATTTAAAAAGGTTTAAAGTCGGTTTGAAAAAGCCACGCGGCCACAAAAAAAATCATATATTTTCCCCTTAGATGTTAACAGTCATGTTAACAATTTCTAAATTTAAGACAAACGAATGGACGCATTTTTAAATTCATCCGCAAACAAGAATAAAAATCAAAATTTTCAAAATAAATACCTCTTTGACTTGATTTAATGTACTCTATCAAAATATTGAGCGTACATTTCATATCAGAATATTCACTTACTGTAGTTGATCAATGTGAGAGAGAGAACGGAAGAGTTTGATTACTCATTTGCCTTTAAAAGGTCATATGTTATGCATGAGTAGAATTTTGTACTTTTTTTATTTTATTTTACAATATAAATGCCTAGCTATGTACAGGTGTGTGTGTGAAGTGTGTGTTGAAATTCACTACTAGCAATAGCAATAGCTAGTAGTGTGTGTGATGTGTTAATCACGTTCATTTATCCGACAATGGTTTGTTTTGTGTATTTTTGCTACATATGTTATGCTTAACACACACACATGTACTTTTTGTTGTTAAAATCTAGTCACGGATATTCATTTCTTTCAAGTTGCTTTAATAAGTACAATATATAACCTTTGACTTTTCATATTTCATACATAAAATACAAGCTTACCTTACGCGTGCATTAATATATAAAACAAAACATCTCCTTTATGTCTTTTTTTTTTTTTCTTCTAATAGACTCTTTCGTCTCTTCAATCTATACAATCTGTGCTGTATCCGTTAGTATGCTGTGCACAATGAGTCACTAATTTAATTCACTTCGTTGTTGGTAAAATAATTTTGCGAATTCATTTTTCATAAATATTTATAAGTTTCCAGTTGCATGATTTTCTATTGGTTGTAACTTTTTCAAGGTTCACATCGTTTTTTGTTTGTTGCATTTATTTTCTCTTGAATGCTTTGAATTCTATTTGCTTTGCATTCTTTCAAACGCCACGCATGGACGAGTAGATGCTAAACTTTTACTTATTTATATACACATACACACACAAACATTTATAATATGTTGCTTTTCTTGTTTGGTTTTTTTTTTTTTTTTTTTGTTAAAGCAATTTGGTCCTTCCAATTAAAACGTTATCCGTTTAAGTGATAAATCAAGTTAGAACTTATACACGGAGTTTAGGTCACATCACACTGGATGCAACATTCATTTCAATGTGTCCCCCAGAAGGTTTCTGCCAAAATTAGCATTTATTCTGTATTTAATTGCTTTAGTTTAAAATACAGAACAAAGTTTTCTTTTCTTTTTCAATCAGCGCATAAATGAGGCAAATGGGGCAAATGGGGAAAATGGCGGGTAATCGTTTTCGTTAGAAATGTATCGCTCAGTTTTTACGCATCTATATAATATACATACAATAAATAATGCATTTAATCTATGAATCACATTTTAGCCCCATTGCAGTAAAATTTCAGACCAGAGCATGTGTCTTCCTCCAGCACTAGGCGTAAGGAAGGATTACACAATCAACAAAATATATATATTTTTTTCATAGCATCAGAATCTGAATCAATTTAGTCAAGTCTGTCAGTCTGTTGTTGGAACGTTCACGGTTATAAAAATGTATTTATTGGACTGAAGTTATTGGGATTGAAACTACAAAAAATTGTTCATTTGCGAGAGTGTCTGTGTTCCGGTTTTGTTTCTTATACCCTATACAACAGATGGGAGTATACTGAGTTTGTTTTTCCACTTGTAACACTCAAAAGAAGGCGTAGATTTTGCTGAGTCACAACTGTTATTTTATCCCAACGTGATGGGTTTCCAAGCTTTTGCCTGAGGCTTCACTTACTTGGCATGAATTTATGAAATTTTATTGTAAATTGTTAATATAAAAATATGAAAACTATTAAACTTTTATTTTTGTCAAAATATCAATGCTGTGGAGAAAAAAAACCTAAAACATTCTTTAATCCAATACCATGCTACACCTTCTATATATATTCTCCATTAAAAATTATGAATTATTATAAACATTTATGTATGTATGAGTGTCCTTCTTTCACAATATTGTTGTAATCCAAACTAAATACTATTTTTATACCTTTCAACATAAGTTGTAGGGGTGCACTAAGTTTATCATTCTATTTGCAACACCCAGACAAGCCTTCTTCTACAGAGACCCTACAAAGTGTATAAGTTCTTGATCAGCATAAAAAACTGTGTCGATTCAGACATGCATGTCTGTATGTCCACTCTTATGGTAGTAAATTTTGAGATAATGAGTTAAAATTTTATTCAGACACGTTTAGATCGCGCTGATCGCTTTTAAATTTGAGCAAAATCGGTCAAGAACCACGCCTACAATCAACAAAAAACTATTTATTTGCCACAAAAATTGAGCTGTGGTATGTATAAATATTGCTTTAATCGATGTACCAAAAATGGGAGTGGTCAGATAACAAAGAAGCCCATAATTTACAAAAAATCTTCCATGCTTCCATGCTGATAAGTGATATTTTCACTGTTACAGTTTAAAATTATGTAACTGCCACGCCCACCGTTTGCAAGAGCATTTAAAATTCGAGCAAAGCCTAATTAAGTTTTCTTTCTTGTTTTATATAAACTCTTGCCACACAATTGATGACCCCTCTCTTCTCGTAAAAAAACGGCATTCCTTTGTAAGCACGTACCCAATAAAGTTGTATTTTTAAATGATTCCTAAATGGTGTGCTTACAATGTATTTTTGTGCTTTGCTTGTAAGTATTATAACAGTCTTTTTGCCAACTAACGGGCATACGTGTGCGTTTGTCTATGTTCAAGAGAATATGTGAAATGCTTCCTTTCCTTTTCATGAACTGCCACAACGTAAACAATTGACCCAAATGTGTTATTTCTTTTGTTACAGTTTGTACATGGAAGCACTTGAACAATTTTATCAAAAACTGCAGCGGTTTCTGCTATTGTAGCTACCATGCCACGTAATAGGCAGAGAGAGGATGGCTTACATTAAATACCATTTATACCAGATGTCTGTTTATATTATGGAAACATGTACTGTTTGGTCAAAACTTTTTCAACCATCACTTGACTAAATCGTTTTCGATCATTATGAAATATTGAATCAATTACGGTGCTCGCATGATTTTCGGTCCGTTTGTGATGAAAAATTCTACCATGGACAGACAACAGACAGGCATGCTTAAAATGATTCAGAAAATGATTCTGACAGATTTACAACATTTAGGTACAACATCGCCTTGTTGTTTTGTCTTTTTTCTGAACTCTTCACATAAAAGATGTGTGTCATTCTATTTGGAAGAAGACGGCAAAACTAAATTTGGCTTAGGCCGAATCTTAAATACCTTCCACATCTACATAAAAGCGCCCTTTCATGGTGTATGTATTACATACATCTCAGCTTACAGGTCAAGTTTTATGATGAGTGTGGTTTCTTTGTAAATTGTGGGCGTGTCTGTTATTCAACCACGCCCATTTTTGTCATATAGATGGAATATATATAGATACGCAATTTCAAATTTCAATTTAATTTGTGGTAGATAAATAGATTTTTGTCAATTGTGGGCATGGCTTTCAACCGAATATGCCCCTTTTTAAATAGGGAAATGGCAAAAACTGACTCGTTCCAGACATATGCGATCGAGCGCTTGCACTCTCATGGTGGCAAATTTGGAGATACCGACCTTTTTCTGCACACAGTTTCACGCCCACAATTGATAAAAATCTATCTATTAGGAGAACAGATACAAAAAACTATACTTGACGCAAAATACTCTTTGTGTGTTAATCGTTTCGCTCCGACGGTCGAAAGCGACGGACCATTCATATACGAAGACTGTATATACACGTTCTGGAAAAGTGGAAGGAACACACTGTATATACGTTTATTTCATACTTTACAAAATATCATTAATTAATTAATAAATTAATTGTAAAATTTAGAGAACAAGAAACGACTTCTAATTACTTCGTAACATTCCAAACTTCAGTGTCAACTACTTAGTAATGCGCTCCGTACACAGTGATTAAATTTTGATGCAAGTATTCCGTAGCGAAAGGATTAACACATATATATACATATGAAGGGCCTAATTAGGAACATGCCACGCCTACTATGGAAGTGATGTTGGAGGGTATTTAACATTAGACCAAAACCAAATTGAATTTTTTGTCTTATTTCTTTGCACACCACAACAACATTTGAAATTTTGAATTTGTTTTAGCGTCCGCGCGTTTGCCTATCGCCTTTAAAGTCCAATATCTAAGTCACCCGATTTAAAATTTATTTTATTAAATTCTTCGTCCAGTTGCAGGTGGTTAGTTGCACATTTACAATGGGCGAACCTTAACCACCCCTTGTCAACTTTCGCGGCCGACAGAACTGTTTTATTAGCCCATTTTATTAGCCTGTAAATGAACGGCATCGGAAAGTACAGTGGAACAGTGCGCCTCGTCTAATTATTATCTTTTATTATATTTTAATTTTTTTTTAAATTTAAAATAATCAAGCGAGCCACCCTTTTTTTAACTGATTGCACTATTCCCATTCACTAAACTGAAAACCTCGTATTTTAACTGTTACAAATTGTCTTTTCTACTCCACGATTGGTGAACACACCACGTTTAAACAATTTGTTGTTATTGTTGTGGCAAAGTATGTAAAAGACTAACTTGTACTATGTGTTCAATGTGCTTGTTGAATAAATAGTACGGGTGTATGTGCTCACACATACAGTGCATACTAAATGTATATCACTCATACGCCCTCGTGCATATGCAAATATTTTCGTAATGGCGCAACTTTGAAATGTGGTAGATTTTCAGATATAACACTTGATACTATAATTTATTTACCCGTGAGCCAACTAACGGTTATTAGTTTGCCGTTTCATACAGCCATTTATTATTATTATAATATTCCACGTTATCTCTCTCTCTCTCTGCAATTTCATATTGTGTGTGTGTGCACAAGTTATGGTGGCAACTTTGCCACTGCCAGATAATTGTTTTTGAAAATTATTTAAAACTTTGTCCATAAATTTTCACATTACTGAATCACATTCATTCGGTCTGCACATATATTCTGTATTTTAGCACACATTCGCACGCATATGCATTTAATGAATGATGATGTAAAATATATTATTTTTTTTTGTACATTTGTTATATATTGCGTAGTAATTTTTCCCAGCTATGGTCGCGTAGTGTAGATTTTAAATATTGCTTAAGAATGTTTGTGTGCTTGTGTAGACATATGTTTTTTATACTGCTATCACACAGTATTTAATAATTTGTTTTCATAATTTTTTTGTACATATAGCGCCTATGTACATACATTGTGCCTGTATGTATATATATACTGAACGCATTTAATAATTAAAACTGTTGCAATGCAACTGTCAGCCAACTGACTAGTTCGAGTTCACTCTTCACTCTTCACTTATGCGTTACAGGCATGTATGCATAATATCTGGTGGTTACAATTTTGTAGTAAATAGTTTCGTTTTATTCGGAGACCAGAGACCTGTTGACCCCCGTACCTTTCACTTTCGTCCGCATTCCTCACATCCTAACTTGGTTGGCACTTGAAACTTTTCAAGACTATTGCCAGACTTTTCGTAAAATTTATCCAAAATGTTATTCTAACTGTGTTTTTTGTTCCTTTTTCACTTTAAGCACCAGAAATTATGTGTCTGCTTACAAAAACAAATGATACTTAGATGAGCGCTTGTGTGTGTGTGTGTGTGTTTGTGCACGTGAGAATGACTGAGAAAACAAAACTTAAATACATAGAAACGTGTGCATGTTTGTGCTGGCAACTGCCTTAAAGAACTACTTTTTTTTTTTTAATTCCAATGCACACACAAGCACACAAATGCACAATATGTTTGTTTTACGTTGTTCTGGTGCGTTTTTATACCCTACACCACATGTACTAAACGTTTGTGCGAATGCTTGTAATTCGTAAGCAGCTGTAGAGAAATGCACGCATCGATGTAGAAACACTTTCTGAATCGATTTGGCAAATGTCCGTCCGTCCGTCCGTCCGCTTATGTTAATACGAGTATGTGTTTAATTGTTGCATATAAGATTGCAACGTATTTTGTTTCAAGCTGCAAGCTGCAATATTTCTGGTTTTTAAATTGAGTTGCAGCTAAATTCGAGATACAACAAATGGAGATATTTTGATGAAATTCAATACAAAGTCGCACCCTATTGAAAATGATTTAAATTGTATGATTTTCAGACCCTTTCCTCGCATAATGCCATATTTGAATAAAATGCTTTATAGCAAGAAAAGTTCGACTTGTTAATTTTTTTTATAAAATTTACTTAACTAATTTAAATTTAATAAATTAGCTTAATAATGAAATGTGCCAATGTTGGATTTATGCGGAGCATTTTTAGAATCTTCTTCCATATGACACTTTTTCTCACAATGAATCACATTAGCTACGTAAATAGCACAATTTATACAACTAGATGGTGTAGGGTACTAAATGATCGCGCACAACTGCCTATATATTTTCATTTGTTTTTTGTAGCTTTTTCTGTTATAGTAAATATAACCGTGAGTGAAGGTGATGGTGGTGGTTGGTAGTAGAATAGTGATAGTAAGCACTGCTTATATAAGATTTAGATAAATTGCAAACTCCTTTCAATTTTTTTAAAATTTCATGATTTTACATTTAACCATTGCAAGGATGCACGTTTGATTGTTTAAATAGTTTGGTTTTACTTAAACGTACTAATAATCAATTAGTTTAAATTATTTTTAGAATTTTCTTTCTTTTTGGTTCTATGTTAAAGCTTTAGTCCGTTATGAGGATTTAGATTTTTCCTGCTGTTCACACGAATAGAATCACACGAAGACTGATTTCACTTTCGCTTACCATTGCATTGAGCTGGAACTTCAAAAAAACTTTCTCATTAATGTCAGTTAGCTTTGGCGAAGCTCTAAGCTCTGTTAGGTTGTAAAAGTTCATTACGCGCCACAGAAATACGAAGAGAGATCATTATTATGTTATTAATTGTGCAGTATACAGCATAATACGGATAAACAAGTGTTACAGGTGATTTTTATGTATTACATCTTGAAAATTGGTTACACTTAGTGCGTGACGATGTTTGTTACCATTTGTGTTTTTGGTATATGAAGCTTGAAAAAAATGAATGAATGAAATGTTAATTCCAATTCAAGTCATCCTGACTAGTCTTAGTGGCCATGTATCATTTTTTATTTATGTAAACGATATATATATGAGAAAAGTGATAATTGATTCAATCTGTCACAGGTGTAAGGCTCAGGTACACATTATTACTGATATTTTGTGATTTGGATATCTTCCGGGCTTTAAAGCGACCTAATAACGCAAACAATATATTCAAATTTATATTTTCTTTTTATTTAGTTGCATTGCCACCTAATGAAGTTTTCCGTAGAGTTGGACGAATTGATTTTAAGGTTTTCAAAGAAACCTTAGAGATTATTAGATGAGAATGATGTAATCAATGTGTAGGAGGGTAGCATAAAAAAATTTAATAAAAATTATAACGTATGTGAAGTTAAAAAGTTTTAAAAAGTTTTAAAAAGTTATTATTCTCTGAGAGAGAGAAGAAGGAGAGAGAGAAAAAAAAGAGAATCCGAGACTCCCTCTATACTAAAGATGGTGCAACCAGGCCACGCTTCTAACTTTTTAACTTCACGCTTTACGTATTTACTACCTTTATAAAGTTAAAATTACTCTCTCTAAAAAAAAGTAAACAAACCAAAAATATTATAAACAAAGAAGTGAAAATTTTTGACCATTTTTGTTTTAAAATTTTACATATTAAATCATAATGTTGTGAAAAAAAACTTTTTTTAATTTAAAGTATAACACATGTAGAACCTTTTTTTATAAACTAATTAAAAATTAGGATATATTAACATAATCAAATAGAGGATGGTTTGTACCCTTATTTTTACTAATAATGTAAATAAATTTATATGAATCACTAACTTTTTTCTTTTAACCAGCAGATTGTCGGGCATCTGGACTAATTATTATTGGACTAGGTACAATGCTGAAGGATTCCTAGTATAAGGTATATCCCCAATTTTTTTTGGATCAGAGTTATTGGCACTTGTCTATGACGATATATGTGAAAATTGAATTTTTATCAGGTAAATCACTAACTTTTTTTTTAACCAGCAGATTGTCGGGCATCTGGACAAATTATTATTGGACTAGGTACAATGCTGAAGGATTCCTAGTATAAGGCATGTCCCCAATTTTTTTTGGATCAGAGTTATTGGCACTTGTCTATGACGGTATATGTGAAAATTGAATTTTTATCAGGTAAATCACTAACTTTTTTTTTAACCAGCAGATTGTCGGGCATCTGGACAAATTATTATTGGACTAGGTACAATGCTGAAGGATTCCTAGTATAAGGCATGTCCCCAATTTTTTTTTGGATCAGAGTTATTGGCACTTGTCTATGACGGTATATGTGAAAATTGAATTTTTATCAGGTAAATCACTAACTTTTTTTTTAACCAGCAGATTGTCGGGCATCTGGACTAATTATTATTGGACTAGGTACAATGCTGAAGGATTCCTAGTATAAGGTATATCCCCAATTTTTTTTGGATCAGAGTTATTGGCACTTGTCTATGACGATATATGTGAAAATTGAATTTTTATCAGGTAAATAACTAACTTTTTTTTTAACTAGCAGATTGTCGGGCATCTGGACTAATTATTATTGGACTAGGTACAATGCTGAAGGATTCCTAGTATAAGGCATGTCCCCAATTTTTTTTGGATCAGAGTTATTGGCACTTGTCTATGACGATATATGTGAAAATTGCATTTTTATCAGGTAAATAACTAACTTTTTTTTTAACCAGCAGATTGTCGGGCATCTGGACTAATTATTATTGGACTAGGTACAATGCTGAAGGATTCCTAGTATAAGGCATGTCCCCAATTTTTTTTGGATCAGAGTTATTGGCACTTGTCTATGACGATATATGTGAAAATTGCATTTTTATCAGGTAAATAACTAACTTTTTTTTTAACCAGCAGATTGTCGGGCATCTGGACTAATTATTATTGGACTAGGTACAATGCTGAAGGATTCCTAGTATAAGGCATGTCCCCAATTTTTTTTGGATCAGAGTTATTGGCACTTGTCTATGACGATATATGTGAAAATTGAATTTTTATCAGGTAAATAACTAACTTTTTTTTTAACCAGCAGATTGTCGGGCATCTGGACTAATTATTATTGGACTAGGTACAATGCTGAAGGATTCCTAGTATAAGGTATATCCCCAATTTTTTTTGGATCAGAGTTATTGGCACTTGTCTATGACGATATATGTTAAAATTGAATTTTTATCAGGTAAATAACTAACTTTTTTTTTAACCAGCAGATTGTCGGGCATCTGGACAAATTATTATTGGACTAGGTACAATGCTGAAGGATTCCTAGTATAAGGCATGTCCCCAATTTTTTTTGGATCAGAGTTATTGGCACTTGTCTATGACGATATATGTGAAAATTGAATTTTTATCAGGTAAATAACTAACTTTTTTTTAAGGCCTATTGGGGATGCCAGCCATCAATAACAATTGGCAATGTGCAATACCTCATAGGTAACGTAGAAATTTGCATAAAACATTTGCTAAACTTCATTGTAGTCTCCACCTTAGCATAGAGGGTATACTATTTTTGTTGATCCGTTTGCAACTCGAACAAAATTATGCCTATTAAGTTTAAATATATATAGGCAGTATATATATACCAAATTTAATCGCTGTGCAAAAAATGGACAAGATTGAATAACGAACATAACTTCATAAAGGTGGAGGGTATTTAAGATTTGGCTTAAGCCAAACTTTCTTAATGTAGTTATATCATAGCACTATTTTTTCATCATTGCGGTTCGGCGGTTGTTGTTGTGGCTGGTTCCTGATATTATTATTTTTAATTAGGTTTAAGTTTTTTCTTTGTTGGCTAATTAGATATTTTGTTATGTTGTAGCTAACATAATTTACATAACACTTGTGAAATTTTTGCACACATACACAACTACAATCAACTTCAACAACCAATCAACAACAATATTTAAGAATAACTAACAATATTTCTATTGTGGAGGAACAGGTAATATTATATTAAAAAATAAATAAAATTGAATTTTAAATATATAACATATATTTTTAGGATAATACACAAAATGAAAATTGCCACAAAATGAAAATTAATTTATAATAATAAATTAATGAATTGAATATGGATGTGGACATATTAATATGGTATGAATATAAATTTTTTATTTATTTCTTTTAAGTATTCTTGGTTTGTTAATGAATTAATTTTTTTATTGCAATAAATATAATGAAAATTAATTTATTATAATACATTAATGAATATGAATATGGATTACTTTTTATTTAATTCTTTTTAAGTCCTTAATTTTCTATTAATTTTTCTAATGAATTGTTTTATTTTTTGTAGAGAATTACTTGTTTGTTTTTAAATTTAAAAATTTTCTGTACTAACATAACTAAACTATTTTAAAAACAATTGCATTATTTTAATATTAATAAAAAAAAATTTTTTTTAAGTACTACTTTTTTTAAATTATTTTATATATCGTCATAGACAAGTGCCAATAACTCTGATCCAAAAAAAATTGGGGACATGCCTTATACTAGGAATCCTTCAGCATTGTACCTAGTCCAATAATAATTTGTCCAGATGCCCGACAATCTGCTGGTTAAAAAAAAAGTTAGTGATTTACCTGATAAAAATTCAATTTTCACATATACCGTCATAGACAAGTGCCAATAACTCTGATCCAAAAAAAATTGGGGACATGCCTTATACTAGGAATCCTTCAGCATTGTACCTAGTCCAATAATAATTTGTCCAGATGCCCGACAATCTGCTGGTTAAAAAAAAAGTTAGTGATTTACCTGATAAAAATTCAATTTTCACATATATCGTCATAGACAAGTGCCAATAACTCTGATCCAAAAAAAATTGGGGATATACCTTATACTAGGAATCCTTCAGCATTGTACCTAGTCCAATAATAATTAGTCCAGATGCCCGACAATCTGCTGGTTAAAAAAAAAGTTAGTTATTTACCTGATAAAAATTCAATTTTCACATATACCGTCATAGACAAGTGCCAATAACTCTGATCCAAAAAAAAATTGGGGACATGCCTTATACTAGGAATCCTTCAGCATTGTACCTAGTCCAATAATAATTTGTCCAGATGCCCGACAATCTGCTGGTTAAAAAAAAAGTTAGTGATTTACCTGATAAAAATTCAATTTTCACATATATCGTCATAGACAAGTGCCAATAACTCTGATCCAAAAAAAATTGGGGATATACCTTATACTAGGAATCCTTCAGCATTGTACCTAGTCCAATAATAATTAGTCCAGATGCCCGACAATCTGCTGGTTAAAAGAAAAAAGTTAGTGATTCATATAAATTTATTTACATTATTAGTATAAATAAGGGTACAAACCATCCTCTATTTGATTATGTTAATATATCCTAATTTTTAATTAGTTTATAAAAAAAGGTTCTACATGTGTCATACTTTAAATTAAAAGAAGTTTTTTTTCACAACATTATTATTTAATATGTAAAATTTTAAAACAAAAATGGTCAAAAATTTTCACTTCTTTGTTTATAATATTTTTGGTTTGTTTACTTTTCTCTGGAGAGAGTAATTCTAACTTTAAAAAGGTAGTAAATACGTAAAGCGTGAAGTTAAAAAGTTAGAAGCGTGGCCTGGTTGCACCATCTTTAGTATAGAGGGAGTCTCGGATGCTCTTTTTTTTCTCTCTCTCCTTCTTTTTTCTCTCAGAGAATAAAAACTTTTTAAAACTTTTTAACTTCACGCATCTAAAATTATAAATGTGCCGATTTTGGAAATTTCTGGTAGCCCTTCGTTTTTCATGATTAAACATGTACATACCAGAGTTTTAAATTTGAAAACAGGTATGTTGTTAATATTGAGAGCAATGCTTCACATACTGCACTGCTATAATTTTTGGAGGTGTGTTTTTCCTAAATTAATACCAAATAATTGAATCATTTATTATCTTATTCTACATTGTAATTATTGTATGCAATTATATAAAAATTGTTCTTTATTGTTTTATTTACCTTTTTTTATTTATTTGTATGACCGGATAATGTTGTTTCTTTTTATTATATATATACATATATATGAAAAAATACAACCTTCTGGAAAAAATGTTCTTATCGTTTAATTGATTGTTTAGACAATCAAAACTAGACTTGTACAAGAAATTACATCTCTAATGATAAGCGATAAATTTTGGATCACATAGAATGGAAAAAAATTAAATATTTTGGAAAAATTACTATTCAATTACATATATTAAATGCTTTTTGCTCAAAACTATTAATGTCCAACTACGATCCCTACGGTGCACCAAACAAACCAAATAGCAATTGTCGCACATGCTCAGATTTTAAATTTTGGTCTAAACAGCAAAGGCAAATATTTCACAAAGCGAATGACGTGAGTACATGGTGAACAATAATGTTGAATTGGATTAATATCAGTTTTTTCTATTCCTATAGAACAAAGAACCGGCAAAGGCAACAAGTAGCCAAACCAGTAACGGCGACACCACGGCGAGTGCGCATGAAAGAGATGATTGCCCGTTAGATAAAAATCTTTTAGGTAGATATACGTGGGGTCTTTTACACACAATGGCCGCTTTCTATACGGAAAATCCAACCGATTCACATAAAAAGGATGTAAAAACATTTTTTGAAGTACTATCACGTCTATATCCGTGTGAATATTGCGCCCGAGATTTTCAGAAAGAGTAAATCCGTGCTTTATGTAGGCAACATATATATATAAACTAATATTTTACATTTTTAGCTTGCGTGAATCCCCCATCCAAGTGAATTCTCAACAGGAATTTTCACTTTGGTTGTGCAATTTTCACAACCGTGTAAATAAAAAGTTGGGTAAACCTATTTTCGATTGCAGCAAAGTTAACGAACGATGGAGAGACGGATGGCTAGATGGTTCTTGTGATTAACAAAACACAAACGTTATCGGTGTTCTCGCTTTGTTAAAGATCTTTAGATTAATGAAAAGTTTTTGTGTTTCACTCAGTATATTTAGTAGAGTTTTTAACACCAAATAGTAAAATTTTCGTTTAAATGGCACAATACTGATAAATATAAATAATTGTAAATATTTATAAATAATAGGTATACTACTGCTGGACAAAAGATCTAAAGCTTTATTTTTGTAGTCTATACAATAGGGATATTGACTATTACAGTCTGAATTTTGCATTTTGTATTTAGTCGTTCATTCAGTTCAGGGGCATGCAGATGAATTTTTACAAAAAATAAATATTTTAGTGCATTCGTTATTTTATTAGAACGATTAAATTCATATTTTTAATCATTTGCATTATGCTATTTTTTGAGGCTACTTCTTATTTTTAATTAAGAAATTACACGAAAAATTTTATAGTTTTTAAATTCTGCCTGGAAAGGTGCCATTCTCAATTTGTTCATTCCACTTCTCTACCCAAGCGTTAGGGCACATGGATGTAAATACTTTCTTGAAATAGTTGCATGGTTCGTATCCTTCTCCACGTTTCTTCTGACAGCGATGGAAATCCACATATGATTGGTAACAGTAACGGGTCACGTTCTGGTTGGGAAAACGTGGATCGAAGGGTGCCGTTTCCAATTTAACAGTCATTTCTTCTTTTTCACCTTTTTTCGCCATACGAAAAATATTATATAAAATTAATTACTATGCCAAACTGGTCAAATGTTTATTATGAGAATTAATGAAACTGGGATTAATGCATTTCAGTTGGACATCACAATCGCACGATTCAAGCACGAAATTCATTAGTTCAGACAATTGTTCACGCACAACAGACGCATTTTGGTATTTCATGCGCACAATTAATCGTTTTAACAAAAGGGATGAAACAAAAGAACAGTTAGTTTGGAATTATTACGAATGAATGAATGCATAGTAAAGAAATGGTTTTGAGTTCTTGGTTCTTTTTATCTAAATGTCGGACAACATTTCGTCATCCACTCGTTATCTTTAATTTAAAAGCACTGCGACCACCATACGATACTATTATCTTCCACCTAATTACTTAAATCGTAAGGCACACCTAACATATAAAATGTAAAACGAAACGGAAACTTAAACAAAATACTAAAATACAATTTAGACGCTGTGTGTTGTATATTAACACACGTATAACCTAAACTTACATAATTAACTTAAATAGATGTAATGCATAATATCAAGTTTATTAGGAAGCATTACACTATGCGAGACTTCACCTGACAACCTGACACTATTAACTATTATGGATGCTGCATAGATTAGCATAATTGGTTAAATCCTCAAAATACATAAAATACTTGAATAAACATATATTATACGTGTGACCAAATATTTGGATTATCTCAAATTCATATGTTGTGGTGGTAGTACAATGCACTCAAGTTAACATATGCACAGTTTTTCTTAATTTTCCGGAAAAAATTCATTCATTTCTCATCAAATTCAATTTTAAACACATTCACCTGAATTGATATACATACGGGCTTTACTTAACTAGGGGCCTATTGCCCGCTTCAGACTCGCAGGCAGTGTTCTTATATTTATTGACTTCGGCCAAATAGAGAGACCAGAAATCTTTTGGGTCAGACGCGGTCTCACTCTGAACTTTAGGTTTTGCCACTACGCCTGTTTTCAAAATTTTGCCGCCACGGCGACGTCCCACGATTGGTGGAGGAGGAGCACTTTTTCCCAAAGCTGTAGCCGCTAAATAAGGTGCTGTCGCTGGACTAGCTACAGCCAATACAGGGACTGCTGGTGCCGCAGAAGCAGCATTTGATGTGGTAGCTTGTTGCTGTTGTTCTTGCATTTTTTTAAATATCTCCAGAAACGAACCGTCATTGGCAAAAACGGGATGTGAGGCTTCTGTCTTTGGTGGTGGATAAACTTTGCCTTCTTTAGCCAGAGTCATCCTTAACTTTTCCTCTATTTCCCGATGAATGCGCTCTTTATCAATGGGTTCATCTGAATGGAAATCATAATAAGACTTTTGCGCATGTTCATAGCTATCATCTGAATCGCTGCTACCATCATTGTATGGTCCGGGTAATGGTAGTTCATTCAAAGCATTATTTGAATAGTTTCTTTTGTTATGGCATTTATTGGGGGATATCGATCCGCTCTTTTGTGATTTCCTACATTGTACCTCTTCTCTGTCTTTATTGTGTCGGTTGCGATCGTCATCACCATACTGAGAGGAATTGCGTGAACAAGAGCGCCGTTCACGACTATCATCACGGCGTGTATGTTTCCGTGCAGAACGGCCGTAGGATTGCGAATATGAACGGCTGCGGGATCGAGAGCGGTTGTGATGGCGGCGACGTCTATCACGTTGTTTTGTACTACCGCCGCGACTACGGCTTCGACTGCGTGAATACGAATCCCGTTCATGCTTCCTTCCTCGACGTTCGATTGAACGACTTTTTGATCGACTGCAGTTACGAACAGCACGCCTACGCATTCTGCCGGGACTGCGGGAACGTCGCCTGTCACGATCGCCATAACGCTTACTCGATTCTATATCGAAATCATCACTCCTTATGCGGTGATTGGGCATAGTTCTACTTTTGAGAGTGCAACAATACTTTTAAAGAAAGCAACTGATGTGTATCCTTTAGCCCAAATCTGCAAATCAAACTATTATCCTCGTAATTAGAAATGGTGAAGGCGTTTCTCACACAAATAAGACAATTTTTATACCTATGCTTCACTCCATTTTTTAGTTTGTTTCATTTTTTGATATTTTCTTGTTTCGAAAAACTTTACATTTTGTAACAAGAAAATATCTTCTACGTTTCTAATAATATTATAAAAAAGTATAGAGTAATAAATAGACATTACTTGTAAAGTAAGTGCTCATCAGCAATCCTTTAAGCACCGTTAGGAAGCGAGCCGCTGTTACTGGTGGCGTGTATGTGCCGAAACTCTGTAAGTTCTTACCCACACGGTTGTCGAGGTAATATTGGAGAATGTTTATGCGTAAGCGGCAATTTTTATATCGTAGAATTTTATATGGAATAAATCCTGTCTGAAAAATGAACTTGAAGGCATGAATATTTTTTGTTTTCTTCCAATAAAAACTGTGCATAGTTTTTTATTTGTAATCGAAAGATTTATTTCTATTAACAATACCTATTACACATTGAAAAAATGTGGTGTCTTATCCACTAAATATTCCTTAAAAATAAACGTCTTATGTAATTTTTCTTTTCTTTTTTTTAGCTAGTCCCTGCACGAAACGCAACCCATATGTATGCAAAACTTTTATAATTTACTGCATACTACATATTCTCAAAACCATTTCTTTGCATGTTTAACATCTTGTGGAGCATTTGAAAATATTTCATACCTTTTTTATTGGAGAAGAATAAAGTTTCAATTTATTTCCGACTTTAAAACGAACTCGTGAAATTCTCGTAATTTTCTAATACAGACGAGTTTAAGTTTTTCTATCAGTCAATATGGAGTAAAATCGTTACTGACTGACATCAAAAACAACGAGTTGAAGCACTGTTGCCACAACTCGGAATTTTTCAATAAATGTGACTCAAAAAAGTGAAAGTATAAAATAATGAAATGGAAATGTTCAGAAAGAAGACATTAAAAATCACCAACAGAATAAATCCTCTAGTCAGTTGAATTTAAGCCATCTGCCTGTTAATAACACCAACGTAAAAACCAGTGGCAATATACATAAAATTTTGCTGAAATGCGATCTTGTTAACTATGCGCATATAAAACTGTTGTCTACTATTATTTTTAATCTTTTATCAGATGAGTTTTGTTCGCCGAGTGAAAAGATGCGTAAAAGTATAAAGAAAAGAAAACGGAACGAGAAATAAATAAATTCAACTTGTGAAAGTTGTGATTAAAAACTAATATAAAAAAAAAAGTTTTTAATTGTAATAAAATACTTGGGATACAATAATTCAAGTGCAATTATTAAACAGTGGCACAACAGTATAACAAGTAATGCACGGAGGAAGCTGTCAGTTGTAATATACGTTGTGTAGGAAAAAATAAGAAATATTACAAAGTATTTTTGTTGTTGATTTAGTAATTATTTTGCAAGCATATTGATTAGTCATATATTTAAAACACGTAATGGCTCCAGCTCTAAGTAAATTGCGCGCAAATCAAAATGTTATATTGGGTCTAAGTGGTTTAACGGCTGCTGTTTGGATTATTGTCTACGGGAAATTATCAAATAAGTGCAGGTCAGCTTACTGCATTTACATTATATACTCAAGTTGTTTTATAAGAATATATTTTTATTGAAGCGTAGTGATAGCGAAAATAACATGTAACGTTCGCCCATTTAGTAACATTTTATTGCATTTTCTCTTTATCAGCTTTATTGCATAGTCATTGATAATAAACAATGACTGGCTATAATTACTATGGCAGATGACCCCTACATTAACAGTGTGTAATGCAATTTCGAAGCATATATTTCTGGGCTTTAGTTACTTTCCTTTTTATACCCGCCATCTTAGCGATGAGGGTATACTGAGTTTGTTCTTCCGTTTGCAACACCCAGACAAGAGCGTCAGAGACCCCACAAAGTATATATATTCTTTTGACATGTATGTCCGTGTGTTGGCATTCTCACGGGCGTTAACCTTGAGATATTGACGTGCCCACAATTTACAAAAAATGTTATATATCTGTAGCATTCACCGTTGCGAATGTGGAGGGTATTTAAGAGTTGGCCTAAGCCAAATGTAGTTTACTTACTTGTTAATGTTGTAATTACAATTTTTTTCCAAAGATTAATTCCTACGAAATATTCATGAATGTAATGAAATCAGAAGCAGGCATTAAGTCAAAGTCCAATCTAAAAGCACCATTTATTTTTTCAAGACTTGAAATGAAATTTTACAAATTGTTTTCAATTGAATTTTTCCATGAAATATAAAGCCAAAGTATTTCCATAACTATTCCAAAGTTTATAATGTACAATTGGAATCAACTGCAATACAAAACCATAACTTATTATTTATTGTTTGGGAATTATATTATAAGCAATGTTTTATGGAGAAAATTTTGTAACAATACACTGCATTACAAAAATTACAAATTAGACTTCTTTAAAATCACCTACTTTTTGAATCCAAATTCTGCCTTATTTTTTTACACCCTCTACATACTAAGTTTGTTCTTTCTTCTTGATCCGTATCAAAAAAAGGAGTCGTTTTAGGCATTTATGTCCCTGCGTCTGTCTGTTAGCATTTTCAGAGTCGTAAATTTTGAAGTATGTATTAATTTGAAATTTTGAACATACACTTTTAGTTTTTGCACGCAGATCGCTATTTAAAATGGGCAAAATCGGTCAAGAGCCACGCCCATAATCGACAAAAATATTTACATATATGCCAAAAAATTCTCCTATGAACTTGAAATTTAAAATGCATATTTTCGATTAACTTGTCCAACGATGTGCTTAAAATGCGCGTGATCGGGTAGCATTCACGCCTACAATCGACAAAAAACTTTATATCTGTCACAAAAGTTGACCTATGAACTCGAAATTTGGTATGAATATCCATGGTTATTGCATCCACAGTTATGCCAAAAATGGGCGTAGTCGATTAACAGGCACGCCTACAATTTATAAAAAAACATTCTCACCATAAAACTAGACTTGCAAGCAAAAAAAAAACAAACTGAGTGTGTTGGGAAAAAGTTTATTTAATTAAGTTCAGATTTGGAGCCAGCGCCCAGGAATTATTCAAAGAAAGTCCTTCTTAGAGGTAACGAAAAAAAGTGTCATTTTGTAACGCGTTGTTATTAAATGCAGTTGAACTTAACATTGAACTTGACTCGTAAGCGTATCATGCCATACGAATAAAGTCCAATTCATATATATTTCAGAGTATTGCAGTCATAGTGTAAGAAGCAACAATTAAAATTGGCTCAGACCAAATAGGAAATAAACTGCTTAAGCTAGAAATGTATAAATCAGATTTCAGGTTCAGTGTTTATGTCGTGGGCGAACATAACGTTTTATTTCTTTTCGCTTAATTATTCTGTACACCTACACTAAAGAAATATTGCTAAAGGATGGTGCGTCTGCTAAACGAGAACTACCTTAACTAAGCCAATGGACTTAGAATCAAAGTGTAAATACCTATCTGGACGTCCAGGTATTTTTGTAATCAGCTTACAAACCACACGCAATTTTTGCACAGGAGATCGTTATTTAAAATGGGCAAAATCGGACGTGTGTCACGCTCACAATCTACAAAAATATATTTATCTGTTACAAAATTAAGCTATAAACTTGAAATTTGATATGATTATCCATAGTTAATCCTCTCCAATTATATGCAAAATATGGGCTTGGTCGGTTAACAGACGCTCTCACAATCTCTAAAAAACCATATTTACCATAAAACTAGACGTGCAAGCTGATACGGAATAAATACAGTATTAGAAGGCGTACCAAGCTACCAAGCCCATTATTGCAGATGTGAAGGGTATTTAAGATTTGGTCTAAATCAAATCTAGTTTTCTTACTTGTTTATACCCTGCACCACTTGTGGCATAGGATATTTTAGGTGTGCGGTTGTTTGAACCTCCTAAACGGCAAATGCCACACCCACTTTCAGTTACACCGATCAATTCAAAATCAAATTTGAATTGATTTAACCATGTCCGTCTGTCTGTCCATGTAAATATGTGCGCAAGCTACAGGTAGCATTTTTTTAAAGATATTTTGATGAAATTTGGTACAAGGCCCAAATAGGAATTCTATTGAAAAAGGTTAGGATCGAACCATTTTCAGAACCTCTCCCCATATAAAATCCAATTATACTGAAGGTCTTACATGAAAGAGTGTAGAGTGGATATTTTTACTTGTTTTTAATTTCAATTGGTCCATTTTTGCTACTAGAATAACTCCATATTGACTATGTACATACTATTCCAAGAAGCATAGAATATCAAAAGCATTAAATTCCTTTTCTTGATAAAATACACATGCTTATAATTGAATATAAATGGTTTATAAATATCTTATAAACCTAAATAAATCAATTCAACAGAACAGCTCGCATTGAAATAAAGTTGAAGTGCGCAAAGTAAATGAATACTTATAGTAAATGCAAGTCTTTATTTGAAACGTTTACAAAAATTACTTATTGCACATTTATATGCACGTGTGTTAATAGGAATACTTCACCTTAGGTGCATCAAGAAAATATTTAAAAACACATATGAAATTGGAGCACATTTACTTTTCATTCAAAAGTTCAAATTTCATTTTACAGTTACTTTAGATTATTCTATCTGTCGTTGACAACTATAAGAAAGCATTCTCAATTACTGTAAAAGGTGTCATAGAATGACAAACTTAGTATGTAGACTTCAACTTATGTGGAAGGTATCATCAAAGTATTCTCTAATACTCCCTCCCAAGTTTGCTTTTCCGTTTGCATTTTTTCTTCGTTACCAGCAACAAAATCTGAGTCGATCTCAGTCACGTATGTCAGTGCGTCTGCCTATTGTTTGAAATGCTCGCTGTAGTACATTTTGAGACATTCAAGTTAAGTTTCTACACACAATCGATTAAGAGTCACGCCCACAATCGCCAAAAATCTGCGCATTAACGAAAATTTAGCTACGAAGTCAAAATACGAAGCAAAATACGAATTTCAACTCACGTTAACGCATGATATATAGAAGCAATCGAAAAAGTTCAACTGCAGTTAATCATATTTCGATATCCGAGAATTTTTGCTATTTTGACATTTCACGGTATCCAACATAAGAGTTTTTAGGATACTGTTCATATGTTGTTTTATTGAACAAGAATTTAATTAATTTTAATTTATTAACAGCACGGTTCAATGACTACGAAACTAGTACCTTTTTGCTTTGAAAGGAACTGGTGTTGCAACTTTATAAATTATATAATATAATAATAGTCTTGCAATTATGATTCTCATTATAAATCAATTAAGCTTAAGATTTTCAATTTTCTTTCATATGAATTTGATTCAAGTTTATGAACATTTTTTATAGGAAGACAAAATGTGATAATAAAATTCAGTATACGATCGGAGAGAATAAAAATAAGAAGCCGCCGAAAGCACACGTGAATGCAGCGTTTTTCAAACAGTTGAAAAAACTGTTACGTAAGTTATTCAATATATTATATAGAACACATAATAATTAATAAGTTTCGCATACTCTAATTGTTGGTATACATGATGCCGACTTGTATGGAAAACTTGTTATCTAATGTGCTGCGTATGTGTTTGTACTGATGTATACATGCATTGGAATTTACAAAATGAATATAATTTTAGACCAGTCGCCATAATCAGAGTGCATCCCTAATTACCCTCGCTTGCTATCACAATAGTCAGATAATGTATAAGAAGTGTGACATGAAATAAAGCAGATGCAATCTGTGGTCGATTGGCTTCAATGGCGGACACAACTGAATCTTATAAGAATCTTATCTTAAGTTTTTCAAATTGTTATCCCGGATGCATTATAAACAAATTTGGGTCGTCTGTCATGACAGTTTCTAAAAAGGTTTTGAGTTTGTTGTTAAAATTTTTCAATATGATTGGGACACGTATCTACTCACCTTTGATTTATTCCGGATAACCATCAAATTTCTGCCGTATCCATTTCAAAGCTCGCTACATTATCATGATTAATATAAAAACTGTGATCATTAATCGCAAAAAGACGAAATAAAGCACAATCTTAGATACATCCTCTATAGGCATTAAAGTTAACTTTGCGACTGGCATTGAAAATCCCTAAAAATTAACCCCTTTCTATGCGCTTCATATGAGAGGGAGAGATATACTAAGTTGGCTTTTTTCATTTCAATGCGCAACACATAATAATTTTTACCATCAAAAGTCGCAGATGTATAAAAATACTAAGATTATGATGAAATGTGATCATTAGTGGCCACAAGTGGACGTACGCTACATTCCACATAACTTACCACCCACTTATTGGTAATTTTAAATGTCTGCTAGAGATTTCTTATTACAGCTGTTTTAATACCTGGATTTTGGTCCGTGGAATGCGGACTGCTTTTGTTGGTGGCTGCCAGTTTAGTTGGTCGTTCCGTGTGTGACATTGTCCTCATCCAGTATGCTACAGAAGTGGAAAGTTCCATTATACATATGAATAGGAAACTGTTTAAACAAAATTTAACAAAATACACCGCCTCCTTACCAATGGTCAGTGTTGTGTTGAATATATATGTATTTCATGAATGGATCCTGATGCAAACCATTTTTAAAATGAAATGTTTCAGGTATCGGTCGTCACCAATATCCTTAAATGGAGTTTGGGTGAATTGAAATTGCGCTTCAGGACCAACCTAACACATTATCTGTACGAGAAGTACTTGAAGTAAGTGTTTGTATTACTTTGTTCAAATAACATTTTTTTAATGGTTTTGTATGGTTTATATATTCTAGGGGTTATACCTATTACAAGATGTCCAATTTAGATAATCGAATCGCCAATGCCGACCAACTACTCACCACCGATATAGATAAATTTTGTGAGAGTGCTACCGACTTGTACTCCAACATTAGCAAACCCTTACTGGATATGTTTATTTATGTTTATCGTTTAACTACCAATTTGGGTGCCCGTGTACGTACGTTCTATTCTCTACCTGCATTTTCATTTGTTTATATGTGTATTGCATGTATTTGTGTTTGTGCGTTTTATTTTTTTGGATTTGTAGACACCGGGCATTTTAATGGTTTATCTTGTGGTGGCCGGTGTTTTTCTCACTCATATGCGCCGACCTACTGGACGTTTAACGATGGAAGAACAAAAACTGGAGGGTGAATTTCGTTATGTAAATAGCCGCCTAATAACCAATGCAGAAGAAGTTGCCTTCTATCAGGGAAATGTTCGCGAGAAGTTAACATTACTCTCTAGTTATTCCAAATTACGCTCTCATTTGCGTAAATTTCTTGAGTTTCGCGTTGGCATGGGCATTATCGATAATTTCGTGGGGAAATGTAAGCCCAGAAACAACCACCACGTTAATTAATTCAATGTAAATGATTGTACTGAATAATAATTTTAGATTTTGCTTCGGTCATTGGTTTTTATGCTGTGTCCATTCCATTCCTCGCCGCCAATCATCCAATGCTGTCCGGAGTGAAGAGCGGCCAAAGATTACAGGTAAAATTGTCGCACAATCTGAACAAACATATGCACATAAAACAATTTTTAAAAACAATCTGCAGGCTTATTATTCTTGTGGGAGAATGTTAATAAAACTGGCCGAAGCAATAGGACGTTTGGTTTTAGCAGGTCGTGAAATGACCCGTTTAGCTGGTAAGATTTATGTGATAATTATTATCAAGGCCCATGATAAATACAATCGGTATTAGGCTTTACTGCTCGTATGAGTGAATTGATAAAAGTATTGGATGATCTCAATAAGGGCGTCTACGAACGCACCATGATTAATTACATTAACGGCTTTCAAAAGAACTTTGGCCCTGGAAAAGGTGAAATGATATTTATGGATAACATTATACGATTTGAAAAAGTGCCCTTAGTAACACCCAATGGTGATATATTGCTTCAGAACTTGACATTCGAAGTGAAGTAAGGGGAAACAACATTTACGCGGATATATGGCAAAGTGTACAAAAATTTGTCTTTTATTTGAATTATTGCAGATCAGGTATGAATGTGTTAGTGTGCGGACCTAATGGCTGTGGCAAATCAAGTTTGTTTCGCATATTGGGCGAGTTATGGCCCACGTGGGGTGGCCGCGTAACAAAACCACATCGTAGCAAATTATTTTACATACCGCAAAGGCCTTACATGACATTGGGAACCCTTCGCGATCAGGTACACCCGTTCATTTGTTCATTTATCAGATCAAACGTGTACTATTTCGATCATTATTTCTGCAGATTATATATCCTCATACACGCGAAGATATGAAACTATGCGGTAAAACCGATGAAGATCTTATGCAGTTTTTGGATATTGTGCAATTGACTTATATAGAACAGCGCGAAAATGGTCTGGATGCTATTGAGGATTGGATTGATGTTTTGTCGGGCGGTGAAAAACAACGCATAGCTATGGCTCGCCTTTTCTATCACAATCCACAATTTGCCATATTAGACGAATGCACTAGTGCTGTATCTGTAGACGTTGAAGGCAAAATGTATCACTATTGCCGCGAAGTCGGCATCACTCTGTTCACTGTGTCGCATCGTAAGTCGCTGTGGTCTTATCATGACTACTATTTACAGTTTGATGGTCGCGGCAACTACGAATTCGCCCTTATCGATCAGAATAAAGAGCATTTTGGTTCGTAAGTCACGAGTTGGCTGTTGGTGCCCAAAAATTATCATATTATGGCGGTGATGGATAAGCTATTTTACTATTGGAAAATATGACTTTTAATCATAAAGTGAGAACTGTATTTTAGTTGCAATTCCTTTTACACATATAGGTTATTCATTCGCCAAATCGATTAAGTGTGCGCCACAATTGTTTAAAATTTCAACTTTTTGAATAAAAAGTTAATCAAGAAACAAACAAATAATCAAGAGCCAAATAATATATATTAATGTTAAACACACACACACACACACACACACACACACACACACACACACACACACACACACACACACACACACACACACACACACAAACAAACAATTATACTTGGCTTGCATCAAATCTGGAATATACCCTCCTTATATACAATTGTTCTCACTTTCAATATCTATTAAAGTAGATTTTGTAACTTTAACTCAAAGTTCAAATACTGAGCCAAACAGAAATTATAGCCAATTATTAACACAATGAAATTTTTGGCTGGATTTTTATAATTGCGACTACATTACCTCCGTCTAAATGTAAATGAATGAATGAAATGAAAAACACGATATATAACCACCAATAATGTGGAGAGAGTATAATAGAAAGAAATGGACTTAATCGGTTTGGATTGTGAAAATATGGAATATTGCGTTAATATAAATTATCACTAAATGTGCATGTGGGTGAATATATATGTATATGTATATATATAGGCTTTAGCATATCTGTGTATATAACACTTTACGATATACAAAATAGTTTATAATTAATAATCTTGACTGTGTATATACAGGATGTTTAGTAATAATATAAATAAAACAATTGTTTTTTTAAAGCTAAAGAAAATGTAGCAAATATCAGTGGTATCAGAATGTCGTGGTCGAAGACCCAAAAAAGTATATATATTATGAATCGGCATGCAATACTGAGTCGATCTAGCCATGACTGGCTGTTTACCAGTGTGAACGTGTGGAGATTATTCTCCTAAAGGTGAAGCGATATACAGACAGCCACACAGTGCAGATGGAAAGTTAAATACACGCTTTTTTTTACTTATTTTCGCATCACTAAAAAGTTAATAAATTGTAGCGCATTTTTTTTAGTTTCAAAATATATGATATTTATTTATTTATTAGATATTTGTTACAATTCATATTTGTTTTGGGCCCAAATAACTTCAATCTGTGCCGTTTACATGAATTTTATTTCATTAAAATTATACAAACAATATTTGTACATAGGATCCGTAAGTACGCATGCATGTGTATGTGTATGGTGTAATTCATATATATGTATATGCTACTATGCTATCGATCGAAGAGTAAAAGTTATGTTGAAAATCTGTCAATTGAGCATTTTGTACATGTGTACGAGTTTGCGCACATACATTAAAAAATTAGAAAACAAAAAAATATTATTTATCATTTAATATAAACGTATTTCATTTACAAAAAAAAAAAAAATTGAAAAAATGCATTTCTTTTTTCACATCCACCACCGAGGGTGCATATCAGTCTGTGAAAACGTTCATAATATTAAGCAGATAAGAAAACTAATATGTGTTTAATAATTATGTATCGGCTTGGAAATCGTGTTTCCTGCTGACTACAGTCTTTTGTGAGTTGTAGGCGTGTCTGTAATCCGACTACGTCTATTTTTGGCACATCAATGAATGGCGTAATAATATGTGTATCAAATTTTAAGTTCATAGGTTAATTTTTGCGGCTCATGTAAATTTTTTTTATCACATATGGGCGTGCCTGTTATCTTAACGCGTCCATTTTTGCACATCGGTGCATGAAACTAACTATAAATGTTTACGTTTATAGAGAAAATCTTGTGGCAGATGTATAAATTTTTATTTATTGTGGGCGTGTCTGTTATATGATTATGCAAACCGAAGAACAAACTTAGTATACCCTCATCACTAAAATGAAGTGTATATAAAAAACGAGTGATCAAAATAATTGATATAAAAAATGCTTTAAGAAAAACCCACAATTTGTAAACGTCCTATTATATATTTGAGGATCTACGGTGGTGGGTATTCAAAACTGGTAAAGTAAAGGCTTGGCAAATATTTAAAATTTGACATGTTTTTTTTTCGCAAAATGTAAGAAAAACTAGAGTGAAGGCGGCTATGCTGTTAATAGAGATTTAACTTCTTTCAAGAAAAAAGTCGCTTTGAAACATATATAGAATTTGTGTTGGTCCAGCAGTGTACAACACCAATAGGTACGTTAAAAATGATTAAATTATATTATTAGCTAAGCTGCATTCAATAAATTATTATTTATCTTCATTCACATATTGTGCATGTTATGAAGCCAAAAGAAGATTCTTTGAGAACAAGAAAAAAGAAAAATGCAATTCAGAAGCATTAAGAAATGAAAGATTTTACGAAAAGAAAATTTAACGTGCACCTAATAAAATGATCTGTAATTATTGAAGAATTAAGTGGTCGTAGTGACCACACTGGGCCATAGTATTATTAGTATTAAGATCGCGTTCATAAAAATCATTAACAAGTCGAGTCAATAGAAGTCGTGGTATATGTGTGGTGCTTTCCTTATTTATAAATTATTTATAATACAGCTCAGGAGTAAATGGCTGCATTGTTACAAAACTCAATCAATTTACAAATCATTCGCCAATTGAAGCATCTATATGTATATGACAACGATAAATTCTTTAATGAGGCGAATGGTTTGAAATTGTAGTTCGCAACGTATTTAAGCGTCTGTCGTATCATTTGATTGTGTGGTTGAGGTAGTTACACTTACTGGTTCATTAAGTGTATCAGAAGTCATTTCATTTACGTTGGATGTGACCGGAGTAGTTGCTGTTGCTTCCAACAGACGTGCTGCGTATGGGGCGCTCTTAGCTTTTCGGTTCTCACGATTTTGTTTTCGCTGCTGCATCGCCAAACGTAATTCTTTCATCTTAGACTTGGTTTTCATATTTGTTAAATCAGAAATACATTTTGGGCAAGTGTATTCGCCCTCATTTGGTTCCGTTTCACTCTGCCTACCAAAGCTGCACTGACATACTTTAGGGTCATTGGAAGCCTTTTCCTGATTATGATGAAGAGTACCAGTTACAATTGAGACACTGTACACAGGGATGCCGTCACTCCTGGCATATTTCAAAATACTGATTAAAGCTGTTTCCTGTTCACAAATAAGATGCAAAAAAAAAAGAGATACGATTATTTTTTACTAATGTAAGTGGAAGATATCGAATATATGTAAATCTATACTGGCTTGAGTGTACCTTTGAACTCTTTGAGGTATTATGCATGGAACTAAGCGAACCATTTGATTCTGCTGCAGAAGAAATCCTTGAAGTATCAGCTTTTCGTACGGTAAAGCACGTCCCGCCGGGTGAGGAGCTTAAGAAATCATTGATCATATGTAGAACAGTGGAAATGCCACGCTTCGTCCGCCCATTTCTATCCTGCAGAGCTGGATTAAGTGTGCCAGAAAATGTGCCCGAGTATAAACCCTTTCTATATTTTTTCATTGACTCTATTCTTGCGCTCGTGCGACACTTGCGCGTAGCTTCCTTTATAATTGGAAAACTACTTTTACTTGAAAATATCTCTTTTGACAATTTCTCCAATGTTTGAGTTAAATTCCTGGATGCGCCGGCCAGAGCAGTAGTATTTGAAGGAAAATCCTTTGAAATGCTTTTGCTTGATGATGTGGTTTTAGGCTCTGGAGACTTATTTAAAGAACTGCAATCTTTTGTTGTTTTTAAGTGGGTAGCATCACCGCTTGACGATGATGGTGGTGTAAAGTTTGAATTTACATTTGTTGCGACTCCTTTATTGTTAATGGTATTCAGTTTTTTCAATACTGCACAATTGGTGGTACTTCCCACTTTGGGTCTGATCTGCCAGGAATGTTGATTTTGGAAAATATGACGGAATGGAATTTGCTGAGGTTTCTGCGATTGTTGCTGTGCTGGATTTAAGTTTCCATTGTTGTGATTAGATTTGGAACATGTAGCATGAGGTAAATTGCTATCATTTAGACGAGTGCAGAGACAGGACGTTAGTTTGGCAGCAATGGGGTCACGGCATGAAGCTACCGCCTTTACAAGATAATGCGAACGCGGTTCAAGTGCAGTCAACGTTGTTGTTGTTGTTTTTGTTGTTGTTGTTAATGTTACAATTGGTGCTGAGAAATAATTAAAACTGGGATTGGAATAACAATTATTCTCGGTTCCTTGGATTACATGAGGAATGCTTTTAGCGGCTATCGCTTTAGTCGAACTTGTTACCAAATTCGACAGTGTTTTAATAGGCGACGGTTCTGAAAGGTGGGCTTCTCCAATGCCCTTGAAATCAGTTGTTTTTGGTACAATATTTTTCTTTGTAGCCGCTTCGCCATCCTTTTCGAATGGCCAAGATTTTTTTAAACCGACACCGACACCATTACCAGGAATACGTATTATATTGCTGTTGTGCAAAGGAGTCAGTCGAGTTCCAATTTTTACTTTGCCGTCGCTAGTAGAGATTGGCGTCGGTGATGACACAGTTACCATAGCACTATTACTTGTTGCACTAATGTTGTTGTTAAGAGGATATTGGTGACACCTAAGAATATTTTTCGAGCCTGCGCTTCCCTGCATTTGTGTTGGTACTGAACGCATATCAGCAGTGGAAGACGGTTTTAACGCTATAGTAAAATGTTGTAATGTTGGCACACAACCACTACGTGGTTGATGATAATAAACACGATTGTGAGTAGCCCCACGTGAAAGTGAAGCACAATTGTTCACAGCACCACCATTTGTAGGATCGACGGTCCACATATATAGTTGAATTAACATCTGATCACCAAAGCGCATGTTAAGGGTAAGTGGTCTCTTACCGCTCAAAAAAATATTCAATTGCGATTCACTAAGCGCTTCTAGTTCTTGCATGACAGTGTTTTCCGGACGTTGATCCTAAAATAAAAAAATAAAACAAGTGAAAATCCTCGGTCAAGCCGGACAATTTAATAGCCCACCCACCCAGCCAATACAATAAAAATTACAAGAGTAATAAAAAATAAAATATTTACAGAGACCGACGTTTTATTCAATTGGTCCAATCCGACATTAAAGCATTGATTTCTTTGGATTTTTTTGCCAATTTTTGAGAATTCCGAATCTTTATTCTTTGGTACAGCTTTATATGAAAGGGGTTCCTAAAATTGGCCCGATCGGATTCAAATAGAATCCAGTCAATGGTTGAGTCAACTTTTCATTGTAACAAAGAATATATTGAGTTTGTGCGGATATTTGTAATCCCTAAACGACAAATGCCAAACCCACCATCACATTTTAATTCTGAATCGATTTAAACGTGTCCGTCTGTTGTTGACACTTTCACGATTGTACATTTGGACACTGAGCTGATATTTTGTACAAACACTTCTAGTTTTTACAAACAGATCGCTATTTATGTTGGAAAGAATCGTTCGAGCCACGCCTACAATCTACAAATATCTATTTACGCTTCAAAAAATTCACCTATTAAGTTGAAATTTATTATTATTATGGTTTCCATCCGATGCCAAAGCTAGGCAACTAACAGATATGTTCACAATTTACAATAAATCGCACCCAGCTTAAAACTTGACGCAATCCATGTATTAGTAGAAGGCCTAATCATGTAGCCACCACGCCCACTAGATATTTAAGATTTGGTCTAAGCCAAATTTAGTTTTTTTACTTTTTTATATCTCAGCGATATATGTGTAAAACTTCAACCTGAATCGAATGCGCAAATTCACAGACAAAAGACAGACGGACATAGTTAACTAGATTCAAAAAGTAATTTTAAATAACGATAGAATAAATGTATATTGAAGCGCCATTACCATGAGACCGCTTTGACAATTTGGTGTAACAACAATTTTTGAGCATTCCATTACGTTATTACCGCACATGGAGCCTCCTTGAAGTTGCCTGTAAATGAAAATATTAAAAACACATCATACACAATATACTCGTACACAAACAATTACTAACTAGCGCACCATACGAAGATAAAAATGTGTCTTTAAAAAAACGGCAATTTACGATTATTTAACAAAAGAATCGAATAATCACTGGTCTAAAAAAAATGGTCTAAAACCCTGACAAGAATATATTATATGTATATAAGAGTATATTTCAATTCTTAATGTTTTGTTATATGAGTTATACATAATGACATTGAATCAGAATCTAATGGTTTAGGGGTCTCTGAAGCTTCTTTCGTGGTATTGCACGGTTTTTTAGTTTAGCTAAAGCCCAGATGGTGAGCATACAAACACAAACCCGTGCAAAACTTGTCCAACCCACTGAGAATTAATGGGAATATATGCTATTATTACAAATGTGTATGTATTGGTTTGTCTCTTTCCGAGTTTTAATTTTGTGCGACATTCACGGCATCCCAACACAATTGAACTTTATTAGAGAAACACGAAAACCCCAATCAAAGTAAAATTATGCATAATTTTAAACGTGTGCATAACACACACATATATTGTATGCTTAAACGAATGTGAACGTGGTTGGTTGCGCCAACATAATCAAGCTCCAATTGTTTCATGATTTTCCCTTTTTACATCCACCAGGAAAGGTTGATTGTATGTTCATTTTGTCGTCAACGTTTGTCACTCTCTGATCATAATCAAATATTTGCCCAAACATTCTGCCGGTTGTGAGAATTGGCAGAAATTGGGAAAACTGGAAAAGAAGCAGAAATTTGAAGTTTTTTTTTTGTAATTTTATCTTTAATAGCCTTTACTTTACACGTGGTAAATAAGTACACAATAAACATGGAAACATAATTGCATTAAAAGTCTCTTGCAATTGAGCGAGTGTTTATTTTTTAAAATAATATTCAAATGTAAATTTGTACAACGGCAGCGATAAGCGTTATATTAATACAATAATTGATAAGTATTTTAATTTAAATTTATGCAGAGTGACATCATGTAAAAAACCTTACATCCATTTGCAACATTTTTTAGATGGTAAGATCGCGCTTGGTTGCCTTTAACACACATTTTAAATTATTTACATAAAAGATCCAAGAATGGATATAAAGACGATTAAAATTAAGACTTTCATAACTTTCAATTAATAAATAAAAGATATTATGCTTCGTTATTTAAAAACTATTATCAACGCGTAGAAACGTGTTCCACTTAAAGTAATGAGATTTTTTCTTAAATTATAATCGTGAATGCAACTGTTTTTGATTCTGTTTCTGTTTCTGTGATTTGACGAAAGTGTGATTGCGCTTCTTTTTCCAGTTATTCAACGTTTATGCAAAATCATCGTGTCAGTCAGGCGTTCCTTTATTGTCCTCTTGTCGCTATCACTGTCAGTTGTTGAAATAGCCTATTTACGCCCTCTTTTAAACGCAACAGTTAGTTTCTTCTTTTTAGTTGACGGCGCATCGTAATCACTGTTTTCTAACACTTCATCATGCATTGGCAATGTGGATAATGCGGTTTCATCCCCCTCGCTCGATGGACTGAAATAATGAATTTTCTTGGTAGTGGCAAGACGACCAGGACGATCACTTTTAGGTGCCGGTGCTGCGCATTCTATATCGCCGCCAGATAATGCATCATCATCATCAGTTTCTTTCTTCTTGTGACCGTCTTTAGATTTGAAGTCAAGCTTGGTTCGTTTCATACCACCACCATCACCACCTCCACTAACGCCCCCATCCACAGATGGTTCCTTTTTTTTGCGGCTTCGTTTTACTGGTTTCGTTTTAACAACAGTTTCTATGGGTGATGCATTTTTGGGCTCCTTCACACCACATTCTATTATAGCGTCAAATTCCTCAAACTTTTGCTCTTGATTAACTTCAGCAGCAGCAGCCGCAGCCGCACCTTTTGGTTTTTTTCCGACTTTTTCCTTTTTAACCCTAACTTTTTTCATGATTTCATCGGTGATTTTGAATTCCACCTTAACACCGTGCGGGTCTGGAAAGGTATCACAATTGTCTTCTTTGGCCCGGACCCGCTTTTTCAAATCACCTGCTGTAGCTGCTTTATTTTTAGCCAAAGCTTTGGTTTGCTTTTTATTTATACCCAATTCGTCTAAACGTTCCTTCTCCTCCACCTCATCCAATTTCTTCTCCAGCTCATCTAAATCATCCAACCACAACATCGTAATCGTTTTGGCTTCTAAAGCGGAAAATTCGGCTAATTTTTGATCACGTTGCTTCAACAATTCATTCTTGCGCTCCTCGGTTAGCATCCACATAGACATGCCCAACAGATAGTCAAACTTTTTTACATCTGTCAGTTTGCGGGAGGCCTTCTCCGGATCCAGTTCTTTTTTCGCCTTTTTACTCGGTATGGATGTGGTCGCCTCTTCTTCTTCTTCGTCATCATCAACATCATCACCTTCATCGTGTATATTGAAGCGCTGTTGCCACTCTTTAACGGGATCAGGTCGATAACCTTTCTTGATCAACTCATCAATGACTTGTTTACGTTTTTTATTCTCCACCACCACAGTCCTCTCACATTTTTCCAATATAAAGCGCGCCTGATCAGTTAAACGATTAGCTTGAGCTTTTAACTGGCCCACAAGATATTCTTTGCGTTTGCCATAATAATCCAGACGTAAGGGAAAGTATGATTTTAAAACTTTTAATGCAGTGGGGTAACGCCTTAGACAATTCAATTCATCAAAACAATGCATATGATTGGTGGACATTGAAGACGTCAATTTGAAGATACGATGAAAGCCACCTTCTTCCGATCGCAGATGATCAATTTCACCTGGAGCCAAAGTGATCACAAACCGTACCGTCGTATCTGTATGATATTCACGATAATCACTTACAATAGGTTTCTGTTCCTCATTGCCATTTGTCAACGGCTCCAGTACGTTCTCTTTATAGGCTTGGGTCCATGTACCTATGGGCAGTTCAGATATTTCAATTTTATTATCTTGAAGAATTTGTATATTGCCAGAGCTGATATAACGGCCATTGGATACATAATCAATACTGCCACGGAAATTTTTATACCACGGATGCATAGGCAGTGGTTCTTCATTGGCCAACATACGTCTTAAATTGGCTATAATATCGCGGGGATTATGATTATAAATCTTAGTTGACCAGCCCGTGCCAATGCCATCTGCCCCATTCACCAACACCATGGGTATAATGGGTATATACCACCGTGGTTCAATCCTTTGACCATCATCCACCTCATAGCTCAGTAGCGAATCATCAGAGGGATGAAATATGAAACGGGCCAACGGTGACATTATTGTGAATATGTAGCGAGCACTGGCACAATCCTTGCCACCCGTCAAACGTGTACCGAACTGACCTCTGGGCTCCAATAAATTTATATTGTTAGAGCCCACATAGTTTTGAGCCAAATTGACAATAGTCATTTGTAGCGACATTTCGCCATGATGATAGGCCGACATTTCCGCCACCGATCCGGACAATTGTGCCACTTTCACTTCGCGCTTATCGTTACGTTTAAAGCACGTAAACATAACTTTACGTTGGCCCTGCTTGAAACCGTCTACCAGACACGGTATAGAACGTACATTGTCCGCATTCGAAAACAGTATTAATTCTAGATTTACAAAATCGGCATACGTGATATGCTTAGTACCCTTCGCATAAAGATAACGTTCTGGCAAGCCGAGAGTTTTGCGACGCTTCACCTCATCCATATGTGATCTGAGCCACTCCTTGCGTGACTCAACATGTTTCTTAGAGAAAGCCATAACAATGCTGTCATCATCCTGGGCACCATCGTACTTGAACAATATCCGGTGACGATCCATATCTTGAAAGTATTCTTTAGCCTCCTTCGACGTGGATGTACCCAAACCTTTGTAGTATTTGATATTGTATGTGTGCTGATTGGGTGTCCCGTTTTTCCATTCTTCAAATTCGGGCAGAGAATAGAAGGACAACTCTTCATTTTTCTTAGTGGCCTTCACAATAGGCGTTATGAACTCCTCCAGAAACGGTAAACGCAACAATTCCGGCCAATTGGTGTGAATAAAATTAATCAACAGGCCTTTTATATGTGAGCCATCTTGATCCTGATCGGTCATAATCATGACTTTACCATAACGCAACGTTTTTATATCATCCATGGTTGAATATTTTTTCTTATACTGCAAACCAATAATTTTGCATAAATTATTGATTTCGACATTTTCGGCTAGCTGTTTAAAGGTGGCCTCTCGAACATTCAACAATTTGCCGCGCAATGGGAATACACCATAATAGTTACGACCAATAACCCCAAGACCCGACACAGCCAGGGATTTGGCTGAATCACCCTCGGTAAGGATAAGCGTACACATATATGAGTTTTTAGTGCCCGCTTCGTTGGCATCTTCCAATTTCGGTACGCCCTTGATTTTAATCGACTTCTTGCCACCTAACTTTGCAATATCATTTTCAGCTTTAAATTTGGCCCAAGACAAAACCGCCTCCACAATGCCCGATTTCGAGACCCCTGCAATGAACTTCTCTGATATGACACACTTGGACCCGAAACTCTTCACTTGCAATGTCATATTTTCCTTCGTTTGCGAGTCGAAAGTGGGATTCTCGATCAAGCAATTCACAAACACCCACAAATGATTGCGCACTTGAAACTGCTTAATGTTAATGCCACCTTTGTTTTTCTTCTTTAATACCTCCAATAGCTGCTTGATAATATTATCCACAATATGGTCGACATGTCGACCCCCCTTGGTGGTAGCAATAGAATTCACAAAAGATACCTGTTGAAAGCCATGATCTGAGGGACAACAAGCAATTTCCCACCTTTCACCGCACTGTTCGTGCACAATTTTTATAGGTGGGGTCACATCATCCTCATTCTTAACATACAAATCAATGTAGTCTTTAAAGTTCTTAACGGGCAATTTTTTGCCATTCAAAAATACGGTAACACCTTTAGAGGAAGCGGCCACATCGAAAGCACGTCTAGACATAAGGGCCACAATGTCCTCATCAAGGCGTTCCATTTTAAATTTGGCCAAATCCGGACTGAAAGTTATTTTTGTGTAGTCACTACACGTAAAATTTGCAATTTTCGGATCGGTAGCTTTAGTCATATTGTTGGACCAAGTTTGTTCAAAGCATCGTTTAAACTGCTTTGAGGCAGTTTTTACGGTAAATGTGGTCGAAAAAATGTTACATAATTTAGCGCCATAACCATTGCGACCACCCGTAACCTTTTTCTCATCATCATTATAATTGGACGAGGTTAACAAATGTCCAAATATCATCGTCGGCACATACATTTTCTCATCTTTATGCATAGTTACTGGGATGCCTTGGCCATTATTCCATACTGAGATTAAATTTTTTTTCGGATCAATGTCGATTTTAATCGTATTCATACTCGTATCTCTTTGTTTGTTGTCGGCAGCATTTACTAAAATTTCGTCAAATATTTTATACAGACCCGGAACAAAGTTGATTTCTCGTTGAATCATACGATTTTTCTCTTCGTTATACACCCACATTAACTCCGTGGTCTGTTCAACAGAACCTATATATGTATCGGGTCTTAATAAAATATGCTCTAATTGAGACTTCTTTTGATACACCTGTTCTATAGAGTGGCTTTCGCCTCCGGCAGAACTGGACTGGCTGCCGTCCTGCATGTCGTTCACCAAATTTCGCCCTTCTCCAGTCTATATGTATTACCCATAATAATTATCTTCACCTAAACTATCAACTCTTTGTATTGTGAAGTGGTCGGTGGTATCTCTGATATGACTGGTAGTAAATTTGCTTTTACATGAACTGCCCCTAACACGGCACCTGGTTGGGTTTGGATTTTCAGAAGTTTTCTATTATGCCTATTTGAAGAAGATTTTGCTTTAAGTGGTATTCGCTCGTACCTTGACTACTGCTATGACCTTCAGAATTGAAATGTGCAGCCGCTTTTTGGCAATGTGAGTTGATATCTGCTAAAGCGTTGAACTTGGGCTCGCGGACTTGTTTTTTTATTGCTTTTAAATCACAATCCAATGAATTTCAATACGCTTTTGATATTAAATTTTCCAATGAAAATTTCAACCACTTTATAGACTTTAGAAACATATCATGGCCTACTAGATATTTTAAGTTTTTGAAATACTTGCAAAGTATAAAAACTCTTTAATTGTTTATCAAATCACTTGTGAACATTAAAATTGAATGCGAGTATGTTGCAAAGGATGAGGAGAATCGCCCACACGCAGTAAATCTAATGATTTCGTGCACAATATAAGGTTTTTACATAAAAATTGCGTTAAACCATTGCTAGACAAAAATGTAAGGATATTGGGTATCCAAAATTTGCCTTTTGCCTCATGAGCCTTCTTGTGTTTGTGTGTGTGTGTGTGTGTCGAAATGTTAAATATAACTGTAAACTGCTTAAAGAACCCACAAATGAACAAATGCAAATATATTCATGTAAGATTCACCGTAACTCACGGTGGAAAAGGACCGTTCGTGCAAAAAACTTAAATATATTATATTCTAAATTCAATTAAAAATCTTCATAATTTTAGAGATTAAAAAGTATAAAAAAGGGAAAACCCGGTCAAACCGGACCATCAAATACCCTCACCACTTGTTATATTATTCAATTTTTTTTTAATTTTTTTTTAAACATATATTTCTATACGTATATTTTCAAAAATTGAAAATGATATTTATGTCAAAAAATTTTGTTTCTTTATGAAATAAAAAAAAAAAATGGTTTTATATGGCGAGGGGTACTAAAAATTAACCAAATCAATCCTTTTTTAAAAGGGTTCCTTTTTGGGCCAATATATGTATTGTATACCCTTGTGCCAAATTTTATCGAAATATTCCAAAAATTATCCCCATATGGGGAGGGGTTCTAAAAATAGTCCCACTTTTCAATGGGGTTTCACCTTGGGCTAATATATCTCCTTGTACCAAATTTCATCGAAGTATCTCAAAAATTGCGACCATACAAACTTATATGGACAGACAGACGGACATGGTTAAATCAATTGAGATTTTAATTCTGAATCGATCGGCACAACTGAAGGTAGGTGTGTTATTTGCCGTTAGGCACAACTTAATAACCACAAGTGGAGCAGGATATAAAAAGTTTCGGAATAAGAACAGTTTCGGTATTATTTCACTTCTATCTTTAAAATTTACTTATGTTTTCTTTGTTTGGAGGAGAAGATTCGTTTGGATTTGAATATATTTTTATGACTGGTTATGCTCTCTTCCCCTCTATCACTATTTATCGTTGAATACCATGTTTCCTAAACTCTGCTTACATCAATATTTCAAAAAGTGTTTTTCTTGCTTATTAGAAAAGGTTGCATAAAGCGTGAACTTACGAAACCTGAGACGACTTTCAATTGGAATTGGAAACTCAATGACAGACGACTACCACTTGAACGGATTGAAATACTTAATTGGTTATTGAATATTGTTAATTAGTATTCGGATTTTAGCAGAGAAACTTAATCACTTACGTTTCACGATGCAACAGAGATATACGATTTCTGGTCATAAGAAATTTCTGTTCAATGGCTTTTTTGAGATCATCAGTCCTAGTCATTGGATGAACGATAATACTGCACCCTTGTCCCGTAGTGGTGCTAACAATCAACTTAGCAGAAGACAACCGGCTAAGTATATATTGGCGCTTCAATTCACGTGCTCTTATATCATTTTTAGCTGCTTCTAATGATGAAACTGATGCAAATGCGGTTGCAGAGTTCATAGCGGAAGTCCAGTTATGGTTGTAATTTATGAATTTGGAATTATCATTAGTGCTCGTCGTAGTCGTAGTAGGAGGTGCATTGGAGGTATGCGTTGCATTCGATAAGGAAGAACCACACCCCATATTTGCATCAATTTTCGTATGTGCTTGCCTGCACTGATTAGGATTAGGATCACATGCATTACCAGCAATGACTTGCTGCTTTATCAAACCCTTATCACTCATTCCATTTTTAATACCAGACGTTGCAGCTACTGTTGTTGTTGTTGTTGTTGTAATCGTTGTTGTTGTTGTTGGAGAAATTTTAGAATAATCTGTTGTCTTTTCCATTTTTTATACTGGTTCGATCCCCAGTAACCCTTGCTTAGTATAAAGAAATAACTTCTCCAAAATTGAAATAACACTTGCAGTAGGTTATGCGTTTGTTGCAATACAGTTACAGGAGACAAGCAAACACACACTGGTTTAATAAAAAAAAAAAAAAAGAGAGATGACTTTAATAAGAGATTCCCCGAACCCACACACCACATACAAATTTTTTTTTGTTTGTGCCTTTCATTGCCTTTGCTTTTGATATTTTGTGTGTGGTGTAATTTTACAGAAAAACAAATACTGCTGTAAGCTTTTTACATCAACTTCAAACTCACCCGATTTAGAAGAATATTCTTTACTATCTATGTAAGAAAATTGTAATATTTAAGTGCGAGAATATATATATACAGGCGTCTTTATAAATTTATATAGATACCGGCACAGCAAACATTCCTCACTCACATCACTTTTTGAACTGAAACTTGAATTCAATGATGGTGAAAACAAAAGTGCGTTGGATATAATTCACCACAAATAAATGGTGAAGAGACAATATCAATATATGTGTTGAAAAAAAATTAAAAACAGTGATGTAGTCATATTTGGATTAGGCAAAGCCTTGCAAAGCACACCCTCTTAACAGGCGTTTTTATTTTTATTTTATTATTATTTTTCTTGTCTGCACGTATTATTATTCAAATCGATGCTGCTGCGGTTGTTGCTGCATATCTTGTTTATTTTCTCTTCATATGTTATAATTTTCATTTATTCATTATATTGTTTATATGATATATATATATGTACTTAATAATTATGTATTTAGTTGATAAAATATGTAACAAAATGATGCGAACAAATGAAATGAAATAATTGTTATTACTTTTTAAAAGACAACGTAAAAGTCCGGCCGCATTCTCTTATGTAATAATTTACTTATATAAAAAACATAACATTTAGCATATTTCAATAAAATGTAGAATTCATTTCAGTTCGTTTAAGAGGCTCTTTCCTATAGTTCAATTTCATTTGTTCACATAAATGGGCTCTATTGTGAATGAGCTTAACACGCAGGTAGTTTTTTTTATCAGAATTTTTATATGAGTTATTGTATATTTTGAAAACCAAAAAATTCCTTAACAAATCATACACGTTATCAATAAAGGTGATTGTTAATTCAAATATAATATAAAATCTCAGCTTTATTAGTAATATAGAAAATGGACCAGCACGGCTTACATGCACCAGTAGACTTTAATAAGGTAAATAAACTAAATGCATCAAATAAAAAAGCATTTAATTAAATGCCGTTTGTTTGTAGTCTTTAGATGAAATGACCAAAGAGGAACGGTTAAGGTATTAACGCACCTAGTAGCAGTTGGGAGCCAAAGAACTGATGTAATATTGTTTTCTTTACGTTGTTTTTAGGTTTGAACATCAAATGATGCATGAAAAGCATAAAGGTCACGATGCAATGCACTCTGAAATGGTCTTAATATTATTTGCTACCTTAATCGTGGCACAAATTATTCTTGTGCAATGGCAAAAACATCACTACAAATCATATTCGGTATGGAGAAACATACACCAACAATTGTACAATACAATACTTATTTATGACATTTAGGTGGTCACATTGGTGGCGATGTGGCTAATACCCTTAGGCATATCTATATTTTATGGTTGGACGCGTTTCATCATTATCTGGTGTGTGTTTTCAATAATAACAGCGTTCGTGATTAGGAGAGCAGTTAGTAAGCCCATACAGGGCACAACACCTAGGTAAGTAACATATAAATGTATATACAAAAATAAAGAGTCTCTGCATCTTTCCTTTCTTTACAGATTAGTGTATAAATGGTTTTTATTTATTTATAAATTAAGTTATGGTCTGGGCATAATTGGTTACTTAATTATGATGGCCACGTTTCTGGGTTTTAACTTTATTTTCAATCAAGCGCCGAACACCTGGATGGACCTGGGTTTATTATTTGTTTTTTATGGTCTTTATGTCGGTGTTTTAGGTCGGGACATAGCAGAAATATGTTCAGAGAAAATGGCAGCCATTATTGGTGTAAATTGGTTATTGTACCGTACAATTCAATTCTACGAAGTTAATTTTTTTGGTTAATTTTATAGTACTACACCCCTCAAGGTATACCCACACGTCATTTAGAGCAGAATGTTTGCGCGGTATGTGGCAATCATTTATTGGTAAGTGCAGAGGAAGAAGGCATTATCGAAAATACATACAAACTATCCTGCAGTCATGTATTTCACGAGTTTTGCATACGCGGCTGGTGCATTGTGGGTAAAAAACAGACATGTCCATACTGTAAGGAAAAAGTCGACCTCAAGAAAATGTTTTGCAACCCGTAAGTGGCCGCTTAAGCGTGCGTTAGTGTGCATATATAATATTTATATAATTGACGTGTTTTTACTTTAGGTGGACCCGTCCCCACGTTCTGTACGGTCGATTGCTGGATTGGATACGCTTTTTGGTGGCTTGGCAACCACTAATATTTTTCTTTGTCCAGGGTGTTAATTGGTTATTAGGCTTAGAATAATATAAACCATTTTGTACACATGCTTATGTATAAATACACTCATATAACAACACCCTAGTCAATTTGAAATTTTAGTCCGATTTTATTTATTATGATTTTAACGTTAATCACTCTTCTGTAAAAATTCTTTAAAAATTATCCAACAAACACATGCAAATTTATAGACTTAAAAAACACGCCCATATGTACTCATTTAACTAAGAGTACATAAAAAAAACTGCGCCTGAAATATTAAATATTTTGAAAAGAACAATTGTTATCATAAATTGCCATTGATTTGACTACCAAATCCATATAACTGTTTTAATTAATAATTTTCGGGATAAAAAGGAAAAACTATAACAAATAATTTATGGGTCACAATAACAAAAAAAAAAAAAAGAAGGAAAATCAAAGTGTCTTGTTAAAATCCACCCACTCCAACTAATGAACGCACCTGCTCGAATGTTACCCAGAATATCAAGGACCAAGGACCTAACCGAATCAAGGTGGGTAAGAAGCCTTTATATAGAGCAAAATAACCCTCATGTTTTATCGCCTGTCGTAAGCAATCATATGACCCTTTATACAGCAGGCCTCTGCAATTAGAAAATCAATTCTTTTGTAAAGCAACACCCATAAAAGTCATATCGCATTACCTGCCAGATTCATCGGTGGTTTGATTCATTACACGTGATTTAATCACGTCGGCTGGTGTACTGAGCACTGTGGCTATTACAGCAGCGCATATAGAGGCCATAAAGTGCACGATTGGACCATCCATCACATTAAATTCATTCAAAATGGTTCGCTTCGATATATCGTAACCGCTAACATCACCTACAGCCAAACACGAACAAATTGAATTGTGCTCGTAATTGTTAACGATTAGAATACCTAATGTAACCAAGGCAGCGCGTTGTACGCTGGGCACGCTGCCCTTCCACAAGCCTGTAATGCCCCCACGATGATAAATGTCAACGAATGCTTGAGACATGTTACGAATTCGTGGCGGTTCTCCCTTTAAACGGCGATATCCCTCCATTTGTATTTGAATTTTCACCAAATCGGCTGGCGTGGCCAGCCATTGAGCTATTGATCCTGCCACGGCACCACATAATGCCGCTTTCCATACAGGCAAGTGATTATTAGTTTCGCCATATTCCTTTCGTAAATAATCGTACAGGGTTGTACGCACTCCACTAAAATTACATGAGTTCGAGCAAATTGAATATAACGCGTCAAACACGGCAATGAAATAAATTCACCTGTAAATTGCATGGCGGCATATAACACTGGAAAGGCCACGCCATAATTGCGTTGGTCCTTCCTCTTTAGCAATTCCAACTGCAGTCGCTAGCATTCCGCGATATTTTAACTGCCCGATAATTGGTAAATTGATTATGGTACATGTAGCATTGCTCATTTATAAATGTAAGCAGTAACCTACGGTATAGTGAGTGAGAGTAACCTACGGTATATGCTGCACACATGCGCACATATAGTGTTAGTTAGTATTATTATCGTTTAGTACTGTTCGCTGTAATTAACTTGGAGGAGAATTATTGTAGAAATAAAAATGCTGCCTACTGATGGTGGGTGATGGTGATGATGGGTATGATGTGTAGGCATGCGTATATTTTATTAATATAAGCATAATGATAATATGACATGATATTCGTGGTAGTCACTTAGCTTGCACGGAATTACCTGAGGTACGGCCGTTTCACTCTTAGGAATAGCAGAAGCTACCTCACCCTGTATTTGTAATCGTGTTTTAGTCAAATCCAATGGATAGGTTATCAATTCAGCATTAGTAGCAGCTATAATGGAAGCAATATAAGTGAAGGCAAAACTATCCACAAAACGATCTTCGGGATTTTTGGTTTTCTCTGTGGATATGTTCTGCCCCGGTGACATATTTGAAGTAAATTATTAACGACAAACACGAAAAAACGCTTTTTTTCCAAGTAAAGTTAAAAAAATGTATTTTATTAAGACATTTCCTCTTCACAGGGCAAATCAAATATTGTTTTGATTTTCACCCGTATAACCGTTACTGTGGCGTACAGTGTTGATTTAAATCTGTGTGTCATGAATTCGTTGAGATTTTTACTTTAAATAACTGATGAATATACGCAATCAATTTAAACACACAACACACACTCATCTTTGTACCCAAATCAATTGATTTCTTAATTGTCTTTCACTTATCTATTAAGCGAATATAAAACATATGCCCATGCATTCACGTATCTTACGATGATAATATATTGATTGTGTCTGCAACAAACACACCCTTGATGATAGATTGCAGCTTTGTTGTTGGAATACAAGTCAAATAATACTTAAAGGATTTTGTCACTTATTCACGGTGAAAGGAAACGGCATATATTCGGATATGTCGTACTTCACTTTTAACAACTAATAGACCAAACATCTGCATTATACAACAAGCTTAAGCATCCACTTGCGAACTTAATAACAGACAAGTGCAATGATTACAATCAGCTGCGCTATATATTGAATTTAACATTTTTAATGTTTTTATGCATACTTTTAGGTGCGATTTTATTTTCAAATTAAAAATTCCAACTCAGTGTTGGGACCTCGTCACACTGCATATTTAAAGTTAGTAAATTTATTTTTAATATTATTATTATTTGTTTATTGGTACTTTGCACAAAAGATTGGGTAAGTTTGCTATTCCGTTTGCAACATCCAAAACGAGCGGTCAGAGACTCTATAAAGTATGTATTTCCTTGATCAGCGTTGAAAAGTGAGTCGATTTAGACATATATGTCCGTGTTTCCGTCTGTCTGTCTTTTGCTAGCTTTCTCACGGGCGTAAATTTTGAGATATCAGGCTGAAATTTTGAACAGGTACTTTTACATTTTGTACGCAGATCGCTATTTAAAATGGGAAAAATCGGTCAAGGGCCACGCCCACAATCGACAAAAATCTATTTATCTGCCATAAAAGTTTACCTAAGAACTTGAAATTTAGTACGCATACCCATAGTTATTCCATCCATCGATATTCAAAAAATGGGCGTGGTCGGTTGACAGATGCGCCCCCAATCCACATATATCTGGCACAAAAATTGACCTAAGAACCTGAAATTTGATGCACTCATTTAAGGTTAGCCCATTCACGATTGCCAAAAATGGGCGTGGTCTAATAACGAACATGCCCACAATTTACAAAAAACCATACTCTGCATATAAAGTAACAGAGAAACCAAGGAACCAAGTGATGGGACAAAAAAGTCTTTTTTTTTGAGAAATGTATCCACAACTAACTAAACTAAACTAAAATCGAAAAAAGCCTTTCAGTGTGTGAACATTATAAATCCAGTTATGAAAAATGCGATTCCCGCTTGCAATGCTATAAAAATGGTTACATCATTTAAATCTGGGTTACCTTCTAATGTTGCGATTAATGTTATCAAATCTACTGTTTACTCCAAAATTGTGTATGCAAGAACCTCACCTAATTACATGGACACCACAATCAAATCATTTCAGAATAATCTTCTACGTAGATGTCTTGGTCAATGTCCATCATCGATCCTGTATAAATCATCTATGCTCTTAGTTTAATGTTACCATCTAAAGAAAGAGCTATTTATTTAACAGCTAAAGAACTCATCAAGGTAAAATTCTATCCCCCACCATTCTTTGCAGAAGTTATAAATAATAATCACCTAAATTCTAGTTATGCTTATGTTTATAATCATTTTAATTTAATTTTTGATAATCTTGCCTAAAACTATCCTCTGAACACAAATCAGATAAACTATCTTCACTATCTTCAAAAATATCGTTCAAGATAAAAAGGTAACATAATGTTATCAATCTTGAAAGTATCGATAGCCTATGCCTTATGCCTATGGGTTCAAAATTTTCTCCATCGATTCGATTGCTATATCAAAGGCCATGGACATCATTATAAATGACAAGATCTCCTGTGCTGCCATCTTTAATGATACTTGCACTTCATACAATGTCGAAGAGGATAATAATCATATTCTCCTTCAATGGCTTTAAATACTCCTCCAACAAAAAATAATTTCCTGACCTCATTAAATTTAAATTGAAATTAAAGTTGACGTTTTCAAATCATGGAAATTCAACATTTTTCGCCAGCTGCTTAAATTTGTCTTCTAATTTCTAATAACTAATGTCATCTTCACTCTCGTATTCGATTATGATTAATTCCGCGCCAAATAATTCATTCTTTAATTGCGCGCCAAATAATTCCGATAGCTATCGATGACATTCTTACAAAAAACATTTGGCGAATTGTTGGCCTATTATTTCAAACCTTAACAAAAGTTTTTTACTCTTGTCAACATTAAATAAAATCTCACATGTAGTGTTTGTTAGATTTTTCTACCAAATTATAAAAAAAAAACGCAGAATATTAGACGCAAGATTTAATTTGCAGTCTTTGCAAAAATAAAATTCCGCCTTTAGAATGAGTGGTGATTTGAGTAAACCATTGTCTTTGGCTACTACGCCTGCGTTTGAGGAATCGAAATCTAGTCGAACTTCCAGTGATGCCTCAGCCTTCAGTGCATTCGGAGCACCTGTTTCGCCTTATCTCAATTATGATCCATGCTTCTTGCAGCGGGCTCAATCCAACTTTATATTTCCTGTGGGGGCTACAATGCAAAGGGGCCGCTTCGAATTAGCCTTCTCAAAAATAGGAGCTTCTGTAATAGCAGGTGCAAGTATAGGTGGCATGGCCGGCTTTTACAATGGTATGAAAAGAACCAAAGCTTTGCAACAGACTGGAAAATTATGGAGAACACAAATGCTCAATCATGTCATAAAACAAGGTTCGGGCACTGCCAATACTTTGGGAACGTTGGCTGTTATATATTCGGCTTTTGGTGTACTACTGCAAAATGTGCGCGGTAAAGAGGATGAAATCAATACATTTTTAGCGGGCACTGCTACTGGTGTTCTCTACAAATCTACAGCTGGTTTAAGAAAGTGCGCTCTTGGTGGTGCAGTAGGTTTGGGTCTAAGCAGTCTCTACTGTCTACTACAAATAATGCGACAGAATTTAAAGTACAAATTCATATAAAATTGCCGTTATATAGAGCAAATCTTAAACAGAAATGGAGAATATAACGATAAATGAAATTGGAAGAGAATAATACGTTTTTAAATAGAGAGAACTTTACGAACACTACTCATATTTTGTATTTTCTTCTGTGTATTCCAAATAATGTACAAAAATAAATTAAAATATTAACCCGTTGATGTTTTATTTTTTGTTGTCATTGTCCTTTCTTTCTTCCTTTGTTTGTTTCTATGGTTGTTTGTTTAACGTGTCCATGGCGTTGTAATCGGACGTTTGAAAGTACCAGAAGCATGCAAGCAAGCCACACCCCCAAAAGTTTATATATTCTTGATCAACAATAATAGAAAAGTTAATTTAGCCCATTTGTCCGTTTCTGTGTCCCTGTGAGCTCTGAAATTTGGGACCCATAATTTTCGAAGCTTTTTCCGGTTCCCTATTGCAATTTAGCAAAACGCCCATAATGGCATTCTAAACCTTACACACGGAGCTTTTAGCACTTTTTCAATCTCAAATTTTGGTGCACATATTTTTCCTCAATGTTAAAAAAAGTATTCTGTTAAAAATGGGGCAAAATCGGATCATGAACCTTCCGGCAATTTTATAAAACAAAAAATTTTTAGGGTTTTTTCTTCATTTACAAACATACATATCTCATCTATATGAAACGAGCAAATTTTTATTGGGAAGAAAAATTTCCCAAGCCAACCATATTGAATAAAAGTTTCATACATTTCTTTTTTTTTTTTTATTCTTTTATTAAAATCATATCAGTCAACGTATATACAGCTTTCAAGTGTAATATTTGTGTATCGCATACAAAATATGCCAAAGATCACAGTGTTATTAAGCAAAAAGTTCCTTATAAAAATCTAATAATAGGTAAAGATTGCAGTTTGATAAGGCATTGGGGTCAGGAGCATTTAGAGAAGAATGAAGTCGTTCACCAGGACTTTTGTAAAGCTATACGCCAAATTAAACATGATTATGGTGTAGAGCATCTGTTCCTTGTGGGCAATAAAATTGCTCCATCATCGCATGTGGAAGTTGAACATAAACGTATTCAATTGAAAAGTTTATTACGCACTAAATTGAATAAATCGACTATTTTTGAAGCTGATCAAGACTATATATATATATACATACTTTATAGGGTCTCTGACGCCTCCTTCTGGGTGTTGTCATCATCATCGTAGAAGATTTAGACGTATAGCTGTTCAAAATGCACGAAACGCTTTACACGTGGCGGCCAGCTGCATCGTCAGATCCCCCACAATGATTAGTCGAGGATGGCGGCAATATAAACGTAACACAACCCAGCACCAACCGCAAACCTAATAACATTATACAATATTTAATATGAAAATGTAAGAAAATATATGAACACACAAATGCACTTCACTGTCACAGTGTAAACAACAACATTTGCTCAAATAAATTAAATAATTCAATATTAAATTGCACGTACATCCAGAATAAAACTTTTTTTTTATATCTATGTATGAAATGATACAAAAGATGTTGTAAGCCGAACACCAAGTACAATATAGTACAAGCACACGTGTTTGTACGGCGCGTTGGTTGATTTGGTGTTTATGTGTTTTTCTTAAATTTTTTATGTTCACCACGCCGCAGCAAATAAAACGTTTTGTACGAAATGCGGCAAACGAGCAATTAAATTATCCGTCTGAGCAAGAGATCAAAGTGATTAACGCCGCTTGCGCATGCGCATCATAAACATGCAAACACTCATTTATCTATCCGCCAAAGTAAGCACACTATATACACACATACATACCTGTCTATTCAAGCGTACAATAAGCGAAAAATAAACAAAGTCAGCCAACCATCCATCCATCCAGCCAACCAGCCAACCAGCCAGCCAGCCAGTTAAATACTTTACCAGCTGGTTACTCATTACATACATGTTTATCTCTCTGGTCAAACAAACGCTAAATATGGTAACATAAGCAAGTAAACTTATCCCAACACAATATATCTACATATAGTATTTGCACCTGATTCTGCTTTTACGCAAATTCGATTTAACATGAATTTAAAAGAAATATTATTAAATTTTTACACGACTTCCATTGAGATTTAACACAATCCGCCCAAATTCTGAGAAGAAAATTTTACGTTGTTTAAGTTTGCTTTTTAAACCTTCTAAAAAATATCTCTCAATTTAACCAAAAAAAATTTTAAAAATTAACTTTATTATAATGCTTAATACACATTCATTTAAACATGATCCAATGAAGGTAGGAGCTGGGAAATTTCAATGTAATCGATGTCATTAATATACTCTACAACAAATAATTCCTGAATTCGTTCTTAAATCCATTGAACCATCGGCACCACAGATGCATAGTTCTGTGCAATCGTTATAAAATAAAGTGTTTAAGATCCCAACGGAAAAACTCACGATTTATTGCATTATTTAGAATTGGAAGACGTTTTCTATTTTTCTACAGGCTCACTGTATTTTTTACACGAATATTTAGCACGAATTTTTTTTATCGTGTAAACACAGAATTAGGTGTACATTCATAAACATGTGGTACAGCTTTTCAAGCACAACAGTGCTCTTACAGTATATGTACTCACAATGTAATGTGTGTATCTCTTCTACGAGTTCAAGTAAGTGTGCACATCAAACAAAAACAATAAAATATTTTAAGTGCAAAAAGTGAGTTTGAATGCTCCTGCACTGTGACTACACTGCAGTGTAAACATTAACAAAGCCAAATAAATAAAAAAAAAAAAAAATTAACAAATTGATCATAACAAAAACGAAGCGAAAATATTGAACTAATTATGATTATGTTGCGAGATTTTTGTAGAAATTATATACAAATGTCATGATTGCCATGCCAGTGATTGAAGATGGAATTTGAATATTGGGCGGAAGAAATTCTAAGGTAGGATAATATTGAACAAGTAAGAAAACTAAATTTAGCTTAGACCATAATGTAAATGCCCTCCACATGTACAATAGTGGGCGTGACAGGTATGTTATTACGCCCTCTAATAATGTATGTTATACGTATCAGCTTGAAAATTGAGTTTTACGTTGATTATAGGTTTTTTTGTCGATTGTGAGCGTGTCTGTTATTCGACAGCATCCTTTTTCGACACATTGATGGATAAGTTAATTGAAAGTATATATACTAAATTTCAACTTTATAGCCCAATTTTTGTGGCAGATATATAAAATTTTTGTCGCTTATGGGCGTGTCTATATACTTTGCCTCCATCTGGGTGTTGCAAACGGAAGAACAGATTTAGTATACCCTCATTTCCAAGGTTGATGGCATAAAAATAAGAAATATATAAGAGAAAAACTATAATTGAAATTTAAAAGCTTTACTTCATATGATTAAAAACAATGTAGAGCAATTTCCTCATTCAGATTCGTTAAATAGGCAGGGGGCGTCTCATCTATAAACATTTCACAATGCTACGCTACAAAACTTAGGTAAATCAATTTGAAGTTTGGAAACACTAGATTGCATAATTAATCTTTAAAACTACATTTTTTATATATAAAAAAAAACCTTTTTTTTTTTGGTATCAGAAAGCACTGGCACTGCAGTTGTAGTTGCCATAAGGAGGATTGTTATTTTTATACGCAACTTATCGAACCCTCCACATAAGATAGGGTGCATACTAAATTTGTCATTCGATTTGCAATACCTAACATATAAGAAGGCGTCAAAGCCACTACAAAGTATAACTATTTTCGATTTCGCCCAATATCGGTAAAGATCTGTTAATTGCCACAAAAATTTAGCTGAAAAGTTCAAAATTCAAATACAGATTTATAAACACCAAATGCATCGACGAGGTTCAATAAAAGATATGTCCCCAATTTATAAAATTTTTTATGTATGTTTACAAATAACACATGCAATAGTAGAGGGCGTAATCATCTACCTGCCGCTCCCACTATTTATGGAGGTTTTTTAAGCCAAATTTAGTTTTTTTAGTTGTTTTATTTTTGTAGTATTATCTAGCAGAAGAATATTAAAAACCTATTGACATAAAACAAGTACAACGGGTCTATATTATGCGGCGCCAAATCAAAGACTTATTTAGCAGTTGTAGAGTGAGACATTTGAAAACGGTGTTGGTTCGATTCCTGTCGTAGTTTCTTGGTGTTTTGTCAAGTTGATGTTAATCCATAGTTTTTTTTTAATAAAAAGTATTGCGGGCCAATCACTGAGCTGATTTCGCCCTCTTTTAACAGATACTATTAACATTGATGAAACATTTGTGCATCTAATTTCAGCACGATATCTCAAAATTTGCGACTGTGAGAGTGCTGAAAGCTCCAGGACATCATTATGGAATTTCAGTGCGATATCTAAATTTTTACGACTGCGGACATAGGGACGGACGAAATGGCTAAATCAACTTTTCTAATGATGCTGATCAGGAATATATATACTTTTGGGGGTATGGCTCGCCCGCTTCTGGTACTTACAAATGTCTGAACAAAACCAATATACTCGCACATCATTAAGATGATAGATATAGAAATTAAGAAATCGTTCGAAAAATTGATTTAAGCGTTCTTTTAATTTATTGTATAAAAACATTTGTAATATATAACACATACACGAATTTTTTTAAATTCTTCAACACTACAATTCTACTTAATATAAATATTTAATTGCAATATATTAAAATTAAATTACATTGAAATGTATAAACGTTACACTTGTGCTTAATATTAATATATAAACCAAGATATAACGAATATATTGTACAATTAGAGATATATACATATGTGAAAATAACATATTGGAATCGAAGCTAAATTTAAATTTAATTAATGGAATATATTGTTGTGAGAATATTAACATTTTTTTAAATTTAAAATTATTATATTACAAAAAACAAAACGAGAAATATTGAAAACTGCACTGAAGTGAGACTATAATCGTTGAAGATGAGAAGAATAAACGGGTACGTTATGAAAATTGATGCCACTGTAGAGAGTTGCGCTAATGGTGGATTTGCCAGGCAGGTGTAAATGTTTTTTAGAATGCGTTGCAGCAGATTTCATGGTTCCAGTAGTTAATGATGAAGTAGGCGTGGTCACCAAACGATTTCGATAAGATTCGCAGGTCTTGCGTGACCAAACCCACATGCCTGTCAGGGTGCCGCCCATCAACTGAAAGAAGAGTCGTGAGAATGTGGGCCAAACCGTAATAACTGGAGGCGAACCACACTCTTCCATGATGGAACATACGGGTACAGTCAATTGATGCTGCTCGAAAAATGTAGCCACAACACCCATTAACGTGGGAGTGAAGAACACCAACGAGAATACTAAAAATCGTTTGCGTATCTGGGAAAATCTTTGATGACTAAATGTGGGCAACATTTGCTGCTGCAAAATATGAAGTGATTTGGCTGTGCGCAGCGTGAAAAAGAATCCCAATAGCAGAACTACTGTGGCTGGTATTTCCACAAAGCCTGGTGCTGAACACATGCTGGTCAGTTCGTTGGGTTTTACCTTCTCCATCAACAGAGCTGCTATTGGTAGTGCTAATGGAGGTACCCAAGCCAACACATGAAACACCCCAGACTTCTTTTCCAATGCTTCAGAAGACCACTTCTTGTGTGAGGATAAGTAAAAGCATACAGAAAATATTAGCCACCAACTGGTCGCACACAAACTCAAATAACTAGTTGTTATATAAGATGCCAGGCAGGGTGGTGTTAAATTACAAGCGTGCAGTTTAGCTAATGGATCCTCTAATATGGCAAATGTGCGTGATGGATTATGGAATACAATACGTTCCAAAAAACACACACTAAACAAATTGTAACATAGGCATAAAAATAATACGGGCCTCTCGGGGTAACCGAAACGTGTTGGTTCAGCCCAGAAAGTGACCAAGGAGAATAGTGTTAGAACGAAGCATATCGCTGACAAACATAAAATCAGACTTTCTGCAATTTTTTTTTGCTGCGTGGTATGGAAACCATCTCGATTACACTGCGGTACACACTCTTGCCTATTATCAGGATTTATGGTGAAATTGTGCGGACAAATGAAGGCCGGCTTCAAAGGTTTCTGCATTAAAGAAGTCATCCAGGACCAACGATTGCTCGGTATACTATTGCTATTCAATAATGGCTGCGATGTTTGCAATTGACGAGGGTGTGGCTGATTCACTTTTGGGAAACTTTCCGTAATCGTTTGCAGTGATGGAGTTGAAGGTGCTTCACTTTTACTATTTACCTTGTCCTCTGGTATCTGCATACATAGCTCTTGTTTTTCGGGTTGTGGTAAATGTTCACATTTTATATATTCTGGCCACAATTGGAATAAGTCCGTCTGAAAGGAGCATTCACTACGAACACTTTCACACAGTGTTTTACATGCTGTTACTGGGCGTGGCACATCTGGTGTACATAACGGAAATAGGGATGAGCACAATAGAAATCTGGCACGATTTGAACATTTGGATTCAATCAAAGGTAATAATTTACGGATCTGTAAAAAAAATCATTGAAATGAAAGAAGAACGTTAGTAAAAAGTGTACATTTTTCATTCGAAAATTAATTTTTGTTATATATTGAACGGAGGGTATACTAAGTTTATCCTTCCGTTTGCAACACCCAGAAGGAGGCGTCAGAGACCCTACAAATATAATCTTGATCAGCATCAAAAACTGAATCGATTTAGATACATATGTCTATGTTGGGCAAAATCGGTTTAATATATTTATCTTTAACAAAAATTAACCTATGAAGTTGAAATTTGATACAAATATTTATGGAGGGTGTAATCAAAACCTGACATGGCCGCATGTAGAATTTTCGAACAAAATTTGGACCAGATCTGGCCATTTTTAAAAGCTTCTTCCCTATAATGATATTTCTCAAAAACTAAATTAATTTAAATTCTTGGTTGGGTATTTAAATTCTTGGTTGGGGTTGACCACCGATTAAAACATTTTCACTTCAAAAGCAAATAAACTTCTTCCAAGAAATATTTCAGCCTTATTGTGTGAAAAATAAATGGACAGCACATGAAAAAATTATTGATATTTAAATAAAAAAAAAAATAACATTTGATGTTGATAAAATAGAGTCAGAAAAATTGCTAAATTTGGATAAAGACTAATAAAAAAAAAATCGAATTATAATTTTTCTTCCCATCGCGGCAGGAATATAATTACGCTCTATAATAATGTATTAACTTGCAAGTCGAATTTTACGCTGAGTAAGCGGTATATTTAGTGTGTCATATCGTTTGTATTACCCAGAAGTATCTTGTTTAATATAAAAGGCTGAGCCGATCTCTGTATCCAAAATAGAGCGCAGTGAACAGTGGATTATTTACAAAAACCTTATCTAGCGTAAAACTCGACTTGCAAACTGATGCGTAATACACAGATTATCAGAGGGCATAATCATATACTAGCCACGCCCACCGTCTCTGTGTAGATTCACTTTTCTTACTATTTTCAATTGTTTTATTTACAATTGAACTCTTGAACAGTTTTTCTTATTGCATTACAAGTTTTAATACTTATTAAATATTTTTAAATGTTTTATTTAATAAACTGTAACTTTAAATGTTAACGGTTTCGGGATCTCGCAAATTGGATAAGCACGACTGTTACATCTTGCATCGTTCATTTCATGTTTTCCATAATATTGCCACAAATGTATACAATTCTCGGTACCTTTTTCGCCCCAGTCTTTATTGTCTGGCTGCTTTTTAGACCAATGAAAATTTTCGACAGGTTTTCCCGTACCGTACCAGTAAAATTTGCCTTCTTCATCGAGATCGGACCCTGACACCCACCACAAATCGTGTTCTGGGTAATACTCTTCCAAGTAATCGAATATTTCTTGTGCTAACGTTTCATTATCCAGTGACAGCAAAATGCCATTCATTAGGCGGCATTGACGAAAGGCAGTAAACCATGTAACCTATATAGCATGGGTAGAGTTTTGAAAATTGGCAAAACTTATTTCTTAAACAAATTTCGTACTCGTTTTTGTCCAAAATATAATATTTTGTCGCCTATTTCTTCGAAAGCACATTCATCAACACCAACTGCATCAACCGACTCATCCGGTATTATTATATCTTCTGATGGCTCTATATATGTTTTTAATATTATTTAAAATTTCAACATTTAAAATCTTGAATATATTTTACCCCTTAACAAATCAGTTGTTATTTGATGTTTGATTGTTGTACCATTTATTTCGCATGCTATTTATGAAAATGAAAAATTTTATGCATAAAATTTGTGCGGTTGGGAATAAGTCGTGAGGGGATAATCTGAAAAATCTAATTTACTTGAATTTTTATGAAAAGATTTTACTCCCTTTTCGGCATTTCTTTGAATGAAATAATATATTTCCACCTAAAATCGAGGGTATACCAAGTTTTCCATTCCATTCGCAGCACTCATAAGGAGGCCTCAGAGTGCCTACAAAGTACATATATTCTTTACCAGTATCAACAACTGAGTCGATATGTATGTATGTCCGTGTGTCCGTCTGTTGTTGGCATTCTCACGCCTGTAGCTGACATTTTGTTTATTTGTTTTAGTGCCAGAACCACGCTCACAATCGATCTAAATCTACATACTCGTATATCCCACAAAAACTTATCTATAAAGTTGGAATTTTAAAATAATCCCTTTCACCGATGCTCCAAAAATGGGCTTGATCGTATAACATTTTAATTATAACGGATTTGGCTTTTATGGAGTTTATTTTAATGTGTGACCCCATTGTTTATATTTTCTTACATTTAACACTGCATTGATTCAAATATAGGTGTTGTCCTTTAACTAAAACGTTTACGGCAAAAATTATTATGAAAAAAATGAATGACATTTTTTTTAATGAATACACGTTTTAACTTTTACTAAGTCAAGTGTTGTTAATTCTTCCTTATTTATGCAGTAACAACGAGTGGTGTTGGTACGTTTTTTATTATTTACCTAGAATAAAAACATTGTTACTGCTGGCTTGTTTTTCTTAAAACCAATATATGTCAACGTTATATAAGGTATAAACAAATATTTGAATTAAATATTAAATATATGTTCATATCAAGAGCGGGCAATATTTATAAAGAAACAATTAATAAATAACAAGAATGTTGTGTGGACGCGGAGCAGATATTTTATTTTAACTCAGCAGTTCGCAAACACATCAAACAGAAGGACTTTAGTAATGAAGTTTCCTTCTAGGGAATACCATAATATTTGTTTTTATTTATCTGATTCTTTTATTTTCATTAGAGTCCTGTTCTACTCATTTTGGAGGTATGAGTAAAATAACACGAGTCGCGCATTTATTTTACTTATTTTATGAACGTATTTATACTCTACACCACTTGTGGCAAAGGGTACATTAAGTTTGTGCGAACTCCTAAACGGCATATACCATACTTACCTTCAATTATACCGATCGATTCAGAATTAGAATCTTAATCGATTTAAGCCTGTCCGTCTGTCCGTCTAAATTTGTGCGCAAACTACAGGTCGCAATTTTTGAGATATTTTAATGAAATTTGGTATAAAGACATATATTGGCCCAGAGGGGAATCCTATTAAAAATAGACTGGATTGGACCATTTTTAGAACCCCACCTCATATGAGCTCCTCTAATTTTTTGAGAAATTTCGATGAAATTTAGTACAAGTATATATATTGGCTTTAGAAATTGAATTAGGAATGGACCATTTTTAGAACCACTCCCCATATAAAAAAAAAATTTTTTTTCTGACATTTTTATCATTTTGAAATTTGATTAAAATACAAGTATAAGAATAAAAATTTTCATTTTTCAAAGAAAAAATTAAATTTAATAATATATCAACTGATGTAGGGTATTTGATGGTCGGGCTTGACTGACTATAATATTTTCACTTGTGTTTTGTATGTATTTATTTTATTTATAATTTTTAATTTTATTTTTATTTATTTATTTTATATTTTAATGTATTAACAAAATTTTATAAACGGAACCTTTGAACATTTTTTTAAGATAAAAACTTTGAAAAATAATTTTACAACAAATGTCAGAGTAAAAGATTGAAGACGTTAAAATCAAAAGTTAAAGCATATAGGTACCCTACACTCATTATTAAATGTCAATAAACATATCAAACAAATACACACTCGAAGCTTTTTTAATGACTTGAAAGTTTACGCACCATATACGGAGGATTTAAGAATTGAAATATATTCAGGTAATCTTAATGAGGGATCGATCGATTGATGACACGATCATACCCGAAAAATATTATTGCATCAGAAATGTGTATAAAAAATAATAAGAGAGAGAAAAACCTTTTGGCCACAGCATACCTGAAGCTCAGCCTCCCGTTGATTAATATGACCAGCCAAATTCGGCATAGCGGTCATATTATAGCCTAAGTCTTGGCAGATCGTTACACTAATACCTTGGCACTGTAATCCATTAGTTATCTGCCCAGGTAAAGTCGAAGTGCCGTCTGTTGCTATAACTGCAGAGCTGAAGGGCTTAAAATGTGCATAGAGGCTTATGGTAATAATTAGTATCCCGTCAAGTTGCATTTTTAAGCAATCGTTTTCTCCATGATTCAAGCAGATATTTTATCCAATTTAAATTAGAATTTCCGTTTACAATAACAACAGCCAAACATTATTAATAATTATAATAATTAAACACAATTTGTTATCACTGGTATCACTTTTTTTTTATTACTATTGGTGTACATTTCGTTTTATTAATACGCGCTTAACCCTGATCTTGTGCTCTTCGTGTGTGGCTCATAAAATTATGTAGAAATGTCTACAATTTCTTTAAAATTTAAACAACAGTTTGTTTGTTTATTTGTTTGTTTGTAGTGTAATTGTATTACATTTCAATTTTGAATTGTATTTCACTCTTTGAACTTTGTGTGCTCTAGATCTTTTGTTTTTGTAATCTTCTCATTACATGTTTACACAAACCTGCCATGCGACAAACACTTGTTTTTCACTTTACCGACACACCAAACAATCTGTATTGTATACTCATTCATTTAAACACACACACACACACGCACGCACATTTTACGTTCCCATTGCATTGCATTTCTGTTTGGTAGAGGATTAGTCCCAAATTTGCATATATTTTGAAATGAGCTCAGGTAGATTTTGTTGTTGTTTTTGTTTATGCCAAAGAACAATTGCCGCTTTAATTTGTTGTTATTGTTTTTGTAACACCATCTTGTATCGAAATTTTTCTATTTTGCGTTCAACTATTACGACATGACTACTCTAAGATTCAATAGCAGACTGTTGTAGTTGGATGTGGTGTCGTTTGATTTTTACTTTCCTTGCTTATGGTTTGATGCCATCAACGGTTGAAGTTTATTTTATAACCAACTTGCTCGATCGAGTATGGTCTTCTAAGAAAAAAGCTATTGAGGCGACTTCCATGTATCCCTACTAATCGTTACCCTTGAAATATATTCTGATTCTATTGGAAGAAGTCTACAATTTGTTGCATTTTGTCTATTGAGTTCACTCTTTTACGACTTTTACAATCACAATCGTATTTTGAATCGTTTTGAACGCAGCGGTATTACTTCGCAGGAAGGGTTGTACAATCAACTTAAGGCCTGCACGGCGCTGCAATCTCACAACGGAGTTGATTCTACATATATAAATACGATTGGACATGCATATATAGCTTAAGTGAATCGCCTCAGCGAAAAGAACTTGCCGACTTTTAATTTTGTGCAGCGCAGCTTTATTTTGACAGAAAAACAATGAACGATCCTGTGGTTTGATCGTAAAAAAACGACGGAAAGAAAGATATAGAATGTTTGTCAGTTGAAACGTGAATAATTTAATTTTATTTAAGGGGGGGGCCATCCCATCCACCATCCTTACCCACTTACAAAATGAAGCCGCACTATATTACTTCTCCAAAGAAGGAAAATTTTATCCAAAAACTCATTCACAAGTACAAAACTATTAAAAATGACTTTGTGTTGGTTTGAATGTGTGTGTGCGTTATCGAACTCATTCCAAATTTCAGATCTACATCAAATATACGCTAAATACGTCTGTAAAACATGTTGACATCTATAATTAACGAAATTAACTTCCAAGTAGAATTTAAAGCCCTTACAGCGTAGTCAAGACCATGAAGGAGTTCTGCCAAGTTTCAGAATATTCGACATTTTTAAAAAAGTGCTCAAATTTATACAACAGCAAGCAGCAAACCAGCACATAAACGAGTGCATTAATAATTGCGAAATAATTCCATTAAAAAGATGCACATCTTCTTTTTAAAATCTATCCCGAATGGGTGGGTCAATTACTTTTTATTCATGTACTGTTAGAATGCTGAAAAGAGGGCTAATTTTGTTTTTATACCCTTCATAAAAACGATGTGCGGGTAGATTGTTTTAGCTCAGACGTTCGAAAATAGCACAAGCGGGCGAGCCACACCCTAAAAGTGTTTATATTCTTGATCAGCATCAATAAATTTAGTCAATCTGTCTGTCCGTGTGATCGTGTGAATAATACACTTTTTGATTGGAACTCTCACAGTCGCCAAAATTGAGATGTCGCACGAAAATTTGGTATTTTTTCGGTATATTCTTCATGATAAAAGTATTCTGTTAAAAATGATCAAAATCGGTCCACTGACTGGCCTGAAACTTTAATAAGTTTTACGGGTTCAACTAGGCCATATATTTCGACTTAAGTAGAGTAAATTTCGATTTCAAAGAAAAGTGAAATTTGTACATTCTAACGGTAAAAGAATAATAGGAATTGGACCAGCCAATCGGAAGATATATTAAAAAGGAAATGGTATCATTTAGAATAATCTTATATCGCGTGACACATTTTCGTGCATACTTTTTTTAAAATTTCACCTTAATCCTGAACTACTTAGCCGAATGTCCTGAAATTTGGCACATCTGTTCATATTAGTAAAGTAGCCTTTGGATGGACCAGGCTTTTCTAACATTCTTAAATTTTACTGGAAAATTACTTTCGTATTATTTTTGAACCATAAGATCTAAAATTTGGTACAAATCATTCCCAATCTCTAGGTACTGTGGTATTAAAAATGGGTTAAATCGAACCATGAACTTTCCTATAATTTTTGAAAACATATAGATTTTAGGGTCTTTCCTTTATTATATACAAAGCATAAGAGATATAAAACTTTAATTAATAATTACTTAGATATGTATTTGGAAAAGTAAAATTAACCACGCCCACCTAAAGTGAACTTATTATGGATGTTAGAGTATTTTAGAAATTTACTTAGAATATTTGGCGTAGGTTGCCTCATATATATATAAAAATTTATGAAGGCCCTTCCTCCTCTATGTCCGGCATGATCGATTAACGTACAACACAATATTACATTGTACTTGCATTCAAAGAAATTTAAGATATTATTCCCTAAGTTACTAATTGTAATGGTTCTCTCCTAGATATGACACACCCCTCATATAGCCCCCTTTTCTTAAGTTATTATTATGAATTTCAAGTTCGAAGTAATATATGCACCATGCTTTTGAAACTTGATCAAACTTCACCCAATTTTTCAAAATCATAAGAGCACTCAGTAGAAATGATCTTCCAGTCAGATGCCAAGCAAGCTAAAAGCCAACACACAGCATATTGGCATTGACATATAATCAAACATCAAGGATGGATGATTTTTTATGGGCATACAGCAACAAGGAAAATGAATTTCATACATCTCCGACACTCATACAACCATTTGATTATAAATGCGCGCTCCCATCATAATTGCCGGCATAAGTGCTCTGAAGTTGTTTTTATATGTCCGACTTTTTTTTCCTTTTGCATTTGTTGTTACTCTAGAGCCAGACCGAACACTCGCACCAATACTATGTAGAGATATGTATGTGTACACTTTGTACCCACAATTATGTGCCTTTCGGGTATTTGGTGTGCCTGGTGTTTTGTTATTTTGCGCTGTGTGTTCTGTGCGACAAGGAGTGTAAATAATCTGCTTGGTTAAGGCCGGTTTTCTCTACCACGCTCCGTATTCGTTACGGTGTTGAATTTATCATACGCTTACATACTCACACATACCCAAATGTATGTAAGTTTTTATTCGTTTGTCAAGTTCACCAACACGTAGGTACAAAAATTCAAAACACGCATAAACTTAACTTGAATCGAATTTTAGGGTCTTTGTAGAGTATAGGGATGCTACGCATAGCCGCTAAAAACAAGAAAGTAAAAGATAAATCTCTCTACGCATTAAATAGGTAGACATTTACAGATAGGTAGGTAGATCCAATTAGACTTCATGTGGTCTCATACATTCTAACAAAGTTAATATGCGTCTTCCTTTAATGCAAAAAAATGTTCATGTGTTTGTGTATGTGTATGAACAACTGCATTGTTGCATTGTGTGTGTGTGTGTGTGTGTGTGTGTGTTTGTAATTGGTCACATTTAATAGTTGCAGCTTTGGTTTTATATTCGTCGGTATTGGGCCCTTGTAGTGTGCCTTTCTTCTTTTGTACATTTGACGGTCTTCTGTATTTCATGCTTTTCTTGTTCATTTTTCGCTTTTATTTCTTTTTCTTGCTTCAGTTTTATGCACTCTTTAGATTCCTTACTTTCGTTTAGCTTGTGTGGTGCTCCACATAGTGCTGTTGCAGGCAAGCCGCTCAGCACACACAAGTGATAAGCCTGTCATTACCATATCATCTTCAAAAGTGCGTTGTTATGCGGTGCTTCTAAGTACACAGTGTGCAGTTCAAGGAAGAATTATCTTTTAAAAATATGGCTTATTTGAGGTTTTATGGATTTATGGTACGGGTTACATCAAGTTTTTATAGATACTTGCCCTCCCTTACACCTAAAAAAAGCGCAATTTTTAAAAATATTTAATAAAAATCAATTGTTATTTAATATATAACATTTTATTATTATTAACTGGTCGGTCTTGATCGGCATATACATTTTAACGTGTTTATCATTTTCTTGAATTCTCTTTGTGATCAACTTTAGCAGCGCACCGCCGCACATTTTCAATGCGCTACTTTTAATTGTGGCTTATTAAACTTATTATAAATATTAAAATCATAATCTATTTAAAGGTATTGACCCAAATCGTTATTGAAAATGGATCCGATTGAACTATTTTTAGAACCCCTCCCCATATGAGGTGCTATTATTTCTTTGAGATATTTCGATGAAAGGGGAACCGTATTGAAAATGGATCGGATTGGGCCATTTTTAGTGTGATAGTTTCTGCACAATAAAAGCCTGCTTACCGTTAGGACATTGATCCATATAACCGCTGTAAGAACCGTTGTCACACTGAAATAAATCGTCGCATACGAAATACATGATTTTTTTGGCGCTCTCTTAACATTAACAATTCCATGTATACATGTATATAAGAGAGTACGGATTAAAAAACCGTTTATTTTACCGATTATGATGACAATATAAAAATTAACGTTTGTTCGCTAAGGTGGCGGTACTCAGCTTTGATGTCAGCTTTGATTTCCGGCTGTATGATAAGATTTTATTTTATTCTCTTGTGTGTGTGTGTGTTTGCTATTTTGTAATAAATATACCAAAGCGCACTTTGCAGAAAGCAGTTTAATGTGTATATGGGTGCGAGTTTTATAAAAGCAACAACAACACATTATTGAGTACTAAAAATCATACACTAGAGCGCAGACTTCTCCAAGTAAAATAACATCTTACAAAAAAGTATATTTATTTTAATTATCGATCGATAGAAGAATCGATTTTTATCACTTATGGATTTATCTGTTAACCGACCACGTCCAGTGCTGGCGTATCAATGGTCAATCAACTTTCTAACGCCATGACAGATAAATAGATTTTTCTTAATTGTAGGCGTGGCCCTTGACAATTTTTCTCAATTTACATAGCGTGCGAAAAAAACCAGAAGTATTTGTACAAAATTTCAGCTTAATATCTCAAAATTTACGTTCATCAGAGTACACATAACAGATGGATGGATGGGCATACAGACAAACATGTCTAGATTGAATCAGTTAAATCGATGCTGATCAAGAACTGTTCATTTTCCAAACCAAACTACAGACAAATTCGAAAATTGTAAATTGAAAATTTCATCTCAATATCTCAATGTTCGAGGCCGTTAGATTGATGTTTGAACAATAATCGTCAAATGATAATAAAAGTGCATGTATAATGGCATCCAACTCGGTAAATGCAACTAAGTGCAGTTGTACATGATTCATTTTATTTTTCTCTGACGAGTGTACGACGAGCTTATCTTAAGTTTCCCTTATTATCTGCTTTTGAATTTAATTTCTCCTGAGTGACACCCTCTAGGCTGAGTGTGTTCTTATATATTTTTATGAAGTAGTAGCACAGCTTTTAACCATATTAAAAAAAACAATATTTACAATTAGAAAAATTGGTACTAAAAATATTGAATCTTATTATGTATGTTAATCTTGTTAGGTATGTATGTTAGTTTAAATACCGACGGAATGTCATTCTCTTAAATTATTTGTACCAACAAATTTTTCCTTGAGCTTTCTATCTCTCAATTTTAAAATTCAGGTATTTCTCATTAAATACAATTTTGGATGAAATGTATATGGATTTTGTCTAAAAAGCCGTTAATATAAACATAAATATAGCTCTAACATTTTTTAAAGACAATACATCCCTGCATTTAGAAGTTTCTGTTTTATTTAATTTTCAGTTTTAGTAATCAGAGGCACTGTTTTCTCTTTACAAATTTTGAGAGGTTTTAGTAGAAATTATATCACTAGATGGCGCTTTGCAATGCATAAGTGTATGCACTGAATAATTAATATAGAAAGTAATGAAGTGTAGAATAATATGAAAATTAAAAATGGTTATGTTACGTAGCAGCAGAGACCTCTAAATATAGAGGCGGAATATCGAGCTCTTAAATTTTTTGTGCCTCACGTATTTCTCAATAAATACAATAATATTATTTGAAATATATAAGGATTTCAGCCGAAGCAGCACTTTGCGGCGAAAAATACGTGAATTTAAAAGTAGAGAGATTAGATTCTGAAGGCACAATTTATAGGTGCAAAAAATTCAAGATTACGACATTCCGTCTCTGTTTTTAAAAATTTCTTATACGTATGAAAAATTTTTTTAAAGCGGCATCTAGAAATAAAATGTTTACAAAAATTTCTCATGGTTGGTTAAGAGAAAATAGTGCCTGTGATTATACTCTGTGCATCACCCTTGAAATCCACACGAGGCTTTTGGAGAATAGTCAGCAACATCAATATTTACGTACACGAATGCTACTGCGCCTAAATAATCTACATAGGAACATAAACACACACGTAAGATGATAAAAAGCTATTTGTAACAATTGAAAAAAATCACGCCACTGCTTGTACTTTGCACCTTATACATATGTTGTTGTTATTCTGTTATGAAGTAAATGTTGTTTTTTTTTTTGCAACTTTTTACTCATCAACTCGCCAGTGTATGGCTATGCTTTATTTATTATTATTGTAGTGTTCGCTCTTTGTTTTTATCATTTTGTAATTTTTGATTTTTATGAGTGTAAGGCTTGTGTTTTTATTGTAATGTAAGCATTAATTGTATTGACAATATCAGCAGAGGTACTCCCATTTATATGTATGTAGGTTAAATGGCTCTAGTGTCTTTCACTAGCGGTAAAATAAAAAAATTGAAATCTGAAGCAACCACGTGAACAACTTTTACAGGGAGAGAGGCTCCAATGCGTTTCAAAATTAAAACACTTAATTTTAAAGCCAACTTTATTAACTAATTTTTATTAAAACATTTCAAGAAGATAAAATGGGGAGTTTAGTAAGTCAGAAGGAGCGTCAGTTTTTCTAGTGCCTGCACACAGGTCGCTAGTTAAATTTGGTAAAATCGATTTAGTATCAAATATGTCAACTGAGTATTAACTTTATGACACAATTACTTGTGGGCGGTGCTATCAACTGATTTTGCCCAATTTAAATAGGAACCGAAAACATTTCTAATGAATTTCAGCTCAATATCTTAAAACTTGCAATCGTATATATCTAGATCGATTTAGACCTTGTCACTAAACTGGAGAGCAGAAGAATATAAAAAATTGCAACTTTTTTGCATATAAAAACCAAGCTGTTAAGGAGAGTATTTCTAAAAATGACTCAATTCGGTCCATTTTCCCTTTGTACCAAGTTTCATCGAAATATCTCAATACATGCTTGTACACAAAGACTCTCCACATATACACACAAACAGTGAGCGTGACACGTACATGGGGGAACGTATTTCTTATCAACTTGAAAGTCGGGTTATACGCTGAACCGGATTTATGTAAATTGTGTTGGTATCTATTGTACGATCACGCCCACTTTTGGCACATCGTTGGGTGAGCTACTTGTGTACCAAATTTGTATACCATCACAGCTCAATTTTTGTAATTTTTGTCTATTTTGTATGTATTTAAATTATGCAGTCTCTGACGTCTCCTTCCCGGTGCGTTAGTGTACACCCATCTTATCTGAAACATGCTACTTCCATTCGAAGTGAAACTGCATTAGTATCAGTGGATGCTGTCACATGTTATGTGGAAAAATATTATATGTATAAAATGTGTTTTAGAGATTGCAGTTTTTCACATCAGTTGATAAGAAATATGCGCAAACATTTTGTATACAAACAGTCAAAAAACTCATTTTATAAAGTCATAACGAAAAAACAAATTTTATGAAGTCACCCACCCCCCTTAAACCAACTAAAAAAAGCTTTTTGAAAAAAAATGATTTCAAAGTTACTCTTGGGCCTGTTTTGAACTCTAATTAAAACCAAGACAAGACAACAAATTTATACGCGTATCCGCACATGTACTTAATTTTTATACCCTCCACATAAGTCTAAGGCGTTAAGTCTGCTATTCCGTTTGCACCATCTAAAAGGAGACTTCAGAGACCCTACGAAATATATTTTGTATAGAAATCTGAGTAGGTCTGTCTGTTGATGGCATTCTTACGGTCGAAGCCTTTTCTAATATTTTGTTAAGACCCTTTTAGACCCTTTCTAGACGCGCATCGCTATTTAAATAGAACAATATCGGTTAAAAGTCACTCCCACAATTCATAAAAATCAATATATTTGAACAAAAAATTATCTATGAAGTTGAAATTTATATATTTATTATATACTAGCTGTTGCCCGCGGTTTCACCCGCGTGGAATTCGGTTATCTCGCGAAATGAAACGTTGCCTATGCCCTTCCCTAGGTTCTGAAATTTTTTAAACCGATATTGCCCGATTTTACTTACAACCTGCCTGCAGACACCTAACACATGTGTATCAAATTTCAGCTCGATATCTCAAAAATTACGGCCGTGAGAGTGTCAGGAACAGTTAAACACATGAACACGCGGACGGACATTGTTTAAATTGATTCAGTTTTTGATGTTGAGCAAGAATATATAAAGTTTGTGTTGTCTTCGACGCTTCCTTCCGAATGTTGCAAGCGGGAATTCCATATAAATGTTGCTCCTCTCCAGAACTTGGTGGTGCATATGTCTTCGAATTCCATATAAATGTTGCTTCTATTCCAAATTCATTAAAAAATGGTCCGCAAATCCAGTATTGGCCAAAAATCCTCTCCACAACCTGGTGGTGCGTCTGGAATAGGAATCGTAACATATGCTCTTAGAATTCCATATAAATGTTTTTTTTATTCCAAATTCATTAAAAAAATGGTCCGAAAATCCAGTATTGGCCAAAAATCCTCTCCAGAACCTGGTGGTGCATATGATCTTAGAATTTCATATAAATGTTGCTTCTATTCCAAATTCATTAAAAAATGGTCCGAAAATCCAGTATTGGCCAAAAATCCTCTCCAGAACCTGGTGGTGCATATGTTCTTCAAATTACATATAAATGTTGCTTCTATTCCAAATTCATTAAAAAATGGTCCGCAAATCCAGTATTGTCCAAAAATCCTCTCCAGAACCTGGTGGTGCGTCTGGAATGGGAATCGTAACATATGCTCTTAGAATTCCATATAAATGCTTCTTTTATTCGAAATTCATTAAAAAAATGGTCCGAAAATCCAGTATTGGCCAAAAATCTTCTCCAGAATGTGGTGGTGCATTTGGAGTGGGACCCATAACATATGTTTTCAGAGTTCCATATAAATGTTTCTTTTATTCCAAATTCATTAAAAAAAATGATCCAAAAATCCATTATTGGCCAAAAATCTTCTCCAAAACCTAGTGATGCATCAGGAGTGGTATTCACACATGCCGTTGTCAGATTTCCCTACTATTTAAATATTGTGAAATACTTATTGTGAATACTTAATTTCTTAATTGTCTGGGTACATGTGAATGCAATGTTTGTATGGCAATATTACTATCAATGGTGGGTACAAAAAGGGGTTATAGTGACATAATTACAATAGTTGGACATATGGTCTCGGAAAGTTTTTTGTAGATATTGATATGTTCTATAATATTGTAGAACATTTTTTTGTTTTAACATCAATACTTTCCGCAGCGTATTCCATGAAAGATATTTTATGACTAATTTTTTTACACCTTGGGTTAGTAATAGTAGGAATGTCTAGGGATCCCCAAAATTTTTTGGCAATAAATATAGCCTATGTTACTCAGTGATAATGTAGCTTTCTAATAGCGAAAATATTTTTGAAATCGGTTCAGTAGTTTTTGAGTTTACTCGTTACATACAAAAATACAAAAATACAAATCTTTCCTCTTTATAATATTAGTATAGATATAGATTATAATCGATGTATTAAAGCAGACTTCAGCATGTTTTTATATAAAAATCTTATCGAAATGATTAAAAAGTTGAAAAATGGAGGAACGGACGGATAAGTACAATAGATACAAAAAGTGGAACCGAAAACGAAATAAAATTTTTTCAAGTTTACATTAACTTTGATTCTGTAATATATTGGCGCTCTATCAAAATTGGACACTTTTCTAAAAAAATATTTTTTGGAACTACAACAAGTCCCTTCATTCCTTTTAAAGTAGTTGTACTTACCACACTCCCTGCATTGTGTAAAGTCCGTATTAATGTATTAGTTTATTGTATATAATCGCTGCAAATGTGGCCCCAAGACAATTGCTAATGCTGACATCAAACCATGTTCGATATTTGATCCGTGTTTATAAAATCTAAAAAATTTCTCCACCTTTTCATAGTGGTTGTAATAGAAAGCCAATATGTGTGAAAAAATATCTACTGGCATGGATCATTTAACAAAATTACCAAGCACCGCACAGTTAATATATCATCAGATCGAATGGATCTAATTGTGGTTGATATTTATTAGGTGTTAAGTGTGTTTTATTACACATATTATTAAGTTTGTTATTACGTTTGGTGTCACACAATAAATATTATAATTATATATTGATTAGAGAGGTAAAGAGTGGTTCTAAAAATAGTTCAACTCGGTTCATTTTAAAGTCTATTTGGGCCAAAAATGTGCTTGTACTAAATGTCATCAAAATATATCAAAATATGTCAAAAAATTCAACCTGTACCTTGACTGACATGGTCAAATTGCTGCAGATTTTTATTCTCAATCAAAAGGTTTAATCAAAGGTGGGTGTGGCATTTGTTGTTGGAAGTTACAAACATCCTTTGCCACAAGTGGTGCATTTGAAACAATTTAGAGAAGTCCATGTGTGCGAGTTTCTATTTTTAAAACGCCTACGATCGAAACAATAACAACTGAGCCCACAATCAGAAAAGCCCCGTACCAGCACAAAAATCAAGCTAGAAAGTTCAATTTTGTTATATTTTGTTTATTTCTGTAGACTTTTGGGGGAAGTTAATATTAATTTTAGGCAGTAAGAACTCAGAGTCATTCAAACCGTTCAGTACATTGTGGAAACATTTACTATTATTCCTCTGCTCTTTAGAAACTTTATTAAGCTTCTATTATTAAAAAAGTTTTATTAATGCAAAACTGCATGCATTTGATGATAGTTGGATTCCAAAAAAAATTGTTTTTGCACAGATTCAACCTATTTAAAATACAATTCATTCATGTAGAACCCATATAACAGAAAAGTTTTCAAAGTGTATGGATTGCGAAATTCCTTAGATCAGCATTTAATAAAGCTGAAAATACGTTTGGCTTTATTAAGAGTACTACGATCATTTACTATGAAGAAGTACACCAAGATCATTAGTGGAAGTTTTTTCAGGTGTAATGAAATTTATGTATTCGTTAAATACTGTTTCAGTTAGCTAAGAATGCATTCATTTTAAATATATTTAAGCTTATGTAGAAGAATGTTATGGTTAAACTTGTCGAATGCCTTTCTGAAGTCGGTGTTTCTTGATATAAAGTTATGTTGGCAGTTCGTGGACATTAGTTGCAGGGTCTTTTTAACGCCCAGACTGGCATACCTGTGAATTAAACTTATTTTACTTTGTATATAAATTTTTGAAAACAGAGTCAGTACCAATTAAATGACGGATGATAATGTTATTTCAGTACGAAGGATTTTATTTTACTATTTGTTAACAGTTTTTTAAAATAAACACTGTTTGAAAATAGTCTGCACACAATATACGCTCTTATCATTAAAAAAACTATAAAAAAAAACAATATAACCCACGAAACTCATATCAACTTGATAACGCCAGACGTCAAATTAATGTGTGAACAAACCGAAGAAGCGACTAACTATTGAGTATATTGTAAAATTTGTATTACATTTAGTCTTATCTTCCCAACCAATGCTTTCAACATCTTCGGCTATTCTTTGCATTTAGATTTTATTGCTAAAAAAAAAAAAAAAACACCATTTCAATAGTTACTATGTGTTTAGACATAATGCATTTATTTGATGTATTGTATAATAAAGCAGAGCAACATAATTTCTAATAATTACTACGTAATTTACATATTGTGCGATAATTCATGTATTACTTGCATCAAATTGTTTTATTTTTTTTTTTAATTTTTCATGTGCGTGTGTGTTGCTGTTTTCTATTTTATTCATTATAACTAAAATTTAAATGTAATCATGTGTATAGCGATGCGTATGATTATAGAAGAGTGAGCATAACGGTTGTGCGATCAAGAGCACAATGTGTATATGTATGCATCGCTTATGAACTTATGTATATAATATGAGTAATAAGTATGTGTTGTGTGTGTCTTTTTTATCCAGAGCATTCACAAAAATTCAAATATTTTCATTTTTTTTTTTTTTATATGGGTAACATACTGTGTGTGTATGTTGGTGAATGGGGATGTACTTTTCTCTCCACTCGAATATACAAGAACGATAATATGAAATGAACTTTAAATACAATTTTTGGCTGGTTGAATGGCCTTGCTACTGGGCGCACTACTCCCACTGGACGAACTATCATTAAGGGTGGATTGTTCAACATTCGTACCCACGGAAGCATTAATGAAATTGATATATTGATGCAATTTCAAAGCAGCTATCAGTGAGCTTAGATAATCCGTTACATTGCCTTTCTGCACTCTACGAATTTGTCGGGAGACATTTCTATATACGCGTCGTGATATTTTATTGGATAATCGGCCGACAGTTTGCACGCTATGTAAGACTGGGTCCTCGGTGGAGATAACTGGCACTAGGATTACAAAAAGAATATATCGCATAGTATTACACAACGTGTTTAGTTAAAGCAATAAATTTCTGTTATTGGAATATTTTATAAATTGAAGTTAAAGTTATGAATTTTAAGTTCACTTTAGGTGGGCGTGGTTAATTTGATTATATAAATAATTAATAATTCATTAATGTTGTGGAAAAGTGATGTTTTTGAACCCCTTATGGTTTGTCTGTAATAAAGGGAAAAGTTTAAAAACTATACGTTTTGTAAAATTACAGGAAGGTCCATGGTGTGATTTAATCCGTTTTCAATATTTTAGACCTGTGGAACGCTGAGGTTAACATTAGTGGCACAATCTTGATAAAAAGTGTCATGATTCTTACGTATGCCGATGATATTGATATGATGGGTCGATAAGCACTTAAAAGAATTGGCGAAAATGGGGAAAAAATGAAGAGCAAGGTCAAGGTCAAAATCAATTTAATTTTTGATACTGGAAATCGTTAGAATGGAAAACTTAACATTCAAATATATTCTATTGCAGACATTTTCTGCGAAGTATTTTTATCAACAAAAAAATTACTTTAACCTTGAAGATCAAGGTCCGATACTTTTTTTTGTTATTTATGCTTTTTTATGAGCAAATTAATGAAACTTCAATCAAAAGAAGTAATCAAGTTCATTCCTCAGTGGTCATGTGTTTGTGCAGACAACAACAATAAGCATCTTGCGGAATATCATGTCCACTGTTACACAAGTCATAACTTATGTAAATAATGGGGATAATATGGCAAATACAATAATAACGTGCGCCCAAATGGTAATGAAAGGTGGCCACGGAATTTTTTTTGGGCGTGAGAAATAAAAAAAAAATACTCGGCAGAGAGAATTACGGAGGGGGTATTTTTCGAGAAGACACTTGGAAAAGAGAAATTTATTTTTATAGTCGATTTAGTAGCGAGTCCCACTTTATGATATTGTTGTGTGTGTGTTCACATTTCTTTCTTTCATATATTTACCATTTTCTTGTTCATCGTCGGATTCAGATTTAGGAAAATAATATTCTAGCAAACGTTCTGCTAAGGCTGACGTATTATCTACACCATTTACGGCCAAACTTCCGTATTGTGTGGCTAAAACTTCGTTAGCCTTTTGCCAAGCCAAGTCTTTTAGTGAGGCAGCTTTTTGTTGTCCGGCTTCCTTAAATTTCACCACACGATCAATGGTTGGTTGCACCACATCTATAACTTTGTTTTTGGCTTGATTGTAAATCTCTTGTGGTGTGTCTTTGATAATGGGCGCTGTCACCTCCAACTTGTCAATACCCTTGAGTAATGTCTGATCTACATACTGGATGGGGCCATCTAGACACGAGACAATAGGCGCAGCTGTAGTTACAGCCCGTGACACACAATCTTCAGCAGCATTCAAAGCCCAATTAAAAAGACGATTATTGCCTGTAAATGAAGTGACATTTTACAAAAGAGAATGTTATAATGTTGTTAAGGGGGCATCTCTTCGTAAGATCGTAAGGTCTACTAAATTTGTCATTCTATGTGCAACACCCAGGAGAAGCAAAATAACTGATTAATTAATTATATATCCTCTACCTTATTGATGAAAGTATACTAAGTTTGTTCTTTCGTTTGCAACACCCATAAGGACGTGTCAGAGACCCCACAAGTATATATATTCTTGATCAGCATCAAAAATTGAATCGATCTAGACATGTATGACCGTGTGTCCGTGTGTCTGTCTGTTCTTGGCCTTCTCAAGGGCGTAAATTTTGAGATATTGAGCTAAAATTTTGTACAGATACTTTTGGTTTTTGCACGCAGATCGCTATTTAAAATGGGCAAAATCGTTTAAGAGCCATGACCACAATCAACAAAAATCTATATATTTGTCACAAAACTTGACCTATGAACTTGAAATTGGTATACGAATCCATAGTTATCTATAAACACCGATGTGACCAAAAATAAGCATTAATTCGAATTCATTTAGTTTTAATGATGAAAGTGGATTAAGATAAAAATATTTCGATTACGATACACTACTCACTCATTTCAAGTAACACTATCACGTAACATATGAAAGAAGAGAGGTTCTAAAAATATGTCACAACATACAACCAGAGACTTCTAAATACAGTCTCTGAACATAACCAATTCATACCAAATTACCTAAAAGCGCAAAGCAGAGAATGAGGAGGTACGCTCACACACCTGTAAATCTGCTGAGAATTTACCGCGAATAAAACGATGATTCTCTCACAACCACAAAATTACTCTTTTTGATGCATTAGAAAAATATTGTCAAAAACTTCGAAAAAAAAAAATAATTCCAATATATTTCTCTCTTCGTTGCGCTTTTAAGTTATTTGCTAGAAAAATATTTTTCAATTTATTCCAACGCAAACCCTTAAATATCGCGAAACGCAAATTATATGACTTGGTGCACTTTCATAATTATGGGCATACACACATCCATACATATTCTAGTTTAGCACAAGTCACGTTTATACGTGTATTTCGCGGAAATTATCGCGGCCACAAAAATTAATATATCGAGCTGAAATTTGATAAGGTAGTCTCCTATTTAAAGGGGGGCAAAGTCGAATAACAGCTACGTTCACAATTGACCTAATCCCTCACACACACAAAAATACAGCTGAAATATTGAAATGTAGTGCACATGTTATTGTTCAATTGTTAATGTGTTCAAAATGAGAGGGATCAGGTAAACGTGTGCCTGCGTTGGTTACGAAAATGAAATGTTCAGCTAAATCGATTTTTAAAATTTTTACAAAACACATCCTTGAATAATCGTTAAAAGATACAACGTTATGTATAAATGTAGAGGCTCTTTGACCGATTTGGCCGAAACCAAATTCACTAAATTTTTCACTTGTTAGTTTTTATTTGGGCTGATTTCTTATAGAAACCTATCGACTGTCCATTACATACATACGGACACACATTTCTATGTCTTTATGAAATTTTGTAGTCACTTTTGGTTTGTATCTACATTCAAACAATGGGTGTGGCAGGTATTTAATTATGCCCTCTAATAGCGCAGGTATTACATATCACATGGCAGGTTGAGCTTTAAGCTGAGTATGGTTTCTGTTAAATGTGTAAAATATAAGCGTGTATGTTATGTGACCACGCCTACTTTCACATCATAGGTACATTTTTGTCAATTGTCGCCGTGCCTGCTATCGAACCATGCCATCATTATAACTAAGTATACTAAATTTCAACGTAATAATTCAATTTTTGTGGCAGATAAATAGATTTTTTTTAAATTGTGAGCTTGGCTCTTGATTGATTTTGCCCATTTGAAGTAGCGTTCTGGGTACAGAAACTAGTGTACAGTACTTGTGTACAAAGCTCAACATTTCAAAATTTACGACCGTGAGAACGTTACGCCTACAACACACACACACACACATATATATATATCTTGATCATATCAGTTTTTGATGCTACTCAGGAATATCCTCCTTCTGTGTGTTGCAAATGGAATGACCCATCTTATGTGGAGGTTATAAAGAAATAGATCCTTCTAAAGAAATGTGCAATATCGGTTCAGTATTCATTAATTTTTGAAATATGAGAACTATTATTCCTTTTCATTTCATATACGATACGTTTTAATAAAATGAAAAATTGTGTTTTTTTAAGAAATTTATTTCTCGAAGTTTTCTGTTTTTTGTAAACATACTTATGTCCACACATTGAAGTTTCTAGTTTTCTTATAAGCGAATACACACACGTATAACCACGCTTGCATACAATAATTGTATTATTGTGTATATTATTGAAATGTCATTTAGTATGTATGTACATTTTAGCAATAGTGTCTCTATACTCTGAAACACTTGTGCTTCTAAATCCTATTATGGCACAACCATTATCAATTGTAGCAATCGATTCAAAATCACTTTCTGCATCGACTTAACCATGAAAAGAAATTAATTATAATTAAAAGGTCTGGAACTTTGTAGTATAGAGTATTAAATGGTAGGGTTTAACCGAGACTAGAACATTTTCACTTGTTCAACATTAACATATTTTTCTTTTTCATAAACACAAACTAGGTATAACTCTAACAAGAATGTCAAGGTTTTTGCAATGTTTACATTGCAGGAAAGTGCAAAGACCTTCTTAGCTGTTTAATTGTGCTTGTTCTTCTTCTTTAACTTGTTTAACTCTTTTATCATTGTATGAATATTAAAATTTTCCGCTTAACACTCTCTCATCAAACGCTGCTTATGCATTATGACTGAGCATACATGCACATACATTGTTACACATTTTCAAATAAATACCTTTTACTTTGCCGTAGACATCTTGACTTTTATCCCAGGCCGCACCCACAACGGGTAATTTAATAATGCGTTCCAATGACTCCAAGTGCGGCAATAAATTTTGCGCATCTCTGAATTGCTTCTCACAGACAGGACTGCCGTTAGAAGTGGAAGCGGTTTGAGAAGATTTATTATCAGCACTAGCCATTTGTAGAATTGACTTTTAAATTAATATTGCACACACGAAAGGCTTTCTTGTTAATAATTATTAATAATTTGCACAATTAAACGTCTTCACCTATATATATTTTTTACTTTTTCTAAACGGGGTTTTCTTTCAAATTGTTTTTTTATTGTTCAAGAAAGAACAACAAATGTTTTTCACTAAACTGTAATTATTTTTTCTTTAATGCGATCTTCACTTTGATTTTTTTTTTTTGCTTTGCTTTAATTTATAACTTTATCCTCTCTTGTACGCGTACGTTTAATGTCTGACTGAGTGTTGTACCGGTTCGTTTGATATTATATGATGAAAATAATTTATTCGCTATTTTAAAGCATATATAGTTCTCATTACTTGAAGGAAACACATGCACACGCCTAGCAGTAAATATGTGGTATAGTGAGTAAATTCGTAAGCGAGAGTGGCCGATTGCATTTTATATTGTAGAATAATAATCGTCGTATATAAAGTTTGACTGATTTAAAGGCGTGTGTGCACATACTCTCACTTCATTGATCGCTCACACTTACTGTATAATATCTTTAACATGATATGTATGTAACAACAAATATGCAACTATGAACGAATGTGGTGTGTGTGCGTCTTTTGCGTTTTGCACTTCTATAAAAGATAAGTTCTTCCCGAAACTGTATGTAATATAAAATTTTAAAATTAAAAAACTCATTCCATACTTCTTATCGCCTTATGTGCTTTTCTTTAAGTATTTATATATAAATATATATATCAGCATCGCATTTGATCAAGAGTGGAAGAGATTAATGGTACGAATATAGAGATTCGTACGAACAATTTTGCTTTAGCAAAATCGATCCATGCATACACCTACAATATAACTTGTACAAATGGTCGTCATAGAATCGGTTAACGAGCGGTATTATAACAGTTTTAAAGTACGCCTCAGTTAAATGTTTTATTTACGCGTAGATATATGTTAACTACTCAATACAATTTCATCTTATTGATATTTTTCTTTTTTTATTCTTTTAAATTCACTCGTTATAATTTGAATGAATTTCTCTTAAAGATTTTGTATTAAGAGAATCATAAGAATTTTTTTCTCAAAATTATTTTATGATATATTTACGTATCTTAAACAATTAATCATAAATCAAACAATCAGACAATCAAATCAAGAACTTGGTCCAGCGGTCATAGTAATTGTTATTCAAACGTTTGCAAAACTAGGCAATAAAATAAAAGCAATAAAAACCCCAAAAATTATTTATATTTGATCGCTATGAAGTATGATTTTACCATATCTGTTACAAAATATTAAGATAACGGAATATCAGGAAGATACTGTTTTGCAAGCAGGTTGATAGTGAAATAACAATTCGGTTAAACAAAAACTCAAAGGTTAGGAGCTCATTAAAATATTAGGAACAAGTATTACTGTCCCAGTTTGGAACGATTCAATTCCTTAGAGCGAAGGTTATAGGTAATCAATGCTGACATTTGCTGCATGCAAGTTTGCCACGCATTCTGTAAATTTAATTTTTCCAATCAATTCATTATAGTTCATGTTCATTCATTGATTTTTAATTCATTGATATGTACTCCTCTGATTCTATAAAAAAAAAAAGACTTGAATAACATTTTGCCACTTACACTACTACAAGCCCTTACATTAAATTATTTCTTCAATATTTTTATTAGTACATATGAAATAAATAATATATTGTTCTTAAAATAATTATCTTTGACATTCGCTTATAAATGCACGTATACGTATACGTAGTATATACAATACACACATGGTATACACATAAACATTTATTACGTGTACTGTACAAATAAATTTTTGTACTTTGATCTTATTAGTGGCCGTAAAATTCACGTAAGTAGTCTGACCGTGTTTGTGTTCATAGTAAATTGAGTGATGAGTTATTTATTTTTACTATAAACAATACCAACACATATTATTTGCTCAAAAAAGTATTTCGTATTTCGTATTACTTTACTAACTGACTAAAGTATAAAGTTCGAATTTGTTTTGTGAATTCTGTTAACAAGAACACGACTACAATACATTGTCGCTTTGTACCCTTCATCCTAAAGATGGGAGTACAATAAGATTGTCCCTTCTTCTAGCTTCCAAGCGGGAAGAAATTTGTACATATTCGCAGATTTAGATTCGATTTGATAGATTTTGTCCAATTTACTAAGTAGTACGGAAGATATCATTGACAAGTACGAAAACTAAATTTGGCTTAAGTCAAATCTTAAATATCCTCCACATCCACAATGATGGGCGTGGCTAATATATATATATATACTGCGCCCTCTAATAGTGTATGTATTACGTATCAGCTAGTTGTACGTTGAGTATGTTTTTTCGTAAATTGTTGGCGTGCCTGTTATTCGATCACGCCCATTTTTGGCATATCGATGGAGGGAATATATGTAGATGTACGTATCAAAATTTCAAGTTCATAGGCCATTTTTTGTGGCAGATAAATATTTTGTATGTGATTGTCGTCGTAACCTCATGACCGATTAATTGCAAAAATTAAAAGTGTCTGTAGAAAATGATTTTAAAAACCGTTAAGGAAGAATATCATATAATAGTTGGACCATGCCACCGGAACGCATCAAAGATTTTGCCAAGTGCAAATGTTTTTTTGACAAAAATTTCATTTAAATATATTGATGTATACTGAGTATAATATATTTGTATGACTTCCTTAGGTCTGTTGGTTTATTTACTGTAGATTGGATACGCATACATACACATAATATTTATATATAATAAATGCGCTATTATACTTCGTCACTAAATAAATTATCAATATTTATATGTTGGACTTTGATCTTCTTGCGTGAAATTGAAAAGCAAGTCTTCAACATGCGAATAAGAGTGCTGTGAAGTAAGTTTTGTTATTTAATACATTTGTGCGTATGTATATACAAGTATGTATATAATTCATTTACCCTACAAAGCCTACAAAGTTATATGTGTCTGAGTGTCCATCTGTCTGTCTTACGGTCGCAAAGCCACAGATATTGAGCGAAAATGCTTCGTAAAATTGTTTAGTTTCTAGTCTAGGGTATCTGAGATTTTGCCACAGTATACCAAATGATAAGAGCCGTACTTAAATACATAAAATCAACTCTATTTTGGCATTTCAGTGCAATGATGCTCTGCCGAGTATACGTTTGGGCCGTAACGCATATATTTTTTATTCCATTATTGCAGTAGAATCCCATTTGGTCGAAATTCATATGAATTTCACATAAAATTATTTATGAAAATATATATGAATTTAAAAATTGAGAGTGGAATCTCAAGCCAACATATCTGCGTCTTTACAAATTTTACAGCACAACACTATTAGAGATGCCTGGTGCACAATGTATATTTACCTTTTAATTAAAAACTTGTTCAACAAGTAATTATTTAAGCTTATTTTAAACTTTGATTGCAACTAAACCTTGGAAAACTTTAAATTATGGCTTTACTGTTCTATAGTTAAGCAATTGAAAACATTTCAATATTGCAGTTGATACGTATCACGCGCTTCAGAAATAGAATTGCATTATGGCGTCTTTGGATTCTGTATCCTCATCTAAATTATCCGCTTATCAATTATTAACCACTGATAACCCAGTGTTTCGGTGTTTTCTTTTCTGGTCTTGCGTTTTGGTGATTAAAATGTTATTGATGTCAATGCTGACGGGATTGCAACGTTTTCGCTTTAAAGTAATTTACGCACATCAACAAAACCTTTTTAAATTCTATTATTAACAGTATGTATGTATTATATTTTCTAGACATTTTCAAATGAAGAAGATCTATTTTTTAAAAATATTGAAGTACAGTTTAATGAACCGCACGTGGAAAGAGCCCGCAGGTAACCAATGATTTAAAATCTCTATTCCACCACCAGGTCAAAATGGTCTTTTTTTCATTATTTTCATTCTTCTTAGAGCTCATCGCAATGATATGGAAAATATTCTGCCATATTTTACCATGTCTTTGTTATACATTTGTACGGACCCAAGTCCCGTGTTAGCATGTGTTCTTTTCCGTATAGCAGGAATAGCTCGCATACTTTACACTTTAGTGTACGCCTTTGGACCTGTTAAACAGCCTATACGCGCAATCATCTTTTACGTCATGTTTATCATAACCATTTATATGGCGAGTGATGTTGGTTTGCAAATGTTGAAATACATTTAATATTAAGTTATATTTAACCAAAGCTTTCTAATATTTTTAAATATTAACGAAATATATTATGTTCAATAAGTTAAAATCATTTTATATTAATTATATGCTATAATTGTATTTGAGTTGTTGGGAATAAGCCCTGCTTACTCTATTTTCCTTCGTTTCTCCTTTCAATTATTTCCTACATCAACTAAGCTTAAGTTTATATGTTGAATCCTTGAGACCTCATACATTTTTTATGTGCTTCTATTAAATCGCCACATTTATCTTCCCCATGCTCAACAATACTGCACAATTATGCGTGAAATATATGCAAAGGAAATTGTCAACATATTACGTAAAGTGTTTAGAATAATGAAATACAAACCATTGATCACGTGCTCTTTTTGTTTCCGGGCAGGCACAGCAAGCTTTACATTTAGGTTTTTTATTTGTGGGCTCTATACCGCTTACTGTTATGGCAGCTGCTTGTGCAACTTCTTTTACTGGAGCGTTACCCATTTTTATTATTTATACAGGAACTTCTCGAACCCAACCGTCGCGTACTTCTTTGAATGAGGTTTGCACAATCTAAAATGGTATCAATTATATTAATAAAATAGCACTTCCTATTTTACTTAATATATTTGCTTACCCGATATAAAATTTTATATAAATTTTATCAAATATTACGTTCACAAACAACACAAGAATGCTATTTATTTATGCCTTCCTTTTTGACATTTCCTATGGTATTTAAGTTCTGGTGAAACGAAAGAAATTATCGACCACTCTAAACGACAATTATCAGCTGATATTTAGAACATATTGATTTTATGGCGTTGCATCAGTGGCAATGAGTGCCGCTGCTCTATTTAGGCTGTGAAATTGATTTAAATTATTTTTTTGTTTTTTAAATGTAATGTAAAAATATATATATAGGCGGTCTTCCGAATAATACTTAATATTTTTTTTTTTTTGGATGTAAAATTGACAAGAACCGAAGATTACAGCTCATATGTCCAGATTCTTGATGAAGCTTGAAAAAACCGATTCAAGCATTTGAAGTAATGTTAATATTTATTTTAATTAAATATTAACTTAAAATAAACGAATGCACGCATCCCGACATACATCCGTCGGAAATATATTTCTAAAGCGTAGAGATGTACTTTCTAATTTTTTTTTTTTTTAAACCCTTAGATTTTTCTTCTATTTCTTTTGAACTGATTATTATTTTAGTTCACTCGTACCGTCACCTTTTAACTTTTTCATTAAATTTTTTTATGCACATTCATATAAACTTTCATTTATACATGTATTATAGAAAAGGGATGAAAGAAGTTTTAAAATGGTGATTTTTTTATATATTTTGATTCATTATTAAACCACACACAAGATTACTAAAATATATAAGGAGGAAACCAAAAAGATCTAAAAGAATTTTTTAGCAAGATCTAGTTCAACCCATTTAGTTATGTGAGACCGCCAAAGCACTAGTTAGTTAACGACCGACAAAACTTTCCTATAGTGACCAATTCAAATGCGAATACGTATTTATAATTATTCTATAGGAATGATCCACGAACATAAAGTGGAGAAATATTATAATTATAAAATGCTAATTTTATAGGCATGCTTATATCCCTAATTTGTGCTGTGAGACTGTGTCAATGGGGCTTGACATGACACCGATATAATTTTTTTTTTGAAATACTATTTGTGTGGAGGGTTGGAAATCTGAAACATAAATTTTTATAAGAAAAAGTAGAGAACAACGTCAAGTTATAGGGGTCCAACAAAACAAATTTCCCTTCTAATCTAATCTTGAAAAAATGTCTAAACCCACAACAATAAAAGAGGCAATAACTAAATGGGAGGAGCGCACAAAGCAGGATTCAGCCACGGCGACAGATATAGGACTACAGTTTCAATTCCCTCCAATAGAAAAAATGGATGCTACTTTAGCTACATTAGTCGAATGTCGTAAGCTAAGTATTTCATCAAATATGATAGAGAAGATAAGTGGCATTGGGGCCTTAAAGAATTTGCGCATTTTATGTTTGGCACGTAATAATATAAAAAGTTTGGCTGGCATTGTAAGTGGAAATCCTACACACAGCCTCAGACAGACATACAGACATTTTTCTTACAGGAATCTTTATCTGAAACTCTGGAAGAGTTGTGGGTCAGTTATAATATAATTGAAAAATTAAAACCAATTGAAACAATGAAAGCTTTAAAAATATTTTATGTCTCGAACAATATGATCAAAGATTGGTCCGAATTTAATAAAATGAACATCCCACCAAAATTGGAAGAAATCACATTTATAGGCAATCCCTTGCAAGAGTCCATGGATGAATTGGCATTTAGGCAAGAAGCTATACGCCGTCTCTCAAATCTTAAAAAACTAGATGGTGAACCGGTTATAAGAGGAGAATAACATTTCATATATATGTACATAAATTTATATATAATTTCTTAATTTACATGAAAAAAATATTTCACAATGCCATGTTTTCAGTTGTTTGTGTTTTTTCACTCTTCAGTTTGTTGAGGAAATTTTGTGATATCAAATCTAATTTAAAATGTTGTACATTTATCGCGCTACCGTCCCAATCCATTAGAGATTTAAATTTAATTGGATCACAGAGATTTAGGAGCTCTACAAAAGAAATGGAAAATGCGAATGGAATGTGTTTGATTAATTGTTTAATGTTTTCACCTAAACCACCCGTCCTATATTCGTCATTCTCTTTTTGCAACGTGATTTTTATGACATCTTCTCTAGCACAATGCTGCTTGGAACGATTTTTACTAATCGATTGCTTTAAAGCGATTTGTTGTAGTTCTTCATCGAAACGCTTCAAATACATTTGTATTAGGTTATCAAATTCTTCCGGAGTTAGCGGTGTTTGCCTGTTATCCTCTATATGCTCCAAAAACCAATTTAATTTTTCTCCTAATAAATTGCTTTTAAAGGCATGGACCATCCTTTGCTTATGTTTATTATTTTGGCGACGGGCCTTTTTACCCAAAGCTTTCGTTTTTCGACTGTTGGGATGTTTGCATTTTTGAAGGTCTTTGCGTAGATTTGTCTGCGTAGGGAAAGTTATGCATTTTTAGAAAAATGTTTAATTCAGTAAGAACTTTATTTTATAAACAAATTTATAATTATTAAGGATTACATTTTACCATTTCTTGAAGAGAGCACGTTTTTTTTTTTATTGTAGTTAAAGTTTGTTGATGTTTCTTTTCGTTCAATAACAATAGAGCCGCACTTGTCATAAATAAACGGCATTGCCGCAGGGAAGTAATAGTTGCCAAATAAATAATTTACATGTATTTATATTTTTAACAGTTATCGTTTTATATGAACGAAATAAAATAAATTACATTAATTAATTATATATATTTTCGATATATTAGAAAAATTATCATATATTTTTATTAAGCTATAAGATCGCTTACTTATATCAATCCTCTCTTTCTTTATGAAATTCTCTAAAAAACATTTAACTTTGTACTGGTGCTACACGCTGATCATTATTAGTTGCTTGCGCTTTTTACACTCTGCCGGACACGTTTTCTCTAAAAATACTTAGGTAGAGAAAAAAAAACAATAAACTATAGTGCCAAGAAGATTTAGCTCGGTTTTAAAAATGTCTGTTGGTATCTTAAGAAATGTTAATGCTGCGAAATCATTCAGGCACTATCTAATACATCTAAATAAAAGAGTAATATATAAATTCTTTATAATTCTGTTATGAACAATACGTGGACTAATATAATCTACTTACTCTTGTTCAATGCTTTTGTACGTAGTTATGTAATTAGTTTTGTTGCAAAGTGATCGTGCATTGCGTAAATCAGGGTTGTTTGTTTTTATTGGATATGCATGCAAATATGATATGAGCAAGCAAGTTTGTAAATAAGTATTCTCTGTTTGTTTTTTTTATTTATAATAAGTTTCTTATTATAATTAATTTTGTGCTAGCGAATATTTAGAATAGTATCAACATTTCCGTGAAAATAATAAATAGTGATAAAATGAATAAAATATATCGTGAAGAGTATTGTTGGCACATTGAAATGAGAGTATTGGGGACACAAAACAAAGAAAAACATAGAAAAGCAACTCTTTGACAACAATGTCTACTTTATACTTATTGGGATCTACTTTTTATGTCCTCTTAGTGAACGTTTGTATCATAAGGAGACGAGTCACGTGCATGTTTGCTTTTGTCCAAATGTGCATACTTTTTATATCCACCACCTTAGTGATGAGGGTATACTAACTTTGTTCTTTCGTTTGCAACACCCAGAAGGAGGCGTCAAAGACCCTACAAAGTATATATTTTCTTGATCAGCATCAAAAACTGAGTCGATTTAGACATGAATGTCCGTGCGTCCGTGTCCGTCTCACGGGCGTAAATTTTGAGATATTGAGCTGAAATTTTGTGCAGGTAATTTTAGTTTTTGCACACAGATCGCTAATTAAGAGATCGGTTAAGAGCCACTCCCACAATCGACATATCTACATATCTGCCACAAAAGTTGATCTATGAATTTGAAATTTGGTGCACCTATTTAAGGTTAGCCCATTCGTCGATGTGCAAAAAATGGTTGAAAACCAGATACGACCACAATTTATCAAAAACCATACTCCGCATAAAACTCCACTTGCAAGCTGGTATGTATTACACACACTATTAGAAGGCGCAATATATTTATATATATATGCCTTTTGTCGGCCATTTAATACTCCACTTACCTCCTTAAATTATGCTACAATTAAGTTAAGTTTAGTTGTATCTAGATACGCGAGGCACTGTCGTCCATTCGTGAAATATAATTTTATGGAAAGGGGTTCTAAAAATGGTCCGATCCGGGGTTACTCTTCGGGTCAGTACATGTCCTTGTACTAAATTTCATCAAAATACCTCTAAAAATGCAACTTGGAGCTTGGACAGACGGACATTGGTTAAATCTATTTTAGATTCTGAATCGATCGAAGGTGGGTGTGGCAATTGTCGTTTAGATTTATACTAATCTATATTGTTATTTAGCTGTTTGTACTCAGGGAGGTCCATGTGGAGGTTGATTGTCAACTTAGTTTAAAGAATTTCTTAATTTGGTTTTTTATATAAAAAAATAAAAAAAAAACAGATCTGATATAAATCATTCCGAGAGAAAATTTCATCACTTATTTAATTATATTTTTAGAGCTCTCCGGCAAGTCAAATTCGCAATTTACATTTATCATCCTCCTTACAAAAAAGAGTAGCTTTCAAATTAAGCGACATTGGAGAGGGCATACGTGAAGTTACTATAAAGGAATGGTAAGCAAATGTCATCATATTATGCAGTAATATTAAACATTATTCTTAAAGGTATGTCAAGGAAGGTGATGTAGTTGAGCAATTCGACAATTTGTGCGAGGTGCAGTCGGATAAAGCTTCCGTAACAATTACTAGCCGCTACGATGGCAAAATTTTACAATTGCATCGAAAAGTCGATGATATAGCTAAAGTGGGTGAAGCTTTGTTAGACTTCGATGTGGAAGATAGTAATGATGATGAAGAGCAAAGCGGCAGTAGTACAAGTTCAGAATCTGAAAGTGACAGTAGCTCGCAAATCAATACTGCAGATGTAAATTCTTCCAACCCAAAAGCTAATGTAGAACCATTAGTATCTCGAAACATAACTTTGGCCACACCGTCTGTTCGTCGCATTGCACGTGAACATAATGTGGATCTTTCAAAGGTGGTGGCCACTGGTAGAAATGGTCGCGTCTTAAAGGGTGATGTTTTAGAATACCTGGGATTGGTGCCGCCTGGTACCAATGTACCACATCCAACTATAGCGGCCAAATCAAATGTAGTTGGCACAAAAACCCTGCCCACACCCGCAGATCGGGTAGAACCATTGAAATCGGTTCGTCGGGTTATGTTAAAAACTATGACAGAGTCTCTGGTGCGTCCTTACACTATTTATTCAAAACGTATTTTCTTATGCGTGATACTTTAATTTTGCAGAAAATACCCCACTTTGCCTATAGTGACGAAATCGAAATGACGCATATAATGGAATTTCGCAATCAACTAAGAGATGTGGCTAAGGAGAATGGTGTGCCCAAATTAACATTTTTACCATTTTGCATTAAAGCAGCTTCCATAGCTTTAACGAAATATCCAATACTAAATAGTTCCTTAGATTTGGACAACGAATCTGTTATTTACAAAGGAGCGCATAATATTAGTGTAGCCATTGATACACCATTAGGATTGGTGGTGCCCAATGTTAAGAATTGTCAATTGAAAAATATTATAGAAATAGCTAAAGATTTGAATGGTTTAATTGAACGCGGTCGTAAAGGTGTGTTAACGCCTGAAGATTTTGCAGGTGGTACTTTTTCATTGTCAAATATTGGTGTAGTGGGTGGCACATATACACATCCCTGTATAATGGCACCCCAAGTGGCCATTGGTGCTATGGGTCGTACCAAGGTTTGTAGTTTACAATTATTATTATTATAATATGGTTTGACTAACTCCACCTTCTAGGTTGTACCGCGATTCAATGAAAAAGATGAATTGGTTAAAGGTCACGTTATGAACATTAGTTGGTGTGCCGATCATCGGGTTATTGATGGTGTTACGATGGCTAACTTCTCCAATTTGTGGAAAAAATATTTGGAAAATCCTGCTTTATTCCTATTAAATTGAGTCTATTTTAGAGTAGATTCCTACCTTGGCGCTTTGTACATAATTAATTATGCGCCTCTTCCTTACCAACCATTTATTTAAAATATTCTATCTATTCTACATAATTCCAATTGTACAGCACTGCAAGTAAAACGACTTTAGCAGAATGAAAAACGCGAGCCATTATCATATAAAAGTTAGGTTGAGTAAAATTTTAATGGGGAGTAGTTTCTACCCTACATTACGGTTCAATCGGGTCCAAATTAGGCACTCAAATATTGCGTCAATCAACTGTTCTTCACTAACTTTTGTAAATAATATTAAGAATTGCGAATTTTCGTCATAAAATACTTTAATTTCAGCTCGGTTTCGGGTAAAGATATGCTTTCATGTAACAGACGGACAAATGGATAAAGCTAACTCAGAATTTAAATTCGGAAAATGATTCCGAAATGTTCCGTACAATTACTCTCACAAACTTAACCTAGGGTTAGAGAGTTTTTTTTTTTTAAATTTCTTCTGTTACCGGCTGTACGAATGCATTTAATTTTTCGTAAGTTTAAGAACAGTCTCTCGCATTGGCTTTATTTAGATAATAGTAAAATTATTGTTATGTATAAAATTAGAGCAATTTATTGTAAAAAGCATGTTAAATGTAAATATTTTAATAAAGGGACTATTATGTATGTATCGGGCACAGTTGTGAAACTTGAAAGGTAAAAGAAAAAGTAAAGATGAAGACAGCATGAGGGTCGCCAGAGCTACCCAAGTTCTGTCTGTTCGAAGGATCATTTCCCAAGCTATGGAAACATCAAAAGCTTATATTGATACAAAAACGGAACAAGTCACCGGGAGAACCCACATCGTATAGATCTATTTGTTTAATGGATCAACGGGTAAAATCCTAGAGCGCAACATATGTAATCGCTTATCCGTAACTTTAAAGACATACTATCAGATTAGCAATTAGTGGCTTCCGCTAAAAGAAGTCCACAATAAATGCGATAAATGAAGAGGAAGCCATAGCGAGAGTAGCAATAGAGGGCACGCGGTGGAATTGCGGATCAAAAAAATACTGTCTAAACGTTTGAAAGGCTTTCAATTCTGCCAGACGGGAACACATCATGGCATTCTTCGATCAACGGGCAGGATCTGTCTGCCGAGTTGACTTAGCCATCGTAAACGATGAATCTTTATACGGCGAACAATGTCAATGTCGGTGTAAAGTTCATACAGCTCAAGATTCATCTTAATTCGGAACTCACTGCAACCGAGTACAGGGCGAAAGATCTTTTGGGGAATTTTTCTCTCGAACATGAGTAAAAGAGCCTCATCATTTTTTGTTAGAGTCCATGTTTCAGTGCCATACAGAAGTAAGCAGATGAAGAGAGTTAGAGTGTAGGTTTTTGTCGCACGACAGAGGGTTTGCTGTTGAACTGCTTACTTAGCCCATTGTAGCACTTGTTACCAGTCATAATTCTCCTTTATTATTTATGTCCAAGGAGACATTATTGGATACAAGTGCATGCCGTAATAGAATTTTAGACACTATGATCGACTTTTCAAGATCAAATTATGTTAAAGATTCTTTTCAAAACCTCCATTAAATCGATTTTCAAAATTAACAACATATAAAAGTAAAATTCTCTTTTATAATTCTCTCTCAGGGAAATTTTCTCATTTAAAATATTTCTCTCAAAAGTTTCTCTTTTTACTCTCGCACAGCGCTGCCGCTACGCCAAAATATATTTCCTAGCTAATCATCGCTGCTATCTATTTATTTACCCAGTATTTCGCGGGTTTTTCATTGTTTTATATACAATAATAATATTCTAATCCTTTTTGCAGTTTTGAATTTTTTATTTCTGTTTATGTTATCTTTCTACGTAATGCAATGCCTTTGTATTACTTTTTCTTCCCAGGCGAGATATTTTTGATATAATTTAAGATGCCATTAAGAAAAGTAATAAAAGCTATTACATCGTCTTGTATTTTTAGTGGCAACACCAATGAGCTTTAAATTTTATGTGGCATTAACCTGTAAACTAAGAGACTATGCATGTATTTCACTAATACTGTTAAAGCAATGTTTGTAAACAAACCGCTGGAAAATACCGGAAACCAAAACAAAACCTGCGCACTGGTGCTACAGTGTACCAACAAGTGCTGAAATTCATCCAAGCCGAGGTATTTACTTCCACTTGTCAAATATTGACACATTTTGACAAAAACCATGAAAACTTTCAAAGTTTTGGAATTTAGCTCTAAACTCTTCTATAAGCAATCAAAGAACATTTCTGAATAGTTGAAGTTGAAAATTAGGCTCGTTGAGACGTTTTAAGCGGAACTGAAATCTTGCCACATATCTAAACCAAAAGTTTGATTAGGGCTTGTCTGATATTAGGTGCTGAGTTGCATGTATTATAAAACAAGTTGAAAAATTCCAAATGAAGTAAACATTTAAAGTGTTTTATAAGCAAATAATAAAAGGATTGTAGTCCTTCAACGGGGTTACCGCAAGCAAAAGAAAGCAAAGCAACATTAATAATGTTTTAATCTGTGTTGTATTTTGTTCTAATGCCGTTTTATATTTATCAAAATGAAAAGCTGTTAAAAACATTAAATTTGGTGCGTTTTACAGTTTTTAATGCCAACACAAAAAGAAAGAAAAATTTCTAATATTTTTTTTTATTTTCATATTGTGTGTGTATACTTAAGAAAGTTTCATATATTTTAACGATTTTTCCAGTGACCTTGCTGTGACTATTGTAACTAAGAAAATGTATTTAAAAGTATTTGTACGTGCTTGTGCTTATGAGACAGATATTAACACTTGCTTACATACAACGTATATTATTTTTATTATTTCATTGTTTTTCTAATCATGGTTGGGGATGTAATTGCTTTTAACATGTATGTTTGTAAAAATTTCAGGTGAAAACTTATTATTGTTTTATCCCTAGTTTTCTTTATTATATTACTTGGGCTTTTAAGTGATATTATTTTATACTTGTTATTCTCTCTGATGATTTACTTGACAAAAAGTTATATCTAGTATGTCTAGCTATTATTTGCTTAGTATGTTAACGAGTAGAAAAAGTAAACAAGTCGGCCAACCCGACCATTTAATACTATACACCACTTAGCTCCTTAAATTATGCTACAATTAATTTAGTCCTATCAATATACGCGAGGCACTGTCGTATATGTCCATTCGTGAAATATAATTAAATGGAAAGGGATTCTAAAAATGATCTGATTGGGTTCGAATATAATTCGAAGCTAATGGACCATTCTTCACCAAATTTTGTCAAAATATATTAAGAATTGCAATTTTTTGGCACTTAAAGGCTTCCATTATACTATCTTATAGGGTTCTAAAAATGGTCCATTTCAATTTTCATCGAAATATCTCAAAAAATCCAACCTTTAGCTTGCGGACAAATTTACATGGATAGACGGACATGGCGAAATCGATTCTGAATTGATCGGTATAATTAAAGGTGGGTGTGGCATTTGCCGTTTAAAAAGTACGAACATGTGCTCAAAGTTAATATACTTTTTGCCACAAGTGGTGCAGGGTCTAATAAAAGGCCGGAATTAAATGTTTCAAATTCATAAATTTTTATTGTAAACAGCTTATTAGAGTCCTTAGAGGTTTAGAGGTTTTTAGGGGAAAAAGTCACACTTGAAAAAGATGTAAATTAAAAAATTTTAAGTAACAAAAAGTGCACATCAAGGAAATAGCACCAAAAATAGGAAAAACATGGCTGAACAACAGAAACTCTCATTGTGTCCCCGCCTAGTTGATTATTTAGCTATAGTGGGTACTCGCAATATACCACATGTGTCCCAGAGTGTGGTAGGTAACAAGCCACCTCCTGTGCAGGTGGGTATATAACATTTCACTTGATATATATCCGTTATATTTGAATGTATTTTAGTTACCTGAACTCTTAAGGCGTTATCCACCATCCGATCATGTAGATTTTGCTTTACCATTAGACATGGTATACTTTTGCCAACCGGAAGGTTGCATTAATGTGGGGTATCGACGGAACGGTTCAACTTTACGGGATATGACCTCCTTTGTGTTTGCCTTAACCGATAAGGATTCAGGGAAAACGCGATATGGCATATGTGTAAACTTTTACCGCCCCATAGAAAGTTTTACATCCAATTCAGATGGGGTGCCAGTTAAGAGTGCCCAAAGCATGCGAGGGCATAAAAATTCCCATGTCCGTCGAGAATCCTGGCACAAAAGTATGGAGCGCAGTTCAGATTCGGCTTTTAGTAGGCAAGTACATAAATTTTATATATTTCACTGAAAAATGAAAGTTGTTTCAAGTCAAATTTTTCAAGTAGAAATACCAGGCATAATTCTCTTATTAGTTATCGCCTTCTAACCTCTTCTAGCGACTACAGAAGTAATGTAGTGCTCAGTGATTCAGAGCGTGAAGTATCGTTTCGGCGTGACTCGGATTCACTCGGATTCAATAATCAACTGCAGGTGCACTCCCATATACAGCAACCACCCCCAAAACTTAACCTCATGACGCCCTCCGCGGAATCTGAATCGGGTGGTAGCCTATCACCTTCACCCAGAGCAACTAGAAAACGCATGAAATTAAAAACGCAATCGTTGACGTCGTTGTGCATAATATCGCATCATCCCTTCTTTACCACATTTCGGGAATGTCTATTCATATTAAAGAAACTAATTGATGCTTGCAATGAGTCGTCATCTCCGAAACGATTGGGTGCTGCCCAAAAGTTAAATCGAGAGAATGTGTGGACTGTATTGACGGGTCAGGCTAGTGACTCGATTTCGTCTATAGTACTGCATGATGTACGTGAAATAGAAACATGGATATTACGTTTATTATCAACACCTGTACCAGTGCCCGGTTCAACTAGAGTCGAGGTACGTATAAGGATTAATTAAAAGTTAATGTGAATCCTTTAAATACATAAAAAATATCCACTAATATGAACCTCTTACTTGTTTATTTTCTAGGTTGAAGTTTTATCACCAACTGTTCATGAGCCTTTGTTATTTGCCCTGCCCGAACATACTCGCTTTTCGTTGGTGGATTTTCCTCTACACTTACCCTTGGAATTGTTGGGTATCGATACCTGTTTGAAGGTGTGGACATTAATAATGCTCGAAAATAAAGTTCTATTTCAATCGCGTGATTACAATGCGCTCTCTATGTCCGTAATGGCGTTTGTAACCATGTTATATCCTCTAGAATACATGTTTCCAGTGATTCCTCTCTTACCTACCTGCTTGAGTTGTGCTGAGCAGCTTTTATTAGCGCCAACACCATTTGTTATAGGTGTACCGGCTACTTTTCTGGTTTATAAAAAAAATTTTCGGTAATTTCATATTTACATTTACTTACATTGCATTGGCTGTTTAAAACAAAGTGTTACTTCATCTTAGGCTACCAGACGATATATGGGTTGTAGATTTGGATTCCACGAAATTAACACCACCCTTAGGTGGTTACGATGAAATACCATCTTTACCTGAACCAGAAGGGACTGTTCTGAAAAATCATTTGAAACAGGTTTGATCACAAACCAATGATAAGCCATATGTTCTTATATAACAAAAAAAATATTGTACTTATATATAAAAATTGTTTTAACTGAATTTGTAAATTATTTGGCATGTTTCGTTGTTTATTGCGCTTGATACTTCTTCAAATATCTTTCTTTCATGTTCATTCTTTCTTTTAATCTACTTTCATGATTTCTCTTTCATCAAAAACTAAACCAAACTTGATTTTGTGAAACTGATTTACAAATCTTAGGCTATGCAGCTAATGGATGAAGCTGGACTTGGTGTAAATATACATAAATATCTAAATATATTTTAAACCCTCCACCTTGGCTAGGGAGTATAATAAATATGTCATTGCGTTTGCAAAAAGGCCTTCTAGACCTAAGAGGCTTATTAAAATTCTTTATCAGCGTCAATCGCAAGCTGAAAGTTGGTAAAGAAATTCTTAGTTTAGAAAGCTTAGTTTAAAATGGGCAAAATTGATAAACAGCAACCTTCACCTCTGTAAAAATAGAGCTGCAAAGTAATAATTTTGGTACACATATGTATATTTACTGCATTTAAACTGTAAAAATATAAAAGCCTCTCTTTGGTGAAGAATTTGATCCGTGAGCTTAAAAGTGGCGCATTAAAAGAGTCCGAGGGGTATCCAAGATTTGGCCTCAGCTAAATACAGCCCCTTGTTTATAATACCTCCACCTCCTTCTTTCAATTTTATAGCATCATCTTCCTCATAATTTGTTAATCCATTTCAAACTTCTAAAAGGCGTCCTCGAAGCCTTATACATATTGTTGACCATCATTAATATCTCACTTTAGCGATGCATGTGTGCCCAAGAATGAGTTGAAATCGGTTGAAATTTAGTGGACTTCAGGGCACACGTTATATTTACTTCGTATAGGAAGATTGAATAGCTTACACTGTCACTTACGAAAATTGGATTTGTTGCGGGATTTGATTCTTGAGATAAAGGATAATATATAAAAGTATTTGCATACATTTATGTCCATTAAAGAGGCTCTAATTTATACACGGTACTCCTAGAGTTTAAATTTAATAAATATGGACCGTGTCTAAGGTTTGGCCTTGTTATATCCACTTTGGTGAAAGTATCAATTACAATTTTAGGCCAAAATTGTATTTCAAGTATTTTTATAAGAAAAATATCAGGACTTATAATAATCGTTATAATTATATTTGAAAAATTCAAATACTATCGTTCACAATTATGTTCCTTAAATCTGAATGTGGTGGAGGGCATCTGTCGATTTTTGAAATACTTATTATGTTCTGTATCCTTATCTACATCTACTCACTGCTAACAATAATAATTATTAGTTATCCTTTATTATTGTACTTATATTTTTAATACAAGAAGCAACCTTAACATTCATGTCACATTAATTCCCTTGTTTTCTTTCTTAAAGATTTGATTTGAAAATAACTCTTCAATTCGTTTCTTAACAGGCTTTAAACTCCATGACTACGAACACACATGCCGTGTCTACACAACAGTTATTGCCATCAGTACGTGATAGCTTAATCGAACCACCTCTACTCGGGTAAGTTTAAGTTGGTCAAATAAGGTGTATCCTGACGAAAGCATAATCTTTTAGAGTATCCCAGACGCGTTTGCAGTCCCCTTCTTCATCAATCAATGTCAGTCAACGCAACTCCATCTCTACTCAAGGAGCTGTATCGCGCCAACCCAGCCCTATGAGTTTACCAGCTGCAAATCCCTTCATATATAACAGCGACGGAGATTCTGTTGATGTGGCTACCCGCGTAGCCATGGTAAGTGTACAATGAAATAAGGTTCCAAGCGTATATTGTTTGTTTCGTTTAGGTACGTTTCTTTAATTCTCAACATACGTTGGCTAATTTTGGTGAACATACGCGCACGTTACGTTTATATCCGCGTCCCGTGGTAGCCTTTCAAATCAACAGTTTCCTGAGATCGCGTCCACGTACTACGATATTTCTAAATCAATTTGCCAAAACTCAGGCTGTTGAATTTTTGGCGGAATGGTCTCTCACGCCTACCAATGTAGCATATTTAAGAGTTCAAACGGGAGTTATGGATCCTTTAGAAGTAGGTGACAAACCTAAATGGTTTGCTCACGTCTTAACCCCCATGCGATTTTCGGTATGGGATGATGGCAGTTCTTTAAATGGGGCATTACGTTCTCTTAAACAATGGGAAAGTGGTGCCACGGATGAAAGTGGTTCTGATAACGAAGAAGGCGGAAGTTCCAGCTCCTCATACTCTTCTTTGAGTGATTTTGTTTCGGAAATGGTTTCGTCGGATTTATCACCCAGCTTATATGATGTTTTTGGTTCCCACAATCGTCCTCACAATGTTCCTAAGACACTATCTTCGAACTTGGATCCTTCTCTTGTTTATCATCCTCCCAGCAAATTGCTATACCCAGAGGGTAAAGTAGAACAATTGGCGCCTAAAGACGAAGATGAACGAGCCGAAAGTCCTGAATCATCTTCATCTAGTCAATCTGACTTGAGTTCACCCAGTTTTCATCGTGATTCGGAATTCGAATTCTCTTCAAAACCCATTGGATTGACCACTCCAGTGGCACAACAGTTAGAAGCTACGATTAATGCAGCCGCTCTAGGACAACATATGGAAATCCAATCAAACGTGTCCGTTAAAGCAAATTCAACGTCACCCAAAGCTAACAACAACTTGGTACTAGAAAAGGTAATACCGGTAATTTTAATTATTATTTCATTATTAATATAAAGTCAATATTTACAAATTTTATTTTATTTATTTTGAATTAATAGCCTTCTACATTAAAGAGTAAACAGACTGGAGTAAGCAATATTTTAGCACGCACTGGTAGTTCGGGGTCTAGTTCCAGTAGTATTGGCCGACAAAATTCCCAGAGCTCTTTGTTTGAGAATATTGCTACGCATGCAAAAGTGTTGGTGGGTGAAAGCACGCGTCAAACAAGTCAGGATAGTATTTTGGCTCAAGTTGATAAGGTGTGTACAGTGAAAGGTTATTTTTTTCCACTTGTGCGCCTATTATATGAATGCTGTGTTATTAGAGTGGTACGCTAATTATTAAAAAATATTTTATTTGCTTCTTGATTGGATGATGAAACAATCTCTTGTACATTTTTTGTAATATACGTTTCAACTATTAAACACCACTACATTTTATACGTGTACTAAATCGGAATTACTTAGACAACTGAGGGAGATATTGACGACAGAATGCGCCAGACTTTTGAAAAGGTTTGTAGTAAACACTTACATAGCTCCAAGCACTGTAGTGAAATAATCGATTCAAAAATGATAAATTTTCAAAAATATACAAAACTACAAAGCTGTGCCTAGTTAATATATTTATATTAGTAACTCTCGAATTACACGGCATTCGATGCACAATTGGAATGAACTCTGATTACACAATTTCAATTTACAAAGCGAACAACTAATCTATTGTGTAAATCGAGAGTTATCTCTATATTGTATTATACATTTTTGTTAATTATACAAAACTTTATATACTTGTGGCAAAGGTTATATTAAGTTTAACTCTTAATATTTTTTTGACAAAATTTTTGCGACATTTCTTAGAACCACTTTAAATATAATGACATCTTACGAAGTTATGTTATAGTTATGTGGCAATGTTTCGCGTCTATTGATATAACTAAACTAATTGTAGCACAATTTATGGAACTAAGTGGGCTAAGGTCGGCTTTGACCGACAATAACACTTTCACTTATTCTATCATGAATCATTGCCACCTAAAATCTATAAAATTTTCTTAGTTTACTTTACATGCCAAAAAGGCGGCGGGAGAAGCCTCAAAACAAGCTTTAGAAGTTTCTAAGCAAGCAGCTGGTGTTAGCAAGAATACTTTGGAAGATTTAAGTTATGTAAGCAAATCTACACTAGGGGACTTAACTAAAACGGCTAAAGAGGCAGCTACCAAGAAAGGTCTCATTAAAATTGAAGGCCGTTCAAATAACGATGATACTCAATTGGCCACGCAAAAGCAAATACAAGGCAGTGGTGGAACGTCAAATTTCTTTTCTAACATAAGTACTGATTTTAATGGTTTAGCCAACAGTACAAGTACCATGTTTTCGGGAATGTTCGGAGGCAAAAGTATGACTTTTTTCATATTTATGATATGGTGATATATGTACACAATTTCCACAGAGAATCCAACGAATAAACAAGAACAACAACAGCCGTTTCCTAGTCGCAAGGCTTTAGTAGAGCGTACGCCATTGATAAAGCATACCACCCCATATAAAACTCAAGAAGAAATGGTCCGACAACAAAACAACGAGAGATCTCATACAAACGCCGAAAATCAATTATTTCTCAAGGATATTGTTGGTCAAGTATTGGCAGGTGAGGGTATCGGTTGGCTAAAAATGAATCGTTTTAAAAAACTAATGGAAGATGAGTCTTATCGCACTTTGGTTTTGAGTAAACTTAATAAAACCTTGGATAAGAAAATTTCACCCGATGATCATATTGATGATGTGGTGAGTTTATTGTAGACTTTTTTCATACTGACTTATTCACAAACATGTTATTTCGCCAGTGCATTAGCAAACCGGTGTGGAAAGGCATGCTGAAATGTCTTCATGCCGTTACGGTAGGCTTAGAAGTGACTTTCGCGAATTTTGGTCTGGGTGGTATGGCTTCGGTTTTCCAAATGATGGAAATCGCCCACACACATTACTGGAGTAAAGAATTGATGGACACGAGTGATGTATCCTCGAGTTTGATATCTAGTCACATGACAACACCAACGGGTAGTCGAGAAAATCTAACCTCTCCCATGAGTCCAACAGGCTTGCGATCAGTTTTAAATAGTGAATGGGTTTCACCTCAAGAATCACGTAAAAGTTCTGCACACACAGAACGCTCAGTAGCTACGCAGGCCAGGCGATTATCCACGTCCGAAAACGCAGAAAATCAATCGACCACCGAAATATTTAAGGACATGTTATCCCAAAAACGTTCAAGCTTTCTCAATAAATTGACGTCCTTCGATTCTGACGTAAGTGTTAATACAAAGTTCATTGAAAAGTTCTGTAGTACTTCATGCGACAATAGTTAATGAATTCACAAAGGAAATAAAAAAACGTTCTTCCTCTCCCGTATTTTGTCAGAAAAGCATCATAATGCCACAAATTTCAGCCTTATAATGTAAATCGTCGTCGCCTGAATGCGGCGATAAAAAAAAGTAGCAAAGACGACGGCGGCGAAGACGTCTTAATTAATAAGGCTGAATATGTTATATCCAAATCTTCCTCCCTAATAATGTATGCCGCTTAGAATACATTCTCGTATTTAGTATTTAGTAATTAGTAATTGTGCTCATTGTAAATGTGTTTGAATGCTTAACGATCCCACATATTTCAAATCCGCTTCACGTGCTTCTTATCCTTGTTAATACATACTTAATTTCTTAAAAATTGAACTTGAAAAATTCGTAGGCTGCTGATTCTACGGGTACATTATCTATTGTTAGTGACTTGTTACCAACAGGTACTTTGAATATACGTATGCCAGCCAGTTGTCGTTCCACTGTATCCGATACTGAATACGAAAATGTGAGTAAGTGTGTATTGTTAATGTATATAAAACATGCAACAAAATTAGTCCATGTATGTAATTATATAATAAAATTATATATATTATAAAAGAAAGTAATTGTTTTTTTTTTTTTTTTTTTTCATTTTAGACTATTACGTCGAAGGATTCGAAACGCGGCTCAGTTAATACATGGACGGGTAAATCAACGTTAAGCGCTGGTTTCCGTTATACTGGCGGGCATTTGATAAATACCTCTTCATCACCTTCGCCCGACAGCCCACGTATTTACCTATTTGAGGGTTTATTAAATAAGGAACGTTCTAATCTATGGGGTCAAATGCAGTTTTGGGAAGACGCCTTTTTAGATGCTGTTAGCCAAGAGCGTGACATGATTGGTATGGATCAGGTTTGTATAAATTCAAATACAAGCAAATTTCGGATATCTACCACCCATGCACAAAAGCTCAATTTTATAATTTCCGTACTCTAAAAAATTTACTTCTTTTACAACCTTTGTTGCACTTAAGTCACTTATTGCGCGTCATCTGATTTTGTCTCTAACGCTGCATTGCTGACAATGAAACTATTTTTATGTGTCTTTTAGGGACCTATTGAAATGATGGAGCGTTATAAAGCTTTAAGTGAATCAGAACGTAAACGTCTTGAGCACGATGAAGATTGTTTACTCTCCACTATTTTGTATAATTTAACTGCTATTATGGTAATGCTGAACGTTAACAAAGAGGACGTACGTCGTAAGATCCGTAGATTATTGGGTAAGTCGCATATTGGTTTGATCTACGCCCAAGAAGTACACAACGTGGTGGATCAAATTAATAATTTGGTAAGGTTCTTTTTGATGAATTTATATCATACGATACTTAACAAAGTAGTCCTTTAACAGAACGGTAACGATATAGACTTAAAGCCGTTGGGATCAAGACTTTTGAATCGTCACACTTTTACTGTACACCAAGGAGTGGATGCTTCGGGTTCCTTATGTTTTTTGGAAGTGCGCGATGATGGATTAGTTTTAAGATCTGGGGATGGCAGTATCGTAGAACGTTGGTGGTATGAGCGTTTAGTTAACATGACATATTCACCAAAAACCAAATTGTTATGCCTTTGGCGGCGCAACGGTGGACAAACACGTCTTCATAAATACTATACAAGAAAGGTATTATTATGGTAAGAGTAAAATATTGGATAATTAAGCAATTTTATATGTTTAGTGCAAAGAATTGTATAACTGTATAAAAGAAGCTATGCAACGCAGTGGTACCCCCACTAATGTTCCAGAATTGGGCGGTGAATTTCCTGTACAAGATATGAATACAGGAGAGGGTGGATTACTGCAAGTTTGTCTGGAAGGTGTTGGTCTACTATTCGCTAATAGCAAGGTTAGTATAAACATTAAAAAATATAACTCTTACAGACATTTTTTATGTTATTAAAAACTAAAAGTTTTTAAAATTTTCATTATTACTCTTTAAAAGGAAGATGGCAATTTTTTCAATTTAATAATATTTCCCTCATTTCATTTAAAATTGGCTCTAGTTGGTTTTCGTATAAAGTAAATAATAATAATGAAAATAATTTATATGATTTTACTTACGACAAAAAGTTGAAATTGTAAGCAAAAGCAAGGACCTTCTCAATTGTAAAATATTACTCTTCTACTCAGAACTACCCCCTTATTTGAAAACATTCGAAAATACCGAGGAACACGTTTATATATATTTTTTTTAAATTTATTTATTTAGAATTAGAGTATAATAAAAAAAATTATAAACTAATCAAGCTAATAACAATTAAAATAGTTTCATTAGATTACATTTTTTATTTTTAGAAATGATATAACAAATCGATATGAAATTTGGAAAGTAGTGGAATCATATATTTATTTCGTAATATTTGTTTTCGAGCAGTAGTCAAATTTATACAATTGTAAAGAAAATGACTAGGGTTGACCGGACATGTTGACCAATACAGTTGCAAATGTATGGAAAAAGGAGATTAAATAGACATCTATTCGTTAAAATTGTCCTCATATGCCCTAATCGCAGCTTTTCAAAATTGATCAAAATTTAAGAAATTATTGGCTTGGTTTTATGGTTATCATTGTTTAGAGTTCTATACCAAAGAGAGGATTGACTAATTATTTTAAAAGATCAAAAGAATATTAATATTCTTTCTATAACATTATTGGGTATAGATTCTAAATGTATACTTCCAAAAATATCCTCAATCCTAGAAAGAAGAGAGGGGACTTTAGTGATCCTCTTTGAAGAAGCATTTTTTTGATACAATTACTTAGCGGTGAGTTTAAAGTTTCAAAAAATAATTGTATAAGCTTTATGGTAGAAATCTGTCTTTGACTCACAAAATTAAATTATTTACGGGTGTGGTATGAAATGCGCCCAATGAATTTCGAATTGCACATTTGTTTATTGTAGATAGTTTCTTTAACCTTTGTCGAGCCAAGTAGCCTTTTACGTTTTCAAACAAGTCTTTTTTCGACTTAGAATTTAATAAATGAATTGAATGTCTTTGATATCTTAAAATCATCCAATAGTCAATAAGTCAACGTTGTGATTGTTATAATATTAATATAATACATATGAATTCATAAAAAATATATGAGGGTACATTTGTACCCTGATATATCCTATAACGTAATACGGATTCTCTGGCTCTTTAATAATATTAAGTATCTTGTTGGAATTAGAAAAGAGGCGTGGATGTTCCACTTATAAGATTTGTTTAAATATAAACATAATACACTTTGATTGGACACCTTTGACTTCGATATTTGAAAACTGAGGAAACAACGTTACAATAACAATTTTTTATAAATAATAAATATAAAGAAAACAGTGATCGAAAAATCAGTATGGTCATTGCGTAATTTTCAAACGATATCATTTTTAACGATTAAGATTTAACGATATCGTTGACAAAAATGAAATCGTTTGAAAATTACGCAATTAGCCCTCCAGCTTCGGAGTAATTGCAAAAATTGGAAATGTTATGAAGAGTCCGTTTAGGTTAATTGCTGGATTTGTGTTCTTATTTGATTTGATAATTAAATTAAAATCATCGAAAGAAAGTGTGTGAACATAGTTTGTTGTGGAAAACCTTGTTTTATACCCTTAAAAAAGACGAAGACTAATTATTATTAATTCTAGTTCTATGGTTAAACATATAATTTATTATGTATTTGATTATGAACGGACGGACTTTCCAACTTAATAATGGATCGATCATTTCTCAAAAGCCTTTCAAAATCGAGTAAGACGATAGTAAGAATAATGATTTAAAGACCTTTGTAAACATTTTATAGAGAAGGAGGGAGGGTGTGTTAAATTTGAATTTAGAAATTATTTCCAAGATATTTCTTAAACTTGACTGTATGTCTATAATGAAACAAACTCTCAACTTGCATCTCAAGGGCAAATGTACGAACGAATTCTAATTTTTTTCTTATCCAACTTTAATATTAAAAGGGAGCTGTGAAGAGTCAAAAATTAGTTGATTACTGATTAATCCAGTTTCTTTTAGTTATTTGGTACTACTAACATTTTAAGATGGTAGTTCATTTAATTGTGCGTCCTGAGAAATTCCGTGCAGGTAGTTCAATAGAATAACTGTTTGGGAAACGTTTACCTTGTTTTCAGGAGACAAAGAAACAAGGTTGATAAGATTTTCTGCTTGCTTCAAATTTTTTGTTTCGATTAGGAGATTTCCACTCCGCAATTTTTTGCAAAATTCAACTGTGGCAAATGAAATAAATTATACATAAAATTTGAAGAAAAAATTTGAAATTCTATAGGGAGATAGTATGGTTTTCTAAAATCCTCTGAAAATGTAAGTTCCCTTTCGTTTTTTGTGTACAATTTTTACTTTTGCCAGTGAAGCGCAAAAACTTATTTTTTCAACGAGAAAAAAAATTTACATGATAATATGCACAGATGCAATGATACAATAGAAAATCAGCTAACCAATGTCCACTTAAAGATATATTTTTTTTAAATTGTGCATTAGACATATGTTTAATATTTTTCATTGTCTGTCCTTATTTTATAATAGAAAAAACAAGTAAAAATGTTATAGTCGGTCAAGCCCGACCATGTACCACTTAGCTCCATAAATTTTGCTGCAATTAGTTTAGTTGTTCCAGTAAACGCGAGGCATAAGTCTCTTCATGAAATATCATTAAAATGGTTCTAAAAATGGTCTGATCAGGTCTAAATTTGGCACAGCCATTTATTAAGCTTATTAACTATTCTTCACCAAATTTTGTCAAAAAATATTAAGAATTGCATTTCTTGCCACATAAAGGATTTTCATAGGATTTAATTATAATAGGGAGTTCTAAAATTTGCCTGATTCGGTCTATTTTTAATAGGGTTTCTTTCTGATTCAAGATATGCCCTTGCATCAATTTTTATTAAAATATCTCAAAGGAACTTGCGCACAAATTTATATTGATAGACAAACAGACGGAAATACGACCAAATAACAAGTGTTTGACAAAGTAAATAACATTCGATTTGATAAAAATTATATACACATAATACTGTATGATCAAAGGATATGTGACATTAAGGGCGAGGAAGAGGCTGAAACTCTGCAGCTCGGTGAGTGCTTGGCTCTATAGGGAAAACGACACAAAGCACTTGGAGTCAGATTCCCAGAGGGTCTAGGATAACTAGCAGACACTAAGATCTTTTTCCTCAAATGATATATAGCCTACTCTGGATGGTTTTCCTAATGTGTTATGTTATGTTCTTCTTCGGGTAGAACAATGGGCCTACTTGTTGACTTAAGCGAAGCGCCATACCATATGTGTCTTTACCGAGAATTGCTTTATGATTAAAATTCTTAGAAAACGGGAGACATGACGACTTCTTATATAAATTCTATTTACTACAATACATACATCCTTACCAGCTTCATTTTGTGTGATAGAACATATACATCATCGATTGCTACATATTTATTTTACTTTACATTCAATTTATATAAATATAAAACTATTTGTCAATAGAAAATATATATATACATACAATAACAAACAAATATAATTTCAAATACTACTGCCTATACATAAATACTTATCATATTATTTTTCATCATTAAAATTAATAGGATTTCACATTTAGAATCAAATAATTTATAATCTGCTGCTAGTAAATGTACTAAATGCTAAATGCTAAACAGATCGTGTGTTTTCAATGTTTTCTTTTATTCTATATATAATTATTATAAATTTTTTTTGTTCTGTTCCATTTCAAAAAATTATGATAAAATAATTTTTCATTTTTCGAAATGGAAAAAATTGAAATTAAATTTGCATCCTCTTATTTCATATTTCGTAAGCATTTACGTACTTTTTTTACATTATTTTTGTGTTTTTAAATTACAATAAATAATAAAATAATTTAATATATATTGAAATATCAAATAAAGTAAATGCGAAATATTTGCTTCTTTTGTAAATAATTCCCTAATCAATCGTTTACTCTCTATCTTTTCCTTAAAACAACAATTTGTTAAGTTAATTATGTGAAAAGAACATTTTTATTATTCTGCAATTTTATGCAATATTCAATACATATTTTATTGTATATCGTAAGTTCTTTTCTTTATCGTTTTGCATAATATTTTCATTTAAAAAACATATTTTTTATATACATACAATATAATTATGATAAATAATAAATCAAAATCATTTTCAAACATTTGTTTCGAGATGTTCTTCTTCGAACGCCCAAATAAAGTTCAATATAAGCGGGCTGTTTTCTCCTAGCTACAAAACCATACGCAAAATATAAAACGGATGACGTATTTGACTGTATATTGCTTTAGATTGGTAACTTTTGAGATGGTCCTTGTATACTCGTACAGATGACGAAATTAAATTTGTAAAATTGTGCCATTTTACTTTTATTAATAATTATTGATTAAATGACCTTCTAATGTATTAATGATTGGTAATGAAAGATTTTGCCCTCTCTTATTATCAATAATTAATATTTTTATATGATATTTATTTACAATAAGTCCTTATTTCTTTTAATTAAATACTTGATTTATCATTTAATCATGTGTTTAATAAAAATGGTATTTAAAATGGAAAACAATATTTTTCAACTTCTTTTTTGATTGGTCCATTGAAAATTTTTTACTGAAAACTTATAATAATAAAAACGTATGTTTTTCTATTACTCAATCCAAATATGATAACGTACAAGGATTTTGAGGTATTCGTACAACTATTGTTTTAATAAAAATATCATCAAAAAAAAAAAAAAAAAAACACTATATAAATGAGTCTCGTTTTATGACAAAGTATACAATATATTATATGAATTTAATTTAGTAGTTGTATAACTAAATTTTCTGTTCTGTAACTTACGCTTCGATTTATGTTCATTTGTGATTTTGTTTTATGCGTTAAATAAATTGATATTATTATTAATATAATTGATCGTAAAAATATTTTATGAAATGTAAAAATGAAATGTTTTTATCAGCGAGTTAAGTGTTTAATTGTTTTTGTACCCTTCGTATAAAATTTAAGTTTGTTATGCCGCTTACAAAATCTAGAACTTGGCTTTAGAGACTACACAAAGTATATACATTATTAATCAACATCAAAATCTGAGTCGACCTAGTCATATGATATCCGTATATTGTAAATTCCGTCTATTGTTGGAACGCTCATAGACGAAAAATGTTCAGTTATTCATATTCAGTTGAAATATTTCCAGTATCCTTACCTAGGTGGCCATTTCAATTAGGCGAAATCGTTGATATACCACGCCTACAATCGAATGTATTTATCAGTCACAACAGTTAAGCTATGAAAGTTAAATTTGGTACGCATATTCATTATTAGCCCATCCATTGGTGGGATGGTATAGCTATTTATCAAAATACAATAGATAAACTGATTACAGACATGCCCAATTAAACTTGAAAGCTGATAGGTAATACGTACCCTATTATGTTAAGGTATGTACATGTGGAATATGTTGAAGATTTGGCTTAAACCAAATTTAGTTTTTTTACCTGATGATGTTATTTTTTAGTCGGGAAAATAGAGAAATATTGAAGCCACTTGCCATAACAACGAAAAGAAAGACAATTTTTACAAAATTTTTATACTGTTTAAATAATATTTAAAACGTTATTTTGATAGTTTATATATAATATTAATTGTAAATTACATTTAAATGTGTTACGGGTAAGCTAAAACATTTTTGTTTCCAATTTTCTATACGGTTGTAAATGAAAGGATTCCTATTCCAAAGTGAAAGAATTTCCTTTGCAGTTAGAAATTTTCATTTTCTAAATGAGACACTTCCATTTGAAAATGGAAAGTTTTAGTTTGAAAATCGAAATTGGAAATTTTCAGTTTCTAATGAATAAATTTCATTTGCAAATCGAAATTATGAAGTGATGTAGGTTTGTAAATGATCGGGTAAGACCACTGTTTTGAGTTGTAATAGTGCGGATAAGTTACGAATAGGTGAGATTAATAAGGTGTCAAAGGAGATATAAGATAGGTTTACAAATTCCATTTACGCAAGAACGTTAAAGTTGTTAAATGCCTTGAAAAAACATGACATTTTTGCGAAAAAAAAAAACAACGATATATATGCCTTTTCATAAGATAGAGGACAATGTATTAGTCTGTTAGATGCACCTATAAAGAATCCTTAGAGATTATAAAAAAATTTAGTTTCTTGATCAGTATTAACATTACATTCTTTTTCCCCGAACTGAATATTTCCATTCCTTTTCATTTATAATGGTGTAGATTAGCTGATTAAGTAAAATTTTGGTGTTTACACATATATTGTATTATTTAGAACATGTACAAAGAGGCTATATTTGGTTTGAGTCTAATGTTGGATACCACCTTAATATTTTGAAACAAAATTTTTGTTCAATGTATAATATATAACTGAATTTTTGTAGGAAAAAAATATTTTGTATCGATTGGGGGCTCTTGTATTTTAAATATCATTTTGTGTGCAGAAACTAAAACAATAACAGATAGACCCGCGGACGTACTTGCCTAGATCGGCTCAGTTTTTGATGGTGATCAAGAATATATATGTGTGTGGTCTCTGATGCCTCCTTCTGGGTATTTCATAAGGAATGACAAACTCAGTATATATGGGGGGTATAAAAACAAGCAAATTATATTTATTAAATATATATTATTTATTGAATATAGCAATTTATTTACTTGTATGAGTAAGCAGGAATCATTTTCATATAAACGTTTCATAGAAAGGGGCTCCAATAAAAGTCCAATCGGGCCCATAGTAAATAAAGTTATTCTAAAATAAGGAGGGGCTTTAAAAATGGATCAATCAGATGCATTTTATAAGATATTTCATTATTAAATAACAAAAAATGTCATCAGTCTTTTTACAAGAAAAATGTACCTACAAATATGTACAGACGGGCATTATTAAATCCATTCAAAGTATGATTCTGAGTTTTTCAGTATAATTAATGGTGGGTCTGACATTTGTCATTACAAACATCCACACAAATGCAATATACCATGGACCCACTTTGTGGTATAGGGCGTAAAGATGAACTTAAAATTACAGTATAATAGTGAAACTTTATATGTCAACACAACAACATCATTATGTCAGTATGGACTCATCAATATATATATATACTTTGTAGGGTTTTCAGCGCCGCCTTCCCGGTGTAACAGACTTTTTGTACTCTATCCTATGTGGTGAACAAAGCGGCACCTGAAACAAAGCATTTAGATACATTTTTCTAAATAGGCGAGACCATCTCACAAGTGCTAATTAGAAGTTGATTGAATTAATAATCTGACAAAATATTATTAGATATTAGCTTTTATAATACACATCTTGTATTTGCAAAGAGCTTTCCTTTTCCAATTGCTTAGAATGTTTTTTGAATATTGGATATTGCCCAAATATATTAACACTTATCAGCTTTTCATATGTTTGCGCTGGAAATAGAAACCAATTCTTTTGAAATGCTTAAGTTGAGATGCTTATCCGTTGCGTGGTATATAATTTTTAACACCTTGCTTTTATGTATTTGCATGTTTTATATAAAGTATTACAATATTGTTGAGCTGGCTACTTCTCACACTAAAATTAAGTAGTAATAATAAGTTATTTAAATATTTTAGTAATTTATTAAAAACATGTGAACTAATGTTTAATAATTGTTTACAGTTTTTCGTACGTCTGGATCACATACGGAAATGTTTTACACAAAAGGGTGGCATTTTCATTTTAGAGGAATACAGTGAGTACCTATTCTAAATTTAACTATTAAATTTAGGTTTTATAAATACGTAGTGAAAGTGCGAAAAGTGTTGAATAAGGTCTCAGTCAATGAAACAAGGATTTGTATTTATTTTGTATGGATAAATACAAATCGTTGTTGAATGTCATCATTGACATAACCGAGTCACCTATTTGTCGACAGAGGCAGTCGAGTAATGAGACAATACTGAGCACATGATATCAGCCTCTTTGATCAGAGTTTTCTACAAAGGAGTTCTTAGACATTGAATTTTAGTGAAGTGGCGGAAGAGAGGAATGCTGCATGCAGTTAAAAAACTTCCGCTGCTTTTATTATTATTTTTATTATTACACCTGTACTTACTATTTTTAATTAATATTCTTTCCTATTAGATCCTAAAACTCGTCAACTAATACAGAGGAAATATAAATCAACTATGGTAAGTGATCGTATTCCTCTTATCTTATCTTCTTATCTTCTTATTGCTTATGTTTTGTGTTACTGCATGTTGTAAGTTTATCATCATTAGCGACATAAACAACATGCAATTAGTAAAATACAAATTTTCGTATTGTCTCCCACATTAATTCATACATTGCTGTTATGTACATTGATGTACGAGTTTTTATATAAATTCATACCACTTCATAAACAATTGAAACACTAATAATCATCAACACAACATTGAACATTGAACAGGCTTCGGAGGTGGCCTTAAGTTTACATCGCACGTTTTCCATAAGATTTGCTAAAAAACTAATGGAAGAATCATTCAAAGAACACCATCATAAGAAGGACACAAATCACAATGAAATGGACATTAGTAATAATATTTGAATACAAAATGGAGAAAAGCACCACCATCACCACCACTTGTTGTCATTTATACATTTATCTGTAAATATGTCTACATACCCTTCTCTTTACATAGAAATCTATTTATTTTTTCCTTTTTTTTTCTTTACTATTTAATGCTTTCTTTATAAAAGATATATATTCTGAATAAATGTTTCCTTTTCACCAATAATTCCTTTGAAATATATCACCCTCTACAGCAAGGGTCGGCAATCTTTTTTAGTAATCGGGCATATTTCCAAAATATGAACGGTTGACGAGCACCGCCGGCAATGTCAGTTTTTACATGTGAAAATAATAATGCGAGCCTTAATTTAATTAATTTTATTAAAATATTGCACCTGATAAATTTATATAAACTTTATATGAAGTTTGGCATGACTAATGTTCAGCCAATTTATTTTTATTTGGTACATAAGTCGAATTTCTGGTTCTAAGACGTCTTTCTATAAAACATTAGACTGAAGAAGAATTTTTACTGTAACAGTTGAAACAGTAGTTTTTATACCCTCCACCTTAGTGATGAGGGTATAATAAGTTTGTTTTACCGTTTGCAACACCCAGAAGGAGGCATCAAAGAGTCTACAAAGTATATATATTCTTGATCAGCATCAAAAACTCAGTCGATTTGGACATGAATGTCCGTGTATCTGTCTGTTGTTGGCATTCTCACGGGCATGAATTTTGAGATATTAAGCTGAAATTTTAGTTCCGATATAAAATGGGCAAAATTGGTCAGGAGCCGCACCCACAATAAGTAAAAATTTATATATCTGCCACAAAAATTGACCTATGAACTTATAATTTGGTATAAATATTTATGGTTATCACATCCATCTATGTGACAAAAATGGGCATAGACGAATAACAGAAGCTCCATAATTTACAAAAAACCATACTCTACGTACAACTCGATCTGCAAGCTGATACTTAATACATGCATTATTAGAGGGCGTAATATATAATTATGCCACACCCACCGTTGTGGATGTAGGGGACTTTTAAGATTTGGCGTAAGCTAAATTCAGTTTTCTTACGTGTTAGAATTAATATATTTGAACGTTGCCAGCTGAAAATACTCTTAAGGGCACCACGTTGCCGATCCTTGCGCTACACTATAGTACACGTATTTTTGATCAACATCAAATGTGTGTGTATCTCTTGTGGGTGTGTCCGCTTGTATGTATATAATGCTTACGGTTGCAAAATTTGAAATATACAGTCATGGGTAGTCCTGTTCAAAACAAACAAACACTGTCACGCCCAAAAAAACTCTCACACAGAAAGACTTGACATTTAGTATAAATATATATTTATACAATATTTACTCAATTCATCTATTTGTTGGAAATGGAAGGTATTATATAACAAACATATCTGACACGACATGACAAAACTCTCTGTTTTGCTGAATTTGACTTCGAGTTGAAATGTAACAAACTCTTTAACAATTGTTAATAAAGGGCGTATGTGTACAAATTGTGCGCCCACGAACATATACAAATGGGTAGGGTTTCCAAGATTTGGTCTAAGCCAAATATAGATTTTTAACTTATCCATTTAAGCGATTTAAATCAGTTTCCCATTTATTGCACTCGATTTTGAAACTATTTTGTTAAATTTGTTCAGGCTGATCAAATTTGTTATTCGGTGCTGTGCGTATTCTCCTACGTGGCGGCTGGACAGGATCAAGCTCAAAAGAAAAATCCAGTTGTGATTACACCACAAATACAAGACTTGTACGCTCAACAGAAACAGCAACTGGCCCAACAACAGCATCAATTCCAATACTCAAAAAATCAACAGATTATAAGTGAGGCAAGCAGTTATTCTCGATCTCAAATTCCAATGCAAACTATTGCACACATTAATAACAATCAGTCTGTAATTATTAAACATGCTATTGAGGTGCAAAAACCTACTATAACTACTGTGACTGTACAACCTCAAGCGAAACTAGTCCATACGAATAGCAAGGCTGCACCGACTACTACAATACCAAGCGGTAGTAATATTGATACTCACCTGCAAACAGCACAAGAGAAACTCGCACAACAACCGATAAAAAGCAGTAACAATCAAACGGGTGTTCTACCACAATTGCCACCTCGCTTACCATCACAAGCGTCTACAGAGAGTATACAAAGTTTAGCCACCTCACCAACATTATCTACAGGATCGACTACAAAAAGGCGTAGCCCACAGCCTCTGGGACCGCCACCGGCTATACCTCCTAGAGCGGGCGCTCTGGTACGCAGTGGTTCGGTACAAGTGTCACCATCCACACCATCCACACCTTCCCCAAGGAATATAATGCGTCAGATATCGGTTAATACAACACCACCACAATACATGCCCCAACCTCCTCCCCCCTTTATTATACCTAAACGTTATAACGGTCTATCAAGAGCAGCTTCGGTAGCCGGTTCAAATACTACGTCATCATCACATATTAATCAACCTTCAGCCAACATCCCCAAAATCAGTAACTCAAATATCGCAAACACTGCTAACAGCAGACCATTCCATGTACAACAGAAACGTTCATCGTATGGAACTTTAAATTTGGGCAGTTCAATGGGTTCATACCCTTCATCCATGAGCGGTAGCAGTTCAACTTCACCTCAAAAACACTGACGAAGAAGTTCATTTTTTAAACTTATCAGCCGTGAGAAAAAACCTACTAATCAAACAACAAATAGTGTTGACGCCATAAAAGACCATAATCGTGGCGGCGGCGGAGGATCAACGGGCACAGAACCTCACACACGTGACGTGTGTCGCACCATATGCTTGCCATGGCTATAAGTTTAAAAATTGTCAGTTGGAATGTACTTGATTTTGCCCTTTTTAAGATGGATGCAAAATTAATCTGATTTATTGGGTGTGCACAACATTGCCTCAGTTATCCTAAAGTATCTTGATTACCCATAAATGAAACATGAAACATGAAAGCTAAGAAACATTATATGACGAAATTAAAGTAACCCATGTTATAAATGTTAAAATACGTACACATGTATGAGAAATTACTTTAAGCCCTAAAATATTAAAATTATTATTGTAATGGAACCGTAATTCCACATCAAGAACTAACGTTATAATGCCATAAACGAATTGATTACAAGAATAACTCGTGGACACAAAAAGCTAAACAAAATTAATGCAACTTGAAGGCAATCTAGATAGGGAATGTTTCTTATAGGATTAAAATGTATCTCACATATGAATAATAATAAATACACATGCAACATATGAAATTTGTGCAAAACACGTAATATTTCATTAATCAGCAATATTACAGTATTGCAAAAAAAAGGTAATTTTCAAATAATAAAATTTGGCTTAGGTCCTCTAAGATGCCCTGCACATTCATCAGTTGCACTCTCTTTTAATTTCCATAATTAAAGTATATTACCTTAACGATTGTATTCTACACTAAGAGTTTTACAATTAAAGAGCGCGCCCATTATCCGACGCCACCCATTTCAGCGGACTCATTATAAATATGTGTACAAAATGTCAAAGGCTTAGTTTTTGCGACAAAACTCTTTTGGTTTTTGTTTTGTTGATTCCAAGGATGATACAAGGCAATCAAAATCTAAATCGATCTTTGTGGAAGGGCACGTCAGTTGTAAAAATTGATATGTTGAGTTGAAAATTTTGTAAAGATATACTGTGGGGTACTTTATGCTTCATTTCATTTGTTGAATTTTTCCTTGTTTGTTTTTTATATAGTGGCATAGTTTTCGTTTGTTAAATGTGATGTAAAATAGTAGAAATTTTTCTCACTCAAAAATATAAAGTGAAAATATTATGATCGTTCAAGACCGACCATCTAATGCCCTACACCACTTGCTATATTATTATTCAAGTATCTTAAAAAACTTACTACTAAGTAGTCTTTAGCAAATTTTGGCAAAATTATATAAAGAGTTGCGAATTTAAAAAGGGTCCGATCAGATTCAAATTGGGCACAGTCAATTAAGCTAATTATAACTATTCTTGACTAAATTTTGTCAAAGAATGTTAAGCATTGTGACTTTTTGCTGGATACCTCATATGTTCGAAAAATCCGGTCCATTTTGAATAGGGGCCAATATATGTCCTTGTACCAAATTGAAATATCTCAAAAAATTCGACTTATAGCTAGCGCATAAATTTACATTCTGGCAAAAAAAAATATCGTAAATTTATCTGATTAAATAGGTTTTGAAGAATCATAAACGAAAATTCAATATTTTCAGAACAACATCAGACTTCAATAAACATATTCTTTAACTATAATCGAAGATTCTTTTTTATACCATCCACATAAGATGGGGATATACAAAGTTTGTCGTTTCGTTTGCAACTACCACAAGGAGGCGTCACATATATTCTTAATCAGCATCAAAATCTGAATCATACCCATGGTTGTCTTTATTGTTGACACTCTCACAAGAAAGTGTAGTGTAGAAAAGTTTAGTTTCTGAGCGCATTTAAATTAGACGAAATCAATGATTAAGAAAACCCTATTTATTGACCATAAACTTTGGAACTCACATCACAATTATCCTAACCAGCGATATGCCAAATATGTATGGTCTGATTGTTATTTAAAAAAATATAAATAAAAAGAATAAGTTTGGCTAAGGTCGAATTTTAAAAACCCTCTCTTTTATTGACGGAAAATATCTAAAAAAATACTCCCATCACATGTACTAATTTTACTAGTTTAAAAAAAATATACGCTATTGAGGAGAATACCAAAATGTTGCTCCATCAATTTGGGACATGTGTAATGTTTTTCGACCTTACGTGATCAAATACCGCAACTGAAAGAAATTTTAGCCAAACTGTACCAATTGTCGAATAGTTATAAATTTCAATTTCATTTAAAATGATCATATTCCTCATATAAACATTCCGATCCTCAACTGAAATGTGCAGCCTTATGTAAAAATATAGTATGCTAATCTATGAGCTGTAATTTGGTTCAATGTTGACCTTGAATTCGAATTCGTGCTTAGGTTGATGGAATGTTATGCCAGTGGTTTTGCTTTTATTATTGTTTTTGTTGCTTTCGATTGTGTAACATCATGTTTATAGTTTCTGCAGAATTTTGTAAATAGCCTCCAGCGTGTTTGGCATGTTAATGCAGTCTCCTCCATAAGAAGAGTGGTCATGAAGTTTAGCAACAAAAGAAAAATGAAACACTTTTGTTGTTTAAGCTAAAATTGTATATGGGGGAATCAATGCAATAGTCACAGAAACGAACATTTCCTTTAACTTAATATTATTCTGTAAAGCTTTTATATTGATTTACATTTGTATTAGGGCAAACAAGAAGAAGATAAAACACACTGGATCAAATTTTTAATAACTTTCACCACCATATACACACAGTGGACATAACAAGCTAGCTGATCTGTAACAATGTAAGTAATACGCATCAATTTAGGCGTCAGATTTTACACCTAAAAGATATTTTGTTAATTGTGGGCGTAGTCAGATAAAATTTTTGGGACATCGATGGATACCCTAATTATAAACATGTGTTCAACTGCTTGGGTACATTTTTGTAGCTGTGAAATGTTTTTGTCGATTGTGGGTTCGGTACTTCGCTACAGATACTACATAGAAATATTTTTACATTATTATTAAATGTCTATTAGGTGATAGTAGCTATTATCTGGTAAAACATAATCACTGTGTGCTCTTACTTTAATCGATCACTCCCTTTTTCACAAGCTGGTTCCTGCCATAAAGTAAAAATATTCATTATAAATTTCAAATTTATATATGGTTTACTATACCAAATATTATAAATAAACCAATAAAGTAAACTAAAATGTATAATATGTCAATTGGAGGTGGGCATGATTAATTTAAATTTCTCAAGTATATAAAAACTTCTTCGTTATTATTCTGGAAAAATTTAACTTTTGTATCTTTTATTGTTGGTCTGTTATAGAAGGAAAAAGCCTTAAATACTGTACGTATTATAAAATTATACGAAAGTCCATGGATCGATTTAATCCATTCTCAATGATTTATAATAAATTTCAGTGGTAGACGTCTTTTTGATTCAAAATAATACGAAATTAACTTGCAAATAGAATTTAAAGATTTCAGGCGTGATCCGTTCAAAGACAATTTTAAATATGAAGGGTACTAATATGAACAGATCCGCCAAATATCAGAATATTCCGCTTAGTAGTTCAGGATTAATACGAATTTTAAAAAATGTATGCAAATTTGGACAAAAGCAAGCATATCAGGTAAACCGGGTGTTTTGTTCATATTAATCACGCTATGTGATATTATGTACTATATAAAATGTTGCCATTTTCATTTTATTTTAATATATCTTCCGAATTTCTATTATTCGAAACGTACAAACAATATACTAATTACAATTTTATTTAAAATCAGAAATCAAAAAAAAAAAATCTAAAATCAAATTCACACAACATTGGGATGGATAGTTAAGGTAAATAGACTTTTTTATTTATATTTCTCAATATATAATATTTATATACTTTTAAGGGTGCCGCTTGCTTCTTGTACTCATTAAAGTCTTATAATGATGGGTAAATGTGGCTTAGACCAAAACTTAAATACCCCCTACACACAAACAATGGGTGTGGCAAATACATGATTACGTCTTCGAATAATGTTTGTATGACATATCAACTTGCAAGTCGATTTTTACGCTGACTAAAGTTTTACATTAATTGTGGACGTCTCAGTTATCCGAGCACGCCTCCTTTTGGCATCGAGGTAATTATAAATATTTCACCTTCAATGCTTAGTTTTTGTGGGCGAAGAAATATATTTTGTCGATTGTGGGCGTGGCTCTTGACAGATTTTGACCAATTTATATATAACGATCTGCGGGCCGAAACTAGAAGTATTTATACAAAATATCAGTTAAATATCTCAAACTTTTTTTTTTTACTTTGTAGGGTCTTTTTAGGTGGAGGGTATAAAAATGGGATTCCGTCATATAAATACTTATTTTAAAGAGTTCCTGAAAATGAACCAATGAGGTCAATTATGTTTTTTTTTTTTAATTTCATCAATAAATATCATAAATTGCCACAAGAATATAGGGATGGCCAAGTAAAAAAAGTAAAATCGTATCAAAATTTTATTTTTAGCTGATCGCTAGTTAAGGGTGATTGTAGCATAGGTATTGCCGGTACATATATAATATACCCATCACTTTATGGTGACAAGAAAAAACCATACAAATATTTAACCATATTTATGTATATATTTTTTTATGGTTTACTAGCTCTAGGTTTACATACCGCCGCAACAATTCAAAGTAATGGCTGCAACGACAGCAGCGCTGGTAATTACCCGTAAACTTATGAATGCGCGACACATAGTATGTAACTATGTACGAATGCATAAATATACGAGTATATACATTTATTGTGTAATATAATTTACTCCTCGTTGGTCTTCCATTGGTCTGTTATTTGATCACTTTCATTGGAGCCGTTAGTAACATTGACATACATTTAACAAGTTGTGTATTGTGTGTATTATTGTATGCTGAGAAGTTTGTACAACAATTCATTGATCGCAATTTCAATTATTATTATTATCAATTCGCTTTTACATTAATCATGACTTAATATTGGAAACGGCGCTTTAATAATTAGACCACCAGTTCACAACATACCGACAATACACAAATGCACAGAGTTTAGCCTTAATTTGAAATTTTGAAATAAACAATGAAAACATTTCTTGAAACTTTAAACTTCCATACGTATACTAATGTAGACGTGAAATATACAATAAAAAGAAAAAAGCGAAAAAACTAAAACAGTAAAAAAGTGACTGCAATACAAAACAACTTAGGAGCACTCAGAGTAATTTGTTGCCAACTAATTCCCAGTAAATTATTTCTGTGGTTGTTGTTGCCAATTTGCAACGCATTGCATCACATAAAATAACCAAACACCGTATAAAATATAATACAAAGAAAAATGTATGAAAAACAAGTAAAAAGCTATTTCTGGCTTGGGCCAAATGTAGGGTATTCTCAATATTTATGATTACATGTGGGTGTAAACGATTGCGCCTTCTTTGGCGACCATTGCTTCTTGAAATTCGAAATTGGTTTTTTGAAAATTATTTCGTGATTTTTCTGTTTCTTCTGAAATTTGTTGCATTTTTATTACACCCAGGAACAGCGTGAATATAATATATATCAATATAATGTATTGTGGTTTCTGAATTTGTAGAAGTAGGAGATTTTTGTCAAACTAAACTTGTCTATTATGATTAGAAAGATTAGAAAGAATAAAGAACTTTCAACTCAACAACTGTTGCAGACATGAATGTCATGTCAATAATCAGTTTTTATGCTGTCCAAGTTTATATTTTATTTATTTTAAAGGAGTCTGAAACCTTCTTCTATTAGTTGTTTTCGTAATGGTAAAAGAAGCAGTGGATAAGTATTTCTTGCATAGTTGTTAAAGCTTTTTTCAGTAAAAGCAGAATTATAAGTACAACCTGTACCCTACTCCCATCTACCCCTCGCATTGAAATCATTTCGTATATATTTCATAAACCAAATAAGAGGAACTTTACATATCAAGAGACAATCTGCTTGAACAGTATTATATTCAATATATTGAAAATATTTTTAAAGTTAAAATTTAAAAAATTTCAAATAATTATCATCTTATATATAAAAGTGAAAATAAAACAATTAAGTAATTAAGCAGTTGAAAATATATATAAAGTATCGATAAAAAAGGAAAAGAAAAGGTCAACAACAATTAAGAAAATTATAAACAAGTAAAAAATTCAATTCGGTTTAGGCCAAATCTTAAATATATTACACAAGTAAACGATTAGGGTGGCAGGTATATGATTCCGCCCTCTAAGAGTTTATGTATATGTAGCTTTCTTTGTACATTTTTGTAAGTGTCTGTTATTCGACCGTTTTTACACATTTATGGATGGGATATTTATGAATATTTGAACCAAAATTCAACTTTATCGATCAATTTTTGTGGCAGTTGTAGGGATGGCTCTCGATCAATTTTAATATTGATCTGCGTGCAGAAACTAGAAATATCTTAATGTCTTAAAATTTATGACTATAAGAATGCTAATAATAGACAGGCTTGTCTAGATAATATATATATCCTAGGTGTTGTAAATATTATATGTGGAGGGTATGAAAATATTGGGTGTAAGGTTTTTCTTTAAATTTTGTAAAGAAGTAATGGACACTTTAGAGAATATTGTAGCTAAATACAAAATTTATTTCACAATTTGATTTGGCTGTATGTATCATTTTTATAGTGCACTCTCATATTAAAATTACCGGGAATGCATCAACTAGTAAATTATAATACATAACGAATAATTAAAATGAAATATTTAAAAAAAAAAAATTAAGTAAATTATTTTTTATAGATAAAATGCACTACAATACAAAAATCTACTTATTTTTTAAGTAGGGGTGGCCATTTCTTGAAAGTAGTCATTCTTGAAAGATTACCAGAAAAATGTTTTAAAATTCTCTCGAGAATGTGGTAATGGATGTATGTTAGGAATTGTCCAAATTTGTCTCATTTTCATATTTAGTACATAAGAACTATGCTCTATGAAAATTTGATAATTCTGCAGGAATCTGTTTGGCGTTTACGAATACTTCGTTCAAATCGCAAAGGCGTCACTCCAGCTTCGAAGGAATGAAATTTCCAAAAATCTCTCCTCACTGCTATTTAATAAAAACGTAATTTATCAGAGCTACTTGGAACTATTACCTGCTAATATAATATCCGTTTTCATCAAACGATCGTACACTGTTAATAAAAGTTTACTGATTATAAAAGTTTACAACATTTTGGAGAATTTCTCAATCATAAAATCTTTTCTGAATATATTATTTTAATCTTACAGTGTTGTAATTATGCGTAATTTCTTGTATATGCATCGAGTGTATTTATGGTCATAATATTTTATTATACTTGTACAGTGATTACATCCTGCACCACTTGGGGCAAAGAGAATATTAAGTTTGTGCAGATGTTTGTAACGCCTAAACGGCAATTGCCAAATCCACCTTCAATTATACCGATCGATGCAGAATCAAAATCTGAAACTATTTAACCATGTCCATCTGCTGTTTACGCCTAAGATGCAGGTCGCATTTTTTGAGATATTTTGATGAAATTGGGAAATGTTTTCCTATTGTCTATTGAGAATATACCGAATGAACCTCTCCCCATACAGGGTCTTATTATAATGGAAGTCTGTATATATGGGAAAAAATCGCAATTCTTATTATTTTTTGATAAAATTTAGTGAAGAATAGTTAATTAGCTTTATGATTGGCTGTGGTAAATTTGTATCCGATCGGGGCATTTTTAGAACCCCCTCCAATATAATATTATTTCACGAAGAGGTAAAGAACTAATCTAATTATATCATAATTTGTGAAGCGAAGTGGTGTTGGGTATGAAATGGTCAGGCTAAGCTGACTCTAAACTTTTTACTTATTTTATTACCAAGAGAAAGACAAGAAACAAGCCTGATGATAAAAAAAAAAAAAATGATAGCAGCTATCATGACTATAATGAGTAACTCCCGATTACTTAACTATAGATGTTTATGAGTTTATGTAGAGAGGTACTGTGTGCGTTTACCTTTACGCACATGCGCGCATTATACTCATTGTGTACTCATCGCGGACAACAAACTCCGATTCTTTATATATGCCAAACTACAATAAGCCATGTTCGTATTTGTATTGTACATGCAGCCATAATCTCTGTAAATGTACGACGATCCCAATAAACTTACATCGCCTCACACACTTGCATACATACAACAATAAGCAGTTTCCTAAAGTTTTGTCGATTTGTGTGTTGAAGTTTTTTAATATTTTGAAATTCTTTCTTAGTCCCAATACGTACGTACGTACGTACAATATGTAGACATATATAAAGGTATTTAGCTGAATACATAACATGCGCGAACACACACACACACACACACTTAATTATATATGTGATTACGTGTTGGTGTGTGTTCAAATTTGAATTGTTTTTTTGAGTTTTCGATCACATTTTGATATTCCACTTGAATTGTTTGCATACTTCTGCAGTCTTAGTTTGACTTCTCGGGCGTACACAAGTTGAGTTTTCAGTTTGCAGCGAAAGGCGCTTCTTAACAGTTGGGGCGAATTTATTTAAAAAACAAATTAAACCAGTTAACAAAAAAATCAATTAAAACGTATAACGAAATCATAATTTAATTTTTCTTTAATAATTATCATTAAAAAATAAATTTAACAAATTAAAGCACCTTTGAACATAAAACATTATATTAACAACATATTGTATCATACATCAAAAGTGAGGTAAAAAAATTGATCTTTTATTAATAATTTCGTTATCAATAAGAGTCGATCTTTGAAAAGGACCTATTGCAAAAATTAAACTAAACTGCTATTAACCTCTTGGGAGCTTACGATATTATTATATAATAAACGATATAGGGAGAACTTATTACGAATAAAATATATTAAGTCCCTTATAAAGGCAAATAGTTAATGTTTTCGGTTAAAAGTCAAGTCACGCCCAAACAATAAAAGAGCCCTGCGATAGAAACTCTTACTAATGCTTTTGTAAATCGTAAAAAAAGTCGAGAGAATATTTTATAATAATAACACAATAGAATATAAAAAATGAAATAATAATCTGCGTATATTTGAAGTATTAGAATTAGAGTTGCAATGCAAGGTAAAATTTAAGAAAATTAAAAACGTACAAAGCATTCCGCTTCTGCTATGGGATACTATTTCAATGACTTTTATTAAAACATCAATAAAACAACACAAATTCGACAACTACATAATATGGTATAAAAACGTGTTCCATGTTCTTGACATACGGTTATTCAAGTGCTGCTGCTGCTGTTGTTCTTGACACCTTACTTACGAACAAACTTCAAAATACTGTTTTGATCTTGTATCAGATTTTTTAAGTGTGCGTACAAAAACAACCAAAAAAAAAAAACTTGATTCTTGTATATAATAATAAACTAACTGCAATAATAAAAAGTTTAATAAATCCCAATGAAAAATTTTAATTTTTTTTTTAGTGGTAAAAACTTGTTCAAGGAGTTTTAGTTTTGTTTAAATTGTTCCAAATTTCAACGTTTTAAAAATATTACACGTGTCGATGTAAAAAACATTTACATTTACATGTAATAAAACATATAATTAAATACACTAAATGACACACATACAGCAACAGCATTTTATGTTTAAATTAAAAAAAATTCAAATTTTAAATGAACAAGTGAAAATATTATAGTCGGTCAAGTCCGCGCGAGACATTGCCATAAAAGTCACATCGTGAAGTAGCCAATTATTAAACTATTGAACTATTCTTCACTAAATATTAAGAATTGGCATTTTCAATAATAAAATCTTATATAGGAAGGGGTTCCAAAAATAGTTCCACTCTGTGCCAATACACGTCCTTGTACCAAATTTCATCGAAATATCTCAAAAAATGCAAGCTGCAGCTTGCGTACAAATTTAGATGCATAGACAGACGAACATAGTTAAATCAATTCAGATTTTAAATTTGCCTACGATAACTACCAACGCATCTGATCTGACAAGTTTTTTAGTATATCTCAATTTTTGAAACTAGGAGTGTGAATAACACATCACACATATACACATGGTTAAGTATATATACTCTGGATATACTTTATGGGGTCTTTGACACCTCCTTCTGTCCGTGACAAAGTGACATACACCCCCATTTAGATATGATACAGATAGTATACCCACCACTATATTTGGCATATTTAGGCAAAAATTGAGGTCGCACACACATGTCTCCACAAAGGTTGATTACTTCGAATTCGTATTTCTAATAACTTCCCGCGTGTCTGATGATCGATCAAGCCATAATGGTGTATTACATTAGACATAAGTAATCTTTGTGCATTGGAGGTGCGATTGTTAACCAATTTCATTCATTTGATATGGAAATCTATCCACACTATCTAAAAATATCTGTAAATCGATTCAAGGATACATGAATATGTACTTTTCCTCAATCGACCTTTTCGTAGTTTCATAGAGAATAACAATCTCAATATATCTCCCATATTTTCACCGCTTTGGTGTGGAAAATGTGTAAAAAACTAAAGGAATAATATTTAAAAAAAAATTATATATCAACTTTATAAAATTATTAGGTTGACTAAATCCGACATAGTTGATTAACTGGTTTTAGTTAAATTTCAATTCAGTTGATTTTTATATTAATTTATTATTACCTAGTAAAAAAAAAACAGGCCGACCATAAATGTATCCCAAGATATAAGCTGGCTACAGATTACAACATCTTACAGTGACTACATCTTGTGCGGGTAAATATTTACAATACTATAGTGTCTAATAACTGACCTGACTGAATCCAACATGTGTTAATATTTTTTTGTACTCTTACAATTTATGGCAATAAATAAAACCTGTTCCATAACAACGACAATTAGAAAACACTTTAAAAAACTGTATGTGGCTTAGGTCAAATCTTGGATACCCTTCACATTTTACGATACAATCGTAAACATGACAGCATTGAACCCTTTACTAAACAACTTACGAGTCTGATTCCGATTCCGCACTTCGCACAAATGAATATTTAATTATAAATGTTCAATAAAATTTCTGACTCATAGAATGGTTTTTGTCAATTGTGTACAAAATTTCATATTTCGATATTTCAAGTATTTGTTATGATTCCCATTTTGATGATGATATTAAATATACTTTTTAATGAGACTCACCAATTATGTAGAAGGTATAATATAAAATGATGAATTATCTTGCAAACCACGAAATTAAACAAAATATATTTTAGGATTATCATCAATTACAATATAAATCATGCAATAGAAATGATGGAATAATAAAAGACATTTTATTTTCATATTTTCAACAAGTCTGGACAAATTTCTATTGAAAATTTAGCACTTCTTTTAATGATACCTCACAGTAATATCACAAATTACTTACAACGTGTGCTATTCAGAGTAAACTTTAGTAATCATGTTAAACATATTGCTGCAACACTTCTTAACATCACAAGTGCGATTATATAGAAAAGGTTGCCCCGAAAGTGAATTATATTGCACCAAAATGTATCTCAAAAGAAAATTGATTATGAGCTGGTGTTGCACACTATTGCTAATAAACATTCCCTTTAAACATTGTTGGGCATTGGATGGTGCTGCTGCATCAATTGCCAATCCAACCTGTAACTTAAAAGATAACTGTAATCTAAATGATAAAATCTTATCAATGACCAGTGAAACCACGGAACAAAGTGATGGCGATTTAAAAAGTAAAATTGCTTCAATATTTGAGGATAAAATCAATTACAGTTTAAAAATATTTCCTGAGGAAACGGTAATCGATTTGAAAACCTTCGAACATAATCTCAATGATATGACGGTGAATTTTACATTAATGCCACTTCACAGCCAAAACGATATTGTGGACGATGAAAGAGGTAAGGATGTACATATTACTAAAGTGCAATGAAGTAGACTCCATTTGAGGATAATATCTCTTGAAATCGTTATTTGAATTTCACAAATATTGAATTGATATGATGAAAATGATCAATATTAAGAATGAGAATAAAGTTTTGTATAAATCTTTAAAAAAATATAAAAAATCACCATTCGGCTTCGCACCACATCAAAGTTTGATATCAAGTGTACTTTACATTGATTCTAATAGGTTCATATAATAACAGTTTTGGTTAATAACATGTTATACACGTTTATTAATGCAACCATTGTAGATGATATGATGATAAGATATTTTGCAATTGCTATAAATTATAGTTTAATAATAATACCAAAAAAACAGACATAATATAATTTTTAGTAATTTTCATGACTAACAAGCTCTAAATAAAGAGGAGACCCCAGTAAGTATATGAGTGTGCATACCTGTATATCAGTTTACATGTACATATGTTGAAATATGAACACTCTTAATTCATGTAAAGTGGTCAAATATATATATTGCGCCCTATAATAGGGTATGTATTATACGTATCAGCTTGCAAGTCGAGTTGTGCGAAAAGTACGCAAAATACGACGCAGGCCATTTTTAGCATATCGATGAAGAACATATTTATAGATGTACATATTAAAATTTCAAGTTCATAGCTTAATTTTTGTGGCAGATAAATAGATTTTTGTTGATTGTGGGCGTGGCTCTTGACCGATTTTGGACACTTTTAATAGCGATCTGCGTATAAAATATAAACGGACAGATGATTAGACGGACATACATGTCTAGATCGATTCAGTTTTTAACGCTGATTAAGAATATATATACTTTGTAGGGTCGCTGACGCCTCCTTATGGGTGTTGCAAACGGTAGAACAAACTTAGTATACCCCCCATCTTATGTGAAGGGTATAAAAAATTTAAAATGGTTTTTTTTTATAGTTATACATATTATAATTTATATATCGATAGTATATCGAAATAGATCGTTTTTGAATCGTGCTGCCTGCTTGTGAAACCATCTACTACCTGAAGTGTTTCCCAACAGACTTGATGTTCTATGATTTAGGTCCAATATACACAGATCCATTATCCTCATCCCTTTTTCTCGACCTATTATTCTTTGGGTATAATAATAAAGGTTGGCTGTTAAATCGGGCAAAATCGGTCAAATAAAAAGCCCACAATTAAACTTTTTAATTGGTTTTTGAATTAAAAATTGCATTAAAACTTCGCAATACATAGGCCAATAAAAACTTTTTTCCATTCCCAATGTGGGGAGTGATCCAAGATATAGTAGATTTGGCCTAAGCCAAGTATAACTTTTTTATTTGTAATAATTATTATGTATTAAACAATTTGGTATATTATCAAAATTATCATAAACAAATAAAAATGCATTAAGTGTGACTGAGAAATATGCATTTTTAATATTTACATCACACCTATGAAAGTTATTAACAATAAACATATTTCTGAAGCGTCTTTTTGGGTGTTTGCAACTTGATTAACAAATTTAATATGACACCCTCTTATGTAAAAGGTACAATGACAACAGGCACGCCCATAATTTACAAAATGCCTTCTCTGGTGCAATAAAACACAAACCTTGATAGTCATTTAAAAAGGGTGGTGTGGAGAATATCTTATGCAAACGTTTTTTAATCGTATGAAAAAATCGTTTCTTACGTTCGTTGAAAGCAAATTTATTGATTGAAATCATCACCTTTTTAACACTTTGCATAAAAAAAGGAGACATATTAAGTTTGTCATTTCTTTTGCAACACTCAAAAAGAAGCGTCAAAGACGTCACATAGTTTATATATTTTTGCTCTGTCTGTCGCGTGTCTATCTTTTGTTGGCACTGAAATTTTTAGTTTCATCACAGAGTTTCCCATATAAATAGGCCAAAATCTGTTAATTTCCATGCTTACAATCGACAAATGTATATCACAGACTCATAAACAAATTTTGAAATTATTAATTTTTTTATTTACGTGTTCACAATTAGAAACAATCGAACAACATACATTCCCTAAATGTGCAAAAGCCTTTATTTGATGAAGAATTTAGGAGGGTATCCAAGATTTCCCTCAAACCAAATGACGTACCTTTTTATTGATTGTTTGTACAATTAAGAATGACAGAGACGCACATGTAAATTCGTGTTAAGAATTTAAATTCTTTAATGATATAAAATATTGAAAGTTTTCCTTACTGTGATGTATGTTACAAGATGGTGCTGACATCTTAATAGCAGTACCTGCACCTATTTGTTCTAGTTATATTCATGTAAGTGTCTATATAGACACTGAGTTTATACGATCTATGTAGTGTCAAATTATATTATAAAATAATTGTACATATACACATACCTCTGTTCTTATATTCGGCCCAATTCTCCTTCACCTGCCTACATAAATCATGTGAATGCTACAGAGTTACGTATTTGTCGTATTCAGTCTGAAGATAACTCTCACATGGGCCATGTTTCTAGTATTAATTAAACTATTAATCATGAAACACTTTATTTAATATTATGATACATGTAAATATTTTATGTGCTGTTCATATTAAATTGTTTTACCAAAAGATAAATATCATCCAGCTTTGCCTCTGTCTACTGAATTACAAATTAGCACTACAGAAAATTACAAAAAATACTTAACTTTGATAACGTGATTGAAATGTTTTATAAAAAAATTTTTAATTACTTCTCCGTAAAGATACCAAAAACTATATTTAGTCACATGTGGGCCGCCTTAATCTAACAAGAAATTAAAATTTATACTCGTATATATATTATAAAATAATAAAAAAAAAAAAAAAAGTCAACTGAAATTTATATTCTTTGGGAAAAATAAACTTTGGTGATTTTATTTAATCTAATATGTCAGATTTTATATACAGAATCTTTTTGTTGTTCTAGAATTTATAAGCACAATTGCTCATCGATGGATATCGCTGTCGCAACCATTTGACGCATCACGTAATTCTGAAGCCAGTGAATTATGTCGGCAGCATACAAAACTTTACCTTGAGGGTTTAAATAATTTCGAATTATGGGCTTTGAAAAGTAAGTATATAAGAGAATTTACATTTATTTACTACACCATAAAGTGATTCAATGATGGTATATTGTATTTGTGCGAATTTTTGTATTCAGAATCAAAATCTGAATCGATTTAGCCACGTTCACGTATTTTTTGATTAAGCTAATTAAAATATAAGTTGTGCAATGAAGTGGTGTAGAGTATTAAATGGTCGCGTAGTACCGACTAAAATATTTATACTTAATTATATAAGTTGTTATGCTTATTGGAATAACCAATTGAACCACAATCTAAACCCACCGATCGATTTTTAGATTCAATTAAGAGTACTATATTGAATAATCGGAAGTAACACTAGCGTGAACAACGCTAGATGAACAACTCGACGGATTAAGCTCTCAGAGACATTTAGATCCCTCGTGGACTCTGAAGGGCTTTCGTCAACGATCTCTTGTAGTTGTTGAACAAGTTGTTTGCATATTTTCTGTAATTTTGCAACAGTTTCTACATCGTTAGCTGGTTTCAAATCACGACGAACCTTATGTACCAATGATCGGACGCAATTTAGAATATTGGCGACTTTTAAATTGGTGTGTTTCACGCATTTAGTAACGATAACTGCATGTCTCTTTAACTCTCTTGCGTTATTTCATATTCCTCCACTGATGTTTTGACAAGAAAAGAACAAACAAACAAAATTGTTCTCCAGAAATTACATTCACATATATGAGTGCCCTCAAATACCGTCCGTACGCACCCTAGTTTTTAAGTTTTTTGTGTGTTAAATTAATTTGAGTTCATTAAAGTTGTTCATCTTTCAGTTCTTTTCAATAATTTTATAGCTAATGATCGACTTTTGATGTAAATCCATCTTTTGAAAAAAAAATTCTTTACATTATTAATAATTTTTGCTTACGATATTTTAGTAAATAGTATATCTTTTAAAAGTAAAACAGATTGAGGACGAGGTTGTTACATATAGAAAGGAGTCTTATAAAGATATAACATTTTATGTATATAATTTCAAAGGCAGACCACGCCTTATCGAAAGAAGAGCTAAGCGAAACAAAAGGTTTAACGTTATGTAAAGAACGAAATCATTTTACTATATATTGTTTGTCACTACAAAACGTGAATTTTTTTTTGACGACCTTACAAAATTGTACTTATTCGAGGACAGTGTATAGGATATAAAAGAAAAGGAAGGTTAAGATGCCCCTTATGCTTCGGTATCACAATAGTAGTAATATTACCACTATTGCTTTATTTAATTGGTCGAAGTAAAAATCTTACATATTTATGGATTATATTTTATACTCAGTAAAGGTTAAAACTTGTGTGTTTAATAATTTTTATTATTTATTTATTTACATTAGTAAGTTGTTATTACGGTATTTTAATGTTTTAATTGTTGATAGTTTAATATGAAAGGAGTCCTTTTACAAAAAATATCTGACAGCAATCCACAAAAGAGAAGGAGGATATATTAAATTTGTTACCAGATACACCATAAAGTATATATTTATATAAATCTGGGTCATTGTAGACATTAAAAACTGTGTAGACCTAAACATGTTTTGTCTGCTGTTGGCATGCTTACGATCCCAAAAAATGAGATATCAAGCTGATGTTTGGTACAAACATTTTTAGGCTACGTAGGTAATTTCCTATTTAAAAAGAACAAATACAGACGCGCTTTTAATTTCTTAATGACACAGAAATTAAACTAAAAAGTTTAAATTTTCTACATTCTGCTGAAAATGGACTGAATTTTTTTGGTGCACCATTGGAGTTGAGTTAACATGCAAGACATTCTTTAAAAAAGAGCCCAAATGTAAACCTGGGATCGCGCATAAATGCTTTTTTAATTGTTTTTATTATTGTAATAATATTGTATAAACATTAAAATCTTAATGATTTATCAAATTACTAAAATCTTAATGATTTATCAATTACATTAACTAAATTGTACATAAGCAGGTATGGTACTCATACATATATTAAAAACTCATGCTCATGCTTATGTGTTGGAATAAAAGTGTAAAGTCTGACAATGAAGTGTAGTGAAAATATCATAATAAAGAAAAAAAAAAAGAAGAAAAAACAAGACTGAAGGTCAATTAACGAAGTTTACCTAGATAATCAAGCTGAAACTCAGCAACTTTTAAATGCAATTCAAACATTGTGCATTTAATAATTGCATACATTGGTGTGTATGTGTGAATGAACCATGACAACAAACTTGCTATGGTGGTGGTGGTGGTGGTTTTGGTGATATTGTTGACTGCTTGGTTTGGACAACATTATAATGTAAGATTTGAAATCCATCTATCTCACCGAACCGCAGCACAAGTTGCCTCAAAAGCAATGTCAGAAACAATATTAAAATTAGTATAGAACGTTTCGTTTTTATACCCTACTATATACCCGTCGCTTCCAAATCAAAATCTAAATCGATTTAAGCATCTGTCTTTCCATGTAAATGAGAACCCTTTAGAAAATGGCCCGAATCTTACCATTTTTAGAACCTCTCCCCATATAAGGTCCTACTATAATGGAAGCCTCTATATGTTAAAAAATCGTAACTCTTAATATTTTGTTGACAAAAATGGTTAGAAATAGTTCATTAGCTGAATATTTGACTGTGCCAAATTAGGATCCGATCGGATCATTTTTAGAATCCCTTTCCATATCACAAAGTAACTCATATGGCAATACTTCGCGCTAACTGACACAACTAAATTAATTGATAATTTGTGAAGATAAGTGGTTATTGCGGTATTAAATGGTTGGACTATAACATTTTCACTTATTTGATTTAAATGAAATGTTCGAATATGCCAAACGAAACCGCGTTTTTATAGAGTAGATAACAACTATTTAAAAGATTAGACCAATTTTAATTCTAAGGACATACCATCATCCTTTATCGAAAATGTGTATTTATGACTGCTGTCATGTAATCAAACCAGTGTCTATATGCGATACGTACTAAGGAGTTAATTTTGGAAACTACGAAACTAAGATCATTCTGATGAAATGTTCCTACACGGCAAACTAAAAATAAAATTAGTAAGTTTCGGTGTATATATATATCTATGTATATGTTCTGAAATGAATATATCATGGTTTATATTTATCAATAATTCACATTTCAACATTACAACCCTACATCATTTTTCACATTATAAGTGTAGATTAAGATAAGTTATGTTCCTTTTAGTGCAGATACGAGTGACCGTATCAAATCTAACTACCTGACAAACTGTTTGGTTTGTAGACAAAATGGCACTTAGCTTGTGTTTTTGAATGCTGTCAACCAATTATATTGATATTAATTTTCCCTACATATCTTCGCCGGATCAGTGCTTAGTATATATTAGTAAGTTTCGGTGTATATCTCTATGTTCTGAAATGAAAATTTCATCTGACTATATTGAAAGTTGTAATGATGTATTTGATGTATTACCAAATGTTCATTTTTCACAATTTCAAATACGTCATTACAACTTTCAATATGTTACCCGTTCAATGTTACCCGTTGCACTCTTTTTTGCTAATTCCCTAACCTTGTAAGTTCTGTAACGCCTTCTTTTGAATGTTGCAAACGGAATAACAGACTTAATATATCCTTCCTTCTACGTGAAGAATATTAAAATGCGGAAATCTGTTGTGAAAAATGTTTGGAACCTTGAATTTTAAGTGATAATAGCATATTAAATTTTTCACTTTTTTTCTTCGTTTTACCGGTTTATGTTGTCTCTGGAAAAATGTATGCAAATGTATACAAAAAATTTTTTACCAAATTTGAAAGTAAGGACGCCAAAATATTAATCTTTAATAACACAATAATTAATTGTCTCATTTCATTAAATCACAATATTTATATACTATATATATATATATTTTTTCTGTGTTTTCTAGTGCACGATGCTACCGGTAAATTTACGTCGGGCATATTGAATGGTAACATTAATCAACATGGAGATTTTGATGAATGCTTAAGTGTTGAGCATTCTTTGAAATCTGACAATGCATTGAGTTCCAGTGATGGTGACAAAGATGATGAGATCAGAGGAAAATATTGCTTAGCATACGTACAACCAGTCTTCTCATACAAATCGAAGCGTTTGCAAAGTTTTTTCGAATTGTTGCAATCGTATAGACCCTTTATTAGTGAATTCGATGACGTAAGTATATAAGTGATATATGGATTTTATACCATGTGACTAAAAGCAAACGAAGTCTTAGTTCAGAAGTCTCATAAATGTTAAATGTTAACTCCACTTTAGTCGCATTATTGTTCTTGATATACTTGATCACCTTAGGGGAGATCAAGTATAGAGATATAACATAAAGGTATACCACTCAGATTTTATAACCTTTACTTTTGTGTTATTATAAAAATTAATTTTTAAATAACAAAGAGCGTTAATGTAGCACTTTTAAGAATGCTTTCATACAATATACGTAAGATGGAGTAATGGGGCTTCAGAAACTCTACCAAGTACATTTATTTTTAATCAGCTTCAAAAACCTGTTTCGTGTCCGTGTATTCGCCTTTGTTAGAATATTTGATTTGAATTAAACTTAAATTTGAGCTGAAAATAAAATATTTAACAAAAAATTATCTCATCTAACATCCATTATTCTACCCTGCACCACTTGAGTTCGAATATTTTTAACTCCTAAACAGCAAATGCTGTTTGTTCAATTATTTGAACAAATTCAGAATCACTTTCTAAATAGATTTAACCGTGTCGGTCTGTCCGCCTACGTTAATTTGTGCGTGAGCTACATATGACCTATTTGGATAAAGTTGAGTCTAAGGATATGCTTTGACAGAGAAACCTTACTTTGACCATTTTTAGAAAGAGTGTCACCTTATCTATTAAGAGGCGTCGCGTGAAACTGGAAGCGAAAGAAAATAAAAACAAATAAGAAAACTAAATTTGGCTTAGGCCAAATATTAAATACCCTCCACTTTTACATAGAAATATTCGACCACTCCTACTATGGAGGGGATAGGTACAAATTTAAATACCAAATTTCAAGATCATTCGCCTGTTTTTATGGCAGAAAAAATTAAATTTTTATTTATTGTATACCGATTTTGTTAATTTCTAATAGCGATCTGATTGCAAAAACTGAGTGTCTGTACAAAACTTCAGCTCAATATCTCAACAACAGACGGACAGACGGACACACATGCCTAAATCCATTCAGTTTTTAATGCTGATGAAAAATATATATACTTTGTAGGGTCACTGACGCCTCCTTGCAAACGGAATGACAAACTTAGTTTATCGCCTATCTTTTTGAAGAGTATAATGATTAACCTTTGTTTATGACAAGATCTGTGAATACCATTAATTGTGTAATACCGAATTATTTGTAGCCTTAAACTTGAACTTTGCGAAGTATGGTATAAAAAGTAAAACAGCCAAATGTTTGTGTTTGTGTTGGTTAAATCTATTAAAAAAATTTTTATGGTTTTTCTTCCGAAACCATAATAGTATTCATATGTTAATTAAATAGAAACACGCAAAAGATTATGTTTGGATTAAACCAAACCTTATGTTTGACATTCATCCTTTTCTACTCAGTATTCATTCATTAATTAATTAATTAATTAGAGGCGTTGTCTAATGAAACTTAAAAACAATTTTCATTAATTTTTTTATAATCATTCACATCATGTGAGAAAAAATATTAAAAATGAATCCCACAACACCTTTCAAAAACAAGAAAATTATCCAATACGATAAGTATTTTTTATGCACATGGCAGAAAAATTTATAGCAGTTTAGGTGTTGTGAAAGGTTATGGGGAGAACACTTTTCTAATCTGCTTGCTGGAAACTATGAAGACTCTGAAGCATCAACTTAACAGTAATATTTAATCAGAAGAGAGCAATCGAAGGTATTGGAATCCCAGCACATCCAATCCGAACCATAAGAAAGGCCCAACCAGCCAATATATATAAGCCTACCTTCTGACGCATACAAAATATTATCTGCCGTAATATTTAACCGTTTGAGTACGTTAACCAACCAACTGATAGGCAACTATCATTGTGGATTCAGATCTGATAGAATCACTGTTGATCGGATATTCAAAACAAATTGACACCCACCGCATTCGATTCTCACACACATATATATATATATTTGGCACGCCCACCGATATAGAGGTGGAGGGTATTTAGGATTTGGCCTAATCCAAAATTAGTTTTCTTACTTGTTTGAAATATTTTGATGACATTTAGACATACAATGACATGTACTGTAGGGGGTCTGGCGTTTCCTTTTTATATGGAGTCGAATTAGTTTTACAAGTTAATAATTCTAAAATTGTCAATATATTGTTTTATTCTTCAATAACAACGAATCTCTTGCTTTAGCCGGGTCATCGCGTACCCCGATACTCATTAATAAATTGGGGTATTTGTGTTCCATCCTCTTGTTCAGCTAAAGATATTGAGTATAGTGTCAAGGAATTTCTCAACAATATGACCACGTCAACAGGACTGTCCTTTAAAGTAAGAGTAGAACCACAAATGTGTACGGTTCGAGATCATAAACCCTGGGATCGTAACACTACTTGGACGATGTAAGTTTTTAAATACTCCAGAAAAATATGATTGATATCAACAAAATAATTTATAGGCGTTTCTTTGCTGCCATTGTTTTCATAAGTGTGTTGTCGACCATTTACAATCGTTACACCAAAAACAGACAACAAAGTAAGTGAAATGTATTTAAATTTTAATTACGCTTGCAAGGCGAATATGGTTGAGTCATAAAATATTATTCATTCAATCGTGAACAATCATTTTTTTTTTTTTTTAGATGAGTGGTTAACCGTTTTTGCTCTTGACAAAAACTGGAATTGGATATTTGATATAAAAGACTCTGCCGATGATATAAAAACAGTTCACGGTCTACGTTTTTTTAATGCTCTCATGTTACTAATGTCGCACAAGTCTATGGCGATGTTTTTCAACGCCTACAACAATCGTACCGAAATGGCCAAAGTTTGTAACACTCTAACTAACTGTATAAATATTATATTTGGTTTTAACTTTTGCAATTTTATCTTATGCAGAGTTTGGGACGCCCTTGGACAGTTATAGGACGAGCTGCCTCTTTATATACAGATCCTTTTCTCCTAATAAGTGGCTTACTTACGGCCTATTCACTATTTGGACGTTTAAACAAAGGTCAACCTATACGTTTAAAAAATGAGTACATCAGTCGTTTGATACGGTAAGATAAGTACAAGGATGTAAAATTTGAAAAGTAAACGAGTGTTACTTATATAAAATATGTGCAAAGAAAAATAAATTTTGAACGCTTATTATTGATAGAGAGCTTTGAACAAATAAGACTAGAAACCAAAATATGACTCCAACCAATCTAATCCATATAATAAAATAATTTTCCTTGCGTTTCCATGATGTTTTAAAATTTTCGTTTTATATTGTCAAAGAATTTAATACAATTCACTTCCTATGTACTCAATTCAGGTAAAAAAAAATAATTTATAATAATAAACGGACGGCTCTTCCATTCTATGTCTATATTTTATTCTATATATACGTATATGGGGTCAATTTACGAATCGAATAGCGACGATGATTCAAAATAATTCAAAACAACTAATCACTGCACAAATCAATTAAATTCTTAAAAGAAAAGATAGAAATTTAGTATAAACAGTAAAAGCTATAACTAAACCAAGTGCTTTGACACTTAAACTTAATCAGTAAACTTAGGATGTTTCAAAAAGTGGATTTAATCGATTTGTGCAGTGTATGCCTTGAATAATATAAAATAAAACAAGTAAAAAAACTAGATTTAGTTTAGGCCAATATCTTAAATACCTCCTACGTTTACATACAAACGGTGGGCGTGGCAGGTATATGATTACGTCCTCTACAAGAGTGTTTGTATTACGAATCAGCTTGCAAGTCGAGTTTTACGTTGGGTATGGTTTTTGTAAATTTTGAACGTATCTATTATACTACCACGCCCATTTTTAGCACATCTATGGCTAAAAATGGTAGATAAGCTGATGCTTTATATTAGAGAACGAGCGTATACCTGCCGCGCCCACCATTGTAGGTGTGGAGAGTTACTTGCTTACTTGTTTTCATTTATGGTTTTAAGTACATTTAAATAAATAAAAGAAATCCTTGCATTAGTAAAAATATTATCTTGTTTATTCGATTTTAAGATCATCTAATTATGTTCTAGGATTGTACCACCATTGGCTGCTTTAATACTCTTCTGTACATATGTGCTGCCGTTAATAGATTCGGGTCCTCAATGGAATTTGGTGATAGGCCATCATGCAGACCTTTGTAAAAAGAACTGGTGGCGTAATCTACTCTTCATTCATAATTATTTTGGTTTCAGCGAAATGTGTCTCACCCACACCCATCATCTGGGAATTGATACTGAACTATTCGCTGTAGCTCCGGTTATGATATTGATCATATGGAAGTGGCCTAAAATGGGGATTGTAGCATTACTGTCTTTATGCGGAATCGGTACTGGGGCACGTTATTACACCACAGTAATAAATGATTTGTCCAATTATATATATTTCGGCACCAAGTGCGTTAACAGTTTTTCATTAATAAATTATTCCATCAATCTATCTTATTTACTAATTAATTGTATCTTTTTCATATAGCATCAAAAGACTTTTCCGTACTGCCGATTATATGTACTCATTTCCTCCCATGCGCTCCACAGTTTATTTAATGGGTGTATTCCTAGGTTATATATTGCGTTTGTATCCAAATATAAGATTAAGCACGAATCAATTGCGACTGGGTTGGTTTTGTGCTACGGTTTGTATAGCGGCATCATTCCTAGGTCCGGCGCCAATGGGTGATATCAGCTATACATACAATAATACACATGCAGCCATATATGCAGCATTTGCGCCCATTGCCTGGTGTTCATTTTTCAGTTGGATTGTGTTCGTCTCACACAATGGTTACGACAGTGAGTATCACAAGTGAAAATATTAATAATAATTTGAGATGATTCATTAATTATTAAATTCCTTCAATTTAGACAAATTAACGCAATTTTTCTCGTGGAAATATTTCCAAATATCAACCAAGTTATCTTACGCCATATATTTAGCACAATTTCCTGTTTACTTTTACAATGTAGGACGCCGACGCCATATTCATCACTATTACAATTTTATAGCGACCATCGTACGTTACTTAAAGAATTGCCCACCATTTTAAATCATACTTGACATTTAAAAATTGTTCAATTCCCTTTTCAGAGCGACACCAATGAATATGCGTGCATTTTTCTCGCTTCCATAATTCTCACGTTATTGTTTGATGCACCTTTTCAAAATATTAAAAAATTATTTTTAAGACACGTACAAAGCACAAAGAAACCTATTCAGACATCTAATGGAAATGGAATTCGGAGTAGCAGTAATAATATTCAAATAACGTCAAACAGTTCAAAACATTCACACGTTGAATAAGTTTTTGCTGCATATGCATATTTTGTATATATTTAGTTTTATGTATAGGATAAAATTTGAGTTATTATTGTAAAATTTATTATAATATTATTAAAAAAATATATTATTTAATATTTATGTTAGTAGCGGTATTCGTCTAAACACATGCAAAACCCTAAAAGATGCGTCAGAGACCCAACAAAATATTCATGACCAACATCAAAACGTGACTGAGAAATGTACAAATATTTCTACACGTAAGTTTTTTTAAACACTACAAATAAAAGAAAACGCAAATACGAAGAGCAGAGTAGTATATTTTAGGTTGAATGGAAAGAGGATTTTTGTTTTATAGAGAAAAACTCGAAACGAATGCGTCTGATGTGTAAAGTAATATTGCTACAGACAGCTCAAGGCCAGTAACTTTAAGACAAAGGAGTCCCCTTTCAGCTAACAACTTTTTTCTGACAGCAAATTAAAAGCAAAACATAACTACACTAAGGTTATAGTTATGACAAAATGTTTGTGCAAAGGCATTATGAATGAAGATGACATTCAGCACTTAGTCACAGAAGATTCAAAGCCTTTACATAATCAGTAGAACACGATGAACTACCAGAAGATGTTTCTTTAATAATTCTTTCTTTAAATATTTTATAAATCAAACAGTTTTAATGCAAGAGTCCAATAAGGTGTTCATACAAAATTCTAATAAATTTATAATAATTATGCCGCCACTAAAAATAATTCAAGTAAGTGCATTTATATCTATTAACCTACGATGGGAATTTCTTTGTGCTAGTTGATATCTCTAATCTATTTATGATAATGATAACTCATGCGGACCGCTCTTCCTTTTAAAAGAAAAAAAAAATAATGGCGTCTGCAAAATTGAACAATTGGGTAAAAAAATTCTTTCAACTTCTACAATTAATAAATTTGCTCAGCAAAATATCTAAACAATTGATCTTAGGCCAGCTCGTTCTTTTTATAAACTATGAATATGGAAATATTGTTCAGAGCAAGATAAAAAATTATTAATATAAATTAATGACGGAAAAATGGCGACCTCAGGGATATCACAACAGCTACCATTAAATTAGAGGATTTCGCTTTAGTTCAGGTGTTCAGGTATTTCTAAATTTTTAGATTGCGGCAATAATATGTCTGAGTTATTAAAAAAACAAGTGTAAATAGTCAAGCCCGCCTTATAATACCTTACACCAGAATTACGATTTTTTGTCACTTAAATCGTTTTATTATAATTGGCTTTTATTAGTGGGGTTCTAAAAAATGGTCCAATTCAGTCCATTTTCAGTAGAGTTTCTCTTTGGGCCAAAACATTTTCTTGGGCTTGCACACAAAATTACTTTCACAGACAGACGGACAGATGTACATGGTTAAATGGTTAATTGACTGAAAACGTTTCTCACACAATTATTAATAAGTGAACAGATTACAGTAGATCAAGGCCGACAATTTAATACCTCGCACCACTTATCTCCTTCAATTTTGCTACAATTAGTTTAGTAATGTCTGTAAATACGAGGTATTACCATACAAGTGTTTATAAGTGATATATTATATGAAAAAAGGTTATAAAAATGGTCTGATCGGGTCTAAATTTAGCACAACCAATTAATTATTAAGCTAAATAACTATTCTTTATCAAATTTTATCAAAATTTATTTACAATTACGATTTTTTGTTATATAAAAGAACCTTACATAGGGAGGGGTTCTAAAAGTGGTCCTATATGGTTCATTTTCAATAGGTTTCCTTTCTGAGCCAACCTATTCTTGTACTAAATTTCATCAAAATATCTCAAAAATGCGTTCCTGTAGCTTGCGTAAAAACTTGCACGGACAGACAGACAGGCAGACGGACATGGTTAACTCGATTCAGATTTTGATTCTGAATCGAATTATTTAGAAATAGTCAATTGTAAATCGGTAGTAGACAAGTTAAATTAATTATATAATCAGTAACTTGACTATTAACTCTTGAAGTATAAATGGCTTTTTTCTAAAATTGATCCTTCAAGTACCTGAGTAGGCTAAGGCTTTGTCTTAGTGAACTCTGCCTGCGTAGGACATGCCTTCAAATCTAGCTAAGGAAAAAAGTAAAAAAAAAATTTCTTTCAACTGGGATTTGAGCTCATGTCTCGCATTGGATTGGTAACCTATCGACAGGTAAGAATATTACCATGAAAGTCGAAGTTGGTTCGACACGCGAATGAACATTTAAGCTTGTAAAAAGCCATACATTATTATTATTTTCTAAAATTAAAGTGGAAATGGTGTAGTAACAAACTGTCAGTGTTTGTGGAATATTTTCTTTTATTGTAATTAACGTATTTTTTCATATCTAGGCTCTAGAAATATAGCGTCTTCTAGTGCAAAATTTAATATTATCTTGAGCCTATAAGTGTCCAATATAATAGTGGTGTTATCTTATTTTTCTTTGCAAATATTTATGACACAACTACCATTCCAACGCAACCAGCATTCACCCTTCAAGTGGGGGACATTACGTTTGTCATTCTAGTAGGATGAGCTCACATTTCAAAAATTGAGATATTGAGTTCAAATTTAGCTTCAACATTATATATAAGACCAGTTCTATATAAAATTAACAAAAAAAAAATTAAATTTCTTTGGATAAATGCGCCATTTTGGGTGTGTAAATAATAATGTTAGGCCCAAAATTCACGTGTCTTATACAAAAACACATCCTAACGTTTAAAACTACTTTTTAGAAACAGTTCTTCATGGGTTTATGGACAATTTCATAACAACGCAAATAAAACCTAATCACTATGTACATTAATCGAGAGATCATTTTCACAAGGACATAAAGCAAGAAGGATCACTGTAAATTTCAAATCTTCATAGGGTGAAAAATTCTAAATAAACCCCTAAAACATATTAACATCTATATTAAATCCACTATAGATATGAGTGGTTAATTGAGTAGTTCGGATTAACGGGTTAATTAATTTTAAAAAAAGTATACAAATTTGGACAAAAGCAAACATACATGTAAACGCGTTCATTGTTCATATTAATCATACATTAGGAAATTAATTTATTGTGATTTATTTATTTATAACAATTGCCTACAATTCAAGCTAAGAACATTTAAAAAATTATGTAAATTATAATCATTATAAAAGGTAAAAGTTTAAAATATAAACAACTTAGACATAACATAACCTTACATATAACAACTAAAGGTAAAGAAAAAATTTATTTCAAAAATAATAAACAACAAAAAACAAAACAATACGAAAAAAAATTAATTAATTAAATAATCAAAGGTGGGCATACATGTAAAAATAATTATCACTCGCCCATACACATATAAATTTTAATAGGAAAAATTTTCTCGACAATCGACAGCCTGGCAATTTACTCATGTAAGCGTATTATAATAAACCACTGAACCACTTGTAAAATTCCTAAGCAGCAAATGCTGCACCCACTTCCAATTATACCGATTGAAACAGAATCAAAATCTGAAAAAAAGTCGGTCTGTCCATTTGATTTGGTGAGCAAGCTACAGGTTACAATTTTTGAAAAATTTCGATAAAATACTTGTTTAAAAGAAAAGTTTTCATGTTTTCATAGACGCTGCCGATATAAAACTTTTTTTTATATTTTCTAATTATATCAATGGGTAAAAGTTATTTTTTTTTTATCTCTCAAACATTTTCCAAATTTTTCGTCCTCAACTAAACATTATTTAATTTGCAATCATATACAATAATTTTTTTTTTAATTTTCTAATTTTTTTAAAGTAAAAAGTTACTACTTCATATTTTGTTCCATCAGGTGAGACAACTCCCAAAATTGCCAGACAAAAAATTATTGATATGTTGGCGTAGGTAACATTGTTCACCCAATCAACTCTAATTTGACATTTCACTGCAAGAAGCAATCACTGTATGAAACTTTGGCAACCTTTTAAATTAATTATACTATTATTCTTTTATTCAATGTCAGCGCACTGTTGCCCGGTTTTTGCAGAATTAATATTAAATTTTTTATTGGAGAAATCTTAGATAAATTTTTATTCTAGTTTCCGTATAAAACGTACGCATCCATAACGACGGAAATAGTGTACTAAGCATTTGAAAATTAAAGCATTGTTGAAATAAAACTTAAGCAAGAAATTTCGTTATGGGAAAAAAAGGAAAAGCATGACTTATTCGTCGAAATGAAATGATATGAAAATATTCTGAAAATATTTTATTTATATAACTAATTAAAAGTTTATGGTGATAAAACCTTACGCAATATTTTTTAAACGCACATAGAAAGGATTTTTTCACTTGAAGTTCAATAGAGAAATTTCAACCTAACCTCACTCCCGATTTAAAAAAAATATATAACAGCGCATATACATGCTTAAAAATGTCACTTGGAATATACGATAAAAAATTTTAAATAATAATTAACATCAATAAACCGCAAAACAACAGCAAAAAGATATTCACAATTCAATTGAACATCTTGTCGCATTAACGAAATTTGTTTCGTTGCAGCTATTTCTGGGATTTCTTAATTAAACTGTCTCAATAATTAATAAGTAGAAAAACAAAAACGCACTAAATATGGGGAAAAGCCATCAGATGGAAGTTAGAGACTATGATTCATCTACAGATTCTTCTGAAGAAAAGTCCAATTCTTTGTCTTCGCGTTGTCAACACATTAAGAAATCTGTAGACCCTCCAAAGTTGCGTAAACGTTTAAAAGCAACTGGTTTACTCATGGAATGTGAAAAGTGTCAAAAAATGGAATCAAATTTACAGGCAGCCGCGGCCGCATCACCTTCTAATTTTGAATATGACAACACATTATGGTTGTGCCTTAAATGTGGCACTCAATTGTGCGGCCGTTTAAACAATAAACACGCTCTTCTTCACTACAAGGTATACCTATAAATACAACGATAATTTAATATTTGTTTTGTAACATTTCACTTTATTTTCAAAAGACTCCTCATTCAGACTCGCATGCTTTGACTTTAAATACGCGTTCCCTTGAAATTTGGTGTTATGAGTGTGATAATGAGGTAAAACCAGATTCTAGTAAAAATTTACTAGAATGTGTGGAATTTGTGAAGGGATTGTTGCATAAATTTAATGGCGCAGTTGTACCTGTTGCAAATGTTGAAAATAAAATTGTTGCAACGTGGGAGGCTTTGAAGCCTCTGTTGTGCGAGCAGGACACCTCAACAACTAGAAATTCAAATATATCAGAGAGCACATTTCCTTTGGCGCCTGCACCCCCTCCACCTATACCAGGCATAGCCAAGCGCGTAAATGATCCATTAGTTGTGTACAGCGGTTGTAGTGCGACACCAGAATGTAATGCGTTGTCTCCAGCTAATCTCGTAAATGTTGTGGACCAATTACCAAGGGTGAGAGGTTTGACCAATCTGGGAAATACATGTTTCTTTAATGCAGTAATACAATGCTTGGCCCAAACTCCATATCTACTAGAGGTTTTAAAAGAATCTTCTGAAGCTGGAGAAGAGTGAGTTTTTACCAAACTTGATAACGTGGCAGTTATAATGAAAATATTGAATTTATCTTAAACAGATTCACTCTACCTGGTGGCACCTTTAAAGTTAAAAATGGTGAACTGGTTCTACCTCCCATAAAAGGTACGCTATGTGCTTGGGGTGGTTTAACTTCTGCTTTAGCTAATACTTTGGAAGAACTTCAATCAGGAGGTATAACTATTTTACAATATTTATGCAATGTTCATTAAAGTTTGAAGTGTTCTTCGTCTACGAACATTTTAGGTGCAGTTTTTACGCCCAGCAAATTGTTCAGTAAATTATGTGCGAAATGCCCTCAATTTCAAGGAGGTGATCAGCACGATTCACATGAGTTGCTTAGGCATTTATTGGAAAGTGTTAGGTAATCACAACCTCGCCTTATCTCATGCACGAATATACGACGACTTTTGTTTTTCGTAGATCCGAAGACTTGAAACGTTATCAGCGCGTAATTTTGAGGAATCTGGATTATAAGGATGAAGATATCAACTCTGTCTCCGAGGAGATGAAGCAAAAATGTAAAATTTATGGCACCCAAGCGGCTGATCGTATTCTTAGGCCCGATCAGGTATTTCGCGGCTTTCTGGTGTCAACACTGACATGTCAAGACTGCTATAATGTAAGTTCAAGGCATGAATATTTTTTGGATATGTCACTACCAGTGAGTGTAGAAAAGTCACAACCACCACAATTACGTCGCAAGACCTCTCCTGAAAACATAAATTCATTTTATCTATGTAATGCTCCGGCCACCTCACCAACCGGATCATCTAGAGCTCAAACAAAGAAAGAGCAAAAAAAGGAGCGCAAAATAAAACGGACTGCCAAGCATCAGCATACCAAGCAAATGCAGAAACAAAAATTGGATGAAATGACAGGCGCCGGAGGTGATGCCGTGATAGCAACAATGGGCTGCGCTACACAAGAAGAGGCTGCCGCCCATTCGGCAATGTCATCAGCATCCCTTTCGTCTGACGCAGAATCCGACGCTGATGTTGAAGATAATTTAATGGATGACAGTGAGAAAACAGAAAAACCATTAAATAAGATGGTAACAAAAGCCGCCTGTGACACCAATGGCAATCTGCTTAATGATCTAACTGAAAAGCAAGACAATACAGTTCCTGAGAACATGGATAAAGATTCATTGGATGAAGATGAAAATGGTATGACTGGTTAATAATAAACATTAAGAATTTCTTTTTCTAATTAGACACACCCACACAGATTCAGGTATTGCTACAAGTCCTGCCATACAAATCAACAATTTTGCACCCTACAGCAATTCCAACTCAGGGGATCAAAACGGCGATCACATAATGAACGCAGATGAGACCACAGTAACAAATAGTGTTGTAGCACTGGGCTTGAGTGAGAAAGGAGTTAGTCTCGTTAGGCAACTATCATTAAAGAAAGTTGGAACAGCAGTCGTCAATGGGGATTTAGTCAATAGATGTAATGCGGGTGATGACACTATTGCTCAGGCTACACAACTGCTCGATGAACTTCAAATGAATAGCACAACGGCGGAGCAACAACAAAAAAAGTCACCACGTGCTAAAACGAAACGCATACGCACGCATAGCTACTCCGATTGGAGCACCACCATAGCACCGCGTTATCAATGTGATGACGGTGAATGTTCGGTGCAGTCGTGTCTGAATAATTTCACAGCCGTAGAATTGATGACGGGCAATAACAAAGTGGGCTGTGACATTTGCACGAAGCGTCTGAATGGCGACGACGACAAGGCCAAAACTGTATACACTAATGCGACCAAACAGTTCCTCATTTCTAGTCCGCCCGCTGTTTTGATTTTGCATCTAAAACGCTTTCAACTCGGTCTGCGATGTATGTTTCGCAAATTAACGCGCCCGGTTAATTTTCCTACACTTCTTGATGTGGCTCCGTTTTGTGGATCAAAAGTTAAAAATCTACCCAACATTGATCGCAAACAAAGGAAACTGTTGTACGCATTATACGGAGTGGTGGAGCATTCGGGTGGCATGTATGGGGGTCATTATACGGCTTATGTAAAGGTGCGTCCCCAGTTGGAGGTGAATGACAAGCGCTGGAAATTTATACCACAAGGAAGCAAAGCTGAATTAGATCAAGATGATGAACAGCGAAAAAAATTGGAGGAGCTGTTGGCTCGCGAAAAAGCAAGAGATTTGCGCATGAAAACGGCCAATGACAGCGATGATTTTTCCAATTCTTCCGTTAACACGGAATCGACAAATACCTCTACATCAGCCTCCGAACCAGAAGATGCTAACCCAGCCGAACAGGGGGCGATCGGAGGTATAGAAGAAGCCGATAATGTGCAAATGCCGTTGGGCAAATGGTATCACGTCTCAGACTCATTTGTGCGTGAAGTGAGCGAGAGTACAGTGTTGGGAGCTCAAGCCTATCTGCTGTTTTACGAGAGAATTTACTAAATTCCTAAAAACGATCAACGGAAATACATAACGGTTATGTTTTATTATGGATTCTTACTGTTGACTTATTCAACTAGCAGATGTCTTGTAAATGTTGGCGGAATAACTCTGAATTAATTTGAGGTTGTTCTTATTTTTATCGCGTTCATACATATAGATAATATTTTGTAAACATTTTTGTATTTGTTTCCAATTTTATGTCGCTTTCCATGTAAGTTATGATTTTTTTTATTATGAATTGTATTTATCATTATTATATCTTATTAAGTGTTTGTCACAGATCTTACATAAATAGCCTCTTTTAACGTACATATAAAAATTTATGGAGTAAGCGTCTCATTTAAGGAAATTAAGTACTGCTATCACATACATACGTACGTATACGCTATCAAACATATAGAAATAGATTACTCGAATCGAAAATATTACGGCTATATGTGTAGTAGACGAATATATAAATCCATTTATAAAGCACACACACACACACACACACACAGGCTATCTCATCTCACCTTATTTCATTTTGTCCGCAGTCACTACTGCAAATGATAAATTCGATCAATCAGTCTGGAAGACTGTATCTTCTTAAAAATCTATTTGAAATTTTTATCCCAATTTTTGCGACCGAGAAATACTTATTTTTGCATTTCACAAATATTTTGATAGAGTGCGTACATCTTCGACGTCAAGGGGGTGTTGAAATTTGCAGAAATATATGCAGTTTTGTCTCCCTATAAAAGAGATTTAAAAAAAGAATTATATTTTATATTATACGTATCTAATATATTTTACACGAAGAAAGGCGTTATTATGTAAACACAACTTTGAAATAAAGTAAATGAAATAATAAATAAGTAAAAACAAATAAGAATATTAAACTTAAGATGTGGCATATACATTTAAGCAGTGGGCATGGCAGGTACATGATTACACTCTCTACGTTTTAGAGACATTGCAAGTCAAGTTTTAGGCTTTTTTGTGTATTGTGGGCGTGCCTCTTATTCGTTATTCGACCATGCTTATTTTTAGCGCATCGATGAAAGGGATTTTATTATAAATACGTAGACCAAGTTTCAACTTCTTAGGTCACTCTTTGGCAACATCTATTTATGAGCTAATTCAAAATATAAATAATTCTACCTACAAAGAAAAAACTCAGCTCAATTTTTGTGGCAAATAAATAGATTTTTGGCGGTTGTGCCCATTTTAAATAGCGATCTGCGTGCAGAAACTGTTCAAAATTTCAGCTTAAAGTCTCAAAATTTACGACCGTGATAACACCCACAACAGCTAGACACACAAACATATACAGGTTATCCCAGATACGATGAGATTAGTTTCATCAAAGTTCTTAGTACAGCGACATCTATGAGAAAATGATGGTTTATTAAATCGCCAAACTTTAGCGAATTCAGTTGATATTTCACTGTGGATTGACATTTTATGTAAAGTCATTTTATGTACGTCAGTCGAAAAACCAACGTGGAGCAAAGAGCGGAAATGAAATAAAATTTGAAAAATTCTTCAAAGCGACTGCTGTGTGTATGAATATGAAGTCACTTTGATTCAAAGTAAGTAAATTTTTTAAGAAACTATGTAGTTGCAATTTAAATAGTTTCTTAATAAATAAAAATTAATAAAAAATCTCAACCCATGCAAAGTAAACGAAAGAATTTATTTTTGAATTGATGATAATAATCGTAATTAGGAGGTAAAATAGAAGCATAATCAATTATTGGTCCAACCAACCAAGAGAAACACTTGGTAATATACAGATCCTCGAATTCTTTTAATCATCTTTAAATATCAGAACACTTGCCCTTTTACTTGATGCAAATTGTTGCCTAAAAGAAAAGATATAATATATATATCTGTATATCTAATTAAACTATGTAGTTACCCTATAATTTGTGCAGCTAGGCGGTGAAAGTTATCAAGTGGTCGGGCTTGACCGAATATAATATTTTCACTTATTTTTAACGTAAAGAAATATTTACATAAACTGAAGTTTCATTACACTGTTTTAAGAAATATTATTTTATAATTATATGTGAATTGAAAACAAATTTGTGATTTATTTGATATTGATGAGAATTTCTCTCGTTATGGTAGTGCGTCTATCCTGTGGTCACGCTAATGTAAATAATGAAATTTTGCCGTTTGTGTCAATTTTTTATGTTAAAAACGAGGTGTTAAGGATACTTAAAAATATATAAATAACAGATTCATTAATTTCCATCATAATATATGTTATATGCCGAGAAATTCAATAAATATTGTACAATTTATAGGTTTACGTTTCGATTAGCTATGCTTCGATTGAAATCTACATAAATTCATATAAAATTATATATTGAGAATAAATTATATGAATTTAAAAAATACAAGACTGGTTCGCCAAACCAAAATTTGTAGGTTCAGAAAATTTCTACATTAGACGATTATTGGTATATATGAAATGTCGTCAGGAATTGCAAACAACGTCGTTGAGGCGTTCGCATATAAAGACAGCTAAAAGCACTAAATTCTCTTGTTTTTCGATTTAAGAGTAAATAGTGCCTGTGATAATACTCTGTGATGGTACATATATGAATAGAAATCTTGACTTTATTTCAGTTTGCGCGAGTTTTTCTAATTGAGTGGTTGTTGCAAATTTCTTCTTAATGAAATATTAAAATAAAGTATAAAAATAAAAAATAAACTAAAGTATATAAAATTAATGTGAAAAACACAATTAAAATCTTATAAGAAAAAATTAAACAACAATTTGTCCATTAATCGGCTTTAACGCAGCACCATTCTTCTGTATTAAAACAAAACCAGTGAAAAAGTTATGGTCGGTCAAGCCCAATTATTTAACACCCCACACTCTACATCCCATAGTTCCATAAATTACATTATAATACAGTTATAATGCGGTTTAGGTGTATAAGTAAGCATGTGACATTTTCGTATGTCATTTCGTGAATTATCGTTTTCGACTTACAGTTCCATCGATACAGTAAGTGGTTCTGAATGTATCAGTATAATTGGAGTTAGATGTGTCGTTTCTCATTTAGGAGTTACAAACATCCGCACAAACTTAATATACCAGAAACGATGTAGGGTATTTATATTGAATAGTGATTCTTCTAGTTAAAAAACAAGAAAAAAAAGCTGTATTTGTACCAGGCTAATATCTCCATATTTGTTATACATAAACCTAACCTGTGGACATATCAAGTATACAAATTCGCCCCTGATAATGGCTATTAAAATACGTGCTACATATCACTTCGAAGGACAGTAGAAGTGTTCTTTATGACATGAATTTTTTTCATCTCACTATATTGAAAGTTGTAACAGGTGAATTTGGTGTAACTAGTAAACTCCTGCTGATGAGAACTCGAATAGGACGAGTTCGAAACCGGTCTACGTTCAATCCCTCCGGTTGCCAAATGTTAATTGTTCACAATTTCTAATACATTTCAAAGCATTAAAAACTTACTAGAAGTGTTTTTTATTGGACCACATGTATGAATATGAATCAATCTAATTTACCAAATTTATAATTTGAAGCTTTATTTTTCTAACCTCGAAAAGTGTTTTTTTTTAACTGGAACGCGGTCGTTTACTAGTTCCATTCGGTTTAAAAAAAAAAACATCTTGTATGAATTAAGAAAGTCTGACTAATATTTCAGCTCGATATCTCAATTTTTGCAACCATGAGCATTTCAACAACAGACGCAACTCGGACATCGTTAAATCTACTCAGATTTTTATACCCTTTTATAGGCATCCTTGAAGTATCCTTCTGGTATAGTTGTATACTTAATAAATCCTCACTATAATGTAGAGGGTATAAGAAGAATTCCACAAGAAGTGTTTGTGGCTAATTCGTTAGATAAAAATATGAGTACAAAAATGAAGCCGATGTTTCTATTTTTGTATTTTAAAATTCATTAAATAGCATTAAATTAGCTTTTTCATTAATTATTAAAAATTATTGCGTTAGTAATCAAAAAATAAGCTTATGTGTGTTTATCTGCATAACACCTTTCATGCATTGAATTAAAACAAATGTAAGAAGTAATAATTTATATCTATTATGCGGAAGTATACCAGAGAATGGATTACATAGTAAAAGTATTTGTAATAAAATTATTATTCAAGACAAAAAACTAAAAACCAATTTTGGCTTAGGCAAAATCTTAAATACCCTCCACATCTATATAAAAACGGTGGTAGGTAACGCAACAGTGAGCTTCTTCTAAATGTTGCGTTCTCTAGGTATTCGTGATGAGTTGGGACTTGAATGAGTCCAGCTTTTGCCGCGATTGGTTAAGTTCATCACACAAATTCAAATTGAATGATGTCTACGATGTCTACGCCAGGTCAATCATATGGATGAAAAAACTCCAACCAGAATGGTGTTCGGGCGACAACCTGACGCACATATGGGGAAACGGAAGCTCCGGTGAAGGTAGCAATTGTTTGATGCCCCACAGGCAATTGGTGTATAAAATGAGTAGGCGATTGAAAATCCGTAGTGCATGGCTTTCTTCTTTGCTATATAGTTATAGTTAAGAAACAAGTAAAAATGTTATATTCGGTCCAACCCGAACACATACAATTCGTGCTATAATTTTTTAAGTAGATATTTCACATTATTCACAATATTCTTTCGTCACCTATGAGCACCAGAGCTCTGCGCTGCATGCGCTCGAGAACCTTCAAGGTTGAATTGGAGGCCTCCTCCCACACATTCGAATTGTACTTTAGTTTGGGCCGAATATAGACGATGTAGATGCTTCTGCTATTAGCTGCAATGAACTTCTTTTGATGTGTGACCGTCAATACCAACCGGAATTGAACAATTACTCAAAAAGGTCCATACAAATTGAGCGAAATTATTATTCGCGCCAAACTCTGTCAATTTGATCAACAGAGGGATATTCAGAGCAACAACCTTACTTTTACCAAAATGGCGAATAGCTTAATTCCCCTTTTCCGTTAGGTAGGCTAATAGATCTCCAGTGAATCGATTTTTGCGAAAGTTGTATTGACAATTGCTAATTAGGTTATTGGCTTCAAAGTAGCTCATCAGGTGAAAGTTTAAAATGGTGTCCATTGTTTTAGCTGTAGCGCTACAGATAGCGATTGGTCTGTTTTTTAAAGCCAAGATCGTATTTTGGACAAAGAAAGCACCAGCATTTAACCGTTCGAAAATAGAATAAAATTGGAGAATAGATGATATGGTGTTGGAAAGAGTGTCGAAGACATTGGAGGACCCACTTTCCCGCGTTTGGACTTTAATAGACGAACCTGAAATGCAACGTATGTGTCCGGATTAAGAATTTTACCCAATAAATGGTTAATTCGAGATTATGCATGCAGTATTGTTGCTGGCACTGGAACACTATGTATACTACTGTGAAAGAAGGATATGATACCAAGAGTTCACACCCACCTGTGCCCCACATAGGGCAAATATATATGGTCGGAACTGACGCGAGTACCCATAGACTGTGAAAGGTTCGCTCGCAGCCCGCGGATGTTATACACATGTATTCCGAATTTTTGCATCATACCAAGTGAATACAAGATAAAATCGGAGGGGCTCACACTCACAATGAAGTTGAAATTTGGTACTCATATTTATAATTATTGGATCCATCAATGCCCCGAAAAAGGGCTTAGTCGGATAATAGACAAGTCCTCAATTTGGAAAAAACCTTTGTGTCATTTGATACATATTCCTTAACCTGTTGTAGTAATAAAGAAATAATATCTCAAACTTATTTGAACATAAGTGGGCGTGTTTAATTTGACTTTTCCTTGACTTAGTTAATCATTCGGTAATGTTCCGCTAGAGATCCAACAAAAGTGTGTAGAAATTCACACGGGCGCACACAAGCACACCCCCACCTCATGTGTGGAGGGAATCGTATTAAAGTTGTTTACGCGTAATAATATACAATATTATGAATGGGGACAGGTGTGTTTTTATATTCGACAACCTTCAAGTGTGTGTGTATATATTTAATTTCTTATAATGAATCTGTAGAATATTTTTTTTATGAAAAAAAAAATCTACTCAATTTATCCTATAATTTATTGACAACTTGCACACATTTATTTATTATCTAATTAATATTATGTTTAATGGAAAAAATTAAAACAAATAAAAGAAGACTAAATTGAGCGTATGCCAAATCATGAGAGTTATCATCTTCTAAATAAAGCGCCACTCTATTGTTGCTCCAAATACTAAAGGAAATATAATGATATCCCAAGTTAAACCAGTAAGAGAACTAAACTTGGCTTAGGCTAAATCTTAAATCTAAGATCGTTATTTAAAATCGACAAAATGAGTCAAGGGCCACGCCCACAATCAACAAAAATCTATACATCAGCCACAAAAATTCAAACATGAACTTGAAATTTATTACATATATTTATAGTTATCCCCTTCATCTATCTGCCGAAAACGGGCATGGTCGAATAAAAGATACGCACACAATTTACAAAAAATCATACTCAGCGTAAAAATCCACTTGCGAGCTGGTTCGTAAGACATACAGAGAGTTGTATGGTTTAACGTGCGCACCCGCCGTTAAGGCTTAATCTCATGGCACCATACAGTGCGTAATGCATTATAAGGATGCATTACAGCGGTCAAAAATGTCATCATCAAGATGTTGTTTTGATGACAAACCACAGCCACTATGATGCACCCTGGGGGCTCCCGACACTCATAGTACGGAATGTTAAACCTCTCCGATGGAAGGTCGTAACTTAGATGTTATAAGCTACTACCAGTTGGTACGTAAGACATACACTATTAGAAGGCGCTATATATATATATATATTTGTCACGCCCAATATTGTAAATGTGGAGGATATTTAAGATTTGGCCTGAGCCAAATTTAGTTTTCTTTGTTTTTCTTGTTTTCGTTGACGTTGGACGTTGAGTTTATTGGTGTTCAAATGAAGTTTAATGCCTTACCTTACATGATTTAAGAATAATAAAGGTGTTTCTTATATTACTCCAATGTCAATATATAGTTAAAATATCTACGACTTATTAAAAAACATTAGATCTTGCGATAAAATATGTGATTTCATGTCTTATCCTTTTATATATAGTGAGTACTTATGAGAAAAGGGATTCTACAAATTTGTTTGTAAATGCATCGATGTTATTGAAGGTGGGTGTGGCATTAGCCATTTAAAAGTTACAAATATCCGCACAAACTTAATATATCCTTGCCTGCACAAGTGGAGTTGGGTATAATTATAAGGAAAGGTACATTATTAGTCGGTGCTATTGCTGTTTTTAGAAAATCTTTTAAATTCGTATTCCTCTGTATGTGATAACGTTATATAGTAGACAAACATATTTAAGCAAATCAGCAAATCACTTTTTGTTTAGATGGACATTGTATCATATCTTCCTAAACAGTACCTACATGTATACTACACATATACTGTGTATTAGTGACTTTGTTAAGTTTTTACTTGGATGGAAAGACACAATTTGCCACGTACTCGAATTAAGTAAATTTGAGCTGTAGTGGCGTGAAGTAGGTACCGTTGATATGGTTATTCCATGTTAAACATCCGTTAAATAACTAAGTTTAAATTAAATAAATATTTTGCCATTCGCCGACTTCAAAGTTAGATCCTAAAATTTTATGTTGATGTTTGCGCAATCTGCTGGCTTGTAAATAAAAACACTTTACATTTCTTGTGAATTAAGGGACAGACTATTCACATTAACTCATTTTACTGAGATCATTCTTACCTTTAAAGGTATATTAAATGATTTCGTTAAACGGACATGGCGCTATATGCTACGCACAGCTTTCCTAAATACTGTATTACAGAGTTCAGGGTATAACGATACACTTTGCATTAAAGGAATTAATGCAGTACTTGATTGTATATTAATATAGATAATGTTATTTATTTACAAAGATGTCTGTTTAATTTTTCCTTTAAGTAAAATAAAAAAAAAAAAAAACAATTTTAACTAATAAATATGACTTTAATTTACCATCTGATCATATATTTATTGCCCCAGAGAAATCTGTGCATTTTCATAATCACTTACATACATATAAACATAAATATTTCAATCACTTATAAAAAATTAATTGGTTTATAAACGCAGAAAGTCTTGGTGAAACGGTATTAGATGTGCGTGTATTATATTTTCAAATTCAATTCAAAGTGTTGCTAATGATGTGTTTATACATAACATTCAAGATATTTACATAATTCACTGATCTCCCTTTTTTTTTTTCATAAAAACAAGCAAATATATATTTTTAATATATTAGTTATGATTAACTTGTTGCATTTCATTTGCTTGATGCTTAATGTAATTTTCAATTGTTGTAACTTTCATTTTCGATTTCTTAAGAAAAATGTATTTCTTCGGTATTCTCTACCATTAATTTCTACAATGTACGAATGCACTAACCTTTATTTTTGCATTTTTTCTTTTCCTGTATCACAAAAATAAAACCTGTGTCCATCTACAAAAACTTTTTTTTTCAGTGAGTTTTTTCGGTGTATATATCAAGGTATCAAGCTTTAAATTTCTACTCTGAGGCAACAAATTGCCTGCACTTTCCAGAAGCATTTCTTGTGCAAATGACCTCAGACTTAAAAGGATTTATTTTAAGACCCCAATCTTTATAATAATTATCTACTCAAAAATGATACATGCATAGTTAATAATGGCTGAGCACAATTTGCTTTCTAACGAATGGGTTTTCTATTTTCTATGAATTTAGTTCACAATCGTAAATATTGAATATAAAATTTTATATAATTTATAAAAATCCCTTCTCGGTGAAATAAAAACACATAGACAGTGATTTCAACACTTCTTTTACTGATTTTGCTGAGACGGAACCTTGTCATGCTGGAAAATCACTTTATCATGCCTTTGAGCGTATTGTGGACGTTTTTCGATCAATTCACAGTTCAAATTGATAATTGATCAATTGTTGGTAGCGATCAGTATTCACTGCTTCTCCAGGTTTCAACAGTTCATATTACGACACCAACCTCCTCCCACCAGCCACAGAGCATGGTCTTGGGACCAAAGCGATTTTGTCTTGCAATCGATGGGTCGGTTTCGCCAGGTTTTTCGCTTGCGATTTTCGAAAAAAGTCCATTTTACATCGCCCGTTACTAATCGATTCACAAATGAGTTCCTTTCATACCTTTGAAGCAGCCTGTCAGTGACGATTTTCAATTCTCTAATTGCCTGTTATACAATTACAGGGGCACCCATCCTTTGGATCTTTCTTACCGTTTGAAATCATTCACAAATTACTACTCGGCTCACATTCAACATATTTGCCCTTTGTCTTGAACGTTGAAATTACATTTGAATTGTCAAAATCACGTTTCACATATTTTTATGGTTGGAGCATGCTTACCGTAAGTCTCTACCAGCTAAAGTTGACTTTCAGCGGCTTGTTACTTTTGATGAAACAAGAGAAGTATTGCGTGCCGCAAATGCGCGTTAAAAAAATTAAAAATCTATAACGGAACGGAACTTGTGTAGTTTTGAGGTTAAGTAGAATAAAATGACATTTGTATCAAATCATAACATTTCACGACATTTGTGAAAGTAATTACGGAAAGGAATTACCGTCACACCTGATAAACATTAATAACGCATTTTTTTTTTTTTTTGGAAGAAAAAGCCTTGTTTCAACGAGGAAAGGCTTTGAATTTTTAATAGAGATCAAATTTCAATCAATTTTAATCGAAAATGTTTTATTAAATAGTTGGAATAGTAAATGTGCCAATCTGTACGTCCGTGTACGTCCATGCCACTGTTGTGTACGTGGATACCTATTTAAACGCATAGTGGATGCCCTTCGTATTCAGATGCGTTAGCTAAGCTGTCTTGCAACACTAAAGAAGGTGAAACATTTTACTCCACCACTCTTTTTCTATACTAAATTGCGACTCTTGCTCTTGTAAATTGTTAACTAAAATTATAGAAATTAAATTAAATTTCAAAGTAAGCAGAGTTTGCGAAAAAACGAAAAATATTTGTCTTAATCATTAAATTGTAAGAAAACGTTCTTATAAAAATTCGGAATCTCCAACAACTTGATTTACAATTGCTACAATATTTTAAAGTGAAGTGAAGCCACCAAAAAATAACTAAGAGACGTATCAGAACAAGACAAAAAGATATCATGTATCACACATGTCACATCAATTTATAATTATTCCAGAGACAAAATGTGTCTGGAAGATGACTCTCAGGTATGACGAAAATTCGCAATTCTAAATATTTTTTTAACAAATTTGAATCGGACTTTTCTAGAAACTCTCATCATGTAGTACTTTTTTCACGAACTGACTTGTGTAGCATAATATGTGAAATGAAACGATGTAGGGTATGAAATAGTCGGATAGAACCGACTCTAACATATTTACTTGTTTATATAGTGCGTACGCTTGTGTGTTTGGAATGAAAGGAAAGAGTAAACAAAACATAAAATGTCAAAATGAAAAGAATCTCTAAACAAACACACATCACAATTATGATAAATAAAAGCCTCAATATAAACAAGTGAAATTTTTCAGTCTAGCAGACGCGACCATTCATCCAATCACATACAAATTTTAGCACAAATAAATAGAACTTGGTTGCAGACACACCCAGACAGGCTAAGACCGACTCTTTGATTAAATATATATACATACATACAATTACTAAGTTGTAAATATTTTTAGAGAAACGAAATTTTTTTACAAAGCGAAAGCTTAAGGGGATGGTCATAAAATTATATAGAAAAAGTGTCCCTTCCGATTATTTTGCATAACAACTGTTCTGTCCGAACTCTCAATACTTTTATAGTCTCCACTTTAGTGATGAGGGTGTACTAAGTTTGTTCTTCCATTTGCAACACCCAGAAGGAGGCGTCAAAAGTAAATTCTTGATCAACATCAAAAGCCGAATCGATTTAGTCCTTCTGTCCGTTCGTGTATCCGTGTCTTTTTGTAAACCGTATAAATTTTTCTTCATACCACTCTCACTCTTTATTTATAAATACAAATTTATTTATTTCCATCTAACTTATATATGCATTTACTTTACAATATTTTGTGTATAAAAAAATTCTTCACCGACGCCACAATTGACAAGTTTTTTGACTAGGACGCATACGACTACCTAAGGGACACTTGAAAGTATCAGCGAATTCATGAAAATGTAGCAAAGCATCAATTAAGCGATCGCGGTCTCGACCATGTTCATTACTACCCACATTGGCACCACAAAAGAATTGAGCGAAATTCAAAAAGAAAACCTTAGCCAAAGACAGCTCTTCGCCATTCAAATATTGAGTTTGGAGACGCATTTCAGGATGAATGGAAAAATATGTTTCAAACGCCAAACGTAAACCACTAACATCTGCTATTTTTTCATCAATCACTGTGGGATCAATATCACGTAAACAGTTGATGCTTTTATCGAAGCGATTGTTATTCGATATAATCTCAAGCTGTGTAACGTTCATTTGGCCGGTGGCATCCACATTAAGGCCGGTATAATCGAAGGCATGCGTAATCTCATGTGCCAGAAGAAAGCCAAGCAATGAATATTTGTAGATCTCCTTTAAGTTGGGATGATAAATAGGCAATTGTAATATAGTTAATGGCACCACTACAATGTTGGCACGCTGTATGAAATATGGTGAGGAGCTGAAAAAATTGCTATCCGGTTCTTCCACGTAAAAAAACTCATCAGCGTTACGCGGTAAAGGATGTTGCAGACGCATCCGAACAGCTTGTATGTTAAATTTTAACAGTTTCAAATGATTACCATAAAAATCGCTACTATTTAACGTTACACTCTCGTAGAATTTTTCTAATGTCTGTGTAGTGTTCACACGCGGTAAGTTCCCCACCTTCAGCTGTATGTTGTGTAATTTATTTGAAAGGAACTGTAATTCAACCGACGTAAAATTATTTGTATTATTGCTGAGTATCAAATAAAACTGCTTGATTAATTGCTGAAACAGTTCCTTAACTTTACTCATTTCCTCGACCAGTTCGGGATGCACTTCTTCAAACAGCCAATTGGCTGCATAAGGCAGAATAAGTCTAGTATGACTGACACAATCTATTTGTGAAAAATTTGGAGGCCCCTGAACATTTAGAAACCACAAAAATCGTAATTCTAAATATTTACATATAAACCGTGGTTCATATTCATTGATTAGTTTATCGACCGCTTTAAAATAAGGTATATTTTGTATATACAACTCCATGTTCGGATCTATTTCGGCTTGTTCCAATACAGAACTTAAGTAGCGTTTTAACCATGGTATAGATAAGTCTTTCACCTTTATAAGTGTACTTCCTTCAGAATCTTCCAAATATTCAAGATTCTTTAGGCGTCTCTCAAATGTACTTATTTCCTCCCACAAATCATCAACACTACGGCTTCGCAATGGTTCGGGTAGAGTTTGTATCAAGGTCTTTAAATCGCGATATTCCATTACTTGTAAGCCGTCATTTCGTACTGGCTTGTCCAAGTCTATAATCGTTATGGAAGCATTTTGATCCTTTTGCAAAGCTATCTGTTCTATAAATATTCCATTCATTCCATAACGACGCATTACCGTCAAAGTACGTAACCAATCGAAATCTACACCCGGCTTGTGTGGTGGCCACAGTGTTGGCCATTTCAGCTGCTCGTGTTGTTTTAACCATTTTAAATATTCCAATGGTTGATATTCTTCAACATTCAGGCATGATTGAAAGTATTGATGTAATTTTTGCACAAATTGTGGCTGTTGACGTAAAATCAAGTATTTTAAGCGACGCCCCATATCCTTGTTGGTATTGTAATCTACCAAAGTAATAGCTTCCTGATATTCATCATCACTACCTTGATGAAAATCCTGCCATTTACCGCAAGAATAATTGTAAAAATCTTCACAGGGATCTGCCGATGGATCCATTGAACTTTCCAATAATTTTTTTGCTTTGAGATTGACGGAACGACCCCACGTATATGAGTGGACTGATCCAAGGAACTTTAATATAAGCGCTACTTTTAATAAGATTTTTCCAAAATGCATTTTCATAATTATGCAACATTACATGCACACAACAACCTATTTCGATCGCTTTAAAAACTTTACTATTTTGAAATTCTACACTTAATAACAACATATTATTGTATTAAATATTAACTGTGAAAAGCAAGAAGATTCGCTCTAACTAAAATTACGCCAAGTTTAGTTTATATGTTTGGAACTACAACAACATACAACTTTGATAATGTACAACATTACATATTCATGCGCAAAAATTATAAATTTGATATTAATGAAATGGATCTGACTTAATATTTTCAATGCGAAATGTACCAGTGTACGGTGTATTTATTTCCTCTACTATTGCTACTTTATACATACAGTACTCGTAGATGATTTTTTATTTTGCAACATTTAATACACGAAGCTAAACTTCAAGTTGAAATTTCTTTTCTTTATATTGATAAGAATATCACCTTTTCTTTTTTAGGTTTCTCTCATGAGTGAATAAATCGTCAAATCAATCTGTTGCCGTTTTCCTCGTTTTCCACTTAATTTTGAAATTCACAACATATACGCATTTTCCGCTTTTTTATTCCTCCACAAACACAAATGAAATGAAATAGATGAAAATATCGAATTTTAACCAAGACAATCTATGTTTTGCATTTTTTAAACATACTTATAAGATCACCAAATAGTGATGCTAGAAATTCGTATAGGTGACTCGAAATTCGACTTAAAGTAATGAAAATATTTTTACTTAATTTGCGCAGTATTATACAATTAATGAGAGAGAAGAAGAGAAAAGAATTTCAGGTCTTGACATTGACTATTATGACAATACGTCATAATTAGGACGTATGCGAGATTATTTAACTCATTAGAAGCATTTGAAAAGCCAAAAGACTTAGAGGGATTCTTAGACACTCTACATATTCATACTATGTGCAATTGCGCCTTTTCTAACGGCCACCAAAGTATGGATTACATTCTAAACCGCACTAAAAAAGTTTTTTGTTAAAATCAAATCGAAACAATTGACAATGATTTTTAACGTCTTTGATGTGTCCTTCTGTCTGCTGCAAATGATTTAATTAAAAAATAACAAGTAAAAAAACTAAATTTGGTTTAGGCTAAATCTTAAATACCATCCACATACAAACGAGGGCCGCAGCAGTTTACGGAAAGTTTACAGATTACGATTTTTAATATTGAGTAATTTTTTTTTGTAAATTGTGGGCGTGTTTGTTATTCAATCATGCCCATTTTTGGCACTTCGATTAATGCAATAACTATGTTTATGATCATAGCTCAATTTTTTTGAGAGATAAATAGTTTTTTATCGATTGTAGGCATGGCTCTTGACCGACCCATTTTAAATAAGGATCTGAGTGCAGAAACTAAAAGTGTTTTCTTGTTGTTGTTGTTGATGTTGTACGAAATTTCAGCTCAATATCTCAAAATTAACGACCGTGAGAATGCCAAAAAACAGACAGACACACAGACATAGAAGTCTAGATCGTCTCAGTTTTTAGGCTTTGTCTGGAGTCTCCTGCTGGGTGTTGCAAATGGAATGTAAAAATTAGTATTCCCTCTATCTCATGTGGAGAGTGTAAAAATGATTGAAATAGCATGTAGTAGACATACTCATTATGCATATTTTTATAATATTTAATTGTAATTAATTTGTATTAAAAAATTTTCTTAGATAATGTAAATGTTTGTTTAATGGGGAATTTCGGTTAATTATTTAGAACGTTTTTATTGCGTTTACCCTACAAAATTAATATATTGGGTTGGTAACTATGTGATTGCGGATTTTGTCGAAAAATGGATTTTACATTTTTTTTTTCATTCAGGACGTGTTTAAAGTACCTAACCTATATTTTATTCTGCGATTCGCTTCTGAAGCGCAACGAAATTGATCCATTTCTGAAAAGACTAATTACTGGCTACGAAAAGTGAATAGTTTATAACAACAATAATCAAAAGAGATGGTGAGTGATGCAAGATGAACCAGCCCAGACGACAGCAAAAGCAAAGATTCACCAAAAAAAAAGACTATGCTGTCAGTCTAGTAGGATTATAAAGGAATTTTGCACTTTGAACTTTTACTAAACAACCAAATGATTAATACAAACGTGTACGTTCAACAACTCGCCAAACTCAGCGATGCAATTCAAGCAAAGCGTTCACAAGTGGCAAATCGTAAGGGTGTTGTTTTCCACCTCACAACTAAAATCTAATCAACCCCTGCGGAATTCAATTTGTATTGATTATATTACTGAGCTGAGGTGTATTGTATACTATATTGGTAGTATTTGGTTATTATGGAAACGTAATTTATTGTCACAAAGTATATTTTCTTTAAGAATAATTGAAAATATTCATACAAGAAAGTTCACATTTGTGTGTGCAAATACTCATATTAATCCCCCAAACATCTAATTGGAGACTAATAAGTGGATCCCAGTAGATGTTTGTTTTGGCTTCATTGCTCTTTTCTAAATTATACCTAAGGCAGAATTCTTTGATTTTCTTGATACCTTTGAACTAAATTGCATTAATTCATGGGAGGATTGAACTTGATGTATATTTTCCTTTGCCACTGAGGCAAATGATTTATTATTATTATTAATCAGTAAATAATTAAGACATGAAGTTTTAAATGTATGCATATGTGTTGGAAGTAATGCTTAATGCTTTGGGATATTGAATTAGTGTCATATTAAGTGCAAAAATTATGAAAACAATTGTTGAATTTAAAACGGACAGATGGACAATTCAAGTTCAATTCATTTAAACATAAACAAATTCTGCAAATTATGAGATCAAATTTATCTTCAACTTAGTGTTCTTTATACTATACTCAAATACTCAACGGAAAGTAAAAAAAGAAAAATAATAAGAATGATAGTCAAGCAAAAAAGTTCAACCGTCCCAATTAATGTTTATAAGAAACTATATACAAGTTGTTCGGGATAAATTTGACAGTTTCGGAAAAAGAAAATCTTCTTTGTATCTATTAAATTTACAGGCAGAGTTAATTACAATAGAATCAACAAGATTCACTCAAAATAACCACCATTAGCATCGATCACATCTTCAATCCTGCTTCGGAACCTCAAACAGGCTGTTGCTACAGTCTCCCTAGAAAGAGCCAGAAAAACTATTTTAATTTTATCCATTAACTGGGCTTTTGTACAAAATTTTTTACAAAATGGAAAATTAGTTACAATAATTTGGTCTATTATTACCTCCTCAACCAATTTATCAATAAAATTGTTATATAGTTTGTGCTGAGTAAGAAATACCTCCATGAAAGATTAATTTTAGATTGATTGTGAACTGTAAGGAGTTAAGAAAAACTTTCTTGCACACAAAATTTTTTAATATTCGTTCTTATATACCATATATACACAGATTATCAGGAAAATGCCAATAGAGCAAAAAGTTCTGAAAGACACATAACAACGTATATGTAAGTCGGTAGCAGACCTGGAAGTGCCTTAACTAATACTGTAGCAATGACCGCCTTATATAGTACTGAATTTTGGTCTCCCGTGTACAATAATTCCTCAGACCATATGCATATGGCAATCAATTTGGATGATGATTTTTTGGGTGAAGATTTGATACACACACGGGAGAATTACAACCTTTCCTTCTCATCATTCTACGAAATGAATAACACAGACAGGGAGTGTCATTCATCTGATATAGAGAATAATCTTTATTGGAATATAACCTGTGATGCACCGATTGAATATGTGATACCGCTGTATGGCTATTGTATGCCAATTTTATTAATCATCACCATATCATCCAACACACTAATTGTTATAATATTAAGCCGCAAAAATATGACAACGCCCACCAATTTTGTATTAATGGGTAAGTTATTGCATTTCTTCTGCAATATGTAGTTTATAATCCTTACTTGTTTGTTGAGGATAGAAAGTACTTCGGCATGAGTTTGATATATTTTATTTATTTCACTTCAAAAAGAATTAGTTACGATTATAATCCATCCAACTAATTACAAAACTTATGAACTAAATACAATAATACATTTGAAGCTTATGTGCTAAGTTTAATTAAGAGTTAAAAACAACAATAACAACGAAAGAGGGAGAAAAGTACAAAATTACAATAATACAAGAAAATATATATTTACAAAATAGCATGTGTTGGCGAAAACCGCACCCAGTCTGGCCCGTTACCGATTACGCAATATAGTAATCTTAATATTATAAACCGAATCCAATGGTAATTATCATTGTATATTTTGAAGAGAACCTGACGTGGGCTATAATGCTGACAGTTTGTGCGGCAATGCGACAATTTGATTAAATTATAATGCCTAGCAAATCTAAAACTTTCAATTCATTTCTAGATTTTTTTTTGCTGCTCAAGAATCAACATACTTTGTAGAGTCTCTGACGTCTCCATCTGGGAGTTGCAAATGGAATGACAAACTAAGTAAAATTATAATTACATAATTAGTATATATTTTATATGAAGGGTATAAAAATTTAATATAACTCCCGAACGCTAGAGTGTTCCCAAAAACAACTAATTTTGTTTTTTGAATCAAAAATTGTTATATATAAAGCAAGCTAAAGCTTTCTTAAGCTGTGTGTGCGTTCGTGGACCGATTTTGCCTATTTTCAATACCAAAGTTTTGATATTGATTAACAAATATCCAAACACCAGTTATTTTCAAAACACAAAATTCGTAATAATTGATAATAATTGCGTTTTGCAATTAATTGGCTTAATAATGATTGTTGTTAAGCTAGATAAGTATAAAACTATCAGAGATTGTGGTAAAGCATTCTGTGCGAAATACCAAATATTCTTTGACTTACTAATGAAGAAATCGTGCTACATTAAATGTGAAATTAATTATATAAAAAGAATCGATCTATAATCCGTCCCACTAAAAGTATATTTAACTTATTTTTATATTCTGCACCAGTGCCGCTTTAAGAAATTCATTGTCCTTGGGATACTAAAAATATTGCGCCTCTTTTTTTATACCCTCCACCTTAGGGAAGATATTCACTTTGATCATCCGTTTACAACACATCGAAGGAAGCGTCAGAGACCCCACAAATCATATATATTCTTAATCAGCATGAAAAGAGAAATCGTTTGAGACATGTCCGTCCGTGTGTCCGTGTGTTGTTGGCACTCTCACGGTCGTAATTTTTGAGATATCAAAATGAAACTTTGCATACGTATTCTTAGTTCAATTTTGCTGTTCCGTATTGAAATTGAACAAAATCGGTAAAGAGACACGCCCACAATAAACGAAAATCTCATCATACCTCGAAAAAATTGTATCTTTAAAAAATTATATATCGCACAATACTAAGCCTATCAAGTTGATTTTTGGTACCTTTGTCCAATACTGTGCCAAAAATGGGCGTGATTGAATAACGCAAACTCCTATAATTAAAAAAAAAACACTATTTGCGTAAGTACATGAAATACATAAATATGGCAATAGGAACTTATTTTTAGGGTTATAAAAGGTGGAGGGTATTTAAGCTTCGGTCTTAACCGAACTTTTCTATCTTGTTTTCATTTGAAATAGATCCTAGATAGTGACAGACATAGTTATGCATAAGTGTATAAAAAAAAACTTGAGAGCTTATTTGAGTATTTTTGGGATGGGTGGATAGTGCATAATAACCCATAATAACAAAAACTAAAAATTTCCACGCCCAAAAGTCTGCAGCACTGTGATTAGGATGTCAATGTCTCTACCTTGAGGGTGGATATACTTACTTTGCCGAAAACTTTTACAGCATTTATATCTTGATCAGCACTTGGTCGCAAAATTTTAGGATATCCACTCCAAACTTGGTAGAAATGTTGGCTCTTTCAGCACACAGTTTGGTATTAAAATTGTCGAAATTGGTAGAATGGCACGTTTTCAGTTAAACTTAAAACTTGGAAAATGCCCTAAGATTTCGCCCAAGAAAATATAATTTTTTTATTTAACAATGAATTATGGTCGCTTTTGTTATTATTGTCAACAGCTATGGCGATATGTGACATGTTAACGATTACATTTCCAGCGCCAGGTTTATTATATATGTACACATTTGGCAATCATTACAAGCCCTTACACCCGGTATCATTGTGCCTAACATTCAAGATATTCCATGAGGTAAGTTATTGAAATTGAAAAGCAAGTATCTGGTCCGAATGTACGTGCTTTTCAATTTCAAGGACCAGAGCAATTAAAGAATGTGTGTTATTTTCAGATTTTCGTTAAATTTATTTTACCGTTAGTGTAAATTATAAATTAAATGACGGGGTTTTTTTACTACGAGGGAGGACTGCACAGTTTCGATAGAGACCACTCAATTTAAATCAATATTTTTACTAAATATTTTGAAAAACAAGTAAGAAAACTGTATTTGGCTTCGACCAAATTTTAAATGTTTTTATTTAAAAAACAATTCCACTATTCTTGTTCACAAACTGCAACCCTCTAGTCTACGAACGATCTTTTCCAGTTACGCGATATTAAACAGAAGCTTTTATACACGAGGCATACCTTTTTTATGTTGTAAGCTTCTGCTCCGCACACTTTATTTAAAGTCCTTCTGAGAAAAGTTTTTAGTTTGCAAGTTTATATGTGAAGATTTCAAACTTTATACACTTTCCTAATAAAAATTTCCGTTTGGCATCATCATGGCTACAGATAAATAAACTTTATCAGTTGTTTTGTACCAACCAACTTAAGGTTGGAGTTTTATATAGCTTTGTGGAAATGTTTGCAACAACTGGGTGAGACCTAACACCCCAAAAAGAATATTCTGCAAATCAGTATGGAATTTATGCATTATAACCAAAATCTGAATCTCCCTACGTATGCCTAAGTGCGGAAAAATTAGGTTACGGATAAATAAAAATCACAATTCTTAATATTTTTTTGACAACATTTGGTGAAAAATAGTTAATTAGCTTCATATTTGACTGTGCCAATTTTGGACTCGATCGAACCATTTTTAGAACTAATTACATGGCAGCGTAATTGTAGCATAATTTAAGAAACTAAGTGGTTTGGGATATTAAATGGCCGGGCTTGACCGACTATAACATTTTTACTTGTTTAAAATAACATAAATTAATAAATAATGAAGATTACAAACTGTAGGTTTGTTATAAGAATTATATGAACGGAAGGAGGCACATTTATTTAGACTTTCATACTGAGTTGATCGGTATAGTTAAAGGGGCGCCTATATCAGGGGTCTTACATCACTTGGTGGTATTATTTTTTTGCATAGTCAGGTATAAATCGAAGATTTCAATATTTTTAAAAATGTTTTTTTGTATACTTTTCATACTTGACAGATATTACCCAATATATGCCATACCGCATCAATATGGTTAACACTGGCTTTAGCTATTCAGAGGTAAGTGCGTGAAATCAAATTTTTACAACAAATATACTTAAAATCGGTTTGTGTTAATTCTGAAATAACATATACATTTATCTAGTAACTGGAAGCTCTCTTTAACGATCACTATGATCGTATCTGTTACTTTTCATCTCAGTTTCAGTTAAACTATGTACCATATAAAATTTCTTATACATTAAGAGTGTGATTATATGCTTACCCGCCCATTTTCGACACATAAATGAATAGAGCGAATATAAGCTACATGTATTTATATAAATTTTTTAAATTCATAATATTGTATGGAAGAAATTGAAAGCATGCATATGGAACGTTTAAATTAATAACCGCACAAAAATGACAGAAATAAGATATATAAATGTATGGATACTTAACTTGTTCAAAAAAGTATTAAAGAAGTGCAAGATATTAAATGTCATCTTGTATGTGTTACATGGCGTAATTTTTATAACAACTTCACTGAATTATGACTGATTGGATAAGGTAGTACGAAGTTGTGTCATTTTGTATTGTGCAACGTTTTGAAAAATTATTAATAAATATTTTATTATATCAGCAATCTTTGTCTTCTTATATTTATACCCTCCACCTTAGCATTGAAGGTTTGCTTTTCCGTTTGCAACGCTCAGAGGAAGGCGTCACAAACTCTACAAAGTATATGTATTCTTGATCAGCATCAAAAACTGAGTCAATTTAAACAAGTTTGTCCATGCGTCCGTATGTCTGTCTGTTGTTGGCATTCTAACGGTCGTAAAGTTTGAGATTTCGAGCTAAAATTTTGTTTAGGTACTTTTAGTTTTTGCACGCAGATCACTATTTAAAATGGGTAAAATCCGTTTTCAACACCCAGACGAGCCCCCTTGCAAAGATCCTAGACATGTGTGTCCTTGACAGTACTTATAGAAATAGATTTTCAAATACTAAAAGGAACTAAACGTGCACATATATGTTTGATTTTTTCCAGGTACATTTATGTTTGTCATGCTCCAATGGCGCGAACTTGGTGTACGATGTCACGTGTTAAACGCTGCACTCTATATATCGCAATCATATCAATTTTACAACAAAGCACGCGATTTTTTGATAGAACTTATTATCCACTTAACATCGAATGGAACGGTCAATTAGCTGAAGTGTGTCATGAGGAAATCTCACAATGGGTGGAATATATTGGACTAAATCTATACTTCACCAGTTACTATCTGTTTAGGGTGCTATTTGTTCATCTATTACCGTGCGCACTGTTGGTCACATTCAACATTTTACTATTTGCTGCCATGCGTAAAGCACAACAGCGAAGGAAACTGCTTTTTCAGGAAAATTGTAAACGAGAATGTAAAAAACTGCGCGATAGCAATTGTACAACACTAATGCTGATTGTAGTGGTTACAGCATTTCTAGTGGTGGAAATTCCCATAGCCGTAGTGACAATATTACACATTGTGTCCAGCCTTTTTGGAGCATTTTTAGATTATCGCATAGCTAACGTATTTGTTGTGTTTACCAACTTTTTTGTTGTGAGTACTTATCCATTAAATTTTGCCATCTACTGTGGCATGTCACGACAATTTCGTGAATGCTTTAAAGGGCTTTTCTTGACTCACCGTTTTACGCGAAAAGAGAATTCGTCTCGTTACTCTATTGTAAATGATCCCCGTACTCTCGGTAATACTAATGAAACTGTACTCTAGTGGAAGTGTTTGTTAGCGCCATTTTGGTAAAACAAATTACGTCGGTCAAAAATACGGCATGGCCCTGCTTCTAATTGTAGTAGTTCCAAAACGGTGATGAGAGTATGTTCTATATTACATAAAATAAATAAAGAAATTTCCCACCTTCACATATAAAATATAAAAAATATGATATATGTGCCGATATCTGTAAATGGCGCAGATCCGTATAAACTTGAAACCTGTATTATGCCGATTAACTTAGACACCATGAATCGGTTTAATCGCATTTACAATCAGACTGATTATTGTCTATTTTTGTACATGTGTGTTAACCCAACATTTTTGATGTAGCGTGAATCTTCAATGGGACCGTTTTTAGGTTAAATTTATTATTTTACATTTTTTGACTACATAAGAGTTGTAAGTTTTATACATGAATCAGAATGGATTATTTTTACAGGCAATTATCATATAACACTCTTTATACTGTCCACACAAAATGGAAAGCATACTAAATGTGTCATTTCGTTTAAAATATTCAGAAGAAAGCGTCTGAAACCGTACAAAATATGTATATTCTTGATCAGCATAAAAACTAATGGGCAAAATAATTCTGATGCCACGCCCACAATCAACCAAAATCTATTAATCTGCCACAAAAATTGATTTATGATCTTGAAGATGGATAACCATCCCTCGCACTACATTTATTATTATAAGAAGAAATTTTTATATTATGAGAAGGATTGGAGAAATACTATCAAAATTTAGATTCAATTAAGACGCTAATAACAACAAATAATTTTTCATTTTTGTATGAACGTATCGAAGATTTACAACAAAGAGCTTTACAAACTTAAGTACTCAACGTTTGCTAAGACAATTTGGAACAGTTTTTCGGTCAAATCCGACAATGTGCTAATAATTGCCATAACATAACTCTCTACATTTTTGGAAATTTGTTTCGAAAACATTAGAACTTCAATTATGTAAACGTAATTGAAGATATACTTGATGCAAATCCAATCAGAGAGGATTTGATGAAAAAAACAGCGACTATGATGATTTGCAAAACGGTCATTTACATAATAAACAAGTAAATAATTTGATGAAATAAATTTGCTTAAAAACAATGCTTTTACATATATTTGTGAACGGCTTTATTACAAATCTTTTCGGCTTCATCAATGCACAAAATAATTGCCGTGATGATGATCATGTTCTACATCGCAAAAGAAAAAGAATTTAAAATATTGTAATAGATTTAGCAATAAGGTCCATTTATCTAAATTGTTATTTGATGAATTTATTTATTTTTATTTATATTCAAAATATGCTGAACATATATAACATTATATCATATTATGCTAAATATATGAACAATCATTATTTATTCAATTGCTTTATGTGTGTAAATATTTTTTATTCTATAAACTATTTAAAAATATGTTGAAATTGCGAAGCAGGTACTTAATACTTATACGTTATATTATACAATAATTTCTTGAATCTTGTATCCATATATGTTTTTTGTTATGTGTTACATGTATGTCACTTTTTTTTTTTTTGTCATAATTTATTCGAATTCTAAAATAAAAGCTGATTCTATCAAAATATTTATTAGTAAACGTAACGTTAACATAATTTCTACGTGCAATTAAGCCCAAATGTTAATTAATTTGAATTGAGTCGATCTAGTCATATGTGTCCGTGTGTCTGTCTGTTGTTGGCTTTCTCATGGGCATAAATTTTTAGATATAGACCTGATTTTTTCTACAAACACTACAAACACAATTTATTCATTTTAAATGGGCAAAATCGATCAAAAGCCATGCCCATAATCGAAAAAAGTTTATTTATCTGCCACAACAATTATGTTATGAACCTGAAATTCTATATTTGCATAACAGATGTTGCAAAAGAAATTCAAATTTTTGTAAAAATAAGTAGTATTACCGGCTATAATACTCTCTCGCATCTCTGCATTAATATGTCCATGTGTCCATGTAACAAATAGGTATTTCAATTATGTTAAATATTTGTATCATAGTTTCAACGACTATGGAATGTAATCAACAAACAACTGGTACAAATATTTATATAAATCATGTAAACGAAAGCACAAAACGCAGTCCTAAAAAAAAAATGAAAAATTTATAAGTAAGTGATTCTATTGTTGTTGTTTTTTTTTTTTTTTGATAAAATAATACAATGTTTTAAAAGTGAACTTATGTCATTGTTACTATATAGTAGTAAATGAAAACTATATTTAATTTGATTGCAAGTTCATGCATTATGTAAAATATATCAAAATTAAATAAAACTATATAAATATAAACAAGTAAAAATATTATAATCGATTCTATGCACCACAATTTATGCTATAATTAGTTTCTTAAAAATAACCCGCCAGGATCAAATTAGATACACTTTCATCAATCATTAAACTAATATTAAAGACTTATATTAAATGGTGTCACTAAGGAAAAGTTGTAAAAATAGACCAGTTAGGTTCATTTTTGATAGTGCTTGACCCTGTATGTGTATTACAAGAAATATACGGAGAGACAAAATTCAATCGACTCAGATTTTGCTTCTGAACCAATTTATATATTTTAAGCGGGGTGTGATGTATTTGCGTTTAAGAGTTAATCTGAACATTTTCTAGAGTAGAATATGACTAATTGTTGACTTCAAGCCAGTTGCGGTTCCGTTTGGACTTGGGCATCACGTTGTCGATATAAACGATACCCAAAAAAGGCATCAATTGAATAGAAGCCAAAGGTAAGCAAGGCAAAAAACTGCAATATATAAAGTAAAATAAATATTGTATCAATAAGATGTAAGACAAGTAAAAAAAATCATGTTATGTTATTCGGTTGTTATTTTAAATAAAAACTTGTTGAAAAATATAAGAAATATATGTGACTTAGACCACATCTTAAATACTACATTCTGCGCAAAATAAGGTTTTTTTTTTTTTTTGCAAATTGTACACATGGTGTGTGTATTTCACTATGGCCACTTTTTAATAAAACTGTGAATGCTCTTCGTAGATACATTGTTGTGGTTGTGAGAACATTATCAATGCGTGTTACTTTGTCTACATGGACATAGTGTGTCGACGTGTTAATCTTTAACGACTTTATTTTAGAAAGGAAAATTGTCATAACCAAAATTCAGCTTAAAACTGCACACCATTTTTCCTAACTTGTTCTCTTCGAAAATTAGAAAGAAAAAAAAATGTGCATACATAACAACATGAAACATGAAATACTTACCGTTGCTATTGTATAAGCAACCACATTCAAGGATATGACTGTGACGGCCGCTATGAAACTGGCAAAGGCAAACACAACATGAATGTGAAATTCCCACTTGATGACGGTGAAATTGTGAAACTTATGATCCCACAAATGAAAGAGATGGCCCATCAATAAAAGCAATGTAACCAAGAACTCCAAGAAAACAATTGTGAAATAGCAGCCAGCTCGAAAATTGTGCAATGCAACAGAACTGCATACAATGCATATGAATCCAAGAAAACAACAAATCTGTAAATAAAAGAGAAATATAAGTATATGAGATGTAAAAAAGTGCATAGTCAGTAATAGCATCGAGAATATCTTGTATATGATCCGTTGTAAATGAAAGTAGTTTAAGTCCATTTTGAATATATCGATTTAACCATGTCAGTAGTTATATATCTATATCTGGTGAAATGTTTATCACCACCTGTGGTAAAAGGGTTTGTTCCCCTTTAGGATCAAAATCTGAATCGATTTAATCATCCGTTTGTCCGTGTAAATGTTGGGCACAGTTTTTAAGATATTTGGATGAAATTTGGTACAATGGCGTGTCTTAACAGGATTTAAAGTGGTTTAAGATGGATAATTGTTGGCACCCCTGCCTATATAAACGCCTCATTAAGTCATTATATGATGAAAATTTAAAATTTTTAATATATTGATATAAACAAAACAAAGTACGGCATTGTCAATTGGTTTAACTGTACTATATAGCGACCGTATTGGATGACTTTTTGCTCCCCGCCCCATTTAACATTTTATTTTAAAGGAAATAATTTTATGATGAAAACTCCCAATTTCTTATAATTTTTTAAATAAATTGTCTTGAAGCGTAGTTAATTTATCCAATAATATACTCTACAAACCTTTGACCCAATCAGATCATTTCTTGATACCCTCCCCATTTAATATCTTTATTTAAAAAAGTCTTTCTATGATGAAAACTCAAAAGGCAGAAAAAACTCTCTACTTTTACACCCTCCAGTAATGAGAGTTCTTCTGTTTGCAACACCCAGGAGGCATCAGAGACCCTACAAAGTATATATATTCTTGATCAGCATCAAAAACTGAATCGATTTAGACATGTATGTCCGTCTGTTGTTGACATTCTATTGACATAAATTTTGAGATATTGAGCTGAAATTTTGTACAGGCACACTTTTAGCTTTTTCACGCAGATCGCTATTTCAAATGGGCAAAATCGGTCGAAAGCCACGCCCACAATCAACAAAAAATCTATATATCTGCCACAAATATTGACCTATGAACTTGAAATTTGGTAGACATTTTTATGGTTATCCCATTCATTCGATGTGCCAAAAGTAGGAATGGCCGGAAAACAGACACGCTCACAATTTACAAAAAACCATATTCACCATAAAACTTCAATTGTAAGCTGATACGTAATACTTACACTATTAGAGGGCGCAATATATATATGTATTTGTCACGTCCATGTAGTGGATGCGGAGAGTATTTAAGATTTGGCAAAAGCCAAATTTACTTTTCTTACTTGTTTTATTTAATTATAATATTTTCTTTTAAAAACTGTTTACGCGAACGTTTTTCGTATATCCTGGCGTATTGGAATTATTTAAAGAGGCTAATGAAAGAGTAAATAACCTAATCATGATCATGAGCGTTATATTACATACCAAGCAACAGATTTTCAAAATACCGGAAATCGTTTTCAAATAACTGCCATCATAAGTCACCCGTGTAGACATTATGCTCTTCTAAAATACTTCCAGTTTCTTTCTTATCATTCATTTATGTACTTTACACGATAAAAATACAAACACAATTTAGTGTCGGTGTGATGTTTTTAATGTTTGGCGGTGATTCAGTGAAAAAATATTTCTCCTTCAAAAGTCTTAATCGTTGTATTTGTTTATTAAACATAAACTTTTTTGTTTCCGTTCTGTTAAAATTTGTATTAGGCAGTAAATTTCTACAATTTTATCATAAAATTCGTATACCAAATAAAGCAATTTATTCAATTTATTATTTTGTCTTTATGTTTAATGTTTTCACTGCTTTAACTAATTGTGAAAACTAAACGCAATCGTACGTCGTGAAAAAGTACATAAAGGCGAGAATTAGAAGTAAACAAGAGAAATACAATATGGATATGGAGGGTGTGAAAGAGAGAATAATAAAGGTGTGAGAGCATGAGAGTTTGGTTTTTATACCCTAAACATTACAGCAGTATACTGCGTTTATTATAACGTTTATAAAACACAATAGAAGGCCTTGCAAACTTTACATATTATTGATAAATAATGACATCACAATGAAACTACATGTGTTTTTAAATTGTTGCCATGTACACGATTGCAAAGTTGAGATATTGTGTATATATCGAAATGACAAGTGACAAAATGTTTACCACAAACATGCTGGATAATGTATAAAATTTCCGAATGATTGAATACAGTTTAATAAAAGAAGAAGCATCAGACACACACTCTACCACACATCACATCGTTTGAGTGCAGCATTGCTGCAGTGTATCAAACAAAAATGTATTCAAGTAATGTCACACATTTGATTTTAAAGTGCAGCACTGCAACGATGCAACGCAGAGTATGTGTAGGAGCCCCAATAACTTAAAAGTTAAATGCGGTAAAGCACGAAAACTACAAGTGAAACACAAGCAAAATATATTTTTTTACTTGAAATTGTATAAAATATATCAAAAAACGCAACAAAAAGCAGCGTAAAAGAAAAACAAGCAGTTTTACTAATGGCTGATAAACCACCAACAGCCATGCCACCATCAAGTGAACCATTTCCAGGTATAAGCAAAATATAAAAATAATTTGTGTTCAAACGTTTCAATGATTATGTTTTTTGCCACTAAGGTTCTCAAACACCGGGATGGAACGATCCACCAACTTTAACATACAACGTTCTATCACCCGGTACAAATGCACAGAGAACTCGATTAAATTTAAATAAAAGAGTGGCCTATCCTTTACAAGGTACAACAAATGCTGATATGAGTGGTGCAACGACAAAACCAACAGCAATAGTTACGCCTAATAAAGCTAGTTGTGCCGTGGCAACACCACCGCCACCTAGTACTACTATTGCTCAACCAGTAGCCGTAGTTCACCCTATGCCTCATATGAGCTCACACGCAGAAACTGCTAATTTACCACACGACGCTAAAATTACAAGTTTCGATCATTTAAGACAGCAAATATGTCTAATTGAGGAATCAACGAATGTGAAGCGCGATGAAATTGAGAGACGCTTAAGTGTTATAGAACAATTGTGGCAATCGGGTAACCTCAGCGTGGCAGTACAGCAAAAAATTTATCGCCTCAGCCAGGCGGTAGCACGTAAGCACTACACTGAAGCTATGGACATATATACCTCTCTGGTGGTCAATCATCCCAGTGAGTGTTCTGGCTGGGCGATTACTTTAAGGCACATTGTCTTAACGTTAGAGCAAGAAAACACCGATTTACCAATTGTGCCCAACACATTTGTTCCTGCTATGCCACGATCCAATAGTGCCGACAGTAGTGACGGGCAAGGTACCGCACGAGTACAACACATATGATAAATCCATTAAAGCCATAAACTTGTAGCAATTTTGGAAATAATGCAAACATAAAAAAGTATAATCGATCCTTGATAACGTAATATTTTGCATTTTGCTCGCTTAATCAAAAATTTAAGTTGCTTTTAAAGTCTTCAACAACAACTGTGTAAATGTGATTTGCAATGCAATTGATAATTCTCCCATTCAAAATTACTTACGTCCCAATATTTACAAAACACCTTTTTTATATATCTTTTCATATATTTATTGTTCCAAGTTGGCTTAGAAAAATATATTAAAATAATTACTTTTTTCATGGTATAATTTATCGTGATACAAATTACGTATGTATACGCTTTTAACCCATAATCAAAGCATCAATTTTCTAATATCTTGTATGAGTAATAAATAAAACACTATTAATAAAAATATTACTGTGAATAAAACTCTCGATGCAATCACCATGATAACTTTTCACCATTGTACTGATAGAAGCCGCCATTATGCGTTGCATTTAAACTCATTATAGTATCGACTAATTTTGTGGTAGTTGCAGCTACTTCTAATGGGGCCTTAGGGCCGCCCATATCAGTGCGCACCCAGCCTGGATGAAAGGCCACACAGAGTATTTTATCAGGATACAAATCAATACTTAAAGATTTCGTAGCAGCATTTAAAGCCGCCTTTGAAGTACGATAAGCATACATTCCACCTTCTTTATTAGCTTCTATAGAGCCTAATATAGAACTCATATTAATTATAGCGGCTCGTTCCACACCAAAATCCACATTTTCTTTCCCTTTGGAAGCTTTCTTTAGCAAGGGTAAACAAGCCTACACGATGATTAAATGAAATCAACAGATAGATATTAACACAATATATTTAGCTTTGTTTTCACCTTGGTCAACATTAGGGGCACCACAGTGTTAACCTCAAAATTATTGATAATATCCTCCCGCTTGGTACCCGTGATTTTAGTTGATTTCGATGCAATGCCAGCATTGTTGAATAATACATTTAATCCATTGTCTGCCGTAAAATCAGCAATTTGTTTTATTAAATTATCATATTCCTCAAAATTACGCAAATCTATAAAAATACATATATTTTGAGTCGAGATAATAATTTATGTAATTACCAATTTGCAAAATGTGTATATTAGAGTGTTGCGCAGCTAAATCCTGAAGCTCCTAAAACATGAAAAATTAATAAAATAATTTAAATAAAATATCATGAAATACATCAGCCTTTACATTTTCTATTTGTTATTCAAAACCTTCACTAAGTTTTCGATATCTTTTTTATAAATATATCGGCATAATACCCATCTTTATTTGGAAAAAAAGTAGACGAAGAGAAACGGTATAGAAAATTAAAAGCGTAAGATAAAGGCATAGACATCCGTAGCATTTAGAAGTTTTCAATTGAATATATAGCATAAACGTATACGGAATATCGGAAAATTATAGTAATCAAAATTTATAGATATTTTTTATCTCTGTTCATATTCACACAACTACCAACCGAATTAAAACAAGAGATTAAAATGGCTCCCACAACTACTAGTAAGTAACATCAAAGGCACAATTTTATATTAAGTTAATTAAAACTTGCCTTGGCGTGTTCCTTGTTGCGGCAAGTAGCGAAAAGGTGTTGTGGTGGCTTCGGCAAATTCATAAAAGCCTTTGCAATACCCAAACCCAACCCACGATTGCAGCCAGTTATTAAAATAGAATTCATTTTAATATAGTTTTCAAAGAAATATATATCTCACTTAATCGTTGAATTATACAAACGTTTGCTTGGAAGTTGGTATTAAAACTGTTAGGACTGTTGTTTGAAGTTGTATAAAAAAAGAAACAAACGCTGTTATTTAATATTTTTACAAGTTAGAGAAGCCGGTTTTCACTATTAGACTAAATTTAGCAATAAATAGTGAATTCAGTGAAAAAATGTCAGACTTTCATTACTTCTTCTAACCTATTTTAATACTTCTCTTTTATTATTGCATTTGTTTTATATTCTCATTCATATTTGAAATACAAACACATTTACAATAAAATGAAAAATGAAATGTCAATGAGATTGGAAACGAATGGTGAAAATGAAGTGAAACCAAAGTTATTACTTTTAAATTTACAATATATTGATAATTATTAAGTGATAAAACGAATTAGCTAATAATTAATTGCGAAAAGTGCTCAAGTGAAATGGCTTTATTGGCGATATGGAATGCACGAACACTAACAATAATACGCTCTACACAGACTTGTTTAATATCCGTGCAACGAACCGCAAATGTTATGCAAAGACGTGACAAATGTGAAACCTGTACGTACGTTAAATATATTTTTAGTAATGCACAATAAACTCGATTTGTTTAAATAATATAATAAACGCTGTCATATATTATTTAACCCTCCAATGGTCGGCAACTTTTGTTAGTAGTTCGTTAGTTAGTAGTTGTGAATAATGCACATGTTACGACAACATAAATATATTACATACGAACACACATTGTGCACATAATACAAAGTATGACATTGCAAATGTAGAAATTTGGTACACAAGACGAATTTGCGTCTCTGTAAAACTGAGTAGAAATTTGTACTAAATAACAGTTTTAACAGTAGAATGAAAATTGAAATTTCGCAATAATCGGAATTTCAATAATAATGATTCTAACCGTTTACCACAATATTAAATGAACGCAAGATCATGTCAATTGACTTCAAATGAAGATGAAAAATTTATTTATGAAAAATGATGCTTGGCCGATAGGGTGTTAGTGTTTCAGTGGAAGCCATCCCACCATCTTGCATGACAAACCATGGATTCGGCACTTTTTTTTATGCGAATTCAGTACAATTGAGAATTATTTGGTACTAAACTAAACTAAACCAAAAATTTGCCACAATAAAGCAACAATTTTTCAAAACAATCTTCATTTTCGTGCTCTTATGGCATTTCTCAATAAAATAAGATTTTTTATATTAGATTTAATCCGTTGTTAAATACCATTAAGACAGGTCCACTGGCTACTTGTACATATGGAGGGTATTTCAAGAAAATCAATAAAATGTAAATGAAATGCAAAAAACTCTAAACGTTAAAGTTCTTTTGCATAACGAGTCATTTGACGTGTTGTTAAGGGTGTAAAGTGGTGTTTTCATTTTTGAAATACCGTCACTTCCATTTCAGTACACCTGCACATGTTAAGTTACTAAGTAACTAAGTTTGTATGTGTACCTGTTTCGAAAGTAGAAAAATCTAGCGGATCAAATCGTTTCCTATACTATTGTAATTATTTTAATATTCATATAAAACATATAATATGAGCGAAGCAGCAGAAATCAATTCTAATGAGATCTCCACAGATCTGGAAAACAATTGTATGGGTGAGCGTTGTTTAATTCAACTAAGGCATTGAAACATACCATACACACACATACTCAATGTCTCTGTAGCGAAAATATTTATGAAATCATCAACTGAAACGAAGAATTTTAATACAAAAATTGAATAGTATTATTTCGCAACTTGAGTAATCGATATCTATTTATTGAACTTGTTAATATTCCACTATAATAAAGTATTAATTGAATATAAAAAAAAAAAAACATATTGCAATCACTTTAGAGGAGTGAACAATTCAAGGAAAAAACAAAATTCTAAAGAGATTTAAATTACACGTAAATAGAAAGAAAGTTTAATGTTGGGTTTCATAAAACATAAAATTTTAGCTGCATTTAAAGGTCATGATGAGAAAATCACAGCATCATCATCCTTTCACGTAATATCAAGTAATTAAAACTGTAATTGAAATTGATAATAATTGAAAAAAAGTAAAAAAGTAAATTCGGCTTTGGCCGAATCTTAAATACCATCCACCTTTTCATAAGCAGCTCAACACTCATACTGTTCTAAAATAAAAACAGAACTTTCGCTTATTCACTCAAATCAAATTTTATGTAAACTAAAATCAGGGTTTTTTTTAGAGGAAGGGGTACTAAATCCGTCAACTGTAGTCTGCTAAGTGTCTTGATGGTAGACACTTTTGTATTTGCACACATTTTAGGTAACGGACCTAAAGTTTTTTTTCGATTTTCATTTCGATGATGGTCTAGTAGCCCAACTGCCTGTTATTGGATTGGCAACTATGTGATTACGGATGGGTTTTACACTTTCTTTTGTTTCTTTAACGTGTTCAAAGTACTGAACCTACATTTCTTCTTATTGTTTTGGACTTCTACCTTTTTATCCCAATTTCAAAATGAAAGAAGGAGACGAACTTTTCAGATATATTTTATTGTATTATTTGGGAAAAGACAAGAATGGAGATGAAGCCTTGAAATAAAGACAGTATCATAAACTGGTTTCATTGAAAAATTTCAACGCATTAGCATTTGCGATTACCATCTGAAATGCAACGAAATTGATCCATTTCTAACAAGACGAATTATTGGCACAGAAAAGAATCGAAAGAGATCCTGGGTGATGATGAATCAGCCCAGACGAATGACCAAGAGAAGAGATTATGCTGGTGGGGTAATGAAAATTATTCGATCTGGTTTGGGATATGTTGTCACATCCACTATATAGCCATGTCCTTGCGCCTTCAGACTACCATTTATTTTGTTCCATGCGGAACTTCTTAAATGGTAAAATTTTTAATGACGCTAATGATGTCAAATCACTCTTAATTCAGTCTTTTGATGGCAAAGATCAGAAATTTTATGGACGTGGAATTATGACACTGTCTAATCCATGGTAAAAGGTCATTAACAAAAATGGACAACAATTGAATAAAATTATATTTTAAAGCAAAAATTTTAAATATTCGTTCTTTTTAAAAATCCGCAATCACTTAGTTGCCAACCCAATATAATTTTGGGCAACAAAAACACATTACATATAAATTCAGATTAAGTACTATCTACTATATTAATCACGCTCAAGTTTTATGATCAAATTGAATGTATTTGACAAGTTTTATACCCTACACCACTTGTGGCAAAGTTTGTTTGTTAAGTTTGTGCAGATATTTGTAACGTCTAAACGGCAAATGCCACACCCACCTTCAGTTATACCCATCGAGTCAGAATCAAAATCTGAATCGATATATATTTACCCAAACCAAATTTACGTTATAACACTATTCGGGTATAAAAATAAGTAAAAATTGTATTTTATGGATATTTTAATGTAAGCGGAGAGCATAAGGCAAAGTGAAAGATTGCGTCCTCCTAAGTGTTGGAGTGTATAAAACACAGTTTTTTGTTTTTCTTATGAATAAATTTTTCAAATATTTCAACAAGCACACAAACAATAATCGTTGCCATCATTACTTTATTTATTAGCAAACTATGATTATGATTTGTTGGTAATTGGAGGTGGGTCTGGGGGTTTAGCTTGTGCCAAAGAAGCGGTGGCCAATGGAGCGAAAGTTGCTTGTTTGGATTTTGTAAAGCCATCACCGCGCGGCACCAAATGGGGTTTGGGTGGTACTTGTGTAAATGTTGGCTGTATTCCCAAAAAACTCATGCATCAAGCCTCTCTACTAGGCGAAGCTATAAACGTAAGTAAATATTTTTAATAACAAATTCAGATAAACAACAAGCTTCCATTTAAGGACGCTGTGGCTTATGGATGGGAAATACCAAAAGCTGAAGTTATTCAACCGAATTGGGAAAAATTAGTGCAAAATGTACAAAATCATATAAAATCGGTCAATTGGGTGACACGTGTGGATTTGCGTGACAAGTAAGTGGTGTAATATTAGCTGCAGAGCTTAAGGATGTGAACTTTTTAATGCTTTGCAGAAAAGTTGAGTACCTCAACGGTATGGGAATGTTTAGAGATTCTCACACAGTATTGGTGAAAATGAAGAACAACACTGAACGCGCTCTGACGGCGCGTTATATTGTTATAGCTGTAGGTGGCCGTCCCCGATATCCGGATATACCCGGTGCCATCGAATATGGAATCACCAGTGACGATATATTCAGTTTAGAAAAGCCACCCGGCAAAACTTTAGTGGTGGGCGCTGGCTGTCAGTTACACTTTATTTTGTAAAAATTTGCTTCAAGAAAATTGATTTTCAATTATTTTCATATTATTTCAGACATTGGCTTGGAATGTGCTGGTTTCCTTAAAGGTTTAGGATATGATGCCACAGTTATGGTGCGCTCCATTGTATTGCGCGGCTTTGATCAACAAATGGCCAATATTGTGGCCGATTCTATGGTAGAGCGTGGCATTAAGTTCATGCACAAAACCATTCCAACTGCAGTTGAGAAAGCAAGTGATGGTCGTTTATTGGTGAAATATGTAAATACAGAAACGCAACAGGAGGGCAGCGACGTTTATGATACAGTCTTGTGGGCTATTGGGCGGAAAGGTTTGGTTGAGGATCTTAATTTGAAGTCTGTGGGCGTGAGTACTAAAGGTGACAAAGTGCTGGTAAATGATGGTGAACAAACTAACGTTTCCAGCATTTACGCCATTGGCGATATCATTTATGATCGTCCCGAACTGACGCCGGTGGCTATACATGCTGGCCGTTTGCTAGCACGCCGTCTTTTTGCAGACACTAAGGAGTTGATGGATTATAAAAATGTTGCGACCACGGTTTTTTCCCCGTTGGAATATGGATGTGTGGGTTTGGCGGAAGAAGATGCCATCAAACAATACGGGGCGGATGATATTGAAGTATTCCATGGCTATTACAAGCCCACCGAATTCTTTATACCGCAAAAGAGTGTGCGCTATTGTTACGTGAAAGCTATAGCTGAACGTGGCGGCGATCAAAAGGTGTTGGGTTTGCACTATATTGGCCCCACTGCTGGCGAGGTTATACAAGGTTTTGCAGCTGCCATGAAGTAAGTGGCAAGTTGTAATAAATGATTTGAAATTTATTTATTTATTGTTTTAATTCTATTGCAGATGTGGCCTCACAATGACAACATTATTAAATACTGTTGGCATTCATCCGACCACAGCAGAAGAGTTTACACGCCTGAGCATCACTAAACGTTCCGGTTTGGATCCTACACCAGCTTCGTGTTGTAGTTAATTTTCCCACCTAATCACATGGCCTCTAATGTCTGTTTACAGCTAATAAAATCGCTTTCCTAATGCAATTTTTTATAATCGTTTCTAATTATACACAAAACAGACGGTCAAGCTATATGATGTATAAGTAAAGGGAGAAAAATCTGAAATGTTAAATATTCAAGAACATCTAGTAAAAATATGTTTCATGTTTAAAAGGCTCTGCTGCGATATCTTTCCTGCTGTACTTAGGATCCGGGATGAATTGATTTAAATATTTTGAAAAGCGTATATATTTTGGGGGCGGGAAGGTAGAGTAAAACTAACACTTTGTTCTGATTTATTGTTTTTCTAAAATGATTTCGCAAAGGATGTTGAATTTTAAATAGTATAAGTATATTTTGTTGTTGTCATCCATTATCATATCTACACATAAATATACACGATTAACAAGGAGTTCTCTATGCACACACATACATATATAGCTATAGTACAACATATTAATTTGTTATTAAATCAGATTTTTTATGTACAACGGTTCACAGATTTATTCTTCTCATAAAGTTTTCTTTTTTTTTTTTTTCAATATTATTTAGAATTGTTTATATAAAACATACACTTAGGCAATAGGGTTTATTTACATATAATAAATATATATATATAGCTCTAGGATTGATTTCAGTTAGTGATGTTAAGTTACACAAATTTGTTTCCTTGTTATCGTTTGTTTTAAGTTTTTAGTAAAAAAATTGGTCCTGCGATATAGTTTTAAAACAAAAACAAAAAAGAGAATCACAATCATGAATTAAGTTTATAAAATCGTAAAATGTCTTATACTTAGTTCCTGGGCTGTTTACCCAACTGAAAAAAGTTGCGTAAAATTTTGAACAGAAGTCCCTTGAAGAGTATTTTTCAAAATACTACGGAAGTCATTTTCTATAAAACTATGTACAAAAAGAAATGTTATGAAATATGGAAGCTTATCCAGATTGACCGATTCGTACATTATTATAACCCCAACCCTTCATTTTCTGTACGCACTAATGAAAATATTTTCACTCTTGGTCACATTGCAAACTTGAAAATTGCTTACAACCGGTAAAACGACACGCCTACAAAACAGCAAAATTATGCTTTAATAATCCTTCCTTTTGAAAGGGAAAAGATGTTCTGTATAGAAGGAAAAAATATCTGAGAATCACATTTTTTAAAGAGGAATCTTTTAAAAATGCTTTTGCTCAGGGTTACGAACAATGCTAGTAAAACGTAATTGAAGTTTTTAACCAATGTTTGTATGCATGTTAAACGGCTACATCCATTTCAAAAGTTGGTTCCAGACACAAAGGAGAAATGTTGATTCTAAATTTCAGATCTTCACAGTGTCACTTATGTCAAATATTTTAACTCTAATAATAACTGGGCGTGATTTATTTAATTTTTTTTATATATTTGAAAAAAAATCTTCAAAAATTTTGGTTTTTGTATCATTTATGGTTTATCTGCAAAGAGGAAAAGCCTTAAAAACTATACTGCACGGTTTGTAAAATTGTAGGAAGGTCCATGGACTAAAGTACCTGGACATATAGGAGTGAATTATACTAAAATGTCGGAGTCTACAGATCTTATGGTTCATGAGTAACAGGAAACTAACTTTCAAGTAGTATTTAAAAACTTTAGAAGAGGCGTGGTCAATCCAAAGAGAATTTTAAATATAAAGAGTATTATTGTAAAAAGATCTGCCAAATTTCAGAACATTCGGCGACATTTTTATATAAGTCTCCAAATTTGTTCGTAATAAAAATGCGTTGTGAAATTATTTTATTAAAATTTTAACATCTTTTTTCTTAAATATATCTTACGAACGGCCAATTTTCCAATTTACTTCATTCATGTACTGTTGGAATGCTTAAAAAGGATCAATTTAATATAATTCAAATCTGGACTGATATAGAAATAAAGTGATTTAATTGAATAATTTAACTGTCTGTGCGTCGATTTTATCCACTTCCAAACTATAAACGCTGGTGAATCAAGATTCAGTTCAATATCTGCGGCGGTGAGAGTAGTAAAAAGAAAAGCAACAACACACGGACAGACAAAAGTGCTAAATCGATTCGGTTATTAAATATATATTTTTGACAATATGGCCTGCTTATGATATATACCCCCAGGGGGTATAAAAATTAAATTTGGCTAAATTTTAAATACAAACAATGGTCGTGGCAGCTACGTATACAAATTTTTTTATTTATTTATTTAATTTAATGGCATCCAACAACCAAGCTTTTAGCTTATTATTGATTGGGTTTAAATATGCAGTAAAACTGTGAGAAGAATATTTGCGATTTATTAGGTGGATTTTTAAAAGGAATGAGAATTAAATACTTTCAGTTCAATAATTTAGGGCAGTGTCATAATTCCACGTTCATAAAACTTTCGATCTTTGCCCTCAAAAGACTGAATTAAGTGTGATTTGACATCATTAGCGTTGGTAAAAATTTAAATTCGTTCTATGCGGAACTCTATCCATCTCCAATAATTTTCATAACCTCACCAGCGTAATCCTTTTTGGGTGAATCTCTTCTCCTGATCATTCGCTTCATGGCTTCATTCCCATATACGGCACAACATTTCTTGTATGCTCATCGAAATGAAAATCGAAAAAAAATCTTTATGTCCGTTACGTAAAATGCCTGCAAATTCAACTACCAAAACGATGAAAGCCTACACCATACCATCAAGACGTAACATATTTAAAACAGGTACAGATGTGAAGGATTCAATAGTTTAGCTAGAGTTAACGGATCTGAAGCATTTTCTTGATAAAAAGGAAGAATTTAATTTACAGAGAAACCGATCTGAGTGCTCAAGCACAAATTCTGATTCTAAAACTAAGATTACAAGTAAATCCGCTCTTTCTTTATAGATATTCCACACTAATATATATGTATGTATGTATAAACATGACAAAAGTCAACAATCATATGTGAAACAAAAATGGAACAAAAATGTTAGCTCTTGATTGTTCCGTTGCATATGAAAGGGTGGAGGGTGGAGGGTATTTAAGATTCGACTTGGGCGAATTTAGTTTTTTTTTGTACTTGTTTTTACTTTGAAAAAAACAATCATTTGTTGTATAAACCACTTTGCTTTCAGTAAATGAATGATTAGGGATGTAAATGAAATGAAATGTGACACCAAAGGAAATGGAAAATTGGAACCATTTAGAAATAAAGATGACTTTATGTAAAAAGAATGTGTTGTTGATGTGTTTTAAGTGAATGCTGTGTTTATTATTAAGAAACTATGCAACAATTAAAACCTTATATATTATAATTGACTTTAGCGTTTTTTATTAATAATTTCAAAGATTTCCCGTTACTTGAGTATTGAAAATAAAGATTTTGTATATAAAGGGAATTTTGTTCAGTTCGAAGCAGCAAATGTTTCTCATAAGAGAGAAAAACTTATTATATGAAGCTCTCTTTTTTTTTTTGTTTATATGCATGTATATGAAACTTTTCGCTTTTGAGCGAGACTTTTGTCTATTTCAAATTTAAAGTTATCCACTATGTGGACTATAAATTCCTCTGTAATGAATTTCAACTCAATTTGTCAAATTTTTGAGACTGGGAACAAATTTGTGGTTGAAAGAATGTCTTTAGTTTACAATTGATATGGAATAAAAAATGCCAAGTTTTTGGGCAGAGAAGAGAGAGAGAAGCACATTGTTACCGTTAGTTAATTAATTAGTCGGAGAAACGTTTTTGTATTAAGATTTTATTTTTATTATTTTTTTTTTTTTAACAAATGTTTGTTATTTGTTATTTATATTTGATGTTGTTGTTGTAATTTTAATTTGCACATACATTTAAACATACAATAATAATACAATAATTAAATTAATATTTTAATATTATTGTTAACATACATACATTTGTATAGAATATATTCACGCATTACACACATTATTCACAATCGCCACTCTACGTTATCTACTCTCAATGTATCTTTTATAATATCGACAGATTTCACACACAAATTAATTATTTTCATTATATTAATATATATATATATATATTTTTACAAATTATTATTATTAAATAACTTGACTAAATTTTCACAGTGTTCTTTTTTTGTTTGTTTTTGTTTTTGTATTTTTTTTTTTTTATTATAATATTGTTTTTGTAAAAAATGTTAAATAATTTTTTTGTTTGTTTAATTTAAATTTTGCTTTTTCTTTATGGTATTAATTTCGTTATTGCTAAAATTTTGCACACGGAATACATTATAGTTAAGATAATTCCAATATGGGGTGGGAAGAACAGGGTGGGGAAAGTTTAGGTGTGGTTCCTTAAAAAACTGTATTAAAATTTTACTTTATATTATGTTAGCCACATAAAATGTTTGTTTGTTTGTATATTTCTATGGTTTTTGTTTTTGTTTTTGTTTTTTTTTTTTTGTTTTACAATAAATCGCTATAAATTTAAAATGTTTTCCTGATAAAAATAAGAGATAAAATTAGTAGTTTCATAATTTGTCTTTTATTAAATTTAGTTTATATTTTAGAGCAACAAATTGGCAAGAGTGGACACCAGCTTTAACAGCGTAAAAAAAAAATGGCGCGCGAGTGGACCCACTTTTTGTGAGCAAATGCATGCAAATGCTATGAAAGTTCATATTTCCTATTATTTAGAATTTTATTAATTTTCATAACCGTGTCATGGATTTGCTCATATATTAGAATAAATCATTAATGAACAAATTAGAAAAAAGTGAAGATGGGTAGATCTGAGCCAAATCAATGCAAAAGCTCGAGAAATTAATGTATTTGCAGTTGAAAGAAATTTAATTTAATTTATATCTCGCTTTACATCATAATCTAAAAATTTGCCATTTCATTTTACGACCACACATGCCTGTTACGCCATTGTCCATTCCTGTTACTTTTGTTCTTCTCGTTTATAATTAGTTTGTAGGGTTTTGTTTGATACATGATACAATTATATTGTGCTTCTATTTTCCTCGTTTTGTGGTACTACTACTGTTTTAAAAAGGTTGAGTGATTTAATATTTGGTGGTTTCTGTTACAAGAGCGTTTTTGTATTAATTAATTGATGTGAAAGAATGACAAGTAAAAAAGGGGCTATATTAGGCGTATACCAAATCTAGGATATCCATCACCATTAACCGCTTCCACTCCAAATAGTAAAGAAATAATATCTCAAATTTCTTTAAATAAATACATCATTATACTCTACACCATTTGTGTTAAAGGGTAAATTAAGTTTGTAACTCCTAAACGGCAAATGCCACACCCATCTTTAATTATACCAATCGATTCAGAATTAAAATTTGAATTGAATTAACCATGTCCGTCTGTCCATGTACATTTGTGTGAAAGCTACAAGTCGAATTTTTTAATTAAATTTAATTAAATTTGGTACAAGGACATGTATTAGCCCAAAGAGGGAGGAACCCTATTGAAAATGGATAAGATCGGACCATTTTTAGAACCCCTCCCCATATAATAAAAAAATTGTGACATCGTTATCATTATAAATTTTTGAAAATACAAGTAAGTATAAAAAATATAAAAATTTACTAATATTGAATTTCGTTTGTAAAAAACAAACTTGACCATCTTATATTATTAATTCTATTACTTTGATGTACTAGCGCGACCATTGCCTAGGATGTGCTAAAACATCGAAATAATAGAATTAATAAAAATTTACATTTTTTAAAGCAAAAAAAAAAAAAAAGAGAAAATAAAGTTTTTCATTTTTCAAAGAAAGAAATTAAATAAAAAATTGTATGTAGAGTATTTGATGAACGGGTATGACGGACTATTTGATTTTCACTTGTTTTCATACAGCGGAACGTTCAAAACTACTATTTAGAAACAGTTATTTACAAGATTATGAATTATTTTAACAAAGCAAATACTTTTTAATATACTTCCTGAAACGTTTGTCCAAGTTCCATTATTCAAGTCGTTGGAATGGTAAAATAAAGTTTTAATTTCGCTTTTCTTTGATAAAGGAATTTACTAAACTGGAATCAAATATATAGCGTAGCTCAGCAGGTTGAACTTTATAAAGTTTGGCGCTAGACGGGGTATCGATTTTGCCCACTGTCAATAGAATACTGAATACGTGTACCAAATTCTAGCTTGATATCTTAAAATTTTCGACTGTGAGAGCGCTAAATGAAGAACGGAGAGATAGTCTACATGGAATTTGTTATTGATGCTTGATCAATAATACTTTCTGGTACTTACAAACGTTTTAAAAAACAATCATTATGATGATGAGTATAAAAACTAAATACATTTATAAACAAAGGGAAGGCGTGATAAGTACCTCATTTCTCCCTCCACAATGATTCAATTTAAATATAAACTATGAAGAAACTAAATAGTTAGAAATGCATACAGAAACTAAAAATATTTCCATAAAATTTCAGCTTATTTTCTCAATTACTACACATGCTGAGTTAGTGATTTTAATGCTCTATTGTGGTACTCAACTTTTTCGTTAAATGAAAAGACAATCTGAATCAAAATTCTAAACTAAATTTCTGCACTAAGGTTCCGCTGCTCAAGGCACTTATTAGACCCCCGTAGTCTATGGTATTGAATTGTAAAGAAGTACTTGAGCTTCCAATGTGGTTTGGTAGTCAAACATTTTTCACGGTAATAACAAATGTGAACATGCACACAGATATTTGCTGATTTCAGTGACATGTTTGAAAAATGTTTCGTCTAAAATTTTATTCGCATCCAAACTATTTTTGTTCGGCCGTTGCCGTCTTTTTCATTTCCATTTTGAATGGAAAGTATAACTAAATGTGATGGAAGTCCAAGCACGAGCATGTGCCCAAACCCAAATCTCCGGTTTTTAAGATTGCCATGCAATGTGAAGATTTCTTTGTGCCAATATTTACATAAAGAAGTTAAATAAAAAGTATAAAAGATAGAAAGCTTAAAATGTATACATTTACTCCTTGGAGGTTTTTTTGGTGCATCGGTGGTGAGTATTCAAGATTTGGTCCCAGCCAAAGTTCGCTTTTTTTACTTGTTTTAAATATTGTTTTAAGCCATTAAAACCAATTAAATGGTCAATACAATAATCTTAATATTGTATGTTTGAATATTGCAAGGTTTCTTTAGTTGTTGTGTTCACAGTTTAGAGTAAAATTGTTTGAATATTTTATTGTGTGCAAGAGGGGGAGGGATGGATGAAAATGACTAATGTAGATTTTTTCATGGCCTATTGGTGGATAACTCTACTCGACCTTTATTTGCTCTTATTTACTTATTTGATTACCTATTCTTTTTATATATTTCTCAGGTTTTTTTTTTTTTTGTTCATAATTTGTTTTTTTTTTCGTTTTCCTCTTCTTGCAAATAGAATCGTGTCGTTGATGTAGTAATGGGCGGAACAGTTGTTTGTTTGTTGGTTGTTGCTGTTGTTTTTGGTTGTTTTGGTTGTTGTTGTTGTTGTTGTTATGTATTAATCAATATTGTTATAGATTTTTATCTTCCCTCCTTCTGTTGTATCTCTATGTTAACATAGTTGCTTAATTGTGATGCATGGTTTGGTTCGTTTGGTTTTGTTTTCTTGTCTTCCTCTTTATTCTTTTTATTTATTTTATTTTATTACTTACATATTACATATAATTTACGATATCATTATCTTCCTTGTTGAATTTTGTTACTTGATACGATTGCCAGATCTATATATTTTGCAATTGCAGTTAACACCTTCATTTCGAGTTAGTGTCAGATGAGAAAGGTGGGAGAGTATTATCGTACATTCTATTTATTTGTATTGTTACATATGTGGAAGCAGCAGCTAACGTATACAACACAAGTGCCAGTTGTAAGAACTTCAATTTGTGGTTGTCGTAGATGAAGTGGTATTAGTTCCAGAAGTAAGCCACGCCACTGTAGTCTGTTAAATAAAATGAAAATATTGATTAAAAGAAATATTGATACTAATTGTGAACATGCTTCTTAATCAATTTTACAATGCGTAAACTAAGCAGTTAGAAATATATATTTGGCTTAAATCAAATCTTGGACACTTTTCACATTTATACGTAAACTGAGGGTGTGCCTTATATTCAAAGACGCTTTCTTTAATTGACTAAAAAAGTATGGGTTACATTTTATCTCGGCTACTGCCACTTTTCACTAAATAAGGTTTTTTACAAATCGCAGGCCCACCCATTTTTGACCGTAGATAGGTTAATTATAAATATTTAAAAGGTTTTGCTTTATTTAAATAAAAACTTGGATACAGAAACTGAAAAGGTTTCAATGAAATGGCCAGAAATAGACTGACACTACTGACATGTGGACACACGTATATAGAGGTCTATGTAGATCGATTCAGATTTTAATGCTGATGAATAATGCAAACGCTATATAAAATTTAAAATTGCATCAAGCCCGACTATTTAGTATCCTAAACCACTTACTTTCAGAAGTAATGCTTTAATTAATTTTGAACATTAGTAAGTGCGAGTCATTGTCATATTCGAGTTACTTTGTGAAATAGTACTATATGGGAAGGAGTTCTGAAAGGGGTCCGATTGGGTTCACATTTGACACAGTCTAACTTTAAGCTAATTAACTTCTTCTTCTCTGTCAAAATATATCAACAATTGCGAATTTTCGCCAAAAATTTTTATATGCAGAGGGAAGTGATCCATTCGGTCAATTTTCAATAGGATTCTTCTTTGGACCAACACATATTCTTGTACTAAATTTCATTAAAATATCTCTAAAAATTCGAATCTAAGTTTACGCACAAATTTACATGAACAGACAGACTGACGGACACTTAAATGGATTCAGATTTTGAAGGTGGGTGAAGCATTTGTCATCTAGGAGTTACAAACATACCCACAAACTTTATATACTCTTTGTCACAAGTGGTGCAGAGTTTAATTAAAAATAAAAAATTTTGATTAAGATATTAAAAGTTGGGTTTGTGAGTAATACTTGGAGGTTTACACAATAGTTTGTGCGTCATTACTTCTTTCGCCCCTGTCGGGTAAATAGTGAGAAATTATCATTTTTAATTACATATAAAGAAAATTGCCTTTGTCTTTTTCTTTATAGGATGCAGAGTTTAGCATTTTTTAGGGGCGTCACCTTTTAACAGAGGGTTTTTAATTAATCAATTTTCTAAAGAATAACTTTTAAATATTCTTTATTAGTATTAAATATTATATTGACTTCTAATGCTTTTTTAATTATAAAGAAACTCATTATAATTTTTGGTTTCACAAGACGCCCTTTAAGTAGACTCAAAGTGGCTTTCTTGATGTTTTAATAAAGATTTAACAAAGTGACCGAAATATGAATTAAATAATTTTCATCCACCAGGCCAGAGCTGCGTTATTATTGTGGTATAGGACCAAAAAAATATATTTTTGGATTCATACCACCTGTTTTACTAAATAGACGTTGGCACCCATGTAGTGCCTTAGTCGCCTTTTCAGTTAATTGGCAATTGTTTCAGATGAGGCTTTATAGTAGGCCTTTGTCAAGTTGAATGTCTAGGTATTTCGCCTCATCCGAACATGGATGTTTATATAATGTCATGTCTTTCAGTCTTAGTCTACTAGACTTAGTCTAACACGCCCACTGCTCTACATGGAAGATATAATTATAATACTTTGAGACGTTTGCGAAAGTTGTCTGATTTAGCTAAAATTTTGCACATATAGTTTTTTTCCGGTTAAAATAGGATTAGAGTAAATAACTCCTTTGCGAAAAGGACATTTTGATGCTTAAAAAAAATTTTAAAGGATTTCTACAATGTTTGGGTGGTTTTTCGCAAACTCTTATGAATTCATATAATTTATTACCTTTCCGTTAATTTTATTCAAACAACCGTTCGCCGTGTTATTATTCTGACTAATTGATTTAGATGCTGAGGAAGATGTTGGTGATAATGCCAACGATGAAGATAATGGTGATGAGGGTATAGTAACAATCGTATTGTTAGTGGTTTGAGAAATCTTTGTCCCATTAGCAGATGCCAATAACTGAGTAAAATTGCCTGAGAAGTGCTTGCCATTGGCGGAATTTGTTGCATTTGGAGTTGTTGCAGCGGCAACCAGCAGTGGTGTAACACTTGTACCTTCTAAATAATGACGGATTCATTAAAGCAAAAGAAGAGTTTGACAAAGAATTTAACCAACCTTTTAGCAGAACACTATTCGATATTTGGTGTTGTGTGCTGCTCGGTGGTGGATTAACAAATGTCAGTTTGCCATTGGAATGATAGAATGCAGTTGCCATTGTGGTTGTCTTAATTCCATTTGTTGGCAATATATTTAATTCGGCACCGCCTGGCAAACGGCAAAATTCATTTACTACACCACCATTAATGGCTGTTGCGTTTGTTGTTCTAGCACCACCGCCGGCACTCCCACTTAAAACCAGATTTTGCAATTGTCCGCCAACACCAACACTAGTACTAAATTTAGTTTTCGGTACATTTTTATGTCCATTCAACTCGTGCAAAGGCGAACTAATCGTATTATAAACTTTTAAAAATTTCGCTGGTTGTTCGCCATCCTCGTTTATAGTTTGGGGATTTAGTGAATAATTGATTGAACTGGTGTCCTTTGCGCCGCCACTAATACCTAAATTTTTCTTTCGCCCATTTTGTTGGCCGATTAGATTGACTATAGAGTATATAAAGTGTTGGATTTTTTGTATTTGAATTATTTTGTTAAACATAATTTTTTTGTTTTTTTTTTGTTTTTTTAACATAACAAATGCGCAAAGTATAGGCCACGCTTCTGCAGGTACATATATGCATATGTATGTATGTATAATTATTACATAATTAAATGATTCGAGAATTTATAGAATTAGGCGATAATTTGAATGGAAAGGTTTTAGTAGTTGTGGTGATTGATGGTGGTGGTGTTGGTTGTATTTTTATGTTTCTCTTTCGCTAATTCCAGTTTATTGTCTTTTTACAATATAAATAATTATACATGTGTGTGTGTGTGTGTGTGTGTGTGTGTGTTATGTCATATAGTTGCTTGCAATTAAGATTTATGCACAGATGGTTGGTTATCAATTTTTTCCTCAATTTTATAATTCATTACTAGTTTTTAAGTGTATTAGGTAGTATTCTACAATATTTATAAGTAAGTGTTCCATTTGTTGGTATTTCATCAAAATTATGCCAGGATTTTCATCAATTTTTACCTAACGCCACATGCTCTAATAACATATGAGCCACTTAAACCAAATGGCAACCGCGTAATGCATTGAGCATCATTGCTTATTTATAAAAAGAGAAAAACAAATGTCATATATTAGTAACATTTTTACATGACGAGATGTGTGTGACATTTTTTGCTTAAGTTTTTTTTTTTTTTATTGCTATTCTTAAGAAGCATAAAAAAGTGGACGCAATGCATTTAATCGTACAAACGGACAGATTGATAAGTATGTATAGAGTGGTGCCTAGATGGTGGTAGTGCGAGAAGGTAAATTGCCTGGAGTTCAATGCTCAATACGATTAAATCAACTTTGTTAGATAAGTACTTACCGCCACTTGTTTTGCATACCCTCACTGTCGGTGCGGCGGCAGAAGAAGAGATACTGCTACTGCTACCTGTTGTCTGAAATTTCAAGCCGTTCGGAATGTTAACAGTTAGGTTGCGCGTGCAAGTACTAATCACGCCGTTTATAGGCGGTGATGATGAGATCAATGATGAAGAAGATGAGACACCACTGGACGAGGACGGTGATGGTGAGGGGGTTGATGGTGTAGGTGAACCACGTGTCATCGATGTAGCTGATATATTTTTAGCCGTCAATGACAACGGCAAGGGGCTGTTGTTGTTGCTGCTGCTGCTATTACTGCTAAATTTTATCAAAGCAGTTGGACTGCCAGTTGAACTGTGGCGATAAGTTGAAGTACCGTTAGGAATTTGTGCGGTCTGTACAGCGCCGCTCAAAGTATTTTTATGATGATGTGATTGCAATATTTTTGTAGCGGAGGTTGGTGATGCATTTTTCGCAGAATCATAATCTTTGCCATCACTTTTATTTATCACAGGCGATATTGCTGTTGTTGTTGTAGCAGTTTGCAACTACGTTCATACAACATATACAAGTATATACATAAAGACGCGAGCAGTAATCACACAGATCACAGATTTAAATAATGTATCGTACGTTTGAATGCATACGTAAGAGTTAATCATAAGGAAAGATAGAGAAAGAGAGATCAAGAACATATTGTTTATATTTAATGCTCAACAAAAGCGACAGTTAAGGGTTTTTGTGATAAGTGGAATGACTGACTATTAATGCTAACACTCCACCTCTTTCAACATCATCAATATTAGCATTTCATTTTTACTTACACCAGCACTAACTGGTGATGACAGTGTGTTACTGCTGATGCTGCCGTTACTACCACCATTGGAGAGTGAGCTGGACGAACTGTACAAAGTGCTGCCACGTCCAGACGAGAGCGAAACCGTGTCATTCAAACTTTCTGCAATAATTAAAAATGAAAATAAAAATAATTTTTCTTCATTTTGATATTTCTTTGAATATTTCAAATGTTATGCTTCCGTATCAAGTAAAACATTAAATTTTGCCTCATTTTGCCTCATTTTGCCCCATTTAAATAGAAATCTACGCACAAGTATAAGAAAAATTTGTGCAGCTTTAGCTTGATATTTACAACACTAAACGTTCGAACAACGGACGGATGAAAATATCTAGATCGATTAAGATTTTGATTCTGATCAAGAATATATACATTTTAGGGTTACCGAGGCTTTCTCAGTACACCTCCATCAATGGAGAAATCTCACCTCTCTCACTTGGAATGCAAGTTGAATCAATATCGGGAAAAATGCCCGAAAACAATTGTTCATATTTGTAGCCAAGTTCCCGCTTCAAGCTAATAATTCGTTTTTGTAAATTTATTTTATCATTGGCTAAATGCTCCCATTCCGTTTCTAGTTCATGGCTACGCTTTTGAAATGACTGAAAATATAATAAAAATAAACACAGAGAGAGAGAGAGAGAGAGAGTTAGTTTGCTGTGGTGGTGGAAACATACTCAAAGATTCATTTACCTGGACACATTTTAAAGCTTCACCCAGAATGGCTAAATTTGAGGTTTTTCGGCGGTCTTCATCCTTTAAGGATAATTGATTTTTTAATGCTTCATAGCACTCCTTTAAGTGGGCGCGGCGATTCTTTTCCAATTTGTTGTGTACTTCACGGGTGCCAGCCCTAAATTAAAACAATAACAATTTATGCAAATTTTTTTCTGTTGCACCAAATGGCTGAAGCGATAATTGAATTAGAAAGTATGAATAAATTAGTATTCGGTGACTGGCAAGGCATGAGCCCGATCAGGTTTCGAATTTCCGCCATCATGAGAAGCTGTTCAATTCAATCACTTCAATCATTTAGTCCAACAGAAATGAACCAACTATAAATGGGACAAAAATACACTCGAAATATACGAATTTCGATGAAATCTACGTTATGCTACATTCGCGTAAAAATGTTTGGAAAATACCACTTGTAGGGAGTTTGTCCCTGATAATAATTATTATTAAAGAAGGGCCACCGCACTGCTACTTAAAGACCACCACCATAATGACCATAACGATAAGGAGGTATAATATTTGTATGTGCAAAAGTTTATAACACCCAAAAGGAGACCTATATCAGTATCAATAGCTGAGCCGATTTAGCTCTTCTGTTCTGTTCGTCCCTGTATCTAAAAGAATTTCTGACCACTGTCACCTGGCACTATCAGTCACAAAAGTTGAGATATTGAGGTGAAATTTGGTTTAGTCCAAATCTTTAATACATACAAATGGTGGGCGGTGGGCGTTTACGCCCTCAAAAAGTGTATATAATACTCATTATCTTGAAGTAAAATTTTATGCTGAGTGTAGTGTTTTGTTATTATTGTGGGCGTGTGTGTTATTATAAATAGATTTTTTTTATTGTGGTTGTATCCGTTATCTAACTACGCCCATTTTTGACACTTATATCGATGGTATAAATGGAATAGCTATCAAATTTCGACATCATAGCTCAATTTTCGTGGCCTATAAATAGATATAGGGTCTTGATCGATTTTGCCCATTTTAAATAACGATCCGCAAGCAAAAACTTCTTTATTTTTTATTTAATTGTGAAAGTGTTCTTCGATCAATCTTGCTCAATTTAATTAATACCAACCTGTGTTGAAGAACTATCGATATTTCTGCCAAATTTGGAAATCGAGACCAAGAAACATAAAGACGGACAGAGAGACATGGCTAATTTGTTTCAGATTTTGATGCTGATCAAGAAGAATAAATTTATATTATTTTTGATGCTGCCTTAAGGATGTTACAAAAATTGTAATTAGTTATAGTCAGTCGAGCCTTTGAAATGGGCCGAATTGGACCACTTTTAGAATTACTTTTGTAATGGAAAAAAATTGCAATTTTTGATATTCTTTAACAAATTTTATGAAGCTAAATTGTAGGACTTGACCGACTATGATATTTTCACTTATTTTTAATACGCTTTTGGGCCATAGTATCAAAATTTCTTGACATGTACGCGGTTTAAGTAGAGTGCAGTGCGGTGGTTAGCTGATAATTTCACGTTTAAAAAAGTTATCAATAATTAGGTTAAGTTTATTAGTTTAGTTCATTTAATGTATAAAAATGCAAAAAGTATGCGTCAATGCTACCTGGGAAGAGTTTGGACACATATGGGTTAAACTTTTATGCAAACGCTGCATTCGTCAACATACCCATTGCTATTGGAACTAATTGTACGCCTTCGAGACGGAATATGTGCCACATGTCCCGTCCCGCCGCTAATGGTACCACCACAACCTATCTGCTGCACCGCTGCAGAATTCATCAATTGCATATAATGACTGCCGGCTGCACTGCGAGGTGGCGAATGTTGTCGGCTGACCGTGTTTGTGCCACACAGATAGCTAGCGGGTGATGGCGAAGCGTCGCCTACCAGCATATTTGTACCGGTACCAGCGCCACTATTACCATTAGGAAACTTCAGTTGATGGTTGGCTGTAAATTTATGGGAATAAGAAAATGCGTAAATGTGTATGAGAAAGGCTCTACAAAATTTATACTTGACATTACTCAACTTTTCTATAATGGACGCAATTGTACATGAAACTATTATTAATGCCAATGCCCTACCTTACGTAATATACTAGTGACTTTAGTGGGACTGTTCAGTGAATGAATAGATTAATATTAAGGAATATAGGCGAATAGGATGAGGAATCGTTTTCGTTTCGCTTTTGCAGTTATTTAGAGACGGACGTTCAAAACTGCAGCTGGCTTAGGCCAAATCTTAAGTACTTTCCACATTTATACATGAGATATACATTTCAACTCGGAATTCCAAAGCTGGACGAAGGGACATTATAGTCATATAGAGAGTGTATGTGTACCTCGTTCAAATTTTTAGCTGCATTTTTGGGGGTAGTGAGGAATATTTGTTTTATTGTCAATTGATTTTTTTCATTTTAAGTAGCAAACTTCCTGCGCTTACTTTCAATAAATATTGGTTTGTTTTATGAAGTTTTTTTTTTAAAATAAACGTTAATGCATATTATAGCAAATAAGCAGGTGTATTGTAGAATACTAGGCGAAGCTAATGTGATAATTTATTACTTTATCCATACTTATCAAGAAATGTGTTAAAAGTTAAGCTTCTATGGAACAAACTTTCTGGACAATTTCACCAATAAATTGCATTTAGTCAAAATGATCAGATGTATAAAGTTTTTTCCATTTAATAAATAGTAACGAGTGATGCAAAAAAGTGTGTTTAAAAAAAAAAAAAAAAAGGAGTGCAAAAATGAAACAAGTAAGAAAACTAAATTTGGTTTCGCGGTGTTGCAAATGGAATGACAAACATAGTACACCTTTCATCTTATAAGAAACGACTAAGAATGTAAAAATTTGACCGCGTATCTCGTGTAATTGAAAAACATTTGTTAGAGTATAATTCTGTGTATAAGTCGCGCAAAGTGTTCTTCCATGAAGCGAAGACAATGACAATGATTTGCTGGATCAATGATTGATTAATCCAACTATATTAATTATAGCATAAATTGTGGAGCCAGGCTGATATGCCGCCTACCATTATACATATTTTCCTTTGCTTCATCAATTAAAACCCATTTAAGTATTAAGGGTGAGTACCTGGTTAGGCATCACATAACTAATAACCATACTTGGATATATAAAATTTCACTTTTATTGACCTCTTATTACAACAATGCCAGGAGTGGCAATCAGCAAAACAATTCATTCCATACAATTTAGAAGAAGGCATTTCGGAAAGAAAAAAGGAGGCAACTTTAAGCTGCACTATACCACAGAGAGCGTGCCACATAGGCAAAAAAACTATCTATCATCCACATAAATTCAATCACGAATTTTAAAATCAGTATATGACACACATTTATATTGAGCTTTTCCGTCGATTTACCAAAACTATTCACGTATTGCAGAGACTATTAAATTAATCATTTCAGTACAGCTTTTTTACTTTTTTCATATTGTCTTTGTTTTTAATGTTTATCTGTGGTTTCATTAGTTATTTGTCAACGCATTGCCTCCATTTACAATTGCAGAATCATCTCAATCAAATACTTGACATTTTGCAATTGAAGAAAATAAATAGAAATGTTACTGCATCACCGCTTATAATAATAATTTTAATAGTGTTTTTTTTTGTTTTTTTGTTTTTTTTTTTGTGGTAAACGACGCGCAAATGTAAACAATGTAAACAATAAACGTGTTATTTCGTTCCCACCAGAGGAGGGCATCATACTCTCTACAGAGTATATAAATTATGAACCAGCATCAGAAACTGAGTCGATCTAGACATGTATGTCTATGCGTGAGTGAGACTCTCTGCTGTTGGCATTCTTACGGTCGTAAATTTTGAAGATATTCAGCAGAAATTTTGTACATTAATCATGCATTGTGAAATAATTCTTTTAAAACGATACCATTTTCTTTTCAATACATCTTCCGAACGAATTGTCGAATTTCTATTATTCATGCTTCGTTACAATGTACAAAAAAAGCGAAATAAGTTGCTTTTCTTCGAATTCGAAATTCACTATAATGGAATCGAATTATAAGGCCCAGCTCATCATATTGAATTTTTATTAGTTCGATTTTGCTCGATTTTTAGAAACAATCTTTTGACATGGACGATGAATGTGTTCAAACTTTGCTTTTATTAATGTTGCGGCTCCAAAGTGAGCTCTAAAGGAAACACCACAACAACCCTAGGGCAATAAGAGACAATGTTTTACCCTACACGACATGGGGTAAGAGGTTTTATTAAGTTTGTGTAGATGTTTGTAATTCCTGCCAAAACCAAAATCTGAATCGATTTTACCATGTCCGTCTTTCCATTATATATTTTCAGAAAATCAAAGATTTTGCGAAAAAAAAATTAATGCAATAATTGTTGCAACAAAGATATCTGAAATGTCTAAGAAAGTTAAACAAGGAATCAGATATTTATTTATTTAATGATAACTTCCGTTGCAAAATGTCCTCATTCAAAAGAATTAAACAAAAATTAAGTACACTTGCCGAAAGCCTTTTCCAAGTTGTTGGTTAAATTAATTGTCATTAGTGCAGTGTTTGGCCAGAAAAGGTGTACAATTTTCTCTGTGTGGGCGTTTAACATTTGTCTTAAGTCAAATTAACCCTTTCGCTCTGACGGTCGAAAGCGACGGACCAATCATATACGAAGAGCGTATATATACGGTCTGGAAAAGTGGGGCGTGCGGCTCTGATGAGCGTACATATGCGTACGTATACGTTCATACCATTTATACGTTTACTTCATACTTAACAAAATATCATTAATTAAGTAATAAATTAATAAATATAATTGTAAAATTTAGAGAACAAAGAACGACTTCTAATTACTTCGTGTCAACTACTCAGTATTACGCTCCCTTCCCAGCGATCACATTTTGACTCAAGCGCTCCCTAACGAATGGTTTAATCCTTTTACTTGCAAATGCATGTCCTTGTACCAAACTTTATCCATATAGCTCGAAAAGTTCTACTTACGGCTTGTGTCCAAATTTACATGGCCAGACAGACGCATAGAGGGACATGGTTAAATTGATTGAAAAAATAATTAAGAATAGTTCGTTATGATTGAAGGTGGGTGTGGCGGCATTTGCCGTCTAGGTGTTGCATACATCCGCACAAACTTAATATACTTTTTGCCACAAGTGGAGCACAAGGTATAAATATAAGAGATTAATGGATATAATGAGAGTATAAGATGTAAAAGCACACATAACGTAACAAAGAAAATCTGAAAATTCGTACAAAGTTCATTGACTTCTGCAACACAAAGTCGTCAATGTTAATCAACTTGCATAAAACACAATAACCCACACACACACATAAACACATGCCTTGGGGTCTGTCTATGCATGGCAGTTTGTTCATGTAAAGTTGTTTTTATTGGACTGTGGTAGCCAATGGTGTTCTGTTGTACGCACACCGTGACACAATATACTGTTTCGAAGAGCTATTTTACGCTCACTTAAAGTTTTACATTTTGTAAATATGGCAACAAGAGCCCTAGAGGGTAGGAGAAAACAGTAAAATGTTTTAAAATGCATTGCATTGTCTTTCTTGTTCTCTTCTATATAAAAAGAGCAACAAGTTTAGACACATTTCCCACGTACACAATGCACAGGTAAGTAAAAAACCGCTTTTAAGGCTTAAAAAGTGTAACACGTAGAAAGCTATGTTCGTCTTAGGCGAAATCTGGGGTAACACAGATCTAGTACACGTAGAATATACACAACTGGGCCTTATTTTTGGGCCCATTTATATATAAATCGCAATATTATTTAATGACTTTAAGATCAAAGCAATTGACTATTAAATCAATCATTATACCCTACACCTCTTGCGGTAAAGGGTATATTAAGTGTATTATATACTCATTGTATTAAATATTAGGTTTGTGCGGATGTTTGTAGTTCATAAAAATGAACCGGATCGGACCGCTTTTAGAACCTCTTTTTATAAGAGGTCCTATTACAATGGAAGACTTTATATGGCACAAAATCGCAATTTTTAATATAATTTGACAAAATTTGGATGTGCGATCGGACCATTTTTAAATCCCCTTTCCATATAATTATATGTCACGGAGTATATACTTTATCAGCGTTTAAAAATTAGTCGATTTAGACAGGTATGTCCGTGTGTCCACTTTTAGTTTTTGCATACAGAGCGCTATTTGAAATAGATGAAATCGGTCAAGAGCCACGCCCGCAATCAACAAAATCCTTTAAATCTGGCACCTATGAACTTGAAATTCAGTACGCGTTCCCATAGTTATTCCATCCATCGATATGCCAAAAATGGGCATGGTCAGATAACAGACAGGTTCACAATTTGCAAAAAACCATATTCACCATTAAACTAGACTTGCAAGCGGAAACGTAAGACATACACTATTAGAGGGCGCTATAAATATATATATATTTGCCACACCCACCGTTATGGATGTGTAGGGTATTTAAGATTTGACCTAAGCCAAATTTACTTTTCTTACTTGTTTTTACCTACGTTTTATATTCGAATTTTATACAATTGTTTCACCAAAGCAAGTCATAACATAAAGCTTGTAAAGCTTGTAATAATATCTTTTGAAAGTTTCATAATAAATAAATTCAGATGATAAGTTTGTAACAGAAAATGAAGAGTCGTCAATATTTTATTATGAGAATGTGTCGTTTTGGTCGCCTCAGCCAATGGGTGAGTGATCATTTTGAATTCGTAACGCAATTAGAAGAATTGTAGCATAGGCGTTGTGTATATTTTCATCATCCACACTTACCCGTTATACAACCGCTATCCTCAGTAGATACGCCATTTAAGGGTGATAGCCTTAACGGGGCACTGCCGCTCAGCTTAAATTCACAATCGTGATGATTGCCATTCATTAATTGATTAATACTACTGCAATGATGGCTGCTAGTACTACCGTTATCGCTCATTAGGGTGACATGATTTTCAGTTGATGAGTGGCCGTTCACATATTGAAATGTGGTCGGCACTGACGCAGATACTTGTAGACTTTTCGATGCCGTATCACTGACACCACCTACAACATGGTGTACATTGGAATTTCGTATAATTATATGATTGTTGTTGATGTTGTTGTTGTTATTATTATTAATATTATTTGCATTCACTGTAATGCTGTTATTGTTTTTGTTAAGATGGCCATTTGTTGTTGTCACCTCATAGACGGCTTGCACCAAATAGCGGGCGGATTCTTCATTGAGTAAAGCCGCCGGCAACGGAGCAGAATTATGTGGTGAAAGTTTTAATTTCTCTTGCTGCTCAATATATTGAGCAGCCTCAAGGAGCGTTTTTAAGCCCTCCGACATATCAATCTAACCCGAACACAACTACTCGAAGTTCCGCGTTCCTTGCCTTGTGATAGCTATTCAACTATTTATATATATATACGAGTATGTTTAAAACGCACTTGAATTTAGATGAATTTAATTGAAAGGCCGAAAATATTGTAAACGTATTAGCAGTGATTTCTTTTTCACGAAAACCTCGTCTAAAAAGTTGCACACAGTACTGCTGCAGTGTTTGTGTATCCTTCTTCCACAGCTGTTGGATATTTATTTTATTTATATTTTAGTATTTGTGGTGGATCTAAGAGGAAGAGATACAAGTTATTATATGGGTTTATGAATCATTATTATACTCGTATTTAATTAAGTAGTTTTAAAATTAATTTATTGCCATTATTTTATTGAGCTTTTAAGAGCAGTCATCAGCTTTTCTGTGCATTGTGTGTACAGGCACATATGGTAATGCCTTCTACTATCGAGTTTCCCAAAGCATACGCATAGAGTAGATACATTACCACTTAATTAGGTTTAGTGTAGAATTAACACGTTATGTAATTGGTGAGCATGGATGTAATGTCAATAATAAATGCAAGCCCACATGACACTTTTGCATGCCAAGTTATATAAAATGCATAAATACACTGCTCAGGCATAGATAGACATCTTGTGAGAATTTATCTTCGATTTACGCTTATCTGTCCCTATCCCTATCCCTATCCTTTCCTAATTTGAGCTATGATTTGTTTGGTTGTAAGCAAAGCTTTATAGGCAATAGGGGTTTGGAAAGAGTCCGATTCAGTGCAAAATTAAAATATGCGCGTAATTTAAGTAAATAAGTAAAAAAAATAAAAATGATTCTAAAATTTTATTTAAAAATTTTGAGAATTACAAATTTTCGCTATATAATGAAGAAGAGAAATGTTGTAAGGAAGAGGCTTCTACAAAACAGTCCGGGCGGATCCAAAATTTAGGAAGGCCTTGTTATCAAATTTCATTTAAAAATCTTAATATTCTAGTGTATCAATTGCGAACCATTTTACATGGACACATACAGCGATTTTGAAAAAGATTCCGAATCGATTGATTCTTTTTAGCCACTTAGGTTGAAGTTCAGGTTAGACAGAAACATTAGCATAGCCTTTTGTGGCTTTAAGGTCAAATCTAAGGCTTTTTGTAATATACTGAGAGCGTGACACAATTTCGAATTCATTTAATGACTATTTCTTTATATGTTATACTTCAACGTAAAGGTCGAATATTATCAAAAAATTCACTTTTTTTTTTTTTGTAAATTAGGTTCCATTGGTGTTTAGCATGTGTTCGCTTTCCAAAAGAGTCTCATATGGCAAAGTTTGAAAAAATCATTAAAAAAAAACTAAACTGCACAGAAGCAACATTTTCAGGTGGATTAGTCCCCATCCTAAGTACTTTTCAATGATGTATCAGGGTTTTTCGTTTGAGTGTGTTGAATGTGGCGCTTTTTTAAAAATGAAATTTTTTCTCTTTCCTATATTTGCCGTTTGTTAAATACTCTCCACATCCACAATGGTGGGCGTGATAATTATATATATATTATGTCTTCTAATAGTGTATAATCAGCTTGCAAGTCTAACTTTATGGTGAATATGGTTTTTCGTAAATTATAGGCGTGTATGTAGACCACGCCCATTTCAAATCAATTGATGGGATAACAAGTATATAGATATGCATGTCAAATGTCAAGTTCCTAAGTCAATTTTTGTGGGAGATATTTAGATTTTTGTCGATTGTGGGCGTGTCTGTTACCCGACCACGTCCATTTTTAGCATATTGGATGCGATAACGTACCGAATTTTAAGTTCATAGGCCATTTTTTGTGGCAACGGTACATGAATAACAGAAATTAGACCAGCTGCTTAGGAGATATGTTAAAAGGAAGATGGTATCATTTCAATAGAATAATTTCACGATGCATGATTAATATGAACACAGCACACGTCTATGTGCTTGTTTGCTTTTGTCCAAATGTCTTCTAAAATACCTCCTTAATCCTGAACTTCATTCAATGCCGAATGTTAAGATATTTGGGAGATCTGTTCAAATTAGAACCGTTTATATTTACGCAAAATGACACAACAACACCACTTACTAGATTTGGCATACACTTAATATGGCCCTTTTTACTTCTCTTCCTGGTATAATTGAGGAAATCAATTTTTAAACTTCACCTTGGAATGCATCACAAATATGGATAAATAGAAATTTCCCATAGAAAGTCCTTTCCATTTCATACATTTTTAATGTATAATTGCCACATAAGAAAATGAAAACTACTTGAACACAAATAAACGTATTTATTCGTACGGGACGTGACTTCTTCAATGAAAAACTTCTTCGTACTTTAACCGGTGAAGTATGTATAAAGAAAGGATGTATTGTTGAAATAAAAACGGAAACAGGCAAATACGACCAGCAAAGGTTTAGCGTAGGGTTGAAAAAGCATTTTTGCAAATGGACCGGTTTTTACTTTAACAATTTCACTTCAAAACGAAGTAGAAAAACTAAGTTAGGCTTCCGCCAAATCTTAAATACCCTTCATAACCATAACGGTGGGCGTCGAAAATATATATACATATATATTGCGTCCTCTATTAGTATTTGTATTATGTATCAGCTTGATAGTCTAGTTTTACGTTGAGTATAGTTTTTTGTAAATTGTAGGCGTGTCTATTATCCGATCATGCCCATTTTTATCACATCGACGGATGGGCTAACATTACATAAGTTTACCAAATTTCAAGGTCATAGGTTATTTTTTGTGGCAGATATATAGATTTATGTCTGTTAGCCGACCACGCCCCTTTTTTTGGATATTGGTGGATGGTCTAACTATGGATATGCATACCAAATTTCAAATTTATAGCTCAATTTTTGTTGCATATAAATAGATTTTTATCGATTGGGGGCGTGGCTCTTGACCCAATTTGCACATTTTAAATAGCTAACTGCGTGCAAAAACTAAAAGCGCGCCTGTACAAAATTTCACCTTAATATATCAAAATGTAGGCCCGTGAGAATGCCAACAACAGACGGAAACACGAACATTCGTGGCTAAATCGACTCAGTTTTTAATGATGATCAAGAATATATAGACTTTATAGGGTCTCTGATGCCTCATCACTGAGGTGGATGGTTATAATAAATTCAACTATAAATTGCAGTTATGTATAAATTAAACTTAATAAATAATTTCAATGAAAAATTAAGAATTTAACAAATTTAATAAATTTTAATTAATCCAGTTATATGGTGTGTGTGATGCGATCAAATTTTATATAAATAATAAATAAATATGTATAAAAACGCGACATATGTTAATTGGCATTCACAAGGTTTGTGCGGTCTTATTCAAATAAAATGGAAACTTGCCAGTGAAGCGTGAAAAATTTAGAACAATCGAAAAACTTTTTCCAAAATCACTTAAGCACCAAAAGGATCGGGAACCGCTTTATAGTTAAAGCTAAGCATGAGGCACGCAGTCAGCTAGAGACATAGTGAGAGAGAGAGAGAGTGAGAGCGAGAGAGGGTGATAAAGAGAAACACTGAAGAAATAATAAATAAAGTGGAACATGTGTTACGAGATGCAGAAAAAGTAAAAAAAAAACATGTGGCACTGTGTACAAATATGTGTGTGTGCCTAATATCTATGGTTTATCGCAACATCGTAATATTTATTACAATAAACCATAAATTAAAATATATTACTGTTCCTTAAATAAATACCATACAGTTCCAATGGATAGTATTTAGGACAGCGTCACTTAATCATTTCTTCACCTTTACAATCTATTTTTAATTCTTGTGCAGTTTTTGTATCTATATTCGCGTTTGGAAAATATAATTTTTTCTCTTCTGTACACCACAATAACACAAAATGATTCCGTCATGTGCTCTGCTTGCAATTTGTATTAAACCGAAACTGAAGCTGAATGTGATGGACTTGATTGATGCAACATTGAAAGCCACGCACAAAACATGATGGCAATCGGCAACGACCACAAGATGCCACACATTCTTTTCAACATCTGCACGCTAGATACATGTTATGTAGAGACATACAGATATATGAAAATTTTCGTTTATGAACAGCCAGCCACAACCAGTCAGACAACCAACGCAAAAATATTAAAACAAGTCATTAGTAAGGGTGAAGGACGAGCAGGGAAAAAAGGAGGTAATGTGGCGTTAATTGATATATAAAACAGAGCATAACAGAACCGAACCAGACCGAACCAACCCGATATATGGTACATAGCGAAAACTCCTAGAGAGAGAGAAAGATGAAACAATCAACGTCAGCTTATTGGGTGGATTTGTACATGTGCACTTTATGATTTTACAATGGACTACACGGGCGGACCGGCCCGGCCTGGGCTAGACCACATGTAGGGAGACCCAGTATCTGGTTCAACAGCAACAGCAACAGCGGCTCGAAATTAATAATATTTATAATGATAATAACAATAACAGCAAACATCAACAATAACAATAACAACTGAAACACTCTCTTTTTTATTCTCTCTCTCTCTCTCTATAAAATGCATTTTTCGCGAGGGTGTTTTGTAATTTCAAGACGAAAAAAAAAAAACAAAAAGAGGGCAAGTGTGTACATTTACACATAATGGATGAAAGATAAAAACATTAAAAGAATTTTCGTTATTTTGTACAATTGCACACAGAACCTGTCCAGATTTCGAAATAAATCCAAAGCTTCGTCCATTGCACAAGAATATATGTTTAGAACGTTAGTAGATATAATAATAATAATAACAATAAAAATTGCGAATATGTAGGCATACGCAATCGTAGAATACACTCACTAATACGTCTATACAATCGAGCACGAGAAACAGATAAACGTGGAGAGATGAGCACAGAGAGTAACATTTTTCATTTCAAGCACCGTTGATTTTATATGTAAATACTTGATGATGTTGGCACTTTGGCCTTTTTCCATAACTTTTTCTTCACTTTATTGTTAGCTATTGTTAGAATTATTAAATCCCACATTATTCAATTATTCACCTTTTATATAAAAGAGTAACGGTTGACACATGCATATAATTATATATATAAATATATATGTATTTGTGTATATATATGTATAAAATTAAAACAAAGAATTCTTTTTACAAAAAACAGTTCAATATTATACACAAACGGTCACGAATTAATAATCTCACGTGATGCAAACAGTGCAGCGTTAAAAACGCAACTAAACAGCCAACGAGTAGTCATTGAAAGCTACGCAAATATGCAAGCATGACAATGACACACTACAACGGTTCCACATATATATATTCACATGTGTATTCGACATACAACAGCAACACGTATAAAAAGCATTATTGTATATATATCATAAAGTAGTGCTTTAGAGAACATGTATGTTTACGGTAATTCGTTAGGAGCAGTAATTTGTGCACATGCACCTCACATTTGTGTTGTTTTGGTTGAAAACAATATGCACCACACTCAATATCAGCCCCGCTTTTATGCATGTGTGTGTGTGTGTGCTTGTGTGCTTATGTGTACATCACCACATAAATAAATAGTGGCCATGCATGTGTACTCTTATTACTCATCCATGTTGTCTCGTTGCTTGGTGTATTTCTTCTTACATACACACATACAACAACAACACATCCACATAAACTTAAGTGTTTACTTATTTATGTGTTGTGTGTGTGTTTTAAAAGAAATTGTTCAAATAAATTGTTTCAGCCAAGATATTTTCTCTTCTCTCTTCTTACTATAGTCAACACTTTATTCATTTAGTTTCCTCCATCTTCTCCATATTATTGCGATTCTCTATAGATATAATATATATATATATATATAAAGCGAAGTGCTTTTAAGAGCAACGTGCTACGGAATGTTTTTTTTTTTACTTGGGTTAACAAACGCTTTGTGTGTATTAGGATGTTACTAACAGGCGCGCAGCTGAGGGGAGCCATGATGGACTATGCAATTCCGTCCACTTTTTAGGTATACAAAGTGTTTTACCATTTTTACGATATATCATTTTTTTCAATATGATTCGTCTGAATATCGATCGAAATTTTACATGTATTGAAAAGTCAAAGTCTCAAAATGAGGCTTTCTTACCAAAAATAATTGGGTTAGAAGGACTATGTAACGGTAAAAAAATTGAACGCCAACATATAGCCTCACTTCTAAGGTACCTGGCTCCTCGCTATTTAAAACTTTTGCTCCCCCCCCAAATTTTAACAAGTAGCTACGCCTCAGTTTAGTATTACAAACGAGAACGCAGACGTTGAGGTGTCTCTTTTAAATTTTATTAATTCGCAGTAAAAAGCTTCCAACAGGGGAGCATTCGATTTTTTTCAAAAACACTTTGTTGTTTGATTAGCATTGCTTTATTTTTTACTCTTTGCTTGTATGCTAGGGTGGACCGAAATACCACTTTTTCGTTTTTGGAAGTTGCAATACCGCGGAAAAGTTGATAATTCGTGAGGTTCAGTGTTTTTTCGGCCCGCCTTAATGTATACTAATGTATATGAGCAAATATGTGTAAATTAATGCATAGTTATACTCAGCACCACTTGCGAAAAAAGGTGTATTAAGTTTATACAAATGTTTGTAACTCCTAAACGGCATATGTCATCCCCCTGAATCGATTTAAACATGTCCGTCTATCTATTCATGTAAATTTATGCGCAAGGTAGAGATCGAATTTTTTCAAGATGTTGCGATAAAATTTGGTACAAGCCCAGAGAGGAACACTATTGAAAATGGAACGAATTGGACCATTTTTAAAACCTCTTCTCATATAGCGACCTTTTTTTAAGGAAACCTTCGAAATCGTAATTCTAAATACTTTTGACCACATATAGAAGAGAATAGTTAATAAGCTTAATAATTGGCTGTTGGCCATTTTTAGAACCCCTTTCTATATAGTGATAATTATCCAATGCCTCGCGTTGCACTCGTTGGCTCCTCCGTTGACAATTTTATTACCTGGTATAACCGAAAAAATTTAAGGGATACTTGCTGTAGTTACCACTTGTACTACGTTTATATAGCATTTTATTCAATACTCTCTGATGTTCTCAAAACGCAAAAGAGCCGGACATGTGTGAGCGAATTCAAAAAAGAAAACTTTGTTTCTATGGCTCTGGGATTGCTTTTCATTCTGGCACTCTCCAAATGTTTAGTAATTATGTTCTCTCTCTCTCTCTCTCTCTCTCTCTCTCTATCACTAACTAGATATGTATACACTCTAGCTTGGTGATGGCGGAAACTAAGTTCGTCAATCTATGGTCGAAAATATTTAGTTGAAATGAAAAATATAGATTCTTAGTTATTAAAGGCAGTTTTCGATTTGACCACTATTTGACCAATATACCAATACCAAAAATAGCTTTTTACTCGTTTTTCTTATTGATTACAAAAGATGTAATTTACACGCACATGTTGTCTTTTCAAAGCTTGCACCACTTGTGAAAATATATATATAAAGTTTGTGCAGATGTTTGTAACTCCTAAATAGCACATCCACCTTTAATTATGCCAGTCGATTGTTAACCATGTCCGTCTATCCTGGTGTGTGTGTCCAAGAAACTTTGTGTGAAAAAGTTTCGAGAACAGTTTTAAGATATTTCGATTTGGTACAAGACCGTGACTTAACCCAAATATATGAACAATTGAAAATGGTTTAAATTGGACCGCCTTTAGAACGTCATTTAATGCCCCATTTTGAAAATGTCTTTATGATTAACTAGCTTAATAATTGACTGCGTCAAATGTGGACTCGATCGGATCATTTTTAGAACCCCTATGACCATTCACGATGTGACTAATATGACAACGGCCTAGCAGGTACTATTACAACTAAACTATTAGTAGCATAATTTGGGGAACTAGGTTGCGTAGAGTATTAAATCGACAGCCTTAACTGACTGCAGCATTTTCACTTGTTACCATTTCTTAACGTAAAAAAGTACATTGGGAAGCTCTACCTAATCATGAATTTAAAAATGATACGCCGTGTTCATTATCAATATAGAAGAAAGGAAAGATAAGTAAATTTGAAAGGACTGCATAGTTGCCAAATATGCAGTTCGTGCTTCCGGTGCCAGAGACTAAGTAAGTAACTTATTACAGAACACCACATAAGCCTGGAAAGCAAGGAATGTTTTTATATATAAAACATCCACCTATTATAATATCTATAATATTACAGAGAACAGCCCCCACACAGACTTTCTTACATACATTAGATATGGATATATCCGTGAACATAATAAAGAAAACATTTGTTTTAAATACTACCCATATCGCAAAATTCTCACAACCGTGAGAATGCTAACAGCAGACAGGCACAGGGACATGCATGTTTAGAACGACTTAGTTTTTGAATTTGATGAAGAATATGTAGGGTTTGTAGGGTCACCAAGGCTTCCTTCTGGGTGTTGCAAATGGAACGACTTGGCTTTGGTTTAAAAAATGACGCATTATTTGACATATTTAGTTTCACTCGAAAGAGAAAGATTAACTAGTGTATAATCCCATTAAAGGATTACCTCATCATTATCATGGCTGGCTGATTACAATCTATGTAGGTCTTTGGCCTGTTGCCACGGGCTTCAATCATTGGCGCGCCTTCTCCAGTTTTGTACACCAAGTATTTGCAGGGCATCAAACACTTGGTCCCTCCATCGGAGTTTCGGCCTGCCTCTTGCGCGACATCCTTCCGGTTCCCTTTCGAACACTATCCTAACTGGAGCACTTTTGTCCATACGGACGAGATGATCTAGCCATCGCAGATGTTGAATCTTTATACGACGAACTACGTCAATGTCAAAGCTCATACAGCTCAAGTTTCGCTCTGATTCGGAACTCATCGCTAACGCATACAGGACCAAAGACCTTTCGGGGAATTTTTCTCTCGAACACGCTTAGAATAGCCTCATCATTTAGCGTCCATGCTTCGGGGACGATGAGGATCTTATAGAGTGTAAGTTTTGTCGTACTAGAGAGGGCTTTGTTGTTGAACTGCTTCCTTAGTCCAAAGTAGCACCTGTAGACAATAATTCTAATAATTTATCTACATGCTGACGTTATTGGATATATTTATGGCTGTATCAATATCGTCGGCATACGCGAGACCGATACCTCGTTTGATATCAAATGGTTCGGAGAAGTCTGTTCCTATTTGGACTGAGGACTTGGTGTCACTCAAAGTCAAAAGGATTACCTACCAATCGGAAAGATCGAAAAATCTTGTATAAACTTATTTTTAGACACACAATTAATTTTTAATTGAAAAGGCTAACGTCTACATTAGAATAGTCCAGAAATGTTATAGTCGGTCAAACCCGACTGCTTAATATCCCACGTCATTTATGTTAGGACCATAAATTATGCTACAATTGGTTTAGTAGTATCTGTATACGAGAGGCACTACCATATAAGTTACTTCGTGAAATATAATTATACGGGGTTGTCTGGAACAAGTTCAATATGCGGGGCTACGAAAAAATTAAATCTAAACTCATAACGTAATCGTTACCATTCGTAAAGTTTAAGGATTAATATGTAATACCTTGTGGGGTGAATTGTTTTCACAGAACACTTGCACAGTTTATTGCTCAGAGAATGCACTTAAATGCCTTTTGCATACATTGGAGTGACACATACTTCATTCTCTCCAGCATAGAACTCATAACAAATTCTCAATTAAACTCTTATGCGCAGAGAGCAGACTGCAATAGAAGAGGCATGTTTTCAAGCTGTCCTGCACAAGCTTACTCATGTATCCATATGTATATGTGGGTGAGTGAGATGGATGTGTGGGTGTTCTATATATATATAGCTTTGATGTTTTATTTATTTTAAGAAACCTAAGCTAGAACGCTGACACAGCCAACCACCGGGTCAGCGTGAAATGCTGAAAATAACATACAGCCGCATGTGTAACAAGCAACCAGTTTCTGTTTTACCGTTCCAGTGAAAACAAAACAAAACAGAACTGAGATCTCATGCATGCATGCGATACATACATAAGTGAGCGTATGCATTTATTATTCAGTTCCAGGATAGTACGGCAAACAAGTTTGAAAAAACAAACTCAATGATAAGTACTTATAATTCATACGCATAACCGAATCGTATTGGATCTTAATATGGCTGCACAAATCACTTTAACGGCAATTGCAACATAAGAACTATAGCAATATTTTTGTCCCTTTAATGTGGACATAATTTTCTAATAAACTCTCCATCAGTTCAAGCCTTTCAACACAAAATAAATGGGACAAATATAGATCAAGATCACAACTAACAAGTAAACAAACTAAATTTGCCTTAGGCCCAATCTTAATTATCCTCCATATGTACATGCAAGCATTGGGCATGGCAGGCTCATGATAGTGTGTGTATTACAAGTAGGGTTTTTTGTTTTATAAGGTTTTTTGTCTATTGTGTGCCCTGGTCTGCTATATGACCACATGTGCGTATGGCAAATTTTCAACTTTATATCTAAATTTCTGTGGCAGATAAATATATTTTATCGATTGACGCCGAGGCTCTAGGCCGATTTTGCTCAATGTGAACAGCCACGTATTTAAAACATAAGTGTTTTCTGTTAATAACTATAGTTAAGTTTCCCTTACAACACGTACCCAACTCATAACATATGTATACAGGTATTCGTAGTAAATACATAAACATAAATATTTACATAAATAAGTATGGTTGCATGTACTGTGAAACATCATTCACGTGTTATAATCGCCAAACATAAATAAATAAATGTTAGGATGTAAAAAACAACAACAACAATAACTAGAAAACCGATATGACAACATGTGAAAACGAACAATTCTCCAACAACGTATGGGTGTGTATTACTTATATAATGACAAGTAGATATCGTTGAACACATGCACACAAACACATATACAAACATTTATATACAACCCCATTTACAACATGTACGACGCAATCCCGGGGCATATGAATAATCTATTAAAATTCGTAAAAACAATAATGCAGTAACTGGTGTAATACGATGAAACAACTGTATGCGTACGTAAATATACGGGTTTGCAAAAGTGTACCAAAAACAAAAACAAAAACAAAAGCAAAAGCACAAGCAAAAGCAACAAATGAAGAGCATGCGCACTTAACTAAACAAACAATATATGAATACATGTACAAACCGTATGTATAAAGCTATCTACCTTGTACACTAAACGAACGAGTTGATGCCGTTGCATGCAGTGTATGCATGTGCATGCTCAAACTTGTAAACAACACATATAACTATAGGCTGGCAGACTATTATATACTGAGACCGACTGAGACTGAGAGTTAGTTACTCTTGGTGCAAATGCACAAACATATTTCGGTGTTGTGGACAATGACGATGATGTTGTGATAACTGGTATACACAACAAGCACGTCGCATATATGACTTAATCAAAATAAAGTAAATAAAACGGCTGTATTAGGCATGGGCCAAGTCTAGAATAAGTACCGTCATTAATCTCTTCTGAAATTCATTTTTCCAAGTAGAGAAGTCTCATCCAATCAATATGAAGAAGTTCGCTCAGAATCGCCCATTTGAGCTTAAATATATACATTTTCATAATTTTAAATTAATAATTATCATTTGTTCTTTTCTCCCTCCCTCTTACAATGCACTGTACGGTATTAATGTATCTTTCCCTTTAAATAAATGAATGAAATAAAATTTAAAAAAATAAGGATAAAATATCGCCCCAACTTGTTTAATGTTGTATGTTTTAGAAAAATACACCCAAAAGTACAAAACTGCTACATAGGAACAGTTCTTCACGAACGATCTCATAACAACGCAAGTAACACGTAATTACTGTGTGCGCGCATGTTAACTAATCACGCCCATTTTCTCACGTTTGTTACCGGCATTCTAAATTTAATAACGATAAAACCAACTACTTAAAATATTCTAAATAAACCCCTAGAATGTAAATATAAACATCTAAACTATGTCCCTTACGTGTGCATGGTTACAGGCGCATACTTTGAGTTATCGAGCTGAACTGGTTTAAAACTTTGAAAAGTTAAACGTGCTGAGTTAGGCAGTATAGTAAACAGGTAGGTCCATGTTTGCTTTTGTCCAAATTTGCATATTTTTTGAAAAACTACTTAACGAAATGATCTGAAATTTGGAATACTCTTTTCACCCTTTATATATCAATTTCTTGAGCACGCCTCTTCTGAAGTCCTAAAATTCTATTAGAAAGTCACGCTAAATACCAGATCTCTATAAGGTTGCTTACGGCAAATATTCTAAATAAACCCCTAAAACATTCTAACATCCAAAATAAGTCCATTGTAGATTTGAATTTTCCAAATCTATAATTAATTAATAATTCCTTAACATTGTGGCCAAATATTACATTTACATCTTTTCACTAAATCATTAAAATATATACGTTTTGTAAAATTTGACGAAAGTCCACGGGCCGACTTAACGCACGTTTCACATGCGTTATTATGAGATCGTCCATTATCTTGTAAATAACTGTTTTGTTGAGGTAATTTTGTTATTTTCGGACGTATTTTTGTATAAGACGCGCGATTTTGGGCGTGGCTTTGATAATTCTACTAATTTGAGATTTTATTTCGTTAATATTGGAGGAGGTTGATGAGGATGGTTGTTCTAGATTTGGTGTACGCCGAAGAAAGGCCTGTATTACCTTTTTTATCTCCTATTAATTGTAATCGTGAGTTTTATTTGATCTTACTGACATTCTCACTACAAAAGTATTTGCGCAACATTTCAGTTCAATAGTTTGATTATGACAAACATTTAGAGTTTGTGAGTACTCTGCTATAAAGTTGTTCCTTTGCTCGAAATTGCTTTTTTGTTTGGGTGTGAATAAAACTGGTTTCATTGACTTTTTCTAGTATTTTGCTTTATAGTGAATAAAAAAATATTAGAGTAAGGACGCACGTCATATCTCGTATAAAATACAATCTGTGGTTTCTTGTTTTTTGTATCGTCTCATACAGTTTGGAAAATACTTAAAAATCATACAAATAAATGCCGCTTCATCGTAGTCTTCTTATGATTATGATTTTCTTTTCGTTTATTCGTTTAGGGTTTGGTGGACACTTGCAAGAACTCATGACGTTAAGTTGGTATACTAGCAAGTTTTTCCTGTTCCTCTCTATGTACATGGACACACAGACACACACAATTGTATGTTAACAAATGTATTGTACTCTGCTTTTCTTTACTGCACTCACATCCAAACACATGGTTTGTTGTAATGTTTGTTATTTTTATGTTCTACGTTTGTATACCTACCTTCCTACATAAGATGGGGGTGTACTGTGTTTGCCATTTCATTTTCAACTACTTCAGAGACCTAGCAAAGTATGTAAAGGAAAATATCAGCATCAAAATATGCGTCCATGTTAGTGCAGTGAAGCGTTCGCGGTCACGAAAATTGTGATTTGGTCTAACTTCACCTTAGTTAAGTCCGCTAAATGCTTTGTCTTCAAGTAAGTTAATGTTGCCTACGGGGCCTGGCATGTTTTCAAGGAATTTCGAAGAAATTTACCACATCTTAGTAACGTCTTGTTTTCCATTGGCGATGGAAATCGAAAATATTTATTGAGCACCTGGCACAGCGCCCCACTTTGTCCAATTTGTTTTCGTATGTACTTATTGAATATCGGTGGAAATAATACAAAATGATGCTGATACAAAATTATTTCTTTATTTGCTTTTCAAATGTTTTACATTTTTTACATTGCGATAAAATTCTAAAGCTTTAAAAAGTTTGATGATGCTTTATATTTTCCATTTTCCCTTTTCTGTATCCATTTCCGATCCTTTGTTGTCGCTTTAAATGTTTATAAATACGTCAACTGGTAATTGCTGTTGCTAAAAACTGGACTGTGTGAATTGTGCAATTGTGTCTCGCTCTGGTGCAGTTTGACATTTACAAAAGAGTTGCGTGAGTGCGTGCAGGTGTGTGTGTGTGCTATTGCATGAATACACAAGCAACACACAAGCGATTACTTTTGTGTTCGTTACAATGTTGCGAGTATGTATTTTTGTTATTTTTATACCCACCATCGTAATGATTATGGGGGTATATTGGTTTGTTTAAAAGTTTGCAAGTAGCACTACCATCGAACATAGGTATTAGGTACACGTAACCTACACTAATGAAAAGGCTCCAGCTAGGATGGAGTTCAAAAGGGAACCGGAAGGACGTCGCGCCCAAGTGCTTGATGCCCTGGAGAAGGCGCGCCCAAGATCGAAGCACATGGCGTTCTCTTTTGCAGCACGCCAAAGACCTACATAGGTTGTAATCGGCCAGCCATGATGATGAACTCCTACACTAATTGCAAATGGGCCAAAACAGTCAACGGACGCTTTAATTACTTAATTATATGTAATTATTTCCGGTATTAGCGGTACATGAATTAAGAAAATTGTACCATCCATTAAAGCAAGTAAATAGGGCTAAGTTAGGAGTACACCAAATCTAGGACACCCATCCTCATTAACCTCCTCCAATATTAACGCGATAGATTTTCAAATTACTTTCATTTTGTACGTGGAATTATCAAAGCCACGCCCAAAATCGCGCGCCTTTCAGATCATTCGGTTAAGTAGTTCAGAATTGAACAAAAGCAAACATGCACGTACATGTTTACTATACTCGTACTACTATAGGGAACATAAAGCCTAGCTCAGCACTTCTAACTTTTTAAAGTTGTAAACTAGTTCAGGTCGATAACTCAAAATATGCGGCCGTGAGAAAGTCGTGAAGAGAACGGGTACAAAGTTTAGAACATCCTTGGTCCGACTTTGCCCAATTGCAATAGGAACCCGGAGAAAATCCCTCCACCTAAGATGGGGGTATAATAAGTTTGTCACTTTGTTTGCCCACAAAGTATGTATATGAATATACATTCATGATCAGCATCAAAAACTGAGTCGATTTGGACAAGTATGACCGAAAATTTTTTGCAGACGCTTTTAGTTTCTGCACGCTGATCGCAAAATCGATTAAGAGCTTATTTATCTGCCACAAAAATTGAGCTTTTAATTATAAACTTTTTTATAATTATGCCATCCATCGATATGTCGAATAACGTGTCCGTTATTCGAAACAAACAAACATTGAACTTATTGTATTGCCCTTGTATGCGCGCACATATAGGAGCATAAAGCACTTACTTAAACATGTGTAAAAAATAAAGCATGAATTCATGTATGTACATACGTGTGTACATACAAAAGTACAAGCATTTATTTTTGTATTGCATTTGTGTCAAAGTACGTTTTCAATGTTAAATGTGAACACAATACCGTTTAAAAAAGGTACAAAAGCTGTCTTTGTTGCTTTGTTTTATACCCTTTACCATGAGTGATGATGGAATACTAAGTGTGCGATTCCATTTGCAACAGCCAGAAGGAGACGTCAGAGTTCCTACAAAGTATGCTTTTGAGCAGCTTCTCTCACAGTCATAAGTTTTCGGATAATTAGTAAAAAAATTTTTACAAATATTTCTCGTATCTGTACGTGGGTTCCTTTTTTAATTGGACAGAAGTATCCAACCGACCAAAATGTCTAATAGCCACAACCCTATACCTATAAAGTTGATATCACTGTACCGAAAATGGGCGTGGTTGGATAACGGACACGCCTACCATTTACAAAAAACTATTATTTTGTGCAGAATCTGACGTGTAAGATGGAATGTGTTACTTACACTGTTGCAGTCCAACTCACGTGCATAAATGTTTTCATCATAGAAAGCGTTCGTCATGAAAGAATTGCCAATTAGTACAAACAAAACGAAATATATCATTTGTATGCTCTGCTTGTACGTAGAATTATGTTGAGAGCGTATATAAGGATTAAATCTAGAGGAGAGAAAATCTTTCATTCGTTTTGCATTTATGTTAAACAAAAGATGCAAGAGTATAACAGTAATCTAGAGTTACAGAGGTCACAATTATTTATGGCCTATGCATTGAACACATCACAGTTGCTTATAGTGTGTTATTGTTGTTGTTGTTGTTATATATAAAAGATGTATTACCTGGTAAATGGTTTATTTGTTTGTTCCATAATTATTCTCTGATTGAAATTTCATGACATTTATTGCTTTTGTTATTTTTCATCAAAAGAGAAAACCACTGAAAAGTTTAGCAACATTTTTGCCACGACACGTAATTGTATAACTATTGTATGTTCCGTGTTTGTTAAGTGTAGAAAATACGACGGGTTTCAAGACGTCACACACAGTGTGTATATGGGGAGGCCTGAAATATATCGGGGACCCCACAAAGAATAAGGATCGATTACTGAGTCGATTTAAATACATTTTTAAGTATTGTTTGTCCGAGCCGTGTTTTCTGTGTAGTAATCATTCTGCACTAAGTGTGTACGTACGCGTCAGAGTATTTTTTTGATCAACATCAAAATCTGAGTCGATCTAAACATGTCATTCTGTTGTCTGGAACTCTCACAATCGTACAATTTGAGAGATTTTGAGAAATTTTGTTAAGCCAAACTCAGTGTTTTTCTTATTTTTTATATAAAAGTGGCTTTTCATCCTCGATGGCCTTAAATTTAAAATTAATTTCATTCTTAATAACTTCAACTTAATAACATCATGCTATGCTTTATGAAATGCATCTACTTATACAAGAATCGTTTTGTGCATTTATTTATAAACTTTATTGATAAGAGGAATTACATAAAAATATGAAACAGATTACAGCTTACAGCTTTTGTAGACGAGAATAATGAAACGAGTAAATTACTTGCATACAAATGGACAATAATGCATGGTTTTGTATGTATTTAGTCGTGTTTGAGTTTCTTTGTTTAATTGTACATCATACTTTCTCTTTTAATCAAGAAGAGACGATCAATGTCTCAATTTTATGTGATTGCGTTTTAATAACGCGTACGGGCGGACATCGCTAAATCGACTGACATTTTTATGCTGAACAAGTTCTGTTTCATCTCTCGTTGAGTGCGGTTGTCAAGTGTGCGAACGGAGTGAAATTAATATTGTGAAATTGTATTTGTTTTGCTATCATAAGTTTAACAGATCATATAAGCAATCAATTTCCTTTACTCAAATAAAGAATAACTTAAAATAAAATAAAACTAAATTAAAATAAACTTAAAATTTAATAATTTAGCTTACATTTTAAAAAATAGCAACAAAACTATATTAGTACAGTTATCGTTATATACTTGAGAGTACACTGACCTCTCATTTATTATTATATACTATAAATATAATAATATATATACATACAACGGTTTCTCTCTTAATAATTTTACACCCATAATACTTGTATACATTTATACTCGACAATTGCCACTTCGGTGGCTCAGTGTGTGGTGCCTCTGACTACTAACTTTGCTGTTGAAGGTTCAAACCTCGGTGCCGTCTGAAAAATCAGTTTGTCATGGAGAGTGATGCAGACCCCTTCAAAAAGTCATCCAAACTACTAAGATCTCCCTCAAAGCAGGCGGAGAAGAAAAATACCCTTGCGGCCAAATTGTACAATGGGAGTAGCAGCAATATAGAGAGAGCGTCCAGTAATCCTGAACTATGTGCCTCCATATCCAACAAATTGAATGATGCTACTACAGTGACAAAGGAGATGAGTGTTCGTGCCCAGGCAAAAGGAATCACCACAAAATCCATCAGCAGCTGTACTTCTACTGCCTTGAAAAAAGACAACAGCAAAAAAACACCTATTCAAACTGGCATCGATCGTTATATCAACATTAAAAGGAAAACTTCCTCACCGATAGAAAACTCACCAAAAATCTCTAAAACGAACGAAAAGCAGCACCCTACATCTAATCAACAACAGGCTTCAACTTCTAACAGATTTGCACTACTCGCTGATAAAGATGATGACAAAGGTGACGATGAAAATGCGGTAGCAGTGATTGAACACAGGCCTCCACCTATATATCTGCGGGAAACTATGACAAATAACCTTGTAAACGCGCTCGCCCAGTTAGTGGGTAAAAATCAATTTCATGTAACTGGAATTCGTAGAGGGGCAATCGCGGAAGTGAGAGTTCAATTCTATACTGAAAAAAACTTCAAGCTTGGCATCCAACACTTTGAAAAATCGAATAAGAGTTATTACACCCACCAACTCAAAAGTGAAAGAGGACTTATAGTAGTCATTAGAGGAATTGAGAGCGCAGTACCAGCCGAGGACATCAAGGAAGCCCTGGAACATGAAGGATATGGGGTAAAGGCTGTCATGAACATATTCAATAGGGAGAAAATACCACAACCGCTGTTCAAAGTTGAATTACAATATGATAACAAGAAAACCACCCAGCACCCGATCTACAATTTAAGGTACCTACTCCACCGCAAAATAACAGTGGAAACACCGCATAAACGAACAAACCCTCCGCAGTGTTATAACTGTCAGGAATACGGGCACACGAGGTCGTATTGTAGATTACCTTCTGTCTGTGTTATCTGTGGTGGACTGCACAAATCTGCGGAATGCAATGATCCTAGCTCTCGAAAATGTGGAAACTGTGGTGGGAACCACTCGGCTAACTATCGAGGATGCCCCATATTTCAAAAACTTAAGTCTAGGCCAACTAACTCTTCTGCACCAATTTCCAGCCAACATAATGCGCCTACCACTCCACACCTGGCTCCTAAGCATACAACCACCAAAAACTCCATAGTCAATCCAAATGTCACATATGCCGACACTCTACGTACTGCTCAAAATAACAGAACAGAAACTCAGTCAACCATACAGCACCCACACACTGGCTCGAACTTAGAAAACACTATCTCAACGCTGGTCCAGCATATGCAAACGTTTATGACAAATATGCAAAACATGATGCAAGAAATGCTCAGGAACCAGACCACTATGCTACAGATGATGATGAATAGCAGACCATGATTTGCCACCTATCAACCAAAACCAGTGGAACTTTTTTAAGTAACTCTTTATCAATACTTTTTAATTTTTCGCCTAGTCATAAGCTTATTATTAATATTATTATAAGCGTAATATTTTCCATAGTTTACAATCATAATTTCTCTCTTAGTCTTTACTGCAAATTCGCCTTTTATACTGTTTGTTTTACAATTAGACCATGGCCATGACTACAGGTGACGTTACACACACTATGATTAGAGTCCTAACTAAGCAACATACTGGTATTCATATTTGTCATCTGAATGCCCAAAGCTTACGTAACAAAATAGACGAATTGCGACACATTTTTGAGAATTCTGATATGCACGTTATATGCGTGTCTGAGACGTGGTTCATGCCTGTTGAACTTAGTTCCCTCTTCAGCCTACATGGTTATACGCTTTTTCGAGCTGACCGGTATAATCATGCTGGTGGTGTTGCCGTTTATATAAAAAGCCATTTGCACTGCTCCTTGGTATGCAAGTCTAGTCCTGACAGTCCTATTGAGTACATTTTTATTAACATTAGTAGGGGACACAACAAGCTTTTGGTGGGTTGTGTATACCGACCTCACCGTAGTACCGATTTTACTGAGCTTGTGATGACAATCGGGGATATTAGTATCGGTTATCCCGATGTAATCATTAGCGGAGATTTTAACAGCAACCTTCTGCTAGATAACAGCTTTATTGACGAAATGAATATGCTCGGTCTTCTCTCCGTTAATACGTCTAATCCGACTCATTACACTGCTCATACTTCTACCGTCCTTGACCTATTTCTTGTCAACAATATAAATAAGGTCCTCCTGTATGATCAGCTAAACGCTGCAAATTTTTCTAATCACGACCTGATCCTCATGACCTATAATTTTCAACTGCAAAATGCTCACATTAACCATGCCTATAGAGATTTTAAGGGTGTGGTTATTAACGAACTTGAATGTGCAGCAAACCAGGTTGATTGGAGTGAGGTCATGTGCTTACCGGACAGCGAATCAAAAATACTTTGGTTCAATCACAATATCCGGTCACTGTACGATACCTACGTCCCTCTAAAAATTTCCACCGCAAATTCGCGTAAACGTCCTTGGTTCAGCAACTACATTCAGCGACTAATGCTAGCCAGGGATGAGGCCTATAGCGCATGGAAGCGTACGCGTGCTCCTGAACATAATGATTCATTCAAGCACCTACGCAGAAAGGTTTCTTACGCTATCAGGCGTGCGAAAATTGCATATTATGGATCTAAGTTTGCTTCTGCTGCTAGCACAGCGCAGAAATGGTCCATGATCAGGGAAATTGGTATCAACAGGAACACTGCCTCAACTCCCGTTAAACTGGACGTTAACGCAATTAATGAAAAATTTGTAAGCATACCAGGGAGTATCCCAGATGTTTCTCTGTATTTGGGGATGGAATCTGAATTTGGTTTTAGCTCTCTTAAATTTGATTGCGTGAGTGAGGCTGAGGTGCTTGAGTGCATTATAGACTCTAAGTCGAATGCTATTGGTCTAGATGATATTGATCCTAGATTCATCAAATTGGTTCTCCCCACTGTTTTAAAGTGTATTACATCGATTTTTAATGACATAATCATGCGTTCGACTTTTCCGAACTGCTGGAAATTAGCAAAAATTATACCTATCCCGAAATCCAATGGTGATCTTAGACCAATAGCAATTCTTCCGTTTCTGTCTAAAGTGTTTGAAAAAATCATAAAAACACAAATTTGTAACTATGTCCGCATCAACTCTTTATTGGTTGATTTTCAGTCTGGCTTTCGGAAAAATAGATCGTGCACCACCACATTAATTGATGTGACCGAAAGCATTAGGGGCGAATTGGACAATAATGACATGTCATTCCTTGTGTTGCTTGACCATTCCAAAGCGTTTGATACAGTTGACCATGCTTTACTAACCACTAAGCTTAAGAAGTTATTTAACTTCGACTCCACATCCGCTCAGTTGGTGGAAACATTTCTCACCAACAGGTATCAAAGAGTATTTGCAAATAATACTCTCTCCGACCCACTCCTAATTAGGCGTGGGGTTCCTCAGGGATCTGTTCTGGGTCCACTACTCTTTTCATTATATGTTAACGATCTGCCTAACTGTCTTAAGTGGTGTCAAGTACATATGTACGCGGATGATGTACAGATCTGGACTAGTGGACCCCCAGATCACATCATTGATACGGCCACCAAAATTAATGAAGATCTGTCTAATATAGCTAACTGGGCCTCCTCCAATGGTTTGTCTTTGAACCCTGTTAAAACCAAGTGTCTTGCGTTTTACAAAAGGGTAGACTTGAGGAATGTTAAAATCCGCTTATTAGGGACGGACGTTGAGATAGTTGATACCGCAAAAAACCTTGGAATGACATTTAGTAGAACGCTTACATGGGAGAACCATATTAACAGGAACATTGGACAAGTATACGGAATGTTAAGATCACTCTGGCACCTGCAGTGGCTCACGCCGTTAAATATTAGGAAATTACTCGCCAAAGCTTACTTGTATCCTAAACTCTTACATGGGTGTGAGCTATTCGCCGGCTGTGATTCCGTTTCCAAGCAGAAATTACAAAAGGCTAGCAATTCTATAATACGGTACGTATTTGGGTTGAGGAGGTACGACCACGTCTCTAGTTATACGATATCTTTGTTATCGGTCACTTTGGAGGACCTGCTTAAATGCAGATCACTTTGTTTACTGCATAAAATTGTGACCCAGCAGGACCCCGGTTATTTATTTAACAGACTAGAATTCTCAATGTCAAACCGTAATCACAACATTAAACCCATCCGACATAATTCCCTCATGTCTGAACGTAACTTTTTTGTTTTTGCAATCCGTTTGTGGAACGCTCTCCCTGTCCGGCTACAGACCATACAAAATGCTAGTCGTTTTAAGAGAGAGATTATGCTGCACCTTGCACAAAGTTATGCAAGCGATCGATAGTTTGTAACATTATTTTTATTTTTGTTGATTGTTTTTCTATTTGTTCTAAATTGTTAAACTCTTGTTTTCATTGCTGTGTTAAATAGTTTTTCTTTTTACTTTCTATCAGGTGCACTCTCCCTACTCATATAAGCTCCGAGCTGGAGAGTGGGGAGGCATCAATGTATGTATGTAATTATACTGCCTCTTATAATGAAATAAATAAATAAATGAAATGAAATGAACAAGAAAATATATTTTAAAGGGTTGGTTGGGACAAACAACAACAACAAAATTTATTGTAAATATAGCTTTTTCATGTTTTGACGCGTTATGATCGCTTTCCGATAGACGTTCTAACTGTCGAAAACTTATCTATAGCTAAAGCCCTCTTCATGTATATTTATAAAACGGCAATAATAGATCTAGAATGTAGAATCTGCCAAAATACCAATGGCCTGCACCATATTCGTAGATATAAGAATATAATCTAACCGAAGAAAAGTCTTCAGTGGACTTTATTGCATGATAATTTTATAATTTTACTCATTACATTGTTTATGTAACATCGGACACATATATATTTTTTCTACATACGGTTTATTACATGTATTATATGCCAAATACATACTTCAGACATTTTTAATTAGTATTTTGCTTTGACAAATCTAACTGAAACAAAGGCTAACACATAAAAGGACTCAATGATGTGGAATGAAGTCAAAGAAATTTAATATAAATACGAAGAGAATTAGGGATCGTGGAGGGGGTGGTAGTACACAACACTAAGCGTGCAAGGCACATGATTATACTCTAAAATAGTACAGTTTGTGCAGTTTGTTGCATTTTCTGTAAATTGTTGACATGTGTCCTATTTAGCTCAATTATTGGTTTTAGAAACTTTTCAGATCAATGTCTCTAAAGTTTCAAGCGTGAGAGGTCCAAGAACAGTCAGGTTCTTTATAAGGCCTTTGATGGCTCTTTCTAGATGTTGATAAAAAAAAATGTTGACAACACTTCAACATTGAATATACAACAAGATGTAATATTACTCTCTACTCAGATCACATTTAACTTGTGAAGCACTGCAAATTAAATTAAATATATGCGCGATTTTATGCATCACACAAACGACAGTCAATTGCTTTAGTCTTTATTTTCATTTTATATTTATGTACGTTCATACCAAGTATCGTATACAATGTTGTCCTTCATGTTTATAGACACAAAACAAGTGAAAATATTTTAGTTGGTCACGCCCGAACGCATAGGTCCCTACACCACTTAGTACAATTAATTTAGTTGTATTAGTAAATGTGAGGTGTTGCCAAATTTCATCGAAATATCTCCAAAAAATGTGACCTGAACAGAAACAGAACATATTTAGATTGAATCAGATTTTAATTCTTAATTAAGAGACGGACACACGCACAAACGAAAAAACATATCTAGATCGCCTCAGTTTTTAATGCTACTCAAGAATGCAAATACTTTGTGCGGTCTTTGACTCCCTCTTCTAGATGTTACAAAAGGAATGACAAATTTAGTATACCTTCCATCTTTATGTGGAGGGTATAAAAACATTATGATGACCTAAGAAAATCTATTACTATCTTTTCTATGTTTGTTTATAATCGATTCTTTACATTAACCGTTAATTTCGACATGAGATACAACAACAAATATACAAATATTCAGTACAAGAAAGTGATTGCCTGTTAAAGTTAAAAATTGGTGGATTCAATTGATGGTATTGATGACGTTGAGAATTCATAATAGTTGTTGAGACAGTCAGTCCCTCAATTTATCATTTCAAGACTTTTTTTTTTTTATAAAAAAAACAGGTAAAAATGTTGCAAGGGTCAAGCCTGACCATTCAATACCCCACACCACGTAGCTCCTTAAATTATGCTACAATTAGTTTAGTTATGCGAGGCACTGCCATATAAGTTACTACGTGAAATATCATTCTATGCAAAGGGATTCTAAAAATGGTGCGATTAGGTCCAAATTTGGCACAGCCAAATAGTAAACTATTTTTTACCCAATTTCGTTAAAAAATATTAAGAATTGCGATTTTTTGTAACATAAAGATCTCCTTTGCAACAGGACCTTATATGGGAAGGTGTTCTAAAAGTAGTCCGAATCGGTCTATTTTCAATAAGGTTCCTTTTTAGGCAAATATATATCCTTGCATTAAATTTCTTACCTCGAAATATATGCTCTATAGCTTACGCACAAATGTGGACAGACAGACAGACGTGTTTAAATCGATTCAGATTTTGATTCTTGAAATTATAAACATTCGGACAAACTTAATATAGCCTTTGCCACAAGTGCTGTAGGGTATAACAACAAAATGAAACATAAATATGTAGATAGGGAGAGAACGAGATACGCAAGCTTTTAAATTATTGCATGCAGTTACGTACAATTAAACAAGTGCATAAATACCGTCTCAAGAGATAAACCTTACAATGCAGATGCAGACTTTATATTGCAAAGAAAACATAAAGCACAAAAACGCAAAACCACCCAGTTCTGCTCCACACTCACACATGACCACGTTGACAAACAATGTCACATGTTTATAAACTCATAGTTACACGTCTATTACATTCACTTGTAATAGGTACAGATGTACAGAAGTATCACCTACCTCTACAAATGCATACATGTGCACATTTTAAATACAAATTAACACGTTTGTTATGCAAAGCTCTACACTCTGCCACTAACTACTAATGCCTTTACGCAAAGTCAAAAAAACAATGCAAACAAACTTCATACAACAACTATATGCATTAATTACATAATTAAATTTAAATTAAGAAAATTAAATTTGACTTAGACTGTGAGAATGCCAACAACAAACAAGCACAAGGACGGACCTGCCTAGATTCACTAAGATTTTGATACATGATCAAGAATATATAGGCTGTGTAAGGTCTCTCTCTGTCTTCTCTTTCTGGGTATTGGAAAGGGAAAAAGAAACTTATATGAAGGGTTTAACATAAAATACTTTATACGGGATGCGTACGGTATTTGGGGACACTCATAGAGTTGAATGTAATTTCTGAAGAACAACTTTGTTTGTTTTTTTTCTTGTTAGATCATCAGTGGAGGACTATGAAGAGACATGCAATTATAGTCGATACGGTTGAGAAATTGCGTCACATTACCCTAAACTTATGGCCACCCAGCTCCCCAGACCTTAATCCTCTGGATTATTACGTATGTGGCGTAGTTGAATGGGAGACTAATAAACATCCTTATTGAAGTAAAAAATGAAGAAAAAGTATTTGACTCGGACATGCTATCATTTCCGACCCCCGACTGAATCCTTCATTGTCGATTGTAATGGAAATTTTATTGAATAATTGTATAGTCTGAGAGTCAATTAACGTTATGTAAAAATTTCATGGAACTATAATCAATTTTGCAAAAAATATGAACAAATATCATATTTGTCCTTAAAATCCCGTACGCATATATTTTCATACTTCACATCTCTTAGTTCTCCACAAATTCCACATATATTGTTATTGTAACTTAAAGGAAAAGGAATTCTTGAAGCGATCCGCTCGGTTCTAAATTTGTTAAATTCAGCAAATATTTTTAATAAAACATTAAGAATGGCGAATTTTTTATATGAAGACGTATTTAGAATGAGGGTGTTATGTGAAGAGGCAACCTAAAAATGCCTTTGCGTCCAGACAAGTTATTCAATTTCATCGACATATCTTCAAAACTGCAGATAGAACCTTAAAAAAATCGATTCAAAAAGTAATTCTGAAGCGATCAGTATTATAAATATCCGCTAAAACTATATAACCTCTACTGCAAGTGATGTAAGATATAAATATCTCTCTCGGTCACAAAATAGATCTACAGAATCAAATTTGGTATATAACCCATTACCATGTTAAAAATAAACGGGATAGGATAACAGACACCGACATTTTACAAATAGCTAGATTTCTTGCAGTAATCGACCTTTCCAGGGAACTTTAATTATGCATGCGCCACACCCACTATCTAATATAAAGGTGGAAAATATCTTAGGCTCAGTCTACACCCAACAAATATGTATAATTTTTTAAATAAATCCAACAAATTTTATTTTATTGTCAAGCCCGACCATTTAATACTTAATCCCAACTTATTAACTTGTAACTTGCTCTAATTTTAAGAATAGAGATTCTGAAGTAGATGCAAATGCATCAAATTTGAGAAACACTGAAATTTAATGCTAAGAATATAACATCTGTTAATGTTGGTTAAAGCATATTGAAAAGGAATATAAAAATACTCGTTCCATCTCAAATGAAACGAGCGCAGTGGTTAACGCCACATACTCTCAAGTTCAGTCAAATATTCTGGTACTTGCTGGCGTATCGTTCGCATTAAATCGCTACTGTTTTGTAATTTATTACAATAATTATTTATTCAAAGCCTTATCACACATTTCCCACTCTCAAATACACAGTAGGATCATATATATAAAAAGCATACACACATATAGAAATCAATAAAAATGACAAGGATAAGCAAGCATAACTTCACATTAAACACATAAAATTATAATATGTATTAAGAATGTGTTGTGCCCACGTATTGCACATATTGCAAATGTCATTTGTTGGGTCCACAGCGTTCTCATGTTGAACTGCACTTTGTAAATCTAGACACCACTAAGAAGTATTTTAAGTATGGAATGTATTAAATTTATATATCAAGTGCAACAAACGCAACATGCAACGATAACAAAAGTTTCTGGCGCACTGTAATAAAAGAAGATTAACGCGACCATACAAAAGGAAAAAGATATACACACGCATGACAGGATTTACTGATATAATTGAATACAATTATTATTGCGCATATGCACGTACGGAATACTTTTAATAACACCCAACGTATGATGCTATGCTTGTCAACGGAAAAAATCATAGTCCCAGTCGAAACAATTACAGTGCTAAAGATTGGTATACATATGTACAAATGGCCTATATCCCGATGAAAGGTGAGATCGGATATAACAGTAAGTTTCATAAAACCTTACTTAGTGCAGAATGTGACACAAATGGGGTGATTACTAAGTAAAAATCTGAATTTGACTTGGAACGAATCTTAAGTACCCTCCATATCTATAAACAAATAGTGGGTGTGGCAATAACATGATTACGCCTTCTAATTATGTATTAATTATCAGCTTATGAGGCGAGTTTTACACCGAGTAGGATTTTTTATAAAATGTGGGCTTGTTTGTTATCTGACCACGCCTATTTTTATTCCAAATCGATGGATGGGATAATTTTATAATAATATTATATATATATATATATATTTGTAGCAGACAAGTAGATTTTTGCGACAACAATAAAAGTGTCTAAAAATGTACAAAATTTCGGTTGAAAATCTTAAAGTTTACGATCGTGACAACAAATAGATACACGGACGTATATGTCTAGATCGACACAGTTTTTAATGCTGATCAAGAATATATATAAATAGGGTCTCTAAAGCCTCCGTCTGAAGTGCAGTGGAATGACAAAAACTTAGTACATCCATCATATTATGTGGAGGGTATAAAAAAAGCTCATTTTAGGTATAAATGTGAAGGGTATCCAAGATTTGATCTAAGCCAATTATAGTTAATCGATTTTATTTACACATACAGAGATGTAATCTATGTTTGTTATATGAATGGAGTTTTAATTAAAGACAATAATCGATACTTATGCACATGACTATGTTTAACGCACGCTTGCAAAGATTCCAGCATAATATTTATATTTTTATGCTAAAGAGTACAGAAGATGATTTTTGCTATAAAATAACAAATATAACAAGTAAGAAAGCTCAGTTTATCTTAGGACAAATCTTACATACAGTGGGCGTGGCTGGTATATGATTAAATCCTTTAATAGTCTAAATATTACTTATGCTTGTAAGTTGAGTTGTACGTTGAATACCTTTTTATGTAAACTATGGGCGTGGCTGTTATTTTGACCACGCCTACTTTTAGCACATCAATGATTTATAAATATTTTAATTTCACAGATCAATTTTTGTGGTAGATAAATAGATTTTGGTCGTTTGTGGGCGTGGCTTGTGATTTTGCACACTTTAAATAGCGATCTGGTTTCGATTCTAATCAAGAATGTAAATATTCTTTATGGTCCCCATCTGACGTCTCCTTCTCGGTGTTGCAAACGAAATGACAAACTTGTTATACCCCCCACCTCATGTGAAGGGTGCAACAAAATTTCGATAAATACAAAACTATTAAATAGCACAAGATTTACGGTTATACTCGCCTTAGCAGTAAATATAAATAAACATAAATAAATATGTTAAACTTATTATGCATACAAACAAACAAACAGAGTCATCATTATACATAATCAGAATACAATAAAAAAAATAAAAATCAAAATCAGTTGATGAGATAGCTGCGTATAGAATGGAACGCACATTCATACGCACACACCACAATATAAATTGAATCAAATGGAGGTTTTTGCATTAAACGCAAACTATGTTTATTTATAGGCATACATTATATATGTTATGTAGACGTGTATAGTAGGCATTATACATACATATGTTAATAATATTGAAATAAGAAACACTTGGTGGCTTAGAACGTGACGATAATGACGATGTCAATGTACGACCTCAACATAAGAAACAGTTTTGTTTAGACAACGTATCAATCAAATACGTAATAATACACCTGGCTCAAAACACACACAATGAGAAGAGAAAGATAAGAGAACATAATATACTGCGTGAAAAAAAGGCGCACAATTTCACACCACTGCACACACTTTACACCCAAACAAGTAAGAAAACTACATTTGGCTTAAGCCTTCCATAAGCACCTACAAACAGTGGGCGTGGAATGTTTATGTCCTGAGTGTATGTATTATGTATCAGCTTGCAAGTCGAGTTTTACGCGGAGTTGGGGTTTTTGTTAAGTGTGGGCGTATCTTTTATTCGACCACTCCCATGAATGAATATCTGTTGAGAATTTCATTTTCATAGGTCGATTTTTGACACACCCCACGAAAGGGTGGTGTATCTCAACATCATCAATATACTATTGAAAATGTACCGGATTGGACCATTTTTTGAACCCCTCCCCATATGAAGTCCTATTACTTTACAAAGATATGTTTTGGCCCAAAGACGAACCCTATTGAAAATGGATAGGATCTGATCATTTTTAGAACCCCTTATAAGCCATATAAGGTCCTCTTATAATGGAGGTCTTTATACGGCTTCATCGATTCAGTTTTTGATTCAGAAACATAAACTGAGACAATCTTGACATTTATATTCTCTGCCTCTTGTTGGCATTTTCACGATCGCAAATTTTAAGATATTTAGCTGAACTTTTTGTACAAACATCTTTAGTTTGTGCTATTTAAAATGGCAAAATCGATCAAGAACCACATCTACATTTGACAAAAATCTATTAATCTTATTGATCTTATTAAATTTAGCTATTTGGTGTACATATTTACAAATATCCCATCCATCGATGTGGCAAAAATTAGCATGATCGAATAATAGACACGCCCACAATTAAGAAAAAACCATATTTAACGTAAAACTCGAAAACACAATGCCACGCCCACCATTTGTAAGTAGATGTGGAGAATATTTAAGATTTAGTTTTCTTACTTGTTATTGTTATTGTTATAAGTACTGTCCACATAGGTTTTAGCTACCTGTCTTATTCTATATAAAAGCTGAATGGCTGCGGACCCCTACAACCATTCACAGCTGTAAGTAAGTGAGCTTTAATTAATTACTTGCGTTCGATTAGTAAATATTTTCTTCTTCGAATTCGTAAATGTACTTCGCTTTGTCTTATCATGTGTCACGTGCCTGAGCTATGAACAGTTGAAAGTGGGATTTTGTGCTGAATTTTGCCCATACGTCTCTTAAAACCTACACAAGATAGAAGCCCGCATTTAAAATCAGGACATCCGTTTTGCTAAAGACAAACATAATGTTTTTCTATCTGTTACAGTTTTTGAGATAAGTTGACGTGGTAGCTGTTTATACCCTAAACCACTTGTAGCAAAAATATATTAATTGTATTAAATTAGCGATCAATTCAAAATCGAATTCGATTCACTTTTCATATGAAATTTTTCTTAATTTTACGTCTAAGAATAACAAAATCTATAAAAAAAAAAATGCATTATAAATTAAAAGAGAAGAAAAAAGCACCCTACATCGTATTGCATTTGTTGTTATTATCATACATGTATTATTAAGCTAAGAAGAGATTTGAAAATAAACTGGTTGCGAGTGAGCATGCAGGCGAACAAGTTCTCACACATGTTTGGCAATATACAATAACAATTGTTCAGTACACATTGCACAAGTTGAGAGACAATTACAAAACTTTGATAAAGCAAAAAACAATTGAAAATGTTATTGTCGGTCAAGTCCGACTGTTCCATACCCCACACCACTTAGCTCCTTACATTATGCTGCAATTAATTTGATTGCATCTGTATACACTGCCACATAAGTAGCTTCGCTCGTTCTAAAAATGTTCCGATCGAGTCCGAATATGAAGCTAATTAACTTTTCTTCATTAAAATTTGTCAAAAATTATTAAAAATTCCAATTTTTCCCATATAAAGACTTTGATTTTAATAGAACTTTATATGCGGAATGGATCGTAAAAATTTTATCGAAATATCTCAAATAATGCGCACAAATTTAAATGGACAGACAGACAGACAGACATGGTTAAATGAGTTCAGATTTTGATTCGAAATCGATGAGTATTAAAAGTATTGAAAGTGGGTGTGGCATTTGCGATTTAATAGTTACAAACATTCTTACAAACTTAATATACCTTCCGTCACAAGTGGTGCATTAGGTGTATGTACGCGTAAATATGAAGCTATGTTTGTATGCGGCAGCATACAGACCCACCAAAAGAGAATATACACACATTATGTTTTTATCCATACAGGTACTCTATATATACATTGCAAGGTTAAATATATTGTAGTTCAACACACCTTTATCACAATGTGCATGATACGATAACCGTCACTGTCAAGACAAAGGAAAAATATTAAAGCAACAATTGTTCAATAAAAATTTATAGTGTTAACAAAGTTTTTGATTTTGTGTAAGTCACAAGTACATCAATTGCATGCAATAATGAAAGGAAACAACATTTACTGCATGGAAATATCAATGCCACACCCAAAATGCGCATGACTTATACAAAAATACATCCGAAAGTACAAAACTACTTAATAAGGCAAGTAACACATAATCACTGTGGGCACGTACGTTAACCGATCACCAGTCATAATCCCCATAACCCTGGGTCTCACCAGTATCCATATAAAAGTTGATTTAACCCATCTCTCCGTCTCTTGGTCCGTGTGAAATTCTACGCATTTTTGTTGCAGCTGTTATGGCCGTCAAAACTCAGATATCGCGTTGAAACTTAGTCCAGGCAATCTTTGAGTTTGCAGTCGGGGAAAAATCGAAGCAAGAACACGCTCGCAATGACGTTCTAAACCTTGCACCCGCGGCTTTAAGCCCTCTCACAGTTGCAAATTTGAAATATCGGGCTAAACTTTGGTATATTATTATATATTTATCGTTCAAGTCAAAAGTATGGTTTTAAAAATGGGCAAAATCGATCAATATTAAAAGTTTCAACGTGACAGGCTAGGCTATATATATATATCGATTCCAGTATAGTAAATTCCGATTTTAAAGAAAAACGAAGCTGGTATTTTACTTATAAATTGTAACGGTACTTGGGTAGTAAATATTGAGACAGCCTTTCGCAAGATATTTATTAAAAAGAGAAGGTGGACTCATTTTAATTTCACAATACATGATTAATGTGAATAATGCACACGTGTCTGTGCATGTATGCTTCTGTCCAAGTTTTCAGCATTTTTTAAAATTTCGCATTAAGACACCACTCTTTTTGCGGGGTGTGTCTCGCCCACTTTGGTTAGTTACAAACGTTTGAACAAAAACAATTTACCCCCATTTAATTATGATGATGGGTATAATAATTTGATGAGCAACTTTTCAGAAAACGCATTAAATAAATCGCAGTCTCAAGTATAAATAATACGTACATTTCGAATTAAACGTTCCAAATGAAACCGATCGGTAGAGATAGTGAAATATCACCTATTTTACCTATAAATTCATCAAATAATAACCGTACATACGTTAACCCGAATATCTTTTTACATTATTTCATCCGACATACCCAAACATATATTTGAAGTGGCGCTACACTCACACAAATAATATTCATATTTACACATTTTTTAAGTGAGTACAAATGGAAAACGGTGTTTGTTTCTCAGTACATAACCGAACATTTGCATGGAGAATGTAAAAGTAGTACACAATCAAGGCAGCCAAAGCTAAATTCTCTATTTAAATGGTAGCTTCTGACTACCGTTGAGATTGACATTCTTCTGTCATTAAGTTTTCATTTATAATTAATTATTTATAGAGACATTGAAAAAACTGAAAAATTTTTGAATTCATGATTCTGAATATGTCTAATAAACAGTGAACCTGAACTCGTTTTGAAGAGAATCATGTTACATTACCAACACAAAGAAGTATACGTGGAGAGCGCCTCTTAAATTTTAGCAATGTTGAACAAAGACTAAATCAGAAGCACCATTTTCTCTTCACTAAATTTACTGAGAGGTTTTATTAGAAATTTTCTTACTGGGAATGATACTTAAAATAATATAAAATATATAATAACAAGTAAGTAAAGTAAGTAAAACTTAATTTGGCTGAGACCACATCTTAAATACCTTCCAGAATATGAACTTCTTTAAATTTTGGCTCTACAAAATGTGCCCTAAGATTCTCAATTTTTAAATTCACGTATTTCACAATAAATACAATAACTGTAAAAGGTTTTCGGCTAAAGCAACGCTGCTATAAACTAAAATACGTAAATTTTAGCTGAAATTATTTATATTTTTTATTGAGAACTATGTGAAATTAAAAATGGGGAGAGACTGGAATCTCAAGACACATTTTGTAGTTATTTAAATACCCTCCACATCCACAACATGGGCATGACAATTGCTTTCTGATAGTCTATGCATTACGTATCAGCTTGCAAATGGAGTTGAGGATGGTGTATATATATTTGTTTTAAATTGTGAGCGTGTATATAATCCGACCACGCCCATTTTTAACAAATCGATGAAGGAATATACAGTATACACAAAACAAATTTCAGGTTTATAGCTCAATTTTTTTTGCCCATTTTAAAAAGCGATCTGCGTGCAAAAATTGAAAATGCTTGTAAAAAAATTTAGCTCAATATCTCAAAATTTACGACCGTGAGAATACCAACAACAGACAGACACACGGACATACAGACATATATATCCAAATCGACTCAGTTTTCGACGCTGATCAAAAATATATATACTTTGTAGGGTCTCTGACGCCTCCTTCTTGGAGTTGCAAACGGAATGACAAACTTAATATACCCTCATCGGTGGTGGTGCGATCTTCATTACCGTTTACTGTTACTGCACATATGCGCTCCTACAGTAGCTCTGTGAGAGGTCTCAGCCAAAAACAAAAACTATACTAAACATATAACTTTCAGTACTCAACTGGTACATGAACCGTTATTGTGTTTCGTGCCTTTGTTTAAACTATTCTAAGAGAGATATTATAAGGGAAACAAAATTAAACGCCAAAGCACATTTTTTTTGTTAAAACGTCAAAGTTTACTATGGACGTGTGTGTGTGTGTGTGTGTGTGTGTGTGTATAATATATATGCTACGAATAATATTAGCTGATAATTAGGTTTGTTAAAAAAGTCACGTATGCATTACACACGAAAATATAGAAAACAGAATATTTGTTTCAAAGTTGAAACTTGCGGTATATAAAAAGTGTAAAGAATAAATGGAACACGCCCACAAATTTATGTATTACATAAATAAAAGAATGACCAAACTGGGTGCACGAACCATATTTTCTACATTGCTTAGCCTTCGATGGTCGCGTAAAAAACTAGTTCTAGTTCACTGGTCATTACTAAACGGGCTGAACTAGATCATGCTGAATGTTTCTCCTGGTTTTTAAATTTGATTTTTAAATTTTTTTAAGATTTTATATCATTTGAAACTTAAAACTATAATCAAAATATATATCGACACCACAATTTTTTCAAATTTCATTTATTCGTATTTCAATAATAGAGAAAAAATTAAGTTTAAGTAGGCGTATGTGCGTGTGCATGTATTACATATACGCTTGCAAGTCTAGTTTTATGGTGAATATGGTTTTTTGTAAATTGTGGACGTGTCCGTTATTCGAACATAATAAATAAATATGTGTACCAAATTTCAAGTTCATAGTTGAATTTTTGTGGCAGATATGTAGATTTTTGTTAATTGTGGTCGTGGATCTTTACCGATTTAGCCATTTTAAGTGGCGACCTGCGATGTTTGTATCTTGGTTTTGTAAATGGATTGACAAACTTAGTATACCCGCCATCTTATGTGGAGTATATAAAAACACCTGTGTAACAACGAACAATTATATAACGGATACCTCAGAATAGGCGAAATATTGGAGGAAAACACAGTTTTTCTAAAAAACTCTTTACATACCCTTGTAATGAATAAAACTGTACATGTGGAAAACATGTGTCGAATGAAAATAATTTTACATGTTATAGTAGAGGATCGCTATTTTCATTTTACGACCGAGGGATTGAAATATCCATAAATATCAGCAGACCCATCCGAGGGCATGCACGATTCATAGAACAAGGCTAGTGTCTACGAACCAAAACACATCCCTACAGTTTCAACTTTCCTTTCCTTCCCTTTTTGCTAGTATGAGTTCTCATACATTTAGAAGCATTCTGGGCAGGACCCAGTGTATACTTTTATTTGCATCTATTCTTACAAGGCGCCATCCAGGAACAACATTTCAACTAAAACCTTTCAAAGTTAGTTGGGAGCAAATAATGTCTCCGAGAAAAGCAATACACCCACTGAGATTTACAGTTCCATAGTCACAGCATAACACAGAAGCACGAACCGTTCATTTCATTTTTTTCTCACACGTATGTGCCAGGTGTGAATTGAGAGAAGAAATATATCTCTTTAATGACATGAATTGAGCGCTCTCTCAATGACTAATCCAAAGAGAAATTCGAAGAAGGCAGATGCAAAAGATAGACCCCAAAGAGTAAAAGCTAGACACCCTTGTCAAAGAGCCACGCTTCCATGTTGTTATATATGCCTATAGCAACCGAAATAAGAAAATATATGTGCCCATGTTATGTACCTACATACACTTATACCTCAATACCCGTATGTGTACGTGTGATGTACGTTTTGGGAGAAAACAATTTGTTGTTTCGTTATGCTGAAAAATTGATGTCACTTCTGAAAAATGCTAACGCAAACATTACGGGTAAAACACGATTTGTTTTTGCGAAAAAAAACAAATTACGAAAAGGGAAATTTCGTCCAGTGGTAAGTGGCAACAATAATAAGTCAAAAAAATTTTATTATATTAAAAAATACTTCTTACCTTTTCTCTCCTATTTAGGCATTCAAACAAAAAGAGAGGGGGAGCGAGCTGTACACCATCATAAGCAAGCACGAGGAGAGACTTATTTGATGGATACTTTCATACGAAAGGTGGGCAGAAAGGGAGTATTATACTTGTATAATTAGTGTAGGATTGCAACAAAATTTAATTAATTTAATCACTACTGCTGTTTACGATTCTTTAAAAGCCATATGCCACATAAATATATATTCAGTTCATCTGCTTTTTTTCATACCTAAAACCCAAATTGATTTTTTTATAAATTCTCTGAGTTGTGGTTTTTTAAAAGTATTGAAAAAACAAATTTTAAATCACTGTATGTCTGATACATATACGTTGCAAACGTAATTCATGCACTATGTACATGCATTTTTTTTTTTTTACCCACGTATACTATGCTACACGACAAACTCATCCGCGCTCTTACCACAATTGAACACTTCTATTATGTTCAGTTATATACGCAAATGCAAAAACCTATTCGAAAAAATAAAAGTAAATGTCTCTACATATGTACACAATGTATTATTATATTTCGACCAACACATACGCAAATATCGCACTTGTTCTCCGTTTTTATCCGTTCTCTGCAAAAATTCCACTTTACTGAAGTTTTTTTTCACTATAATTATTGTATTTTTTAATTTTTTAATATCAGTTCGTTAGCGCAGATGAAACTTTTCAGGTAATTAAAAAGCATTTGGGACAGAATGAATTTTTTCGCATTTTCTTAATACAAAAACTAATTTGGAATTTTCACACAACACACAGCCACACAAGCTTCTCTTTAAAGTATTAACGAAATAACAACCGACCGCGACTAACTCAAATACTGAATGGGATTTAAATAAATGAAAAGTTCATTCTTTGTATGTATTTATGTTAGGAGCATATTAGTAACCAATTAAAGCCTAATTAGTAAATTGTATTGGATGGTTAGTGCCTTGGCTGAATAGCAATATATTTTGGGATATTAACGTCTCTGTTTTTTATCTGGAAACATGTATAAGTTGTGAAATCAATTGTCAAATTAAAGTTGATTGTATATAATAAATTTTTAAATTTTCAAAAGAAATATTATGATATTATTGCAACACTGGTTCTATCTAAAAAGTCATTACAGAAGCAGTGCTAAAGGTTTCTAAAATTATTATGTCTAACATATCTGTTTTATGTTTACTTCCAGCTGTTCTCCATTTTGAGCAGTGCTGCCAAAATTTATAATAAAAATGACAACTATTGCACGTATGTGAAGTTAAAAAGTTTTAAAAAGTTTTAAAAAGTTATTATTCTCTGAGAGAGAGAAGAAGGAGAAAGAGAAGAAGGAGAGAGAGAAAAAAAAGAGAATCCGAGACTCCCTCTATACTATAGATGGTGCAACCAGGCCACGCTTCTAACTTTTTAACTTCACGCTTTACGTATTTACTACCTTTATAAAGTTAAAATTACTCTCTCTAAAAAAAAGTAAACAAACCAAAAATATTATAAACAAAGAACTGAAAATTTTTGACCATTTTTGTTTTAAAATTTTACATATTAAATCATAATGTTGTGAAAAAAAAATTTTTTTAATTTAAAGTATGAAACATGTAGAACCTTTTTTCATAAAGTAAATAAAAATTAGGATATATTAACATAACCAAATAGAGGATGGTTTGTACCCTTATTTTTACTAATAATATAAATAAATTTATATGAATCACTAACTTTTTTTTTTTAACCAGCAGATTGTCGGGCATCTGGACTAATTATTATTGGACTAGGTACAATGCTGAAGGATTCCTAGTATAAGGTATATCCCCAATTTTTTTTGGATCAGAGTTATTGGCACTTGTCTATGACGGTATGTGTGAAAATTGAATTTTTATCAGGTAAATCACTAACTTTTTTTTTAACCAGCAGATTGTCGGGCATCTGGACTAATTATTATTGGACTAGGTACAATGCTGAAGGATTCCTAGTATAAGGTATATCCCCAATTTTTTTTGGATCAGAGTTATTGGCACTTGTCTATGACGGTATGTGTGAAAATTGAATTTTTATCAGGTAAATCACTAACTTTTTTTTTAACCAGCAGATTGTCGGGCATCTGGACTAATTATTATTGGACTAGGTACAATGCTGAAGGATTCCTAGTATAAGGTATATCCCCAATTTTTTTTGGATCAGAGTTATTGGCACTTGTCTATGACGGTATGTGTGAAAATTGAATTTTTATCAGGTAAATCACTAACTTTTTTTTTAACCAGCAGATTGTCGGGCATCTGGACTAATTATTATTGGACTAGGTACAATGCTGAAGGATTCCTAGTATAAGGTATATCCCCAATTTTTTTTGGATCAGAGTTATTGGCACTTGTCTATGACGGTATGTGTGAAAATTGAATTTTTATCAGGTAAATCACTAACTTTTTTTTTAACCAGCAGATTGTCGGGCATCTGGACTAATTATTATTGGACTAGGTACAATGCTGAAGGATTCCTAGTATAAGGTATATCCCCAATTTTTTTTGGATCAGAGTTATTGGCACTTGTCTATGACGGTATGTGTGAAAATTGAATTTTTATCAGGTAAATCACTAACTTTTTTTTTAACCAGCAGATTGTCGGGCATCTGGACTAATTATTATTGGACTAGGTACAATGCTGAAGGATTCCTAGTATAAGGTATATCCCCAATTTTTTTTGGATCAGAGTTATTGGCACTTGTCTATGACGGTATGTGTGAAAATTGAATTTTTATCAGGTAAATCACTAACTTTTTTTTTAACCAGCAGATTGTCGGGCATCTGGACTAATTATTATTGGACTAGGTACAATGCTGAAGGATTCCTAGTATAAGGTATATCCCCAATTTTTTTTGGATCAGAGTTATTGGCACTTGTCTATGACGGTATGTGTGAAAATTGAATTTTTATCAGGTAAATCACTAACTTTTTTTTTAACCAGCAGATTGTCGGGCATCTGGACTAATTATTATTGGACTAGGTACAATGCTGAAGGATTCCTAGTATAAGGTATATCCCCAATTTTTTTTGGATCAGAGTTATTGGCACTTGTCTATGACGGTATGTGTGAAAATTGAATTTTTATCAGGTAAATCACTAACTTTTTTTTTAACCAGCAGATTGTCGGGCATCTGGACTAATTATTATTGGACTAGGTACAATGCTGAAGGATTCCTAGTATAAGGTATATCCCCAATTTTTTTTGGATAAGAGTTATTGGCACTTGTCTATGACGGTATATAAAATAATTTTAAAAAAAATATTTTAAATAAAAAAAATTTTTTTATTAATATTAAAATAATGCAATTGTTTTTAAAATAGTTTAGTCATGTTAGTACAGAAAATTTTTAAATTTAAAAACAAACAAGTAATTCTCTACAAAAAATAAAACAATTCATTAGAAAAATTAATAGAAAATTAAGGACTTAAAAAGAATTAAATAAAAAGTTATCCATATTCATATTCATTAATGTATTATAATAAATTAATTTTCATTATATTCATTGCAATAAAAAAATTAATTCATTAACAAACCAAGAATACTTAAAAGAAATAAATAAAAAATCCATATTCATACCGTATTAATATGTCCACATCCATATTCAATTCATTAATTTATTATTATAAATTAAATTTCATTTTGGGGCAATTTTCATTGTGTGTATTATCCTAAAAATATATGTTATATATTTAAAATTCAATTTTATTTATTTTTTAATATAATATTACCTGTTCCTCCACAATAGAAATATTGTTAGTTGTTCTTAAATATTGTTGTTGATTGGTTGTTGAAGTTGATTGTAGTTGTGTATGTGTGCAAAAATTGCACAAGTGTTATGTAAATTATGTTAGCTACAACATAACAAAATATCTAATTAGCCAACAAAGAAAAAACTTAAACCTAATTAAAAATAATAATATCAGGAACCAGCGACAACAACAACCGCCGAACCGCAATGATGAAAAAATAGTGCTATGATATAACTAGATTAAGAAAGTTTGGCTTAAGCCAAATCTTAAATACCCTCCACCTTTATGAAGTTATGTTCGTTATTCAATCTTGTCCATTTTTTGCACAGCGATTAAATTTGGTATATATATACTGCCTATAGATATACAGATTAATTTGGTATATACATACTGCCTATATTTGGTATATATATACTGCCTATATATATTTAAACTTAATAGGCATAATTTTGTTCGAGTTGCAAACGGATCAACAAACATAGTATACCCTCTATGCTAAGGTGGAGACTACAATGAAGTTTAGAAAATGTTTTATACAAATTTCTACGTTACCTATGAGGTATTGCACATAATGCGTTGCCAATTGTTATTGATGGCTAGCATCCCCAATAGGCCTTAAAAAAAAAAGTTAGTTATTTACCTGATAAAAATTCAATTTTCACATATACCGTCATAGACAAGTGCCAATAACTCTGATCCAAAAAAAATTGGGGATATACCTTATACTAGGAATCCTTCAGCATTGAACCTAGTCCAATAATAATTAGTCCAGATGCCCGACAATCTGCTGGTTAAAAAAAAAGTTAGTGATTTACCTGATAAAAATTCAATTTTCACACATACCGTCATAGACAAGTGCCAATAACTCTGATCCAAAAAAAATTGGGGATATACCTTATACTAGGAATCCTTCAGCATTGTACCTAGTCCAATAATAATTAGTCCAGATGCCCGACAATCTGCTGGTTAAAAAAAAAGTTAGTGATTTACCTGATAAAAATTCAATTTTCACATATACCGTCATAGACAAGTGCCAATAACTCTGATCCAAAAAAAATTGGGGATATACCTTATACTAGGAATCCTTCAGCATTGTACCTAGTCCAATAATAATTAGTCCAGATGCCCGACAATCTGCTGGTTAAAAAAAAAAAGTTAGTGATTCATATAAATTTATTTATATTATTAGTAAAAATAAGGGTACAAACCATCCTCTATTTGATTATGTTAATATATCCTAATTTTTATTTACTTTATGAAAAAAGGTTCTACATGTTTCATACTTTAAATTAAAAAAATTTTTTTTTCACAACATTATGATTTAATATGTAAAATTTTAAAACAAAAATGGTCAAAAATTTTCAGTTCTTTGTTTATAATATTTTTAGTTTGTTTACTTTTCTCTGGAGAGAGTAATTTTAACTTTAAAAAGGTAGTAAATACGTAAAGCGTGAAGTTAAAAAGTTAGAAGCGTGGCCTGGTTGCACCATCTTTAGTACAGAGGGAGTCTCGGATTCTCTTTTTTTTTTCTCTCTCTCCTTCTTTTTTCTCTCAGAGAATAAAAACTTTTTAAAACTTTTTAACTTCACGCATCTAACTATTGCGGTAAAATTGAAAATATTCAGAAAAGTAAAAGTTCTGCAACAAATATTATATACTTCCCTTTTAAACTAAGTGGATATCTGCTCATTGTTATATAAATAAATGATAATAGATGAATTCAGTGATTTAAGAGATGGAGTCAAGTCAGCATGATAGCAGTATTGAGTGCCTGAATGAGGAACATTTCGAAAATCGCATTGAATGCAAAACTCTAAATATGACCAAAAGCTTATTTAACCTTACCTTTGACGAAACAAGTATATTCCAAATTCAAATTATAATAAATTTATTTTTCATCTCTTATAACTGATTGCAGGGAAAACCAAAGAAGACGATTTAGAATTTAAAATGTTGGTATTAATATAAATTTCGCAAAAGTGTTGATATAAAGATTTTCGTTTGCTTAGTCAAGAGGAACGTTTAGTTGGCGAAATGAAGGAATGGAAAACGGTGTTTAATGATGCCTACCAACAATTGCAGAAATCTAAAGAACATCCCGTAATAGACAAGAATGTATTATCAGCGGATAAATTAGCATATTTAAATGAAGCGCCTTGTCTTCGGAGTTTCTTGCGCGAATCTTTAGAGTTTCGTCAGAGAGCTCATCTTTTTACTGAATATACCCACGCCGAATTCAATGATATGCTTGATAATTTGAGGGATTTAAGCCAGCACCATCTTACCTTAATAAAATCAAACATAATTGATGAAAATCGCGCTTTATTAAAACGCGATAACTAATAATTTATTATATCCATTTACTTTAATCAGTCTTTAGTAATAAACATTAAGACAGAGAAAAATTATATAATTCCTGGTTATTCTTTGCCCCAAGCAGCTAAATATTTCATTAAATCTGTCAATCCATCGAATTCCGTACGACTTGATGGTGGTTCATTACTACTTAATTTGGGCAAATTTTTGCCCATCTTCATGCGAAACTCTTCCATCTAACAATATTCATGGAGCGTAAATTAGTTACAATTTTTTAACAATCATAAACTTACAGTCTTAGCCCCAGATAGTTTCCACACACCATAACAAAATGCTCCAGTCCCCAAGCATGCATACAATGTACCCCATCCCAGAGCTCTCATCGCCAGTGCTGATCCTTCATCTAACAATAACACGCTGCGCCGGCCTCCATCTTGTATAATTTTATCTTCGCATTGTTTAGCTTTGCCTAATGTTCGAGAGAAACCAAACAACGCAGACAAGCCACCCAATAAAGCCAAAAAGGTGACGGCTTTATTAGTGGGTGAGAAATTATTTCAACATTTTAAACTCGCGTATTTTGTGCATTTATTATACCTGGTATTTTGGAATTTTTGCTAGCTGTCAAGGATGCTTTCGGTTCACTCATGTTGTGTTTTATAATCACAAATTAATTCCTTTTTATAGGCCAATCGACACAAGGTGCATTCAGTGCAACATCACTGTTTTGGCACAAATGTGAAATTCAACTCTGAATTTTTTGTATAATATATGCACTACATATGTGCTGCGTACTAATAAAATAGTTAAATTAAATGTTGAAGATGTCAAGAGTCTTATTGAAATCCATTCAGATTTCACGATATAAAGCAATTCCAAAGTAAGTAAATGAACTTATTCTTATTGCATGTTGCCTTACATTTCTCTTTATAGCACTCTTGTTCAATTGAGGCGGTTCTCATACCGGAATGCTTGCTCACTGCATCCTACCAATACGAATAAAGACCTGCTGGCTTTGGGATGTGGAACACACGCCTTGCAAATATTACAAAGGTCTATGTTCATACAAACTCAAGACACGCCTAATCCAGACAGTTTAAAGTTTATGCCCGGCGTAGAAGTTTTGGGAGCAGGAAGAACGCACGATTTTCCAAATGTGTCGTCAGCCTATTGCAGTCCTTTGGGTAACTGTTTCCTATACATTTACTATTTCCAAAAACGATTTTTTCACAATTTCCTTCATTAGCTAAACTCCTATTTCGTATTGAGGGTGTGCGAGCAGTTTTCTTTGGCGCTGATTTTATAACAATTTCTAAAATGGAGGATGCCGAATGGGGCGTCATAAAACCCGAGGTATTTGCAGTAATTATGGATTTCTTTGTCAGCGGTTTGCCTATTTTGAATGAAGGCTCCCCGAATACCGACACTCAAATTAACGAAAGTGATGACGAAGTTGTAATGATGATTAAGGAGCTTTTGGATAGCCGCATACGGCCCACCGTGCAAGAGGATGGTGGTGATATTATTTTTATGGGTTATGAAGAAGGCGTGGTTAAATTGAAAATGCAAGGTTCTTGTTCTTCCTGTCCTAGTTCGATTGTTACCTTAAAAAATGGCGTACAAAATATGTTACAATTTTACATACCCGAGGTGCAAGAAGTACAGCAAGTATATGACGACTTGGACAATGTGACTATGTCCGAATATGAGAAGTTGGAAAAGAAAATTAAAAGAAAAGAAACCGAATCCAGTAGTGAGGTGCTGTCGTCAAAGGACGAAAGAACTCCTTAAGCGGATGTTGTAGACTGTAGATTATTTTAAAAATTACTTTAACAAAATATTAGCGTTCTATTAAAATAAATATTCTGATAATTGTATTCATTTATTTCAATTTATTCACTGCATTGTATCAGAGTAAAATTTTGTATGATTAATGAGACAAACTTAAGGGAGGAAGATGTAGCTGGTGACATAATCTTTATAAACTTTGCATTTTGAAGCCGCAAAATTTTGTCCGTAGAAGGCTTGCAGACATCCAACTTGCTGTTCGATTTGCTGCTGGGAAACCTTCCAGAGCTTTATTAATTTCATAAATACTGGTCCGATTTCTTTTCTTTATTCTTCATACCTGAGCAACCGTCTGGCGTCTGTTCACAATAAGTCTTGAATTGGCTGTACACGCTTACACCCTCTTTTCAATCGTTAGTAGTATGGATGAGTTAAAGGGACCTTTCGCTTTACCATCTAGAATTTTTCTAGGTTTATTTTCAATTTTCTTCATAATTCATCCGTTCTTTCCGTTTATGATTGTTTAACTCTAGCTCGATACAAAACTATTTTCCAAATTCACTACCACTGGAAAATTCTTCCGCTTCATTTCTGAGAACGTTGGCTCGAAGTTGTGGTATGCTGGCCAATTCTTTGACCATGTAGAGGTTTTAAGACCTAAAACATTGGGTAATTAGATATTCCTTAAACGGATTGACCTTACTGATACTAATTCCTTCGATTTCTGCAACATCCTTGAGTAAAGTTTCAAATAGTCTCCACAAATGTTTATTTGTGTTATTAAAGTAAAGTTGATTAAAACATATCTCCTACTTTCACCTTGTTTCAGTTCGGCTACTAAAATAGTTTCTTTGGTGATAAATTCCACAACTATATTTAACACTATTCACCATGTAAAATGTTTCTTCTTCTTCTTCAAGCAAAGCTCAGCGAACTAACAACACATAAGTTCCCCGCATAAAACCGCAATGGTTTAGTTAGGACATAGGGATAAAATTATTATTAACATTTTAATATTATTATTTTAGTATTGCAATTGTTTAGTGAAGTTAAAGCTAACTTTCTATTTTGTTCGACCAGGTGGCAAATCCCGAAATTGCCGGGAAAAAATTAAAGTTATATAGTTATTATATGATATCTTGGGAGTATTTCTTTCATATTTTTCTTTCTTAATATTTTTGGATAAAATTTGGTAAAGAGTAGTTAATTAACTTTATAAGTGTACCGGAACTGACCATATTTAGAAATCCTTCTCATGTATTTATATATGACGAAATAACTCAAGTATTCAAAGTAATTGTAGCATAATTTATGGAGGAACTAAGTGGTGTGGAATGTTAAACAGTCAGGGGGGGACATCTTCACTTGTATAATATCTCGTTTTGTCCCGATTTATAAATTTTGCCTGTACAAAGACGATTGTTGCTTTTAAGTTTTTTACAATCTGGTGAGTATGTATTAGAATTTGTCTTACGATATAAAATCGCCGCCATTTTATTTTAGTTTAGTTTGGCTTTTCGTTAAGCCAACTTCGTCGTTCCTCGCTTTTTGCTGCAAATTATTTTTTATAATTAGAAAAAAATTAAATAAATTAGTATTAAAATATTAATTTATTTGAAACAACAAATAGAGATATTTGTAGTGTCCACTACCACTTAGTTGATACGAAAAACGTAAAATTAATTTTTTTCGTAAAAACGAAAGTAATTACTTAAGAGACGTAAGTTCATATATTTAATTAATGAATATGTAGATTTTAGCTAACACATTTTTTTTTATAGAAAACGAGGCGGCGGCTTTGGCAATTAGTACGAATATTAAGAAAACTTGTAGGTTTGTACGAAAGACCATAGGAAGATATATAAAAATTAAAATTAAAATATACGTAGTTGGTAAGTAGAAAATATATTTCAGTTATTTTTCCGTGGGAAATATATTCGTGGGGCTCAGACTCAGTAAGCTTCGTTTTATTTTTTTTTTTTTCTAAGGGCTGTCTTGGGATATATCGATTTTATAAAAATGTGATAATTTAAAGAGTTGCCACATTTAAAATGGCGCAGCCCATTTGTAATATTAGATTCTGCTGGGGTTAAATGTATATAATGTGAGAAAATTGTCTGGAATATTCTTTTTATAACCTCCCCCTAAGATGGTACATTAAGTTTACTATTCCCTTTGAAACATCCAGAAAGGGACGTGAGTACCTCTGCCAGTATCCAAATCTGGTGATTAGAAATGGATGCTGTTGTAACGTTTATAGTCACAAAACTGGATAGTTTCCTATTTGAAATGCGCAAAATGGGTTATAAGCCACCCCCATAGTTAACAACAGTAATACATATTAATTGAAAGGCAAAGAATCGGAAAAAAATTTATTATAGAAAAAATGAAAAATTTAAGTTTTACAATAATTTGACAATAAAAGAAAATTGAGTAAATGAACGTTTTTATATATATAGCACACAGTGCAATAATACCTGGCCACAAAAAAGATGAAACTTAGTATACATAGTATATATATATTTACTACAGCCAACCATGTGCTGAATGTGTAAAAGAAAATGAGTTTTGGTGTAGAGTTTGACTGCTATGAAAGCCAAATTGACTTGAAAGCCCATCTAAGCCAAATGTGGCGTTCTCACATGTTTGACTCAATTTTTATTCCTTTATAGAGTTCCATAGCTGAGCTTTGTGGGATAAATATCTGCAAATCAACACTTACTAAACCAACTATGTACGCTAGCGGTTATACTGCAAATTTATCTGCTACTGGCGGAAATCCGAATTATGGCGGCGGCATGAGTGCCGGTGGTGCTCAGAGGCAAGATCGTCCCCCATATCAACGCATCCCCAGTTATTCAGGCGCTAATGGTGGTGGCTACAGCAATAATGGTCAACAAAATAGTGGCTACGGCGGCGGATATCGCGGCAATAACTTCAACCCTATGCTGGTCAACGGAGCCAATCAATTTTATGGCAATTCTCCGGGAGGCTTTCAGCCACGTGCGAAAAATCCCAACTTCATACCGCGCCAAAATAGTTATCTGCCCGGTGGCAGTTACAGTAAGCCTCCAATCAATCTGGGCAACCTTTCCAAAGAGGAGCGCGCCAATTTGCAACGTGAAAAGGCCAAAAATCCCGGACGTACTCTTACAAGGCCAGAGTGGGTTGACCTCCAACCATTCAAGAAGGACTTCTATGCTGCGCATCCCAATGCTATGAATATGACCGAACAGGCTGTGGCGGAATTACGCAATGAATTGCAAATCACCGTGAGGGGCGACAATATTCCGCATCCGATTGCTTCATTCGATGAATGCTCGTTGCCTGAGCATACCATTGAAGAGATGAAACGTCAAGGTTTCACCCAACCCACTGCTATACAGTCCCAAGGTTGGCCAATAGCATTATCTGGACGAGACTTGGTGGGCATCGCTCAAACAGGCTCTGGCAAAACATTGGCCTACATGTTGCCAGCTATGGTCCACATAGCTAATCAGCCACCATTGCAACGTGGAGATGGCCCCATTGCTCTCGTGTTAGCACCGACTCGAGAATTGGCTCAACAGATTCAATCGGTGGTAAGGGATTACGGCCACCTCAGTCAACCGGAGATACGTCATACTTGCATTTTTGGAGGTTCGCCAAAAGTTCCCCAAGCCCGCGACCTGGAACGCGGCGTTGAAGTTGTCATTGCAACTCCGGGACGTTTAATTGATTTTCTCGAAAATCGCACCACCAACTTGCGTCGCTGCACCTATTTGGTCTTGGACGAGGCCGACCGCATGTTGGATATGGGCTTTGAGCCGCAAATACGTAAAATCATTGAACAAATACGTCCGGATCGTCAGGTGGTCATGTGGTCGGCTACTTGGCCCAAAGAGGTTCAAACATTGGCCGGAGATTTTCTCAACGATTACATACAAATCAATATCGGCTCAATGAACTTGTCAGCCAATCACAATATTCGCCAAATCGTTGAAGTTTGCCAACCGAATGAGAAGCCGCAATTGATTGTCAAGCTGCTGAAGGATATTATACCAAACAGTAATAATGCAGCCAACAACAATAACAAGATTATAATATTTGTGGAGACTAAAGTTAAGGTAAGATCTGTGATTTAATTATTTCATAAATAAACACAAACGTACATGGTTGCAACGTTGAACTGTATGTAGGTGGAGGAAATTCTGCAAATTATTCGTAACGAAGGCTACATAGCCACATCTATACATGGGGATAAATCTCAAGCTGAGCGTGATTCGGTGTTGAAGGATTTCCGTAACGGTAAATCTAATATTTTGATAGCAACAGATGTAGCATCGCGTGGCCTGGATGTGGAAGACCTTCAGTATGTTATCAATTATGATTATCCGAATTCGTCGGAAAACTATGTCCATCGTATAGGACGTACTGGACGCTGCCAACAGTTGGGCACGGCCTATACTCTGTTTACACATGAAAATGCTAAGCAGGCCAGAGAGTTGATAGCTGTTTTGGAGGAGGCCGGCCAGCAACCATCTCAGGCACTCATGGATATGGCCCGTTCTCAAGGCGCCAGCAACGGTAACGGCCGCAATACCAATACCAACAAACGTTGGCAACAACCAAACAACACAATGGGTGGCGGTAGTTATCAGCAGCCGCAACGCAATAATCCGTTGAATTATCAGTCGAATGGCTCTGGCAGCAGTGGTGGAAATGGATACTCACCGAAAACTAATTATCAACAGCAACAACAACAACAACAATACAACGGTAATCCCATGTATCAAAACCAACAGCAAAATGCAGAGGGTGCTGGTTCCAAGGGTGGCATCAACAATTGGAACAATCGTGGTGCACCTGGTCAAGATATAAATGCGGGCAGTCGCCAGTATCGCCCGCGCAACACCTTTACCAATTCCAACGCGGGACCGCGTCCCATGATGAGTGGTTATGTGACCCACCCCCATATGGCACCATATCAGCAGCAGGGTGCATCAGGCGGTGGATATATGGCGGCACCACAACAATATCGTCCTCGCGGCCAATACATGACAGTTAATAGTAGCACTCCTCGTTATCAACAATATCCGAAACGAGAGTATCAGCAAACGCAACCAGCTCACAGCAACAATCATTATGGAAAACAGTCGCAAAATGGCCAAAACGGTCAGGATGGCATGGACCAATCCACTGTTGGTGCCAACGACATGAGCGGCATGACAGCTGCCGTAGCGGCTGCTGCTCAACAACAGCAGCAACAACAAATAAATGTGGCTGCAAATATAGCAGCTGCAGTGGCAGCAGTAGGTGGTCAAGTAGGCGGAGCCAATGACTACCCCAGCAATGTCTCTACACCGCCAGCAGCTCTATACGCAGCTCCGGCTCAATCTCCGCCTGCACCGGGTGCAGCCACCACATACATGTATGATGCGAGCGGTATGTTGGCCGCCGCTGCTGCTGCTGCAGTTGGTAATCCTTATGCTACTGGGCAATTTGGGCCGCCACCCACAGCCTATTATGCCCATCCACATCAATTTGCTGCTGCTCAGAATGCTGTGGCTGCAGCCTCCACTGGCAGCGGTCCAGGTGCCGAATTAATACAACAACAGTAAGTTTTACGTCCCCACGCATAATTAAACAAATAAACAGCAACAAAAAAAAAAAACGAAGAACGTAAAACACAAATACAACAAAAACAAAATTAAAATCTAAACATTTTCACTCTTAACAGAGTCGTCACATGAATTATTATCAAAAATTACTACATACACACACAAAAATATATATTCAATCAACAGTTAAATTTTAATAATAACAGAAATTTATGAAATACATAAAAACAGAACCATTCGTAATAACATAACCATAACGATATATACATGTATTTAAAAAAAAAAAAAAATTGACAAAAATGATTTCTTTTTCTCCTTGACAAAAACAAAAGCAAAAAAAAAAACAAAAACAAAAAACAACAAAAACCGCAAACAAATTGTAAAACATTTGTCTGTCATTCGCATAAAAAAACAACAAACGGCGGGTAAACCGTTACTTTATCTAAGTAATGAAAGAATGAAAGAATTTCAACAACAACAACAACAACAACAACAACAAAAAGCCAACAATTCCACTTTTATCTCTAAACGAATACACGCATAATGTAGATGTGTTCTTTCTCCCGCTCTATCTTTAATAAAAATAAAAAATCACAAAATTGATCGTTTAGTGTTATGTGAAGAATTTTTAATTTTTACTTTTGACTTTTTTTTTTTTTTTTGCTTTTTGTTTCGAAATAAGTGAATTAATTTTTAAAAAGTTCAATATAGATTTTTTTTGTTTTGTTGATAAAAAAAAATAATAATAATAATTTCAATGCAAAAAATTAAAAAAATATATATAATAATTTGGAAATATATCACTGATTATTTTGGACTGGAGATATTTTTTACTATACTTATTTAAAAATTATTCGCCAACAGCTACAACTGTTCTTTTTTTTTTTTTACTTTAGAATCTGTTGTGTTGTGTCAATGCGATATACATAATTACAATTAATATATTAACGGTATGAATGAAAGAAAACTTTAGAAATTTATTTTCATTGCAATGAGTAAAAACAACAACAACAATAATACAACATTTAAAACCAAACATAATTTTTTCGCTTTTTATTATCATAAATTTATTATCTATTTATTCCATTAAAAAAAAAAAAAAAGGCTGTTTTTTGTTTACTACCAACAACAAAAACAAATGTATTCTGTTGTTTTTGTAATGCAATTGATTTTAACATAATGTAATGTACAAATGATTGAAAAACTAAAAAAAAAGAAAAAAGAAAAAAGAAAAGAAAAAGTAAACACAAAAGGCAATAACAATAACAACATATAGAATATTTGCCAAAGCCGCCGTCCGCTGCTGTGTTTGTGTTATACAATGCATATTATGTATACGTATGCACATTTATATATATATATATATATATGTGTATATATATATATATGTATAAATATTTTATAATATGTTTAAAATTCTCATTGATTATATATAACAAAAAACAAAAAAAACAAAATTACACGCAAACAATAATTTCAATTAAACAAAATTTAAAGTTAAACAACCAAAAATGCGCCACATACATCCATACAAGTGTTTTAAAGGGAAACAAAAAAAAAGAAAGGAAACTTCTTTTTTTTTTTTTTTTCAATAACTGAAATATTGAAAAATCTTCAGTATATTTCTGTAAATAAAAATGACGAACTTGGACATCAATTAAAAAATTGAATTTTCAAACAACAAACAAAATTTTTTTGTTGTTGCATTAATATTCATTTTAATCATTTAACGTGAAATTTTGCTTCCACATAATTCATGCTCACTGCCCTCAAGTACACTTAAAAAAAAGAACATTCATCTACTATCATAACATGCTATGAAATTTACGTCAAGGTCAATCCAATCACGTCTGTATGTTCGCGCGTAGAATGCATTATCAAATTGAAACCGTTCCGTAACTCTCTGTGAGACTATTCAAACTGTTTTTTTTTTACATTCATTGTTGTTCATTGTTGTAATGCATATACATGTGTGTGTGTGTTTGTTACTTGAACAAGTATATAGATGCAACAAAATCCTAATATTTGGTATTAATGCATAAAAGCCATAAGTAACTATAAAATTGTTTTTAAACAGGACGAGTGAACTTTTTTTTTTTAGCTTTTGAGATTTTAAATCAATATGAAGAATCGTCAGAGAGTGAAAATGAAAAATGAAAAATGATTAAATGAGTGAAGAGAATCAAAGAAAACAAATTTGCAAAATAATCGCGTTTAGAAAATCCAAAATAACTTTTATTAAAAACAACAATAACACTGTCACACTATGTTTCACATGCGGGGAAGATCGTCGAGCATTTTTATATAAAAGAGTACAGCGCATGCAAGCAGATGGCTTTGTTTTTTATTTGATACAATTTTTTGAACAAAAGAACAAAAAAAATGGTTGGTTGGTTATTCCAGTTGCCACACCCCATACATACATATATTCTTGACCACCTTCTAAATCTACGTTGAGTCTGTCTGTTGACATTCTCCGCCGTATAATACATACTGAGACGTCGAGTTTAAATTAGATGAAATTGTTCAAGTTCTAGCGCCCATAATCGACAAAAGAAAATTGACAAGATCCTTGTTACGCTCACGGGTAACATAGGTGGGCTTAAATGTAAATACTTAACCACTAAATAACAAAAAAATATATTCGTCTGTTTTGGCAGTAAGCCGTTATGTGCCACTGACAATCGTAACGGTTCATCTAGTGAGCTGAACATCAGTGAAGTAGCGTTTTTTATTCGAACTGAATGTTCGAAATATAGTCATATGCATAAATTGTTAATATTTGTTGTAATATTTGTACTCGAATAAAAAGTGCAACAAAATTGATTTAATTTGTTAATTATAATCATACAACAAACACAGACATACAGATATATGAGAACTGACGATCAAAACAAAACAGAGAGACAGACGAAGAAAACCGAATTAAAGGTTTTCAATGAGACATTACGACTTGTCGTATAAGAGCCGTTCTCTCACCGTCTGTGAAACATCCACACAAATCAATATCTTTGAAATGATCTTTATAAGATCGGATTGCATCCAATAATAACAAAAAAAAAAACTATTTATAAATTACTAAACAAAAAAGATCTCGTAAATATTTTTTAAAAAAAAAGAAAAAAATTTCTAGTTCGTTTGTTATTTGTATACCTTACACCATTTGTGGTAAAAAAGGGGTATATTGGGTTTGTGGGATAGGTCCACCTTTAAATTTAGCGATAGACTCTGAATCACTTTTTGAATCCAAAAAAGAAAACCATATCCGTCTGGGTCCATGTAAATTTGTGAAGCATTTTTTTGAGATTTTGGACATATTTTGGCCCATTAAAATTGAGCCGAAGCTGAACTCCTCCTCCCCATAACACTATTTGTCAAGAAAACTATTCATTAAATAAAAAATAATTGTGTCTTATGAAAATGATTTGTACAGCACATCAATAATTGGTGTAGGGTATGGTTAATGGTCGGCCCCCCCCAATCGCCCATAATATATTCACTTGTTTTGATTCGAACATTTGTATCTGCTTTAAAAAACAACAACAACAACAACAACAACCTAAAAGACAACCTATGAAATATTAAATAAAAATAAAAAAAAAGTAAAAAAAGTAATATTTTCGCATTTACTATACGGAGAAACTTAACAAAAACTATATATGTATAAACACAACAAGAAGAAAAACATACATGAGATGTGATATAGATGTAAAAATAAATATTGAAAACATATTTTCTTATGGATGGTATGAGGCACATTCATATTATTACAAGCAATGTACTGGAATTTTCCGTTTGTTTTTTTTTTTTTTATTTTTTTTATTTATTGTATTTTGTCTTATTAAACATACAAGAAAAATATTTTTAAAAACATACATATATATACTAAATGTATTAATTGAATTTTCCCTTTTTTTTTTTTTTTTTATAGTTATCAGCAAATAAAATTTATATAAATGATTGAAATTTAGAGAATAAATTAAATATTAATGTATTTGTACACCATGTGAACTGTAAAATATTGAGAAACTACCACTTAATATAAACATCTCTCCTCTCACTAGCTATGGCCAGTCTGATGTTCACTATTATCAATGATATAACATAACATAAAAAAACACAGTTTAAGCAGCACTGAAACTGAAAGCATTTCAAAACAATTAAAATGGCTGGAAATGTATCCCAATTAAACTGTTACTGTTAACATTACTTACTTATATAAAATTGAGCGTTTAATTTTGGACTGTAATCCACAGTGTGCCCACTGTAAAGGTCGAAATGAAACGTTAATCTATATAATTTTTCATAATAAATGGAAAAATATACGATAACACGACAGTACCAATATCGTGTATATTTACTTTTACAATAACTATAACTCTATAGGAGATATAAAATTCAAAATTTTCCAAAAAGTATTACATTTATGAACATACGTTAGTTATATATATAATGTACAAATACTCTGCACGCCTTTGGCACTGTATCGTTTTCACCATTTGTGGGAGTTAAAAACGAGTTTATTTAAGTACAGGGAATTAACAAATCAAGTCCTGGTTGTATATAAAATTAAAGTGAAAGGTTTCGAAAAATTGTTATTGTCGGCTCTCCACCTTGCGCATACCACTGTAATCCATAAACAAAGGAAGAGGCCAATTTTATATTAAAGCAGCCTCTTACAAACATTTTTAACGTGACCAGCTCTTATCATTAAGAATTTGACATATCGTTATGTTACCTTCCAATATGTGGAAATAAGAAGCTGGATTGTATATAACAATAACAAAGCAATATCATGATCATGTATCAGTCTTCTGATGGTGTATTGCTATGGCTGGCAATTACTTGTGCGTTGTAGGGTGTAGCTGAGACATATATGTAAAAGTCGCAATAGGTGCTCAATTTTCATACTTTTTATACCCAAATGAATTTGCTGTGTAAACCAAAAGATTTAATTTATTGTTGAATGCATTTCCTGGAAATTGTTGGAATGTCCCGTTTTTTTTAACGAGCCCGTTATATACAAATATCAAGCAATCACAAAACATCTGATTACCCAGTATATACCATAAAACAATACCTTTACAATAAAACGATTACAAACAAGTAAAAATGTTTATATTTGGCTGAGACCAAATGTTGAAAGCCCACCATCATCGAGTATTGAAATACTTTCAATTTCTGTGATCAACAATGTTTAACGTAGACAAACAGCCACTTGGGCCAAAACTGAGACGTTTTGACAAAGAAAGTACACACCTACCCCAAGGTGGTGGGTCGATCAAACAACAAAGTTTTTTCCAATATTTATTTATGCAAAGTTATTATTTCGGAACTTTTGTTACATTTTTTTTTTGTTTTGTTTTGTTTTTTTTTTTTTTCAGTAACTACCACGAAAATATTGCATTTGAATTTTTAAAGCTACAATAATAGCAACAACAGCAAACAGCAACAACAACAGAGCAACAAAAGTAAACAAAAAACTTCAAATGAAAACGAAAATTTGTGTGATATTTAATTTGTAAGACATTTAATGCAAGAAGAGACTAAATTTTACAACAACAAAAAACGCTGAACTAACGTTTTTTTTTTAAGCGTAGAGAAAACTTTATTATTAAATAGCAAAGATTTATATAAAAAGAAACGATTTGCTTGAAATGCATTAATTCTTTAAGAATTTTTCAAATAATCTAGAATGAAAAATTTAGTTAATGTATGAAATGGTAACAGAAACGAAATTTCACACAAATTTATTAAATACCTAAACACAACTTACACATAAAAAATGAATTGAAATTCATTGCTTTCTGTTTTAATTTGTGATGGTTTGTGACTTTCACAACAAATCCTCCCATTTGTGTTTGAATTTTTTTACAATTTTGTACTTTGTATTGTTTCTTTCTTTTTTTTTTTTTAATGTCAACAAACTCTTGCAATTCATTATTATTAGTTGTATAATTGCCAAATCGTTAATAACAAATCTTTACATGGTAAACATAGTCTAGAGGCAAAACCAACCAACAATAATTTGCGTTTACGCACGTAAATGTATCAATAAAAAGGAATTAAAAAAAACAAAACCAAAAACAATAACTTTTATTTAAAATTGTTTTTGTAATATTGTTGCATTTTCATAATAAAATTGGAATTATTACAAAACATTTTAAACACACGGAAATGTATCCTTGAAAAATAAGCAAAACCCTAAATGGCAATTAAAAGAGATAAATTAGACATAAGAGCGAAATATTGCATGCACCGAACAAAATAATATTGTGTATCAATTTTTAATTTTCCACCTGCTCTATATATTATGTATGAGTAAGAGTGAAAGACATTCGCTGGGGGCGTGTCGTTTATGCAATATCATCTAATTTCAATACCAACTACGGTACACAGACTCTACCAACACTTTGGCCATATAAGGAATTTTTGGGATAAGACAAAAACATACGGACAGACAGACAGACATTTTTAGATTGCTTCAGCATATACGCACATTAAAATGGTTAAAACAATTAATAATTCATCTATAGAATGAAGGGAAACAAATCAAAGACGAATCTCTTATCCACTACATACATGCATCATTTATTTCCAAAAGAGAACGCAAATAATGTCTAAAAAAAAAAAAAAAAAAAAAAAAACTGTTGAAAATTCTTTTCATATAAACTTTGAACAAATTGCGATAACATTTCAAACATTCATTTCTTACGTAATGTGTCCGCATTAGGCGAAATACAAATCTTGGCGTAATCCAATGAATTTAAGTTTTTGGCAAGATAAAATAAGCAAACACAAGCATATATGTATTAGAAAATGTGTAACAAACTAAATATATATATAAAATAAAATAATTTATTTTGAATTAATTAAACTACAAAATAAAGCATAACGATTGAAGAAAAAGAAACCAACCAAAAATTGACGGCCTTTTATTTTCACACATATTTTATAAAAACCTTTTTCTTACAGGTACATAAACAGGCACTACATGTAATTGATCCATACAATGACATTTCAGTACAGTTTCCGTTCAGTAACTCGGAAGTGATATAAAATTTAAATATTAGTAAGTGAGAAATACCTCTGAAAGTAGGTGGTTGCAGAGCCGAACACCCCGGTTGAAGAATGAACCGTTTCGGTAATGTGTTGTGCGATACGCTGACAACTCCATTACGAATGGGTGAGATCGATGAGCAAGCCTGGTTGTCCTACTAAAGGGTTTCAGCACTAAACACACCTCTTTTACCTCTCTAGAACATATGCCATGGAAAAAAATATGAAAATTTGTAAATCGATTGTGAATTTATTTTGATACCTTGACATGCATCGATGCTCGCCCAATTATTTCCATTTATGTTATAATCATGTTAGAATATTAAGAGAAGAGGACTCGTTTCGTTTTTTTAAATCGATATATGCTTGCACGGACAGACATAAAAATGAAATTGTTTCAGCTATTGATGCCAAGCAAGAATATTTTTATTTTTGGGGGTGTGGCTAGCCCCTTTTGGTATTTACAAAAGTTGTAAGAAATCCAATATTGGGGGTATATTGGATTGGTGGGTATAAATATGTTTGTTAAATATGTTTTAAAATGTATGACTAGAAATATTAAACATTTTGTAAATAAAAAAACCTATGAAAGCTACTAAACTTTTTAGAGATTTTGACGAACAACTAAGGTTTTTAGGGGTTTTGGATGTATGTTGAGGGGGGAGGGGATTGTACGCTGCATTGGCCGAAGGCAAAACTCTAGAGTTTCTAGTACGGAGTGTCGATTTTCACAGAGCGCCTGGAGCATGCATAAAAATTTGTTTTTATACCCTCCACCTCAGTGATGAGGGTACTACTACTATTAAGTTTGTTCTTCCGTTTGCAACACCCAGAAGGAGGCGTCAGAGACCCTACAAGGTATATATATTCTTGGTCAGCATCAAAAACTGAGTCGATTTAAACAGGTTTGTCCATGCGTCCGTATGTCCGTCTGTTATTGGCATTCTAACGGTCGTAAAATTTGAGATGAGGTGAAATTTTGTAGAATCTTCTAGTTTTTGCAGGGAGATTGATATTTAAAATGGGCAAAATCGGTCAAGAGCCACGCCCACATTCAACAAAAATCTATTTATCTGCCACAAAAGTTGACCTAGGAACTTGAAATTTGGTATGCGTATACATAGTTATCCTATTGACAGACGTACCAAAAATGAACGTAGTTGGATAATGGACACGCCCATAATTCGCAAAAAACCATAATCAACGTAAATGTACACTTGCAAGCTGATGCTTAATACATACAATATTAGAGGGCGCAATATATATATATTTGCCACGCCCACCATTGTAGACGTTTATTTACATTAGGTGTTTTCAATATACCCCAAGTCACACTTTAGCGAAGACCTTGTCTACTTCTTATCCTCTATTGTTTAAAGACTTCTTTGACAAAATTTGCGAGTTATGCCTTTTTCAAGTCAATTGTGTTATACATTAGCCGTACGAACCATTGTGTCTCATCTGAGGATAATTCTCAGCCTACCCTCTTAATTTGTTTGCCTTTAAACTCTAAAGGGAAAAAGCAAAGTAACTAGTAAGTAATTATATAATAAAACAAATTTCTACTACCTTCGAAAGTCTTCGTTTTTAATGTCATGCGATTTTGATTCCAACGACATTGGAGGGTCTCCGTCCGCTGTTCCTACAAAATTCTCATGCGAACCCTCCTTCTGTGTGAGTTTTCGATTCCGAAGCTTTTCGCAGAATTTTTCGAAAAATTTATTTAATTACTACTAATCGGCCTAACGTATATCCGTATCTGATAAATTTTTTCGATATATTTAGATCGATTTCTTTTTCAGAAACAGAAATATTTTTTGTCCGCTCTTTAGTTTTCTTGTCTCCCAGGTCCCGATGGTATCCTTAGTTTGTGTTGGGCTTTATAAAGAAATGGTCAAAAAAATTCAAATTCTCAATGTCGCACTAATTATCAGCCATTTAACCCGTTTCGATATTATGCAGATTGTCTACAATATTAATTATGAGCCTTTTGATCAATTTAACGATTTTATACGAACAGGATTAAAAGCATTTTATTGCAGTAATTGTTGCCAAACGCTTCTTCTATTTTCCTAATTGACTTGTCACGGATATTTATTTTGTAAAACGATTCATGTTTTTGGGGCGCAAAGTTTTGAATTATGCTACTTCGAAAAAAAAGGCATTTTGGCTCAAAATCCAGTTTTTAAAAGGATTGGAGCGGGCAAACGAAACCTGATGAATGATTTAGCGCCATTAAAGCATATATATGTAGGAGGGACAAGGACGCGGCAAAGACGTAGGACAGTAAACAATATAATATAGTACACAAACACTTTATTAATAAGTACTTTACATTTTTATATTTATAAACATCAACATATCTTTGCTTTTATTGTTATTTGTTTGAGAAAATTTTCAAGTTAATCGTTTTTGCGAATTTGTAAAAGCATCAACTTTTAAATGGAAGACTTTTTTTTGTACAAATCAAATTTTAAATTTAATAAATTTTGTATTAAAACATTTAAAGTTTTCTATTAATTCGCAAAATGCTCCACATATATAATCCGTTATGAAATCTTATCCGCCAAAATGGCTGCCGCCCTGGCTAAATAAATGAAAGAAAAACGTCAAATAAAACCAAAATAATTTATCTACTTTTGTTCTGTGCGGTTCCTCAGCAGCTGTTTATTGTTGTTTGGCTGATTTTCTTGTGTTCAGTTTAACAACTTGAATATTTCATATATTAAATATTATATTATATTATATATTTTGTATGTACTTTCAATAATATTTTTAATTTCATCAAATATTTTTCAAATTTATTAAACTGAATGACGGATTGAATCAAAGTTTCAAGTAACGCAAAAAAATTTTTAGCAGCTGTTGCTGTTTTTGTTTTAAGCGTTCTCTAGCGTCATCACATTTAAAAACGCATGTAACGCGTGTAAAAACGCAAGTGTCGTTGCTTCATTTTGATTATAAGAGCAGTACTGCCAATTCAACTGTCAGTAACAACAAGTCCCTAAACACTGACTACGACACAGCGTTATTATGTTTTGGCTGCGTGTAGTATAGCAAATATATTTTTCATACGTTTCAGGATAAGCTGAAGATTGCTTTTTTCTAAACAAAGATAACAGAGCCCACCAATCTTATTTATAGTGCAAAACGTTAAAATAACATAACAACATAACAAATATCATTGCGTGAAAATATGGTGAAAATATTTGCTATAAGTGTTTTTTATAAGGGTTCTACAGAGGCACGGCTGTTAAAATTAGCGTACGATTTACAATCGTTCTCATATTTTCAACGGAGCACCGTGCAAGAGTTTATGACGTAAGTTTCATTAATTACGTTGCTATATATCTATTAACTGTACATTATTAAAGTTTCGCCTCTAAGACTATAGTGGAACGTACACAACAGGCAATGCGACAATCTGTAAAACAAGAGGCTTATATGTGTCATGTATATGTAAGGTCGGATAATCTAGCAGGTGTTCTTATAGCGGATCACGAATATCCCCAACGTGTTGCTCATACATTGTTAACGAAACTTCTTGATGAGTTCAGAGCCAAAATACCGTCCGATTTATGGACAAGTGTCAACGAAAATGCGATAGATTTTCCAATACTATCGTCCTATTTAGCACGCTATCAGGATCCCAAAGAGGCTGACGCCTTAACCAAAATGCAAAATGATTTGGATGAAACGAAAATCATTTTGAAGAATACTATTGAAGCGGTTCTAGAGAGAGGTGAAAAACTAGATGATATGGTAATTAAATCGGAAAACTTATCTTTACAGAGTAAAGCATTCTATAAAACAGCTAAGAAGACTAATTCATGTTGTAGCTTTAGTTAAATTTCAATGAATTGTAATTATGCTCATATTTGTTTCTATATCATAATTTGTGTTGTCTCTAAACGTACATAATAACAAGGGAAAAGGCAGAAGTTAGGCTTGGCCAAATATTTAGATAATTACCGCCCATACATCACGGCCCCCTAAGGAGTGCATTTCTTATATATAAGAAGGCCGTTTTGTACTCTGTGTGAAAACATTTAAATAGTTTCTTTTCAATTTTGGCTGGACCGTGTGTTCTATTGTTTTGTCAAATTTTGTCAAATTGTTCTCTTTCTCTATGCTTCTATCAAATTTATAATTTTAACCACGACGAAAAGATGTCTTTACACACAGACGTACGGGTAGACATGGCTGGATGGATAGATTGATTGCCGTAGTCTCCTTCAAGCTGGGGGCACACTTTTTAACAACGTAGTAGTGTGTAAATTAAATCTTGGGGTGGTGTATATAAAATATCTAAATGTTGAAATAAATTAAATAGTACATCGTACCAATACAGTTTTAATTTATATGAATTATTGCTTTTTTATAAAATATTTGTGAAAAGTGATGTTTTTTTATTTTCATGTGTCCATCATTTTACAAGTGCTTCAAGTCAACTTTTTCAAAACATTGATTTTACTATTTCAAGTCGTATTTATAAATTTTCAAATTTTGATGTTTTTGGAACATATGACTTGAGCCACTTTTATAATTAAGGGCACATACGTATATACATATATAATGAATTAATTTATATTTCGATTAGCTATGTTTAACTAAAAACACATTCCGATTTGTACAATATATATAATACTGCCTCTTAATATATATGTATTTGGGAATCCAAAATAATTTGGTCATGCTGTTGATTTTGCAAATGTGCGGCACGTTTGTGAATGTGTGCACTTTAACAGTATTCCTATGCAAAGGTTATTATCTCACAATACTAATAAAAGCTATTCATTCGAAGAGTACGAATTTATTATTTTTTTTATATGCTTGCGTTTCGGCACAAACAAATACGCATTCACTCACCCACTCTCTTAAGTGAGGAGCGTGTTTTGTATATTTAATATGACAAATACCACCCACTTTTAATTGCATCCATCTGATCAGAATCAAAATTTGAATCTATTCAACCATGGCTGTCTGTAATCAACCTTCATGTCGCAATTTTTGATGAGATTTACACAAGAATGTCTTTTAGGACGTAGATCGTTATATTGAAAATGATTGCAATCGGTTCATTTTTGGGACCTCTCTCCATATGAGCCGCTTCGTTTCAAAGTGAAAAAATTATGAAGATGTTTGACGATTGACACATTTTCGGCATATCGATGGATGGGATAACTATAGATATGCATACCAAATTTCAACTTGATAGCTTCATTTTTGTTGATTGTGGGCATGGCTCTTGACCGATTTTATCCATTTTAACAAGCGATTTGCATGCCTTTCAGCTCAATATCTCAAAATTTACGAACGTGAGAGTGCCAACAAGAGACACCCCGACATACAGGTCGAAATCGACTCAGTTTTTGATGCTGATCAAGAATATGTATAATTTGTAAGGTCTCTGACGCCTCTTTCTGGATGTTGCAAAAGGAAGAACATACTTGATAGTAGTAGTAACCTCATCACTAAGGTGGAGGCTGTAAAAGTAAAAACTTTCTGCAGTAATTTTTTAACTAAAAATTGGTAACATTGTCGCATATATTTTTAGTCACCTTTTAATTCCATTCTATTCTGAATTCCATTTATTCCAATCTGAAAATAGAGATTACCCATTTCGTATGTACAATAAAACTTTCGCTATATAAAATTTAGCAGTTTACCAAATAAGTAATGCGTCTCTTATGTGGTATAAAAAGTTAATGGGAAATAAACAAATCAAAACTGTACTAATTTTTTGTGGGCAGAAATTTAGCAGAGGTTGCATTAGATACTTGGAAAAATCAGCATTTTTATTTCATTTGTATTCAAAATTACAATACAGTTACATTTTTTTTTTTTGAAACTTGTTACAAGGATTTCAGTGCAAGAGTAGTTAAAAATAAAAAAAATAAAAATCAAGTATTTTTTTAAAATTCATCACAAGTTACTAGATAATAAAATTTCCAATTTTTTTATAAAAAAATATTTTTTAAAAATTCATTTTGAATACAACACTTTTTGGTTTTTGGATTATTGATAATATATATTGCAATGGTTTATAATGGTGTTAGGCTCCCAGCGTTATGCGTACAGCTTGCACATAACCGTTGCGATAATAGAAGGGTTCATCATCTCTACCCAAATGCCATTGGCGATAGGGCAAAAAATCGCGAAATGGATTTTTATTATTTTCCGTCTGAAATATACGATTAATGGCAAAAATGCGTCGCGATTCTTCGGACCGGATGGCCTCCAATAAAGCCAAATAATCAAAGTCCGCTTCCATGCGTGTGTAGGAAGTGAATATAATGGGTACATCGCAAAAGCCGGAGAATTCCGACAATGATGTAAACCATGTAAACATAAAATCTGGACTTAACGACAAGTTCGGTTGTTCACAGCAAGGCTTACTGCAGGCTCCCTTAGGCATTTTAAGGGCCGTTTTACACTCGCCACCCACCACGTTTGGTACATTGCTATTGGGAGTGAGTTGAGTGTATTCGGAGAAGCCACAATTAAATGCAACAATCATCGATGGATTACAAGTTCTTTCGCGAATAAATTCATCAAAATAACCATCGTAAATTTTAAATGTTACTTTGCGCTCTTTCCCCTTAAACTCATACGTTATTTCAAAATCATCGGGGGGCAGTATATCGGGCCCAACTAACTGTAATATTAATTCCGTTATGTGGGGATATTGTAAGAAAAAAAATTCTGTATGGATTTTCTGGAAATTGAAAACAGCTTCTGTCCTAGCACCCAATACATATATACGGAATATATTACCCGACGTCCATACATTCATGAAACTCATACTATAGCAAATGGTGGCAATGTAACTGAATGATCCAGCAAAGTTAAATAAATCAAAATTGAATTTCGATGAGTGCGGTTTTGCTGGCAACTCGGTCATCAGCGCTGCTTCAAAGGCTGTCTTCAAATCCATTTTATGTAAATTCACATTATTACCAAAACAGATAGAGCTCCAATCAAACTCATCAATATGAACTTTATAGTCGCAATAATATAATTGCAGCAATGGACAAATTTTCTCATGTTCCTTTTTATGTTCTTTCATGTGTTTTTCCGAACAGTAAGCTTGACCTTGACACTCGTTACAGATATGCTTTAAATTATTCAATTCAAAACATAAACCACACATGGCCGGATAACTGGTCAATTCCTCTTCAATCCATTGCAATTTTCTATTCAATTCATTGCGTAATAAACTTTTTAATTGAATGCGTTTATATTCAACTTCCACATGTGATAAAGGAGCATTTTTATTGCCCACAAGGAACGGATGTTGTACACCAAAATCATCCTTAATTTTACGAACAGCTTTACAAAATACCTGGTGAACGACCAAATCCTCCTCCAAATGATCTTGACCACAATACCTTATCAAATTACAATCTTTACATATTATTAAATTTTCAAAAGGAACTTTTTGTTCAATTACACCGTGATCTTTTGCATATTTTGTCTGCGATACACAAACATTACACTTGAAAGCTGTATATATGTCGGCGGACATGATGTTAATAAATGAAATTTATAACTTTTATTCAATATGCTTGGCTTGGGAAATTTTTCTTTCCATTACAAATTGTGTAAAGAACCGTTATTTAGTAACTGAGTATAAAGAGAAGCTAGAAATTCAGTGTTGCATTTTTTCAACTATTTTCAACAGTTTCCTGCGATTAATTTCCACCATTTGCGGCACATTTTATAACCTGTGCTTTAAAATGACAATATTCTACTTTTAATAAAAGAGATTTATAAAAGATTCATCAAATCTGCTCAGCTCATTCGTCTTTATCTACTTTTATTGTTGCACGAAAGGCGTTATATATTATTTTGATTTAAGTTATTTTTAAACGGTTTTTTATAAGAAGTGGGATATTTTATTCCTCTTTGTTTCAAATTAATATGACTTGTGAAGATATACTATTGTTAACCTTATCGGAGATGAAACGGAATATTCGGTATATGAGCTTAAATATAGAGAGCACTATAACTTTTTATATTTATATTTACTTTTATATTGTACGTAGTTGTATATGCAACTATAAGATTTAAATAAATAAAATGAATTACTGAATTATCTGCATATTCGCTTGTTTTCCCACTTACGGTTTTGCGTATAACATGTCTATCGCGTGGTAGAGTTTCCCTTGTATATAAATAAATACCCCGTGTCATAAACAACTACAAACTGTCATACACAAATGTTAATCACATATAAAGCGGGGTCTAAAAAATAAGAGAATGTTTAAACTTTTTACGGCTTGAAAATAATTGTAAGTTTTAAAGTTTTTTTTTTTTTTTTTTTTGGAAATGTCTCAATTTTTGGAATATACTGAGCCAATATGGCGTAATTTGAATATGAAGATGCTTGAGGTGGATGAAGCGTACTTAACGTTGAAGAGTTACTTTGAAAATATAACTTATTTGTACAGCCGGTCTGAGGCCTGTTATACGGTTGTGTTTAATAAATTTTTGTACGCATGTGCAACTATATCGTTTATATTTATTTAATAGTGCCCTTATACCAAAGTGAAAGTTATACCTGCACATGGATCCAGTAATTTATCAATAAATGTAGCGTATTATAGAAAATTTAAATTGTTGACACAAGATGTGGGTAATTATGCTTTCGACAATGTGTAAGTTGTTATAAAATACAGTTTATACATATTATTTGGAATTCTAAAAAAAGTCGCTTTTAATCACTCTGTGAAGGTGGAGATTATTCCACGTAAGGCATAAAGGCGATATGTAACTTTTCTTATAATTATTTGTCATAGAACGTCACTTTGCGAACATGAGAGTAAATGGGGAGAATTCGGCGTTTATAATTTAACTTTAAATGCTTCCGGCCAATGTGTATGGTTAACCGACAAAGAACCCGTTAATATCTACTTATGTGAGTACATGCAATATGTGGAAGTAAGATGTAAGGTTACGCGGTCCACCATTATTAATTCCAGCTTTATTTTCGGTGTGTGCTTTGGTGATATTGTTTCTAACTGTACTTAGGGTGGGCATGTGTGTATGGCGCATTTATCGCCCTGAGGAGATTTTGGCAAATGTTGCAGCCAATCAGAGTGTAAAGCCACAGCGCAACCGTATGCGCAGTTTAGATGTGTTTCGTGGGTATGAAAAATGCTCGAGATTTTGCCCACTTTCAATGGTTATCCATTTTGTACGTTTAGTTTGTCCATTACTTTAATGATATTTGTGAATGGCGGTGGCGGTGGCTACACTTGGATTGAACATGCTCCTTGGAATGGTTTGCATTTCGCCGATATAGTATTTCCCTGTTTTCTCTGGATAATGGGTGTCTGTATACCCATTTCTGTAAAATCTCAATTAAGCAAAGGCAGCACCAAATTGCAAATATGTGGCCGCGTTGTATGGGTAAGCATGGGTATTCAACAATAAGTAATTGTATAAGAATTTATTATCAAATGTTTGTAGAGATCTTTGAAATTATTTCTCATTGGCTTGTGTTTGAATTCAATTAATGGCCCGAAATTGGAGGATTTACGTATAATGGGTGTGTTGCAAAGATTTGGTGTGGCATATTTATTTTGTGGTATTTGCCACACTTTGTGCACGGAAAAGCTGGAACGCGTAGAGTCACAGGTTGGTAAAGAGTTCTGTTGTAAAGTTTGGAAATAAATTTGCTTCTTTTTGTAGGTTTCGTGGAAGCGTTACGTATACGAATTTATAGTGATGAAGGTTGAATTGGTGGTAATGCTAACATTGATTATTGTTCATTTGTGCATTATTTTCGGCTTAGCCGTCCCTAATTGTCCCCGGTAAGTGAATTACTTTTGTGCGTTTAATTATATTATTTGGAAATATATTTAGCGGCTATTTGGGACCTGGCGGTATGCACTCCAACGCTTTATATCCGCATTGTATTGGTGGTGCTGCTGGTTTTATAGATAAAGAAGTTTTGGGTGATTCGCATATATATCAAAATCCTACCGCAAAACGTGTGTACCATTCCACAGCATTTGATCCAGAAGGAGTTTTTGGTACTGTTGAAAAAAAATAATCACAAAAACTGAATTTCCTACTGACTTTGTTTCTTTTTAATTTAGGTTGTTTACTAACCATAGTTCAAGTATTTTTCGGTGTTTTAACTGGTATTACAATCCTTACATATTTAGAGTGGAAGCCCCGCATTAAAAGATGGATAATTTCGAGTACAGTTTTAGTTGTTGTTGCTGCCGTTTTGTGTGGGTTTTCCCAGGAGAATGGTCTTATACCCGTTAACAAAAATTTGTGGTAATGCATAAAAAACTTGAAGCTTGATTGTTGTTGCATGTAATTTCTTTCCATTTTAGGTCTTTATCATTCGTATGCTTAACTACTGGTTTGGCCTTTGCCTTATTAAGTGTGCTGTACTATATAATTGATGTGAGAGATTGGTGGCGGGGTTATCCTTTTGAAGCGGCCGGTATGAATTCCATTATTATGTATGTTGGTCATACAATATTTTATAAAACGCTGCCATGGTATTGGCGCTTCGGTGCCATGAATACGCATATGGTGCTAATGTTGGAAGCTTTGTGGAATACGGGTCTGTGGATAGTAATAGCGTTATATTTGGATTATAAAAAATTTTACTATAGTGTGTAACAAAGCATAGAAATGAATTTGGTTTAGGCCAAATTTTAAAGACCCTCCACATGCCTACAAAATGTGGGCAAATACCTGATTACGCCTGATTAATAGTGATTATACTAATTCTAACTTAACTTCCGCGTAGGATTCTGCACAAGAAAGTTTTTTTTAAATTGAAAATGGACGTTATTCTATCCTGCCTATTTTTGGGATATCGGTGGAAAAGTTCATTACCGAGTACGAGTTTCAACTTTTTAGTTAATTTTTATGGTGTAATTTAAAAGCTTCTCAAATGTTCACCAACTACTAAATAGTTCATTTTTATGACCATATGTAGGTGGGAATTTTGTTCCAGAAGGTGGCATTCTATAGATTTTGACTCAGAATTGAATACTGTTTCCCTGTTTATTTGTGTATTCTGTGGTAATCACTCTTCTGCTCACAAAGATTGAGATGTCGATTCCAAGTGTTGGTAGTTTTTGAACGCAGATTGGCATTGGAATTGGGGCAATATTTGTCGGAATCACTCAACATGTGCACTTATTAGGAAGATTTCCTGCCTAGATGGTGCGTATTCAAGATTTGATCTCAAGCAAATTCTTTTTGTTCTTATAGAAAATGTTAAGCTTTAAGCCATATCGAGAAATATTCAGTTCTAAATATGGTCTGATCGATTTCAAATTTATCACAGCCATTTATTTAGTTAATTAACTATTCTTCAACAAATTTTGTCAAAAAATGTTAAAAATTGCAATTTTTGTCATGTAAAAACTACGATTATCAGGGGATCGTATATGAGGAGGGGTTCTAAAAATAGTTCGAACCGATCCATTTTCAATAGAATTACTTTTTGGGCTTCAACCAAAATTCATCGATAAATTTTTGCGCACAAATTTTTATGGAAAGACAGACAGACATTTAGTTTTTGCTTACACATCACTATTTAAAATGGGCAAAATCGTTCATGAGCCACGCCCATAATCAACAAAGATTGACCTATAAACTTTAAATTTGGTTAAACCTTTTACAACAAGTGAAAGTGAGAAGTGAAAAAATGATATTAGAAACTAAGGTTGACTATATATAAATATCAAACACAATATAGTGCTAATAATACCACAACATCTTCAATACTTTCCCTTGTTGTATAAACTATTAGCATAAGTTAATAGCTGATAAGCATAATTGTTTAGTGGCTGAAGAGGCTTTGTCATCAAATCAGCAAACTGGACATTCGTAGATGCTTGTGAAGTTTTTATTTCATCATTAATAACTTTTTCCCGGATAAAAAAGTGCTTCAAACCAATGTGTTTTGTACGTTTATGATATTCTGGATTTTGTGCCAATTTTACAGCAGCTTCATTCTCAACTTGTAGCATAGGTATATCTTTAAGCGGTTAAATTTTGAAAAATAAACGATTTATCCAAATAATCTCTGTAGTAGAGGTTGCCACGACAGTCTGTCGCTGATTTATCCATGAAACAGCTCCATTAGTAAATTTATTTATAACACCGGATGTTGATTTGCCTGTGGCTAAACATCTTCGGAAATCAGTATCACTGTAACATTCTAATTTATTTGACTCTTTATGCCTAAATCGATTGTGCGAGCAATATACCGAAAAACTCTTTTTACACGAGTTACGGCTTCTTCTAATGTTCTTGATATAAAACTTACACTATATGCTAGATCAGGTCTTGTTCCTAGCATCAAATACATTATCCAGGCTTCCATCTGCAATTGTTTTTACACGGAAAACCCGTTTACTTGATAAAGCTTTTGCTCCTTGTGAAAGATCTGACATTGTACAGGTTTGATTTTCCATCAAAGAATTTAACTCCGAATTCATAGCCTTTAACCATTCTCCTTTTTCTAACAACATCTACGGTTGATATTATAAAATCATCAAATTTTGAATTTTTGATAGACGATCAATCTCTTAAACAACGTTTTGGAATTGACAATTTTTAAATTACCCTTAAATATTGAATACGAGGTTTCTTACCAAACCATAATTCGTATGGACCTTTTCCATTGATAGAACAGTTGAATTTTATGTTTAGCAAGCACCTTGTCGTTTTGCAATTTATTTGGCACTATGAGTTTTATGTTAGCTTTATAAAGAGAACCCCCGTTTGACGAAAACCGCAGATTTGAAAACATTGTTTTTATTGCGATCTTGACTGGCTGGCACAGAAAAAAGATTTCTTGATATGCTCGGTACATCTTGTAGCTTTAAATTCAAATATTGATTATTGACCTTACAGGTTATATATATGATGCCTTTACCCACTGCTGCTAATTATAATAAATAATTCCTGCAGCTTTTATGGAACTTGGTTTATTAAATTTTGTAAATTTACAAAATACTGTGATAAATTAGTTACATGCTGGTAGCACCATTATCAATCCATCGATCTTCGTCAGTTGTCGTATTTATCTCCTTAACCATCGGGTGTAAAGCGATATTTGTTTTTTGATTAAAGTCTTTTGGTGGTTCGCCATCCGCAATCCATTTCTTACAGTCTCGGACCCAAATGGCCTCTTTTCTTACAAATAAGAAGATAAAAGACGTACTCTATGTCTTTTATCTTCTTATTTGTCTTCTAGTTTCTTTGAATAATTGCGTTTATCTTTATTATATCTTGTTGATGATTTAGTATATAAAGTTGCGTCTTCTTGTTCTCCAACATCTATCTGAAAGTTACGTTCGAATATGCATAGATGATTTATCATCTCATCTAAAGAACGATCTTTATTTTTCGTTAGTTCGTTCCAGCTACTCTTAAAATTTTGATATTCTGCTTTTTATGGAGGATGTTATCAAAAACGTCACCACAGCATTAGGCAATAAAATGGGAATGGTCTCGTCGAATGTTGCATGCAGATGTAGAAACAGAGTTTTCTCGAATTAACTGGCGAAACACTGAGTGCTCTGCATCATCGCCATAATTATTTTGCGAATTTCGCTGATGATTTAAAAAAAAAAAACCCAAAAATTTTAAAGAAAAAATACGAATCGAAAGAAGAAAAAGCAATGAATTTAATTTTGTTGGATAACAAAATAAAATGTTTCGTTAAATATCGTTAAACTCGAAGCCCTAGTTCCTAGAAAGGAGCACGCACTATCAGAAATGATACTGGTATGTAAAATCTTACAAATTCTACCAGCAGAATATCAAAATTTTAATAGTAGCTGCATGCTACTAACAAAAAATGCAGATCGTTCTTTAGATGAGATGATGAATCATCTATGCAGAGAGAAGCGGTTTTTCCCAAACACGAAAATGGAACATCTTCAGTGTCACAAGGCGAATTTGACGAATCCTCCACCACCGCTGGGTCGGATAAAAAGGAGTATGTTATCAAAAACGTCACCACAGCATTAGGCAATAAAATGGGAATGGTCTCGTCGAATGTTGCATGCAGATGTAGAAACAGAGTTTTCTCGAATTAACTGGCGAAACACTGAGTGCTCTGCATCATCGCCATAATTATTTTGCGAATTTCGCTGATGATTTAAAAAAAAACCACACGTGAAGAATGACGCCTGGTAAATGCACATAGAATAAATGAAATGCTAAAATTAAGGGTATTGTAAAAAAAAAAAATTCTATACAAATTTTAAATGTTTGGTCTTTTCCATTAGCTTCAAATAAGCTTTTAAGTGCATTCCATGCTTAAAAAGCATCTTCTGCAGCCATAATTTTCTGATGTATTCAATCAGAAATTGCATTTGTGATCATTCATTTCGCATAACTATTTGCTTTTCGATACAAATCACAAGTTTTTTTTATATTTACGAATAACTGAGCTTCTTGAGCTTGCCATCAATTATATTCAACGTATCTTCCTTCATGATAGTCCATGATGTTTCGGATTTTTCTCTTTCATATTGGCCAGTCAGCTTCTCCAATGAGAGGTTTCAATTGTTTTGAAAAATCCATTTGATTACTAAATTGTAGGGAGTGCTAAGACCCATAGCCTTTTACAACAAAATTTTATTGAGAAGTGGAAAAAGGATATATATCAAAAAATGAAATTAGAAACTAAGATTGACTATATATATACATAAATCTCAAACACAATATAGTGCTAATAATACCACAACGTCTTCAATAATACCTTCCATCGATGTGCCAAAAATGGCCATGGTCGGATAACAGACACGCTCACAATTTACAAAAAACCATATTTACCATAAAACGATTTACAAACTGTTACGTTAATATATACCCTATTAGAGGGCGTAATCACATACCTGCCACGCCCACTATTGTAGATGTGGAGGATATTTAAGATTTGGCCTAAGCCAAATTTAATTTTTTTACTTGTTAAAAATATCATTGTACAAAAATTAAACATTCACCTTCGGTGTGATCATATAAATTATTGCACATTGTGAAATTATTCCAAAAGATACACATTTTCGTTTTAAAATAAAATTTCCTCCATTCATAAATTGAATTTGTTTTACTGGGAATGAAATTAAAACCTAGCCTGACGCCTTCAACTTTCTACAGACCAATTCAATATCATAGCTTTGATGTTAAGGCGGAATATTTGCGACTTTAAGTATCCCGAGCCACGGGTTTAAGGATAAAAAGAAAAAACCAATAACATTTACCATCTTATCATTATGGGGCCGAGTATAAAAATATAGATTTTTATTTATAGATATATACGTAAAAATTAACTAAATACAATTATTACAAGTTTAGGAATTCGCTTGTGTACTCTTTTAGAAAGATACGATTGGCATATAATGTTATCTTATTTTGTTCTGTTTAATTCTTAAGTACTTATTATATATATAGGATAATATTATAGAGATTTTGATTTGATGCTAATTATCGTTGGAATGTATATGGGGATGTGTACGCGTGTGTTGATGGAGTTTGAGTGAATAAATGCCTCCTGCTGCTTTCTATCGTAGTTTTAATGTTTATGAAATTGTGCAATCACAGCACATTAATGTATAATATAAACATTTGACAACCGCCTCATCATCATCGGGGAATTGTTCATTTGCATTGTGTTTGGGCGGTATACCATCCAATTGATCCAATTCCTTGACGTTAGCATGTTTCTTTTTACGTTTCTTTTTGTACTTTGTTGAAAGTACATGATTGGGAAGGAGCTGCTCTTGGCCAAAAGTGTTCAATTTTTTATTCGTAATATCATCGTTTACGCTTTCAATGGAATTCACATCACCCTGACAATGACACATTTTCATTCATATTTTATAAATAATTCTTGTACATGCTGTTGTATAATTTACCTGATTATTGTTATTATTATTGTGAATTCGTGGCAAAGTATTTTTTTCTGGTGTAGACTTGATTGAAACATTTTGTCCGTTTTCAGTTTTGTTGGGCGAATCGGTTGAGCTGACTTGAGCTAGAGTATCCATACACGTACCATTCGAATTCAAAAATGTTTTGGGCTGTGATGACATTGAGTAAACATCAAATTCATTATTCTTTAATCCATTATTCAATAATGAAAAACGATTTGCCTGAAATTGAACATTTTTATACATGAGAGAATAATTTATGGCTTTCGGCTATTTAGGGTCAATGATAAAGTAACTTGGAAACCAAGTAATTATAAAAAATACTTTTCAAAGAGAGAGTTTTTAAATTTCATACTGCCGTCCGTTAAATTTAATTGAACTGGCAATCTCCGCCTTATCAAGACAGAAACTAGAAAATCCTATAAAAAAAACTACATCTGGGATCATTCAAACAGCACACAGTCTAGGTTGACAGAGATTTTCATGCTGTGATCAAGGATATATAAAAATACTTAATTTTTTATGGATTCACATTATATTAATATTATATCAATCACATCGTTGACTTGTTGACTATTGGATGATTTTAAGATATCAAAGACATTCAACTCATTTATTAAATTTTAAGTTGAAAAAAAAAATTGGTTAAAAATCGATCTAGACATGAAGGACGGTGTGTTTTTCTGTTCTTGAAAGTATTGTAAAGTGAGCTGAAATTTCATCTAGTTTCTGCACGTGGATCGCCTAATTGGTTAAAATCGCTCAAGAACCACGCCCGCGATTGACAAAACTTGATTTATCTGTCACAAAAAATGACCTATGAACTTGAAATTTAGTAAACATACTTATAATTATTCCATCCGTATATGTCCATGACTCAATTAAATCGTATTCAGCTCAAAACTTGACTTGCAAGTTAATACGTGAGCGAGTGTAATCCTGTAACTGTCACGCCCATTATGAATTAAACAAAATTTTACTTGTTTTTATGACAGGTGCCCACGCTTCAACCAACACTTATTTCTTGAAATGTACTTTCGCGACGGCACACATGTACCATACTTTACAACTTTTCACGACGGCGCGACAGACCATACTGTGTCATCGTTAGCGAAAACGCAAGTGAACCATACTTCGCCACTAATGTATTGACCGCTGCAAAGCGTTAGGCGCCAGGCGCTGTAAACAAATAAATGACTGCCGTGTATATGCGGCATCAGCCTCTATGTATCACAAAATGGCTGCCGCATATACACGGCACCTGTCGCGAAAGTGTTAATAGGCACAGTGTTTCAAAAACTTTACATGGCTTTATGCCAAACGTATAAACATGTGACCCGAAGTTGGAGAAAATTATTCTGATTCTGATTAGTATAATAAAAGGTCAGCCTAAATTTACATATATTAACGCCCTTATTGTAGTCGGCTTCATAAATTGTGTTTGTGGTGTACACTTACATTCATTATTTCAGCTGTAGTGGTGGCAGTTACTATGACAGGTATAGGATAATGATTGTTGGCTGGCATTTTACATGATTCCCTGTCAAATGTGTTATTTAACGCTTCATCTAATGGATTTAAAGGAGGCGTTACTAATGGCGCTGTAGAGGCAGTACTGTTTGGTGATGTTGGCGTTACATTCTCAAAGTTTTCGCCATTACATCGTATTGTATTTGGGGCTGCTGAAATCGCTTCGGCTGCCACAATAGCACCTGCAGTGGCCGCACACGCAACAGACACTAAACCCGAACTAGACGGTCCATCAAGTAAAGCGGTATCCGAATCTCTGGAAAATAAAACAAGTAAAGAAAAAAAGAATGTACTTGACTGAGACCTAACCTTGAGTACCCACCATCGATGCACGGTAACCTTCCCCGTCGCCACTTTCTAAGTAATACGGGAAATTCCCATTCAACGATTTCTTTTTGACCAGTTTTTGTTACATTGTAAGCGTGACAAATAAACAGGTGCATATGATGGTGGGTATAAAAATAGTAAAACAATTTCAAATGGGGTGTTTTTAAAGTACACCCTGTATAAATGTGCGACACATTAAATTGCATAATCACTATTACGATAATAACTGATGATTATGACAGTTTTCCTTTCCACATTAAATGTTTTATATAAGTTATTATTAAAAATTTATTAAAATACTGAATAATGAATGCAACCAGTTACTGTCGCGTTTTATATCATTGGAAATGTATAATGCAAGTTTTTATTTACAACTGCCAGACAATTCGTCACTTCACCAATAATCACAATAAAAAAATAATTCAATTTTAAATATAAACAAATAGCGATCACCCAACTCCACCTGATAAAGCGACGTTTATTGATGAAATGCCAACACGAGGTAATGAACACAATGAATAGATGAAATAAAGACGTTTTTATAGTCACAAATTCGTTGTGTGGTAAGAGATGCGGCATTTTAAAAATGTGAATTTTATTTATGAGAAATCAGTAAGCGAATGAATGAGGTCCGGCTGACGAGGATGATGATGATGGTGGTGTGTCGCGTATTTGAGAAGAGTGCAAACTAAACAAAATTTTTATTTCCATAATAGCTTAGCTGTGACAACAAAAAACAAAGCAAATGAAGGAAGCGTGTGATTCGGTGTTGATTTATAACATAAACAAATATTGAAAACAAATAAAAACAAATAAGAAAACTAAAAATTTAAGTCGAATCTACTGAATCCTTCAACGGTGCAATTTGGTATTTACTCATACAACTAAACTAAATGTAGCATTATTTGTGAATTTAAGTGGTGTAGGGTATACAATGCTTCACTCGATAACCATAAAATGAAAAAATAAAAAAAATCACAATTTATGAAATTGAAAAATTTGGGTATTTTTTAATGCATAATATTTAAAATTGGTGAAAATTAAAGTTAAAAGTTAAAACAAAACTAATTAGAGCAATTTTCCACTTCATGGGTACATTTTTGTGGCTATGAAAGGTTCTGTCCATTGTGGTTGTGGCTTTGGATCTATTTCGCTCAATTTAGAAAAGAACCCGACTTGTAGATTCTAGAAATATTTCAATCGAAAATCGGATATGTCTGCATCGATTTAGATTTGAGATGCTGATCAAAAACATGCATGTTTTGGTCGCAAAAATTGGAAAAAATTATTTTAACATTTAAAAAAATTATTTATAAATTTTAAACAAACTTGAAAAAAAATTTATTAAATTTTTTTAAATTTCAGATAAAATTTAAAAAGAAATTTTTTTTTTAATATAATTTACTCCTGGGAAAGCTTTGGTGGGTGTTCAAGATGTGGCCTCAGCAAAATGTAGTTTTTTCACTTGTTTACTTATTGCATATATTGTTTATGTACGAAAGTCAAATGAAAGCAGATATTAGCTGAACGTTTTATGGGGGGGATGACAATAGTTATGCAGTTACCGAGACCGAGACAGCTTTCTATGTATATCGTATAATACTTAATAGCAAGAAGCGCATAGTGGCAGAAAACGTTGGAATAATAAGCAAATTTAACGTTTGCGTAGGCAGTTATTTTACTGTTTATGTGTTTTGTCAATGATTTGCATTATATGCATAGAGTCTAAATAAATGTTGCTCAACCTTTTTACAACATTGTAATAGTTAGAAAACAAGGCAAACAAAACTGGCAACCATCGGATTAATAAATAAAGTACATTTTTATATTTTGAATCGACAAAATCTTTAAATCTCTAATATATCAACAAATTCATTCAATAGCTGTCGAAATTAACATTTCCTTTAACTGATATTAGTAATTATAACCTGTTATACGAGTTATATTTACAATATTTTACTTTCGTATTCTATTCACATTTTGGAATATTAATGATTTTCCTACAGCGTAGACGCTAAGGATTAAAGTGATGAATGTTATTTTTAACAGTTATTAAGTTTCATTATTTAAGAAGTAAACAAATGAAAATATTATAGTCCATTAAATACCCTACACCACTTGATATATAAAGATTCTCCAGGATCTTATATGGAGAGGGGCTCTAAAAATGGTCCGATCCTATCCATCATCAATAGAGTTCCTCTTTGGTCCAATATATGTTCTTGTACCAAATTTCATTGAAATATCTCAAAAAATACGACCTGTAGCTTGGGAACAAATTTACATGGATAGGAAGGCGGACAGACGGACATGATTAATTCGATTTAGATTTTAATTCTGAATTGATTTGTATAATTAAAGGTAGGTGTGGCTTTTGTCGTTTAGAAGTTACAAACATCTGCACAAACTTAATGTACCCTTTACCACAGGGTGATGCAAAGCTTAACATGGTTCAGACAACATTTAATTTTTATATTTTCGCGACCTGCCGATTCAGAAACATTCGTCTAAATAAACAATTTACATAAAAGTGTGCAAAAAAACTATTTCTAAATATATTATATGGTGTTGTAAGTCGTGGTGCTATGCAAGTATGATTTATTTGATATATTTTGATAATAGTAGATTGAATAACTTACGCTTGTAGGAGGTCTTTCTGTAATTTACTGCCACCCAACGACCATATTTCGCTCTTTTTCGGTCTAGTCGAATATGAAATTTGTTTATTTGTTGTGGTATAGCGACCCTTGGGATGTGTTTTACGTGTGCCTGGTATCCAGAGCATACGTAAAACTGACTTTTTACTGTTATCTGATGCCATCATAAGATTTTCACAACATTTAACACATGTTGCCTTTAATTAAAATTATTGGAACACATTGATACTATACGTATTATCAAAGCGAAGAACAAATAAAATCAAATATATATGAAGTGCTTTAATGTCCTCTACAACACATCAAAATCTGAATCTATTTAGACGCGTAGTCCTTGTGCTGTTGGCATTCTCACTGTGTCAATAAATGCCTCAATAAGCTGAATTTTCGTCACTTACGTCAAATATTCTAAATAAACTTTTAAAACATTTTAAAATCGATTCATTATTTCCAAATTTAAAATAAATTTTTTTTTTATTGTACCTCTTATAGTTTCTTCCTAATAAAAGCTATATTGAGCGGTTCGTAAAATTGGAAGGAAGAGCCATGCATCGATTTAACCAATTTTAAATACGTGGTACCTAGATATATGTAAATTATTTGTATCAAATTTCAGTTAATTCGAAATTAATTTTGGTCAAACCAGAGACAATTTTAAGTATTTGCAATATCAAAGTGGCGGATGCAAGAGTTAAATGGACTCGGTCATTGATTCTGATCAAAAACATAAATATTTTGGGGTTATGAAGTACCGCCCTCTGACACCTACAAACGTTTGAATACTTGTAATACTTGGCTTAGGCTAAATCTTTATACATATTGAAACTATTCTTTAAGAAAATTACCTCATCTTCTTTTGAAAATACCTTCCGAATGGCTTCATTCTTTATTCATGTACTTTTAGAATGTCCAAAACGAAGACTAATTTTGTTTTTCTTTTAATCAAAATTTGCTTGACTGAAATCGTATTATATATATATATATATATATATATATAGCTTAGCTATGTTGAGCTAAAACAAACATTCTTAAAGTGTGGACGCAACCGTGAAACGATTTTTTGTATTTGCAATCAAAAACTGTAGACAAAGGGTATCAAGCCAAATACAAACTTTTTACTTGATACTGTGTAAATTAAATTAAATTAAAATTTTTTTATGACCGACTAATTTTACAAACACAAAAAATGTTTCAATAACTGCACGGCAGCACACATGAATTCATCAATTAACATTTGACACAAGAGTTGGAGACTCTTGTTATTGTTATATGAAAATTGTCTTCAACGAAACGTAAATTAATCGTCACGGGCTATTTATATTTCATATCATTCATATCAACATCCATTTTAATGTATAAAATGGATGTTCAGACTTTTGTAAGTAACAGAAGCGGGCGAGCCACACCCCCAAAGGTATATATATTCTTTATCAGCATCAAGAGAAAAGTTGATTTAGCTGATATGGTTGTCCGTATGTCCGTGTGAATAATACACTTTTTTATTGGAACTCTCTCAGTCGCAAATTTTGAGATATCGAACTGAAATTTGGAACACACAATCTTCGTCGTTTTCTACGGTTTCCTAATGTGATTCGGTAAAATCGGCCAAAGGATACGCATACAAAAATGTCCTAAGCCTTGAACTCTTGAACAAGAACATATATTGAAAATGGAGCATTTTTAGAATCCCTCCCCATATGAGGTCCTACTTTTTTTTTTTAGATATCTCGATGAAATTTGGTACAAAGACATGTATTAGCCCAAAAAGGAACCCTTTCGAAAATAGAAGAGATTGGACCATTTTTAGAACCCCTCTCCATATAATTTTTTATATCCTCCACCTTAGGGAAGAGGATATATTCATTTTGATCATCCGTTTACAACACATCGAAGGTAGCCTCGGAGACCCCCACAAACCATATATATTCTTAATCAGCATGAAAAGAGAAATCGTTTGAGACATGTCCGTCCGTATGTCCGTCTATTGTGGCACTCTCACGGTCGTAATTTTTGAGATATCAAATTGAAACTTTGCATACGTATTCTTAGTTCAATTTCGCTGTTCCGTATTAAAATTGGGTAAAATCGGTAAAGAGACACGCCCACAATAAACGAAAATCTCATCATACCTCGAAAAAATTGTTTCTATAAAAAATTATATATCGCACAATACTATGCCTATCAAGTTGATTTTTGGTATAACTATAAGTGGTACCGTTATCCAACACTGTGCCAAAAATGGGCGTGATTGATTAACGCAAATGCCTATAATTTAAAAAAACACTATTTGCGTAAGTACATGAAATACATAAATATGGCAATAGGAACTTATTTTTTAGAGAATTACAAAAGGTGGAGGGTATTTAAGCTTCGGTCTTAACCGAACTTCTCTATCTTGTTTTTTTTTTTATTTCATAAATCTATCAGACAATCAATAATCAGACATTCTCAGATATTTTCTACCGTACTTGTATGACATATTTTCCCATTTGAACGTCTTCGATACCACTTTACAAGAACGCAGCAAAATTATTTTATTGATTTAAATCGAAAAACTGAATATCCAAGCATTTCCTCGAATCTCCGATTATATCGAAAAATAAAATTATTTTTGAAGATGTTATTATTGATCGCATATTAGAGAATGCATTTATTTAATTAAAACATGAATCAACGGACTATTGTCTCCATGATGATGGTATCATAAACCCATTAATGAAAATCTTGTTAAAATTGCAAAATTACAAGTTTTCAATCAACTGATCGAGTTTTTTGCTAGCAAAACTCTCTCCAGTGTTGGATAAACTTTGGCTTTCACTTTGAAGAGAATGTAGAAGCCTTATAAGCGAAGCTTTAAAAGTGCTTGCATTCCATTTATATTTATGTGACAAAGTTGACAAAGTATAGAAACTTTTTCATGTAGGCGTTCAATAAAGAATCTAGAATGGAAAAACTTATGCAAATAATTATAAATTATATGCTCGGGTCAGAGCCACACCCTCTAAACTAATTGTTGTGTGAGCTTATTTCAGATCCGGGTCAATTATTCGCTGTCAAGTAATGTTTTTGTGCTACAGCCGCTTAATGAATATTTTTATTAATCGAGAATAAATATATTATTTGTGGCACTGAAAATTAGCTGGAACATCTTTAGTGGAAGTGCACTCGTTTAGAAAGTATATTCGCAGCAAAATTCATCTCAACCGAAATTTAAAAATCGATTCAGAATTCAATGCTGAACAAGAATAATGAAAGCTTTTGGTGTTTGCCTGTAATGCAAACGTTTATAAAGAATACAAGAAGTATGGAAAAGAAGCAAAGAAATTAAATTTGATTTACACCAAGTCACCAAGTACCCCACCAATGTACCAAAACCAAAACCGTTTCAAAAGTATATTCGTCAATTTTCCATTTCTTCTCTTCAGCGTACTGAGATGGCCAACGCCAAATATGCACACTTGCACATTTTGTGTGCGATGTATCGAACATTCTACTCTGCAACACATGGTTTAACATTAATACAATATACATACATACATACTGCAAGAAAACCTCTTCTGTCTGAATCTTTTGCATAATTTAGTGTAATAAGTAACAAATGAAAACAAAAAATTTGGCTTAAATCGTATTTAAAATACCTTCCGCCTCCATATACAAATCAGTCAGTGGCTAATTACGCCCAGACACAGTGTAAGTAATACGTATCAACTTACTAATGACATCAAATTCGGCAGAAAAAGGTTTTTTGTAAATTGTGGACGTGCCCGTTATAAGATCGCTATGTTTTTTGGTGAATCGATTGATACATTTATTATAAACATGTGGTTCAAATTTCAAAATTATCATAGCTTTGACAGATTTTTATCGATCGTGGGCGTTGCATCTATTTTATCTAATTTCAATAGAAAACTGCCTACAGATACTTGAAATATTTGTTCAAAATTTCTTCTTGATATTTCAAAATTTACGACAGTGAGTCTTACATACGGATGAACATGTCTAGATAGAAGCAATTTTCGATGCTTTCTAGGGTCTCTGACGCCTCCTTCTGAGTGTTGCAAACGGAACAACAAACTTAATACACCCTCATCACTATATAAAATATAAAAAGGAAAAAAAGAAAAAGCTTCAGCGCAAAATAGCTATGGACATGATCACCGTAACCGCCACTCAGTCAGGTAGCGACTCACATTCATTGCCTTTATATAGAAGTTTTGTGAGAAATAAAGCGAAAATCCATAAAAAGACGTTCACATCTATATACTGCACTTCAAACGTTGAGCAATACATAAAATGGTTTGAATGCATTATAGTCTGGAAACAACGCGATGCAACAACGAAAAGGAGAATTAAAAAAAAAAATCTAAAAGTTGTAAATCGATAATGAGATCGATTGCTTATGTATATGTATTGCCACTTATCTTTTACGTATCACCGCATTTGTACTGTACAGAATACAATATGTACAATACCTTGCAGCCGATGTGTGTTGCGCAAACGCGTCAGGCTGGTTGAAGAAATATGTTTTAGAAGAAAAAAGAGTTTGCACCATTTTTCGATGTAACAGAAGACTAATCGGTTTATAAATTTATTATACCCTCCATCTTCACAAAGTATATATATATTCTTGATCAGCATCAAAAACTGAGTCGCTTTCGATATTTATGTCCGTATGTCCGTCTGTTGTTGGCATTCTCACGGGCGTAAATTTGAGATGAGCTGAAATTTTGTAGATTCTTTTAGTTTTTGCACGAAGATTGCTATTTAAAATGGGCAAAATCGGTCAAGAGCCACGCCCACAATCAACAAAAATCCATAATTTTGTTACAAACATTTAGCTATGAACTTGAAATTTGGTACGCGTATACATAGTTATCTCACCCACTGATGTACAAAAAATGGGCATGGTCGGATAACAGACACGCTCACAATTTACAAAAAACCTCTTTCACCATAAAACTAGACTTCCAAGCTGATACGTAATACATACACTATTAGAGGGCGTAATCACAGCCACGCCCATTATCGTAGATGTGGAGGGTATTTAAGATTTGGTTTAAGCCAAATTTAGTTCTTCCTACTAGTTTCAATATGCCCATGTACTATAAATGAAATCGGCTTACGCTTTTAGTATAAATTAGGAAGAGATAAATCACTTACCTTTGGCTTATTATCCTTTGCGATGATTTTTCAGTTTTGTGAGAAACACAAATCATGAAGATGTTTATGTGTTATTAGAGCTAGAGTATCACCTTAATTAAACCAAAACGAATAATTTAAATATAAGTGTTTTTACAACCTTCACATAAGATGGATCTTTTACTCGGTTTGTTATCCCATTTGAGGGGGGCGTCAGAGACTTTACAATGTATATATATTCTTGTTCATCATTCACTGGCAAGAAGTCATTGCTTGAAGAATTGTTATAAGGGAGCAGGTTCTAAAAGTGAACAATTTTGAACATGCTCATTTTAGGCTATGACCAATTCCTGGTCAATATTTGTTAATAGATAAGGAAAAATTATATATATGAAGATGATATATGTTGTGGGACTCCTCTTTTTTGACAATTGAACAACAGTTTATTTCAATTAGCCGTTTATGTGTTACAAACATTCACACAAACTTGTTTGTAAAGACTAAGAATGTCTGTACAACAATTTTAACTCGTGCGCTTTCAAACAACACATATACACACGGCGGCACAAACAAACCGGTTAGATCGATTCAGATTTTGATCAAGAATTTAAACTTTGTGGGAACTCTGACGTCTCCTTCTGGGTGTTATCAAACGGAATAAAAAATTTTATGGACCCAACAAAAATGATGGGTTTGGATGTTGTTGTTGTCACTACATAATTTATATTTGTCAACATGAATGCGACAGCGGCAGCAACAGCTACTTGTGTTAAGCAAAACCAACTGAAACGTTGCACAACCAATAAATGAACTCAACCTTATAATACTGAATCTCAAGCACATAGACTTACAGCAATAACAATAAAACATAAAATGTTGTTATATGATTAGTTTAATTATTTTTTTATTGACAACTTTTCTTCTTCTATTCGTATTAAATTTCGTTGAATTCACATTGAATTTCCATTCACATTATTGAGTTTTGATGTTATTTTCTTTATTTATCAGAGTTTTCTTTTTAATTACAAACTTCCACAACATAACTAAATCCAATAAAATCTATTTAACAACTGGCAATGCTATGAGATGATGGTAGAGCGATTAACGTTATTTTTCTATAATTCTCTCTATCACATTGAGATGATATATCGCTTTGTATCATCGAAAATCGCACGAGAAATTTCTTGATTTACATAAAATAAAAAAAAAAGGAAAGAGTTAAATACATTGTTTGGAGGAAGCATGCGCCAAGATAACAACGAGAACTGACAATTTTTCCCCGACCTAGCTGGGAGTTGCTATATTTTGGAAATATTTTTATTCGTTTTTGTAATACTTTGGAATAGTTGGATGCAATATAATTCACATTAAGTGATTTGATCAATATAGAATGGGGAATCGTCTAATATGTTGTTTAAACGTTTAAAGGAATATAAGACGCCTCGCATAAGATGTGGGGTATATTAAGTTTGTCATTCCATATGCAAGTACGAGAAGCAGCGTTTAGGACCTACAAAGTATATGTAGCAGCAACAAATTTGAGTCGATTTAAGGATGTCCGTGTATCTGTTGTTGAAACTTTTAAATACTACGCTGAAATTTATACACATTCTTAGTTCATATCGGTGACTTCCTATTTAAAATGGGTAAAATCGGAATATATACTATATAGGAATATAACATGTTGACATCTATATAAACTTCGCCGTCCAAATGAAAAGTTTATATATAGATCTTAATTTGGTTTTTACATAATTATCCCAATCAATAAAGTGCTACCAAGTCTTACATACATGGATTAAATATTACACATATAAAAGCTGCTGTCTATACAAAAATTAGTAAGAAACTATATACATTTCAAAAAAACCACAGCTTATGTTGTTTATGTACAGATTTTTATAATTCACAATGGAATTCGTTTCACGACTGGTACGGTTTCGAAAAAATGGAATTCGATTCGAGAAGAGTTAATACCATGGGCAATCGCAATGAAACTCTTATAGGTAAACATATACACTAATGAAAATCTGAGTTCAATTAGTAAAGTCTAGCTTTTTCAGGTATTTTTAGTTTATGCAGATGTCCTGCTGTGAATAAAATCGTCAACGTCGGTTTACAACTGTATCCACTATTAGAAAAAGATTCTCACAGCGACACAGCATCTGAAAGTTGAATCACTACAGGCATATTTTTATGCATACCAAAATGGCCACAGTCGAATAACAGACACGCTCACAATTTATGGATTTATTTAAGGATTTTTGCATAACATTTACAAGTATTTTCCCTCGATATTGGCAGATTCACATAGGAATGGGTTATAAATATGAGAAAGTGAATTGCAGAGCTAATGTGTACACAATTTTATAACATGTACGTACCCTGTGTGTGTTTATGCTGTATCTAAAATTAATAAGTAGTGAATAGTTCTTCGCAAGCCGTACAATCTCTCCGGTGCTTTGTGTTTTAGTATTTGTTCTCGTGGTCGTGCGTAATTGCTTTGTATTAATATTCGGTTGCAAAACATTTTTAGCTTTAATTTTAATTCGAAAATTATCTTAAGGGCCCGCTGCCATTGCAGTTGGCTACATAATACAAAAAAGGTTAGTTAAGAGAAAAGTAAATTTTATATAGAACTTGTGTTAAAATAAATACTGAACTTTGCAATAACAAGTGTAAGTAATGTAATGAAATGAAAAGTAAAGAATTTTAATAACGTTAATAAAGGGGTTGAATGAACGTCCTTTTGCAATACAATTGCCTTAGTGTTGGGGTAATATATGTTTGATAATTATTATATATTTAAAGAGAAAAATTTTAATTAAAAAACCAAGAATAATTTCGACATCATGTTCATCTAATCATTTCACATTATGTACACATTTTAAAAAGAGTACGTGTTTTATTTTTGGAGCTCGCATTCGTGTGAATGGGATTTTTCTCGTTCGTCTATTTCACAATCTCTAATATCAACAGATTGGTGCCGCAAAGTAGCATAAGAAAGTATCCAAAACAATTGTATGTGAACGATATGTGTTTCGTGATAAATATTTTGTGGCATTTTCACAAACATCAGCAAAATCCATACCTAAGCAAGTTCAATATTTAATTATAATGTTAATAAGGAAGCTTATTATAAAAGGAATTATATAAATTTTATGTGTGATCATGGCCTCATAACATGAAGAATTTTTTACATGCAATATTTTTTTAATGGTAATCACTTTAAAATACTTTGCAATTAGCATTGTTTGACATTATAGAAGGAACGGAACGTATACCCTGCTAATCATGGATCCCGAGGCATTCTTGGATATGGCCAATCAGGTCATTAAGCTGAAAATGTTTCCATATTTTGACATAGCACATAGCTTGTTGGCTGCTTTAGCGGTTCGTGAGGATTTGGGCTCCAATGCTCAAACATTCTCCAGAAAACATCCATTAGCTTGCTGGCTGTCAACAATGTTGGTGATATTTTCGGGTAGTATGGTTGCGAATGCTTTACTGGGTGAACCGTTGTTGGCACCCCTTAAAAATACCCCTCAGTTGACGGTGGGCACTGTTGTGTGGTAAGTTTCTCTTCTTCTGACTGCAGGATGGAATTTTTCTCATTTCTCCTTTCTCATGTGTTTGGGTAGGTACTTTGTGTTCTATACACCATTTGATGTGGGCTATAAAGTTAGTAAGTTCCTGCCGATAAAATTAATTGCTAGTGCTATGAAGGAGATCTACAGAGCCAAAAAAGTGTACGATGGTGTAACACATGCAGCCAAATTGTATCCGAATGCTTGGGTGATTATGATTATTATTGGCACTATAAAGGGTAATGGTGCTGGTTTCACCAAACTGTTGGAACGCTTGATACGTGGTGCTTGGACGCCTACTGCCATGGAATTTATGCAACCGTCATTGTAAGTTGTGGGCTTTTCAAATCATAGAAATTATATTTGAAATATGTTTTTTTATATTTTAAGTTACACCAAAGCTTCGTTACTGGCTTCTATAATGTTTGTGTTGGATAAGAAGACTGATTGGATATCAGCACCACATGCTTTGGTCTACTTTGGTATTGTAATATTTTTGGTGTACTTTAAGTTGTCGTCGATATTGTTGGGTATACATGATCCTTTCTTGCCTTTCGAGAATTTAAGCTGCGCCATTTTCTTTGGCGGTATATGGGACAGTTTGGCCAAGATTTTAGGACGTGGTCAAGCTAAGGAGGGTGAAGGCAAAGATGCTAAAAAAACCTAATTTAAATAATAGTGTAGTGCCAACGAAAGCGAAATCGAAACGAAATGTAACACGTAGACCCTCTCAAAAGGATATTTGACCCTCAACTCATACGTTGTTTCATATTTTTTCCTGTTTACTTTATAATCTAGTCAAGACTTAATGATGAATTAAGTGTAACCGATTGCCAAATTTTTGGCAAAGTTGTTCTTGCTAATTAACGAAAACGTGGGTGTGTTTGTTATAAAGCGATAACAACTTTGACAGTTTTTTAGAAATTTTTGCCAAATTGATTTTAATGTTTAGTTTTATGTCTTAGTACGAAATAGTAATGATAAAAAAAGTACAGTAATTGATATTTATCTAAGCCGAAAGAGAATCCCTTTTAAGGTATATACATACCCAAACGCGTTCTATAACGCGTGGTGGGAAATGAGACATTAAATAAATAATAACTAAAGCATGTATGTGCTTAATTATTAAATGTATAATTTTTATATAAACATATATATAATTATGTCCATTTACAAGATATGTAATTGTACATCATATTTTCTTGTAACAAATTATTGAAATATAAATTCCCAAACTAATAATTTTTGAGATACAAAAATAAGGAGATTGTTTTATTTTAAGCGCACATTTTGAGATAAAACTCTTTCAAATGTATTTATGTAAGTTGGTAGCAGTACATATCCGTAAGTTAAGAAAATTAATATTCGTTTTACTTTCATTTTTAAAATTCTTATTTATCAATTGAATATATAACATAATACAGCATAACATAACATTGGATACCGTTTTATTGCAACACTGAGTTTGCTAATACATATATATTGCAACTGTGACTGTTACTAAACGGTATATACTGTGTAATTAACTAAACAAAAAATTCAGTACAATGTACCCAGCGTCTAATGTCTAATATTTGTATCTCTTATTAATTTTTATTTTTGGTTGGTTTTTTTAGTTCCCATTTAGAAGGGCCTCACCTTTTACATTGCATTTTTGCATTCTCACACATATGTACGCCGAATTTATTTATTGTGAACTAGTTCAATCCGTACCGTTTTGTAAACCATTCAAAAAACTAAATTTTTTGTGAACGATACATCTCTAGTTTGTAGCTCTGTTATAAAATAACTTGACCAAAAAAAAAAAAAAATAAAAAATTATTGCTAACAAAGTTGTTTGATAAACAAACATTTTGTAAATATTTAAATAATCATGAACGGTAATAATAGTATGGACATAGAATACGATGAAACGGGTTGGCAACAAAACAGACCAAAACAATTGGGAGAGGATGAGGTAGATATTTTATTGAAATTAATGAATAATAATTTTCATACCACGCTTTTTTCTTTTAAGGAGATGCCTGAGGATAATCCACAGGAAACTATTAGGGAATGTCAGGAGAAATTTCTAACTCCTGACTATATTATGGAACCGGGTATTTTTACTCAGCTTAAACGTTACTTTCAGTCAGGAGGATCACCCGAAGAGGTCATAATGATGTTGTCCGAAAATTACAAGGCTGTAGCACAAATGGCAAACCTATTAGCTGAATGGCTAATATTGGCCGGAGTTAAAGTGACTGACGTACAGGCTATGGTAGAAAATCATTTGAAAGATATGATTTTGAAAACGTTTGATCCAAAAAAGGCGGATACAATATTCACCGAAGAAGGTGAAACACCTGATTGGTTGACTGAGATGATAGATCACCCCACGTGGAGATCATTAATATATCGTTTAGCAGAAGAATATCCCGATTGCTTAATGCTAAACTTTACCATAAAGTTAATATCGGATGCTGGATTTCAAAGTGAAATAACTTCTATATCAACAGCTGCCCAACAGATAGAGGTTTTCTCACGCGTACTGAAAACTTCAATTGGTAAATTTTTAAGTAATCCAGAAGATATGCAAAATGTTATACAGGAATGTGCCCGTATGGTATGTCACGGTCAGCATACATATGTTTATTCTCAAGTGCTAATACAAGTGTTAAGTCAAGAACCAAAAGGTGGCTTTAACATGAAACGTTTATCACAGGAAATCACTAAATATGCCTTACAAAAGTAAGTCAGATGACGAACACTACATTATATATGTATATAAATTTATATGTGAAAATTTAAAAGTAATTCGTAATTAGCAGAAGCACTAGATACCTAAGGAACATTTTCGATCAGTCAAACAATTTAATTAATAACTGTGCGTGGGAGCACCTGTCAAAACAAGAAGAAAAACAGCTTTAGGAACTTTTCTAACACTCTTTGGCCAATGCACCTTTGAGTCAAACTAAGCCCAAACAAGTGAAAAGAAATTTTGAGGTGAAATCTTGCACCAAAATTTCCCCAGGAGTATAGATGTCAATACATCTTTTGTACTTTATCAGATATATGAAAAATTAAAAAATTATTCCTTTTTGAGTTTTAGTTGCATTAAGGGCGTGTCGCTTGATCTTCTATGCCCAATTTATTTATCAACCTGTGTATGAACACTGCCAACGTCTGCCAAGTTTTGAAGCGATTTCAATTTATGCGACAAAAAGAGTGATTACCACAGAACGCAAAATCATGGACAGACAGATAAATCGACACATCGACTTTCCACATCTCTTTCTGGACGTTGGAAACGTTTTGACAAAGTGATATCAATTTGTTACACAAATGCATACATTTGATGAACAAGAACATTTATTTAGTGAGTTGAATAGGACAAATATCTTTTATATGCGTTTAATTTGTGTGGCGGATATAGGTTAAATTCCGCACAACTCACTAGAACACCATAGGTCTAGAATTTATTTTGAAAGTGACCTTTTTATACTAAGCGTGCTTTGACAACTAGTTATGATTTAAAAACAATTACTTTAAATTACTTTAAATGTTTTTTTAAGCAATCAAAATGTTACACCTATAACAATGGCTTTAAATGGTTCGGCTGGTTATCCTCAGGCTTGTCAGGCCTTGTCATCCATGTTATCGCGCAACACTTTGAATCCGGCTGATATAACCGTATTATACCGCAATTATTCTGGACCCGATCCACCACCCATCGATTTAATTCGAAATCCTCAATTTCTGGAATTATTAGTGGACTCCTTATTTAAGGCTGGTGTAAAAATTAATCCAGAACATAAACCCAAATACATATATTTATTGGCCTACACTGCTTCAGTTGTGGATACATCGTCGAAAAAGCGACCTCTCACCGAAAGGGTTCTGAACAAGGACGAATTAAAGAACACCATTCAGGCTATAGAGAAAGTTCATGCTATATGCAACGTTAATAAAGGTTCCACTGAACTAATCGCTGAACTTCAAACCCTATACAATTGTATTAAGTAAGAATGAATTTTTTATAAGTAGCAAGTGAAAGTGTCCTTTTTTACAGATATCCTGTTGTGGGTGTTGGTGTTATACGTTGGATTGAAAATACCGTAACAGAACCTTCCTACTTTAAACTCTCCACAGACAGTTGTCCTACGCATTTGGCAATACTTGACGAAGTAGCTGCTGTCCATCCAACATTACATCAACAAATTCTCACACTGTTGATACGTTTGTTTGAATCTAAGCAAGATGAACTGGAAATATTAGTGCAGTTAGAAATGAAAAAAATGTTACTCGATCGAATGGTGAATTTATTGACACGCGGTTGTGTTGTACCGGTAGTGAAATATATTAAGCATTGTTGGGGTCGTGGTGATACTGACATCTCTCTCATACGCTACTTTGTCACTGAAGTATTGGAAACCATTACTCATCCTTATTCTCCAGAATTTGTTCTTCTCTTCTTGCCAATGGTGGAAAATGAAGAAATAACTGGTACCATGCGCGGTGAAGGTGATAATGATCCCGTTTCAGAATTTATCGGTGAGTTTTTCATATAATTTCGTATAAATTAGAAAATCATTAACGCAATTATTTTCTCTTTAAAATTTCAGTACATTGTAAAGCCCATTATGCAACCGTTTAAGTTTTAATATAATTAAAATTTTCATTTTTTATACTTTTTTAATATTTTACATGTATATAATTATGTATGCTACAATAATAGTATTAGATATTAAATAATATGAAAAAATATTAAATCTTCAAACTTATATACATATATAACAACAAATTTGATAACAAAACCAAGAGACGAATTAATAATATCTAATTGACAGGTGAGGTGAGGCAGTATTGGGTATATTTTTGATAAGATAATAAAGCTGAAAATTCTTGATATATGGCAAATATATAATATATAATTTCCTGATTCTCTCTCTCTCTCTCTCTCTCTCTAATACTGTATAGATAACGTAGACAAGTATTTTCTTTCAATAATTTGTAATTTCATAAAACTTTTACTGGCCCTACAATAGACAATTGATGGTTAAAGCTTAAACTATTAACAGCGTTATCGATCGGCACTATATTTGAATTATTATTAAGTATTGATAATTAAAATAATTAAAAGTAATACATGTGCATCCTAACAAGTGTTGATAATTAAATATTTAAAGAAAATTGTCCTTTTTAGTAAAATGTTTCATTTTATAGGGCAACATTAACAATCATGCTTCAGTTTAGTGTTTAACAAAAAAAGAAAAAAGAAAAGAAAATCGTGTTTTTTCAAATGTTCTCAAATATTATCCTTTAGCAAAAATGATGGTAAGTTGACAGATATTTTAAGTGAAACATATTACTCATACAACAAATAAACAAGAAAACAAGCGAATTTGCGATGCCCATCATTATTACCCAAATCGAGAACTTCAATCGAATAAGTTTGAAAAAGTTTTACTTTTTCACTCAAATAATTCGTAATTAAACATAGAAAGACATGCCCCTGTGAGTGAGTTTTATTGCTTATGAGTACATTATCTTAACATTATCTCTACGTAAAACGTAATTAAAGTTTTGAACTACTGCGCATACGTTAACCGAATACGCCCATTTACACAAGTTTGTTTCGAACATTATACTAAAATTCAGATCTATTTAGGCTCACTTGGGTCAAATATTATAAAAAAACCTCTAAAACAGACATTAACCTATATGTCCATTATAAGTGGGCGTGGATTATTGAAATTTTTACCCTGCACTACTTGCGACAAAAGGTATATTAAGTTTGCGCGAACGTTTTTAACACCTAAACGGATGCTTTTTTATCACGTATATTCAATCGTACAGATTGTATCAGAATCAAAATCGACTGAACTACGACCGTCTGTGTATCCATGTAGTCTTTATATGGTGAAAATGCGCAATTCTTAAAATGTTTTGATAAAATTTGGTGAAGAAATTAGTGAAGAATAGAATTTGGTGAATAGCTTAATAAAGATCTTTGCCAAATTTGAATATGATGGAACCATTTTTAGAATTCCTTTCCTTATCATCATATTTCCGGAAGTGATTTGTAGGCAGTACTTCGCGTTTACTGATATAATGTGGAACAAAGTGGACTTCTCGGACTTGATCAAATAGAACATTTTCACTTGTTATCATTACTTGTGGCAAAAAATATATTCAGTTCAACCATTATACCACGTCCCTTTGCCTATCTGTCTGTCTATGTATATATTTACCTTAGCTACAGGTCTTTCGGTATTTCGATGCAAATTTATACAAAGACTTGTATTGCCCCAAAGAGGAAATTCTCTCCCATATAATGATAGTTTTTATGAGGGGAAAAATTGCAATTCTTAAATTTTTTTGGGCAAAATTTTCTAAAGAATATTTAATTATTCAGCTCAATGATTGGTTGTGCCAAATTGGAATCGCTTTGAACTAACCCTTTCCCTCTACAACTAAATTAATTGTAGCATGATTTGTTAAACTAGTTGTAGGGTATTAAATGGGCTTGACCAACTGTAACATTTTCACTTGTTTTTGATTAATTTTTTTTGTAAACTTACAATTAGGAGGATTCTATTTATTACTGTGAGATCGGTTTCGTTCTACGTACTTATAGCAGAAATATTTATGTTGAATTCCAACTCAATACATTATTAGTTACTAACGTTAGCGTTCCAACATCAGACATACGCTCTAAATCTATTTAGATCAAGAATACTTTGTCCTCTTCTTCTGGCTGTTCCAAACGGATATCAAACTTAGTATGCCGCTAATCATATGTGTGTATATAAAAATTAATAATACCATTTGAATTTTCAGTATTCACACCTTCAGTCAAAAGCAAATACCTTCTTGACATGTTATCTATAAAACAGATAAGAATAAAGAAGAACTGGGATATGACAGTTTTTTATCAATAATGGTAATAATTGTACTCACCACCGGGGGTATACTAACTTTATCAAAACATTTGTAACATTCACAAGGAAGCATCAGAAACCCTACAAAGTATTAGCTGCACAATCTGATTGTGTTTAGTCCGTCTGCGTGACTTTCTTTATATCTGTCTGTGGTAAACACTGTCCACGTACTAAAAATTATAACTTGGCAGAATTTTTTAAAGTTGTTCTTGAAAGAAAGCAGAAAATTGGCTCATATTGAAGTCTCTTCAAAAATGGGGAGGATCGTTCACTCTCACCACTAAAATAAATATTTAATAAAAAGTAAAAATGTTATAGTGGGTTATGTATTTTGTGGGCGTGTCTGTTATTCGCGTATGCCTATTTTTGCCACAGTGTTCGATGGAATTACCATTAATAGGTGCACAAAATTTCAAGTTCATGTTTCAATTTTTGTAGCAGATATATAGATTTTTGTTGATTATGGGCGTGGCTCATGATCGATTTTGGCCATTTTTAATAGCAATATGCATGCAAAAACTAAGATACTGCAGAAAATAGTACATAACCGACTTCTTCCAATAGTATCCTTATCGGATTCTCAATTTGGTTTAGAAAACGAAAATTAACAGTTGCAGTTAATTTTTTAGTTCAAACGGTAACGAAAGTCATTGAAGGGCAAATATGGAAAGAGGTTGAAAAGGAATACTGTGCAGTAGTAACTGTGGACACCAAAAACCCTTAATAGAGCCAGCTGACCAGTGATTTTAAATGCCCTTAGGGAAGTAGATATACCAAAATATCTACTGAAGTTAACATCGAGCTATCTCGAGGATAGAATACTAATCTATAACATATAAGAAGGTGTCAAAGAATACAAACTTAGCGCATCGATCTATCCTAAGATCAGTCATGTATGACGACATACTGCTCTTACCGGGGTGGGGTAAGCATAACCTTGATGTTGAGGGTGTTTTAGTACGTAGGCATTAATGTAAGGGTGAAGCTAGGTCCAGCCTAATACACCTGCAATCGCATACCAAAAAAATAACAACATATATACACATGTACACATACATACATATGTATATTTATGCTATTATCATAATTGTGTAAATCACCGTTTTATGATTTCTACCTTTAGAGGGTACCCAAATGCCTATTTTATTCGCCCAAAACAATATACCGTTATACTCAGAATGTACAGCTGTCGAATCCAAAAATTCGAACATTAAATCCAAATATCCTATTCAAACTTATGCCAAAAGTTTAGGTTTTAAATGAACATCCTTTAAATGAAAGGAGCACAAACCTTAAAAGACTACATAATGAGTTAACAACGGCTTATAAAGAAATTCATAAACCTCTTTCAAATAAACTTTTGTGCAGGGAAAGAAGCTCTATATTTATCGAGAGCCAAAAATGCCACATATGCTCAGACGAGGAGGACGCCTTCCAAAAAGAAAACGCTATAAATAAAGATTAGTGATGACAAAGAAACCATTGTTGTTATATGAATGACAGCACTCCTAATAATTATGTAGATTTCTTTATTATGATAATGGCGAGGTTTTTAACTTTTGCGACCCAACCCCCTTTTTTGTACTAGTTTATTGTTTCATATAACACGAATTCGCATATCACGGCAATTTTTTGTAAATTAAATCCCGTGTTATGTACAGGTTACCTGTACTTTAAGCTTACTGTGGTCTCTTTCTGGTAGTTGTAAACGAAGTGACAAACTTAGTATACCCCTATCACCAAGGGCAGAAGGAGGGTACAATAATGATATATATTTTTTGAAAGAGTAACTCTGTGGTAACATTAAGAGAGATAGAGGGAGAATGGAAAGAAAAACATCGTAAACAATTTTCCTACTACTTTTATTTACTTCAAGTTTATAATTAAGATCACTACAAGTTTAGTAAGCGCTTGAATGCGCCCATGAGTGCTAATTTAAACGGAATTATTTCAAATTACAATTCTGGAGAATTATTAAAAAGAAAAAATTAAATATTAAACACTTCTTTAAACAACTATGTACTGTGCGTGCAATGCGTTAATAAGGTTCGAAATAAAAACAAATAAAACGAACAAATTTGACTTGAGTCAAATCTTGAGTACATATACATCAAAGCATTCTAAAAGATTTGCTTTGTAATCGAGATTTCAAATTTTACGACCACAAGAATGATGTTTACACACGGACACACGGACAACTCATTAGTACATAAGGATACACATACTTTGTTGGTCTTTAATTTTTCTTTCTGGGTATTGTAAACATGTTCACAAAGTGAGTATACAAGCTTGACTTGAAGCCCTAAGCCAAGATTCGATTAGCTAAGGAAAACAATTTCAAAAGCTTCTCTTCGAGTGTTGTATTATATTCCTCATTTTTAAAGTGTAAACGGTACACATACTCGTACATCTTATTTATATTTTATAATGAAATTTCGAAACATATTTTTTACGTTTAAATCGTCATCTTTGTTTTTACAATTACATCTCAATATGCGTATAAATCAAAGTGTTAATTGAGTGCCCATGAAAAATAATTTAAAGTGAAATGTTTTTAATAATAAATTTACAACACACACACACACACACACACATCTTCTTCAACAAGTGTTAAATTTAATTTTCGAATTGAATTGAATTGAATAGAAGAAAAGAAGGCTTTACAAATATATATACATAGTATACTTTATAAAATTAATATAATTTAGTTTTACTGACAGTATGCGATTGTAGCACAAAAGTCAAAGCTTGTGTCACGAAATGAACAGGGGTGAATGGAAAAGATAAATAATAAATAAATAAACGCAGTATTACAAAAAGCAATTGATTGTTTGAGAAAAATATATGTATCGCACTCGTAATAACTGACGTAAAGTAAATTTCTCAAATAACAAATAAGAAAACTACACTTGGCTTGGGTTACATCTTAAACACCCTCTGCATCTACATATAAAGAGTGAGGATACCTCACATCACATTATTACGCCCCCTAATAGTGTTTGTATGACGTATCAACATGCAGTAGAGTTTTAAGGTTTCTTGACACATCGATGAAAGTGCTAATTATAAATATATGTGGGCGTAGCTTTCAATCAATTTCGCCTCATTTAAATTGCGATCTGCATGCAGGAGCTCAATATCTCAAAATGAACGATCTTGAGAGTAACAATAACAGATGGGTGCATGCATATACATGTCTAGATCGATCAGTTTTTGAAGCTGATCAAAAATACATATATTTGGAAGGGACTCTGAGGTCTCTTTTTAGGTGTTTTATAAAAACCTTGGTCAAATACGTATTGACAGTAAATATCGTTAAAGGTGAAACAAGACTTATAATGGACATAACTCGGGAAGTCGCTTCAGCATATTTGATGTATTTTTCTGAATGTTAGCTCTCAGTAAAGACGAAGAAAGCCTCATAATTCTGAACCCCTGTAGACTATAGAATACAGATGTAACAAACAGATTACTATTGACAGATGACAATTTCCGGTAGTTCTAAGGCTGGGCAATACTATTCATGAGAGCCATCTTGCAGATATAATAAGTACAGCTGTAATCTATAAAGCAAGCAATCGAACTACCATTGCATTAGGGATGCACATTATTAAACATTTCACTTCCTTAAAATTTTTTTTAGACACTGACGTAATCAAAACCAAACTTGACCGCCTTTGAAGTGAAAAATAAAATTATTTCCGTTACTACTTAACAAAAAAGAAAAAAAGAAATTTACAACTATATTACAACAACTATGAAGCACTTGATTATTTAGGTGCTAATGAAAAGGTGAAGGGCATTTAAGATTTAGCCATATAGCCGCATTTGGTTGTTCAACTTACATGTATAATTCAACTTACCGTGTATAATTTACAAGATATGGCACTTTGTACTTCCGAAAATTTCGAACAATTATACATATTATGTAAAAAGACATATTGACGTATATAGATTGTTTTAGATTTTATGGGGTCTCCGATGCCTGCTTCTGGGCGTTGCATACAAAACAACAAGCTTAGTTTACCCCAATCTGGAGGGTATAACAATTTTTAGTTAGCTTAAATATTAAATGTTGTAATTTTGGACGATATTTAGAATCTCTTCTTTTATAAGGATTTTTGACGAGGTAGCTTATACGATAATGACTTGAGTTTATTGATACGACTAAAAAACTTATTGTACAATTAAAGTTTAAATACGTGGTGTAGGCTATTAAATGGTCAGGTTTGACGGACTATAACATTTTCAATTGCTTTTTTACAGTTTGATGAAGAAAAATCAATATACTTGCCAAAAAAACAAATTATTATCTAAAAAGTATGTACTAGAAATTGAAGATGTCTTCTTTTCATTTTTTGTACTTCATAAACCCCTAGACTACGCGGCTTAAAAAAGGAGTGCTTTTAAAAAAAGTGACTTTTAGGTGACTAAGGCTCGAAAATGTCACGTAATAGTGAAAAATTAAGACCGGATGTGAAATCAGCAACGCGAAATTAGTGAAGATCGCTCACTGTTACTCGAGTATTTTTGAAAAGTGCCAATTTTTTAACACATTGTTATTCATCATATTTTCAAATTATAACAATTCTAAAGGAATTGGTAACTATTTGTATTGTTGACGTTTTCGATGAGACGGTGCCTTGTTTTAAAAATAATGATAATAAAGATTAGCGGTAATAACAAATGCAAACAAACAATAACACATAACACACCTTAAAAGTAAAGTAAAATTCTGCTCTGAAATTATGTATTTTATGTATTTGTAAATAATATCAATTAAAAGCAATATAATATTTATATAACATGAATATCTCGGCGCGTTTCCATAATTTAACCAGTTATACACGTGTTTATAATACGAATTGTGATGAAAATAGGGGTCGCATTAATGAGGACACAAATCAATTTGTACAGACTAGTGTATCATGGAAGTGGACTAAGGTAAATAGAAGTTGGGCTTTATTTACTTACATGGTATACATTAATTTTCAAAGGAGAGATTTTAATGCTTTATTCATAAATTTTATGAAAAACTTTTTTAATCAAATTTGTAAATCATCTCACTGAAAAATTACTAACAAAAATTACTGTGATCTCTTTATACCCACCATGTTTGTAACTCTCATAAAGAATCATCAGAGACCCTACAATCCGCAACTATGTATTCTTGATAAGCAAGAGATTTTGATCCGATTCAACGATTCTCTGTCTTAATAAATATCCATTCTCTCGTTCGCAAACATTGAGATATCGACCCTAACCTTGGCAGGTTGATATTGAAATTAGACGGAATCGCAACAAAAACTTACACATTATTATACGTGAACATCTTTATTTGTTTTCAAGTTGGTGGTTATCCGGAATTTCGTTTAAGCCAATAATAACTTTTTTTACTTGTTAATAATAGGGATCGCGTGTGAGGACAATACACGACTGGTTGCAAATCAAAATTGGTGGTGATGACAAGGTGACCAAGATGAAGAATCAACATAAAACGAACCACATCAAATCTACAAAATATACATTTATGTCATTTCTACCGCAAAATCTTATGGAACAATTTAGACGAATAGCGAATTTTTATTTTCTTGTTATGACTATAATATCATTAATAATTGGTAAGTAAGTAAATAAATATAATAATTGATTATGGCTTTCAACGATAAATGATAATATTTCGTACAAATATTCACATTTTACACGATTATGATTACGATTAATTGAAAATGAAATCAAGTCAGAAAACTATATTTGGCTTGGGCCAAATTTTAAATAACCTCCACATTCATAACCGTGGGCGTGGCAAATATACATATATTGCGCCCTTTAATAGTTTATGTCTTACGTATCAGCTTGCAAGTCTAGTTTTATTGTGAATATGGTTTTTTTTAAATTGTGGGCGTGTCTATTATCTGACCATGCCAATTTTTGGCATATCGATGAACGAATTATTTATAGATATACACACAAAATTTCAATTTAATAGGTAAATTTTTGTGGCAGACAAAAAGATTTTTGTCGATTGTAGATGTGACTCTTGACCGATTTTTCCCAATTTAAATAGTGATCTGTATGCAAAAACCAAACGTGTCTGAACAAAATTTACGCTCAACATCTTAAAATTTATACCCGTGAGAATGCCAACAACAGACGGACCCACGGACATACACGTCTAGATCGACTCATTTTTTGGTGCTGATGAAGAATATATACACTTTGTAGAGAAATTTAGTTGTTTTACTTGTTTTACTTCTTTTATACACATGTTTACGATACAATTTCTTCAATAATTTAATACGTAGACAGTCCGGTATCACCTATGACATCCTTGCTGCCTTTAGTATTTGTTATAGCAGTAACCGCTGCTAAACAAGGTTATGAAGATTTTCTACGCTACAAAACCGATTGCATCATTAACTGCTCACCAGGTAATAAAGCCTTCATAAATCATTTCTATTATAAAAGTATGTATGTATATTATTTTTCCATGTAGTAACAGTCATACGGAATGGCAGTGAACAAACTATAGAGTCTCAATATGTGCAACCTGGTGATTTGGTGGTGGTAGAGAGGGATTGCGATGTTCCTTGCGATTTGGTATTAATCCGTTCTTCTGACCCTCATGGCAAATGTTTCATTACCACGGCTAACTTGGATGGAGAGTCTAATTTGAAAACGTTAATGGTGCCACGAGATTTACCTCTTGTGGAACTAAATAATTTGCACAAATTGGGCGTCATAGAATGCGAGAGTGCTAAGACTGATTTGTATAGTTTTAATGGAAGAATTGAACTGTCCGGAGTGTCCGGTCGCGTTCTACCTTTGGCTGCAGAAAATATATTGTTACGTGGTTCACGTATTGTAAATACTGAATGCGTCATAGGTTGCGCCGTGTATACGGGCATGACCACCAAGTTGCAATTGAATTCACGTATTACACGTCACAAAACCGCTTCTAGTGAAGTGTACATCAATCGATTTTTAGTGTTCATATTGATAGTATTGATAATAATTGTAACACTTTTATACATTCTCAAACGTTATAATGAAGTGTTTGTAATTCCCTACTTTGAATATTTGGGACCTCCGGTGGACGGATATAGCGTAAGACAGTATTTACAAGAATATCTCTCCTTTTTGATTCTGTTCAACTACTTGATACCGATTTCCTTGTATGTAACGATTGAAATGTGTCGAGTCTTGGGTGCTCTATTTATGGAGTGGGCATTACCACTGTACGATGAAGATAACGATCAACCATGCATAGTAAACACCTCTAATCTAAATGAAGATTTGGGACAAATTAACATACTATTCTCGGATAAGACTGGCACCTTAACTAAAAATGAAATGACCTTTCAGCAGTGCTCCATTAAGGGGCACAAATTTGAATACAAAAAGACTCGTCTAATGGAAGAAGGATGCTTTCATTATATTCACTTGAATAATTTTAATGTAGGTTTATATTATATATTTTTTAATATTATAACGAATGTTCTTGTGATCATATAGGAAGATCAAAAAATCTTTTTTCAAGCTTTAACGTTATGCCATACCGTTCAAGTTGCACCCGATTTGTGTAGAAGTGGCAATCGCTTGGCAGAATATCTAAAACCCTATGTAAAATGTGATACAAATTCGGAGACAATAACGAATCAACCCAAATTTTATTCTATATCTGATATTACCGAGGAAAGTTATAATTCTAGTCAACAGAGTGTAGAAAATGCAATGGACACCGCTAATAAATCTTTGCAAGTAAATTCAGATGTTAATCCTCTGCTGAAAGAGAGTGAAGGTATGACAGTGGAAAAGCGAAAACGACCTCATATAGTTAAGCGAAGTCCAAATTTTACAAGAACTGGTGGCAAAGTATTTACACACTCATTAAAGGCTACGGATAATATTAAAAACACACCTGATAGTATTAAAAATATATCCACGACGGTCAAACGTAATGTGATCGATGGTCGACCCGTATCTTTACAATTAAATCGATCAAACTCGCAACTAGAATTACATAATTACGATGTTATTGACTCTCTGGGTCATCGTAGAACTCAATCATATGGGACATCCGTTGTCTATAGAAATCAGACAGGTTCGGAAGCACAGTTATTTTTGCGAATTACATCATTAATCGTAACATTTGTTTTACAAAGTTAGTTCACTGGGAGGTATGGTTCATAGGACGGTTAGCACTGTTTCAAGGGAATCATACGCAGCCCCTTCTTTTCAAAAACAATCTACGCTAGTTATTAGAAATGAATCACGACGCAGAAAACTTGAAATTGAAAATACTGTTCAGTAAGTATTGTGAATGCCATATTTTGCTACAATTGACTTTAAGTGTATCTCTATAGAACCTTGGATTATCAAGCCTCAAGTCCCGATGAAAAGGCTTTGATGGAAGCTTGCGCTCACTTGGGTTTTGTATATATGGGTGACGATGATGAGATCCTTAAAGTACGCATAGTTCCTCCACATATGGATTATAAGAGGCCGTTTAGCGAATGTCACGTTAACGAAATAAGGTTTGTCCGTCTAAATATATTAGAATTTACTTCGGAACGTAAACGCATGAGTGTCTTGGTTAAAGATCATTCTGGCAATAAGTGGATTTATTGTAAAGGTGCCGAGAGTTATGTTCTGCCCTTGTGCAATAATACGAGTCATGATTTGATAAATAAAACTAATGAACATATCAGTGAATTTGCACGTTTGGGTTTGCGTACTCTTGCTGTGGCTCGTCGAAAAATATCCGACCAAGAATATAAAGAATTTTTGAAAGATCTACACAAAGCGCACAATTCTTTGGAGAATCGTACAGAGTTGAGTACGCAATGTTTTGCGAAAGTTGAAAACAGTTAGTTTATTATCTGAGTTAAAAATATTTATATTAAACTGATTCGCTTTATAGACCTTGAGCTGTTGGGTGCTACTGCCGTAGAGGATGCTTTACAAGATGGTGTAGCTGATACTCTAATATCTTTGCAGAGAGCTGGTATTAAAATATGGGTGTTGACGGGTGATAAGGTTGAGACTGCTTTAAATATAGCCTTGGCTTGTGGTCATATACCTACAGAGGCTTTAAAGTACTTTATTGTTAACTGCCAAAGTAAACAGGACATGTTGATGCACCTGAACGTCTTGGAACGAGAAATAATTTTCGGGATGGGTCGACAATGTGCCTTATTAGTGGACGGAAAAAGTCTTGCGGTAGCTTTAAGCGAAACTCCAAACGAATTCCGAGACGTAGCCATAAAATGTATAGCAGTGTTGTGCTGCCGCTTGAGTCCACTGCAAAAGAGTGAAGTAGTTTCTTTGATAAAATCGTCACCACAAAATTTTACTACTGCCGCCATTGGTGATGGGGCTAATGATGTGTCTATGATACAAGAGGCGCATGTGGGCATTGGCATTATGGGTAAAGAGGGTCGACAAGCGGCTCTTTGTGCGGATTTTGCTTTGGCCAAGTTTTGCATGCTGAAGCGATTGCTACTCGTGTATGGACATTATCATACTACACGATTAACTCTGTTGGTTCTATATTTCTTTTACAAAAACATTTTCTTCATGGGCATAATGTTCCTGTTTCAATTTCACTCTCTATTCTCATCATCATCGGTTTACGATTCCTTATTTTTGACTTTGTACAACGTCATCTATACGTCTTTGCCGATATTTTTTATATCACTTACAGAAAAACCTCATACAGAAGAGACCTTAATGAGGTATAAAGGATTTAAAAAGTGGACGTGATTGATTGTATTTAAAATATTTTCTTTTTCACAGCACACCTGAATTATATAAGAGAAATATTAATAATAAGCGACTTCAGTGGCCTTATTTTTTGACCTGGATTATACAAGCCGTTTATCATGTTTTAGTATGTTTTTATTTTACTGTACATGTTTTTTCTACAAATAATATTCTACTGAACGCTGGCCAAACCGTGGAGTCCTCTTGCTTTGGCACTTTACTTATGCAATTGGTGGTGATTGTCAGTAACTTAAAGTTACTTTTGAGCTCTAAATACCTCAGTTACTGGTATATAGTTACTATAATAGCTTCCATTATGATATTTGTGATTAGTAGCTTCGTTTACAACATGATTGATATGTAAGTACGGTGCATTAAAATTCGATTAAATCATAATATGTTCGTTTATTTTTAGACGTTACGATACCGATATATATAGGGCTTATAATAAGCTTTTAAGCTCTCTACCCGTGTGGCTCTTCTGTATAGTTACGACAGCTACATGTTTGTTGCCTGACTTTACCTTTATCATGGCCAAGTGTGGTCTTAATTTACAGAAACGTAATATCTTCACAGAACGTTCACGTTTAAGATTATTGCGTGAAAACACAAAAATTGAAATTACACACTTTTAAGAGGCCTTAGAGACCCTTGCTCCAGGAGTTCCAAGTGTCCAAGAGTTGGCCTAAGCCAAGGGTAGCGCTTTTAATTGTTATCATTATGATTTATTAGAACTTGTTGGAAATGTTCTATCAAAACTACTTGTTATTATTAGTTAATAAGTATTATTTATAATTAAAATATTTCTTTCATAACAAGATAAAATATGATTGAAAGTGACAAATTTGATTTTATTGCAAAATATGTATATAATATATACTCTATAGTATGTGTATTGCTTTCTTATGTGAACAAATAAAAACGACAAACACGAGTAATTTTAAGAATCTATACAATAATGTTGATAATAATATTTGAAAGTTTCTAATAAAGTTGTGTAAAATTGATTTGGTAAACACTGTACATGTAGCATTAATTTAAAATAACAAATGATCAATATATAGTTTGTTTAACAATAATTTGGGCAAGATTGCAGTTTCTATATTTCAATAGCTTGTCCTTGTTCATTTTGTTAGTGTTTGTTTTAAATATTACGATAAACTAATAAATTACTATTTTAAATGTACAACCCGTAGCGATTATATGTATAGAGAAAAATGATTGTATTCTTATACTTTGTGTGGGCCCAATTTTTTTCTGCAATGCTTCACAGACCTACCCCTATCGATTTGTTAACCTCATCATACTTAACAAATTGTCAGAGATCCTATAAAATATATAAATTCTTGATATATAACCAAATCTGAGATTACTATTTATATTAGAGAAAATCTATTGAGAGCCACGCCAACAGTGAAATCTCTCACAACCACAAAAATGTGCTCATGTCGTTAAAATTAGTATGCATACTTTTATCAGGGCATAAATTATTATTATTTTACTTATTAGAAATACTGTACGAGGTATGAGGTGTAATCAGGTACAAATATAGTTTTTTATTTGTTATGGCCTGCACCACTTTATTAGGTTTTTACGGATGTTTGTAAATGGTAAATGCTACATTCACCTTCAGTTATACCAATCGATTCAGAATCAAAATCTGAATCGAGTTATGTCCTTCTGTCTGGCTATGTAAATTTGTGCGAAAGCTACAGGTAGCATTTTTTGACATATTTGGATGAGATTTAGTACAGAAAGTTAAAGGATATTGGTTCAAGAAGAAACCTATTGAAAATGGACCATATTGGACCATTTTTAGAACCCCTCTCCATATAAGATCCTACTATGATGAATTTCTTTATGTGATAAAAAATTGTAATTCTTAATATTTTTGGACAAAATGTTGTTGAAAAATACTGAATTAGGTTCATATATTGCTATGACAAATTTGGACTCGATCGGATAATTTTTAGAACCCCTTCCTTTTCACGAAGTAACTCATCGTATATGGCAGCGTAAACAGATATAACTGAAGTAATTATAGCATAATTTAAGCAGCTAAGTGGTGTAGATTATTTGATGGTCGGGCTTGACCGACTAAAACATTTTTACTTGTTTTTTTTTTGGCTTTTTGTAAGAAACATTATTAATTTGGAATTACTCTGTAAGAAAAAAAGAAAAAGATAAATAATGATTCTTTTTTCTGTCAGTGTACAGGAATTTTGCAAAAAAAAATATAATATACCCTTTACCGTAATATATATCCCACATATATTATATAAACACTTTGTTCATATATACTTTGTACAAATCAATCAATTAATTTTTGATGTATTTGTTAACATATTTATTACTTGTCAAATCAAATCAAAATAAAGGCACAAATTACATATGTAGGACTCAACAATAATCGCCAAAAAATAAGGTATAGGATCTCAAAGATGTCCAGAGCATACCTGTAAGTTAAATTTCATTGAATAATTCTAAACATTGGGTTCCTAAACAATATATGGACAGATTATCAACAGATGGACGCAGAGATTGTCCAAGTTGAACAATTTTTCACAAAATACTTTTTATTCAATGTTAATCTTTTTCTCTATTTATTGCATAATAGTTGCAAAAATAGTAAAGTTTACTTAATACTTTGGATTATTAAAAGAACAATAAACAAAACATTTTAAATATTTTCTTATGAATACCAAATATTAACATTTTGTTGAGGTTATGGTGAGGTTAACAAAGCCATACAATTACGCCTGCACAATTGTATTTATATGTAAAAGTATTTAATTTGTTACTTGCTTTACTAAACTATTTGAACGTTTGTTTCCTTAGCACCCATGTTGAATCATAAACTTTGTCAGACTGTTTCAAGTTTATGCTCCTAAGAGAACTTTTACAGAATAGCCAGGTACAGAGTAAACGAATAGAATAAAAAATAAAATAAGTCCACACAATAGAAGCCCTTTTAATAAAGCCCATTTATAATTATGCCATAGTATGTAACGTAGAGATTTCAACGGATTCATAAACCACATAAAAGAAGCATCTGGACGACTGTAATGTATAAAGAATTGAAATTATTTCTTAAGTTTTCTACAACTACTGTACGTTACTTTGGTTTCTCTAGAGGATCTGGTTCATTACGTCCAAAACCTGCGGCATTAAGTTCAGCTTCTTCTTTGGTGAGCAAATGAAATTCAGCTTCCACTTTACCAGTCAATTCCATCTCTTCATTTTTCTTTTTAATATAAAAGGGCCACCAACCTCTAACACGCTTTTGCTTGAAAATGTTAACAGTAGGTATATTGTCCATTTTTAGCATGTTCAGTGTGCATAGTTTCGAAGATTTAGCTCCCCTTGGAAAACGGTTTAAATCAAAGGATATGGCTCCTGTGGAAAAAGTAAATATATTTTTTTAATATTCCCACCACCGACAATTTTCTTAAAACATTACTTAGTCAAACTTCCTTTTACACAATAATACACTAGCAATGGTTTGCCATTAATAAGCAGGTTTTTTTTTCGTACTATTAGTTTTAGTGGTTTAACCAGGCCCCTCGTTCAATATTCATTAAGTCTCGAGACATCTCGTATATCTCTTTATAGTAACGCCTTTATAGTAACGTCTGGGTGTCTGTATGTGGAAGTCATTCTCCTAATTGGTATTTTTTGTAAGCAGATTGGTATTGAAATTGGATAGAATTGACCGAATGAAACAAAAGAAAAAAAGGGCAATATTTTTCTCGTATTATTCATAACGTATAAAGACGACAAGTGGAAAATTGACACATAGAATTTAATTCTTTGGTGTATCTGTGGTAGTTCTTCAGGATTTGGCCCAAGTCAAATATAAGTGTTTTACTCGTTTCTATATTATATTCATATAAAAAAGAATAATTACCTAGAAAGTCGTCCGCTGAAAAGTGATCAGCATCCCACACTTGTAATTCTAAACGTGCCGGTATTTTTACTTCAGTCTCGTCCCAGCTGAATAAAGATTCTTTACGTGACAATACAATTCTTTCTTCGGCTGCTAAATAGTCAAATGAATATATGAACCTCCAGTTGAAATTCCCTTCCCCGGTTAAGGATCGATAATGTATATCCGTGGACTGCATATCTTGGGCGCCCTTTAACCATCTAGTGTGAAAATTCTTACAAAGTTTGCTATTTTTAATAACGTCTTATAATCTTACCCTTTAACATAGATATCGGACATTTTTTCCCCCGTAAAGAAAGCATCATCTTCTAATGTTACTTCGTCTGTGTTCCAAATAATAATTCTTAGTTCATACGGTTGAGGCTTTCTTGGCGATATGTCGACGGGGGGTCCTGGTAGAGGCATATCCATGGGGAACATATCAACCCACATTTCAATTTTTCCCTGTTCTATACCTTGTTTGTCTGGTTTATATAATGGTCGCGACTCAATATGTTCTGGCACCAACTGTAAGAAGTGATATAAATTTTTCCGTATAATTTAAAATTTAAGTTTTCTTAATAGGTAATAAACCTTGCAACCTATGTTGGGGATTTCATCCCACCTATGAAGAACACCTAATGCTAAATGCTCATTTCGATTGCGACAGATATTGGACCTATTCCAGGCTGTAACCTCCTTATCACTAAACATTATGCAATGTTTTCCAATGGTTACACGATTTTGAAAGTAATGAGGCCCATCTAATTTATTCTCTTTGCATAATTTCGACAAGATTTGAGTGGGTTTCAATGGGTCACGCCACTGATTGTAACCACAGCTGAATTAAATTAAGAACACATGTTATTAATGTAACCTCCCAAACTTTGTTTCTCACTTACTTTTCATAACTTAAAGCCAGCCCACAAGTGGCTCTATGTTTACTATAGAAACGATTTTCCAAATCTATGCGAGTTTCTCCTATTAAGTCGTCCGAACCCACCAGATCCCAATCGAATATTTGAACAGTCAACAAAGAGTCTTGAGGAAAAGTTGCTTCGACTTCAAAACATTTTCCAAACACTGGATTCAATTGTTTGCTAACATAGTTTTCCTTATCTGAAAGGCGTTTATTGCCCAAATGTAGTACCAGATATGGATCGGCTCTACCATTCAGATCCATGGGATGTAAATCTGTGGCCTTTACGATATAAATGCGAACTAATACATGAAATGGTTCATTGGCTGGTATATTGAGAACAGGATATTCCACACCCGTTGGTGGGGGTAAACGGTAGACTTTAATTGCACCTTTGAAAAAGCCCACGACACGTTGGTCATCTGTGGTAGAGTCATCAATCTTCTTTCCTCTACATAGAGGAAAAGAGTGCAACCATTCGCGAAAATAGTTATATTCTGGTTGAATCTCCAGTTCGTTGGGATAAATCTAAGCGTACAAAAGTTCTTAATCAATTATATTTGATGTTTTAGTGTTTTAGAAGAAAACTTTACTTGACATATAGCGGTGGTATTTTTATAATGTTTCTGTTGAGTTTTTGGCAACATGGGAGATGTAATTGGCTCAGATTTACCACTGCCCCTCAAGGGGCTAAATTTTTGCATCAATTTAATTCCTTTATGGGCGCATTTTTGATTAATTTCCATGGTGGAAAGTGATGTTTGATATTTATCGGAAGGGCTTAAAGTTTTCTCAGTCGTGACATGATCAATGGCACGTTCGTGGGACCAAAAATATTTCGACCACCAATCACGATTTAGTTCGTCATCGACATCTTGATCCTTTAGCAAGGAATTTCTTTTGTTTCGATTTCGGAGCGTGTTCTTCTTGCGTGATATTGGTTTTTTCACCCTAATTAATGTTTAAATATGTACTAACAATGTATAAAATTAACATACTTACATTTTGGTGGCACAAGTAGCTCCATAGAGAGTAATCTGTTCACATGATGATTTACGATTAGTATAGAAGTCGTTTGTAGGAGTTTGTCCCATTTGAGATTCTATCAAAGGCTGCATACAGTATCTGTCATTCGGCGAAATAAAAGAATTACCCATACGTGTTTGATTCGTGTTTGATAAAATGATTTGTTCTTCTGTGGTCCCATATTTAGGAATATCTTCTTTAGGTGGTGGCTTATACAAGTATTGGTGAATTGAGGGGATATGGTGAGTACCAACTAATGTATATCGACCGAATGAGCGGCAGTCTACACAACGTATAGTTATAGGTGGCGCATAAGTTTCCTCTATTGGCAATTCCAGTTCTATAAACTTTAGCATATTGGGAAAATTGGGATTCTTTTTGACATTTTGTATTACAGTCGAACTTAATATCCTGCCCGAACATTCAAAATCGATTCGGGGCTTATCAACCGCCAAGTAATGTATACGCTTTAGGTCTCTGAGACCCCAAAATAGAACTTCCAACTTGAATTTAGCCAAATTAGGTCTAATTTCTTTGGGCACTGGATATATAACGTCTTGCTTAGACAGGCTATTTGGCAATTTCTTTACAACCATGATTTCAATTTTTTTTGGTTCAGTTAGGCGTGGTACATCTGACGCTCCCATCTCTAGCATTTCGAAAGCGGCTAACAACTCACCAGCATTGTCAGAACCTCGCATTATATCAAACCATTCTAACACTGGAGTAACGTACGAATTTTCCCTAAGCTTAACACGAGGTTTAGCTATTGCCCTACCAATGAATTCAGCTTTGCCGACTTTGTCCTTGTCATAAATTTCTATAATAATTGTAGGCGGATTCTTTCTAATCTCATCTTTAGTGCCATATACCAATATTTCTTCAAATATCAATACTTCATCCCAGGTGGGACTTAATGTTTCTTCGATAACTTGAGTACTTTTGGCAAATTCTATTATGTGGACCATGGCGTAAGGATCACTTAAGCCGGAAGCGTCAGAACCTATAAGGGAGCGAGCTTGGTATATATGGGCTCTTAGTTCAAAGGTCTAAAATTGAACAAAATGTAATGTATTATATTTTGCCTAAAGTTCTATTGATAAATTCTTACCGACTTTTCCAAATAATGTATATTATTGGGAGCCATTGCTCTGGGTCTATTGGCATTTCTTAGTTCATGAGACATATCATAACCAATGGGTAAACCTTCGAAGAAATGACCTTTATGATTGACTACGCCCATCCATAAGTATATAGAAAGTTTAGCCTGTATAACCCAACTGGATGTCACCTTTGAGTGTCTACCCGGCAGTTTAAGGAATATAGTTTGAATTTTACCACAATGTATACCGCTTTCTTCTTCAGTCAAAGAGAAAATTAATTCTCGGGCCGGCATACGGTGATAGGCATACCTCTTGCCATTGGCAATTAGCCACAAAAATATATCCGGCAAGGAATGTTGGGGCTGGGAGACAACAGTTGACATAAATTTAGATGAAATTTATATTATTATTATATTTTTTGTAGATAAGGGCTTACATCGTCTACTAGAAACTTTAATTTTTGCACAAAGGACTGTGCTTCTTTAAAGTGCTGCTTTAATGAAGTTTTAGTTATTAAGACCTTTAGTTTGTGTGCGGCGTTCCTAACGTTTTCCTAATATGAAAATAAATTATATAGTAGTAAACCATTTTTATACCCTCCACCTTAACGATAAGTCCGATAAGTCCATCTGTTGCTTTAATTCTCATGAGATACTGAGCTGAAATTTTTACAGGTACTTTTAGTTTTTGCACGCAGATCGCTATTTAAAATGGGCAAAATCGGTTCAAATCGACGCCCACAATCTACAAAATTTATCTATTCAACTGCCACAAAAACTAAGCTATGAACTTAACATTTTGTATGCATATTAAGTTTATCGATGTGTCAACAATGGGCATGGTCGGATAACAGACACGCTCACAATTTGTAAAAAACCATAATCACCATACAACTAGACTTGAAAGCTAATACGTAACACACACTCTTAAAACAGGCGCAATATATATGTATTTGCCACGCCCACCATTGTGAATGTGGAGGGTATTTAAGATTTGGCCTAAGCCAAATTAAGTTTTCTTACTTGTTTACACTTACAATTTCTCTCAAGCACAACTTCTGACGTTCCCGATCCAATTTAGTTTTACCGCGACCAGGTGTCAATAAATTGTCCTTTGTTATAGTTTGATAACGTATACAGGCAGATGTTAAGTCTTCCAAAGTGAAGCGTAAGCGCATCTCAGCTTTAGTATCCTCCTCCTCGATTAGTTTTTTTGTAGAAATTAAGTTGTCTTCCTGAAATTTTTTTTGTAATATTTTTTAATAGGTTGGGTTATCTGTCACCTTTGAAAGAAAAATCTTACAAACTGCTCTGCTATTTTTGCCAACATATTGCTATTGTACATGCGTCTACGCAAATCGGGCAAAGTACACCGAACGTCCATGCATGGTTTATAATCCCAATAGGGTAAATAATAGTGCATCTTATCATGCGTAATGGGTTTGCAGGCGCTGGTTGTACTGCTAAAGGAAGTTGTATCTACAGTCTCCAATAAACCACTTTCTACGCCATCCTCTAGAGCGGTGGAAAAACTTTCATTGTGGCCATCTATAGAGTTTCCGGCATTGCCCATGCTCAGTTCGAAATATATGGTTTTATCACTTATTTTTCTATCTATCATTGAAGCTTCAATTATTGAGCCAAATAAAAAGAATTCCTCATTGCGTGAATAACAATATTCCGATATAGGCTGTGTACTTTCTAATTCTACATTTTTCTCTAACATTGTTTCAGAGTAATCCGTAATTTCAGTATGCAAGGCTATAAGTAGCCTGGCCCGGTAACTAACACCTTCTCCCAAGCCGGTATTTAAATTGGCATGTTGGTCTAATAACGAGTAGTCCCTTGCAGAGCCGTAGAAGTGTATGAAGGAGGGTCCGAAGGTGGGTAAAAATCCCTTTTCACCATCATTGGATATTTGTTTAAGGTCTATGTAGTGCGTGCCAATAATAGACGGTTTCATAGGATCAGCATCTCTTAGTTGTACCTAAAGAAAATTTTCACTTCAAAAATAAACAATTCCAGCAGACGCATTATATTATATAATTAACCTTAATCCTTTGACATAAGGGAGGAAACATTTCATTAAATACTAATTGTTCATTCCATATAGGGGTGTAAGCATTTCTTTTTACGGTAGTTTTACCAGATAGACCAGCAAATGAGACCTGTACATAAGGGCTCACCAAATCTTTGGACTCTCCCGTAAAAGCTTTTTTCACATTGGCCATAATTGAAGAATTCATTCGAGGCAAGCCATCAGCTCTATATATTTTGATTATAAATTTTGCTCGTTGCCTTTCAAGGGGTACACCATCCGGCACTAGTAGATTACTAATAAGTATATTAATTATGTATTTACTGTGTATTTACTATAAGTGTTAAATTTTTTATATTCTTAACTTACGCTTCAATATCATCGGGAGCTTTTTCCGGCTTTTGTGGCACTTTAACCGTATCACCCTTACCAATTATGCCAATGTCACATTTTAAGTAACCTTTTGGACCACTACTGAAGTTATCAGGATCGGTAAGTAAAGCCCATTTATGATAAAATTGATGATCTGATTCATTTAAAGGGTTTTAAAATTATTAGTGTGACCATAAACACTTAATGTGACCAAATCATGCACCAAGTTCTGCACTTTACAAAAACATATCACTACATAAATAGCAAGCAAAAAAGCTGAAATATCTTACGTTAAATTTTTAATATTCACCAACACTATAACAAAGTTCTCTAAGGAGTATATGTGTCAATTTTTACACCCTACACATAACGTGAGGGTTATACTAAATTTGTTGTTTCTTTTGCAACACCCAGAAAGGAGACCTCAGGGTATGTATATATACTCTGCATCAGTATGAGTCGTTCTAAACATGCGTTGTAGGTCAATATATATAATATGAACACCAGACTTAGGCTTCGAATGAGGGCAAATCATTGGTGCTCGGTTAGCGGGAGCGTCTGAAGAGGAATAGTGGGCGAAACTCAAAGTTAATTGGCGGAGACCGACGAACATTACAAAGAATTGTGGCTAGAAAATATAAAACTCTCGCGGCAAAAGTGACCCCAAAGAATATCAGCTGTTCTAAAAGCAAATAAATATGACGTATATATCAAGTGTTTATATTATTATGTCCATTTCTTAATGGACTCAGTTTTTAATGCTGATCAAGAATAGAAACTTTGTAGGATCTCTGACACTTCCTTTTAGGTGTTGCAAAAGGAATGACAAACTTGGTATATCTACCATCTTATGTGGAAGGTATAAAAATGTTGAATTATGTTGATAAGTATGTACATGCGCAAAATTTTGAACTTCTTTTAAATATCTTCTATGAACAAATTATATAAAAAAAGTAACACATAATTTCAACTACATATATTTGTTTATAATTTTGTCATTAAGATTCACCTTCTTGACTCCATACAGTGGCCACATCCAATTTAAAATAACCAATTAATTTATTTGGCATTAAAACGCCACGACTTTGTAAAACCTTTGTGCAGGTAAAGTTATATACAGCATAGATAATTAAAGACAATTTTTTATTATTTATTGCATATAAGGAAAATTTAAAAGAAACAAAAAAAAAAAACTTGGCCTGGACCAAATGTAAAATACCCTCCACATCCATATACAAGAAGTGCTCGTGCTCCCTTTGCTAGTAAATATATTTACGTGGACTTGAAATCCAGTTTCAATGCCACGTAATTAACTGGCATTTGTTTTGCAACCATGCACATCTTTTGATTATAAATTATACATATATGCACCATTTTTCCCAATTTAAATACTACTATGTATAGAGCAGACAGCACACAGACATGCCGCATGCATTTCTGGATCAACTCAGTTTTTGATACTGATCAAGACTGTACATACTTTGTAGAGTCTCCTTCTAGGTGTTACAAATGGAATAACAAACTTAGTGGAGGGCATGAAACCAATTTAACGCTTTTGAAAGTTCCATTTCTAAGTACTCTACTAATCATTTATATGTACTTCGACAAACTTTACAAATAAAACATTCTTGCTTTTAAGCTTCCAACTCAAGGGGTGTGTAACGAAGTGGAAAAGTTTTTTCAAGTGTCAATTATATACTTACCGACAAAGTAATGATTTTATCAAAGAGCATCACCGGGGGCATGTGAAAGTCATAAACAAAATACTAAAATAATACATAAAAAAAAGAAGACAGACTAACGTATATTTTGATTTTAATAACATTACTTTTCTAAATCATTCACCTCATTATAATAAGGACAGTTGGTGCTTTCCTTAACACTGGTATATTTTTTTTGATCATCAATTTGTATGCACACCACCGGATCCATGTTCAGTCCAGGTAATTGACGCGCTTCAATAATGGTAATACAAACCTGGAAATCTTGTGATTTCAAGTGATCTGCAATATGACTCATTTGTTTAATCCTGCGAAAATATTGGAAAAAAGAACTTTAAAAAAAGATAAACTTGGAGATATTGTCAGTTTATTAGACTACATTTTTCCTTTATCATAGTGCGATAAGTCTTCTGCATCACTTGATTGTACACTTTCAGCATCAACATCTGCTGTAGAAGTCGTTGCATCTTCACTGCTTAACTTTTGTTGGAGGCGAACATCTACTTCTGCATTATTTGTATCCATTGTTTTCTGCTCTTGGATCAAGGGAATCCTAATATGTAAATAGAGGCACGTTGGTCTTATCAGATAATTTCGAAAAGTATTTAATCCCTAATAGGATTTTCCGAGTCAAAATATTTCTTTTTTTATTTATATCTTACTATTTCTTATACTCTCCACATAAGATAAAACGTTTTTACGTTTTTTAAGTTGAGAGCTATTGTTAAAGGAATTAATTGTAAGGTTTACCTGCCCTCATCCTCAGTCCTGCTATTTCTCATTTGAGAATTTTGGCGCCTTTGTCCCAATCGAATTATATTGCGTACAGTACGCATAGTTAAACGTTTTTCTTTAATGGTCGTTTGAAGACTATCTCCAGGAATTGCACCATCACTGTCTCTACTTTCCATTACCGATACAGTTACTTTGCCATATCTGTTGGATTTCAATTCGCTTCGTTGTGGTTTTAGAGTTAATGTTGTTAGGGGGGTTAAACCACCACTAGTATTGGAACTTGCTCCCGACATAATACAATTCAGAAAAGGACGTTCCTTTTGATAATTTCTTCAGAGCCTATATTAAGGCTTGATTCGATAATTTAGTTTTAACGCTAGGCATTTTTCGACTAAAAAATAGTATTGTTAGGTTAAATATTTTAGGTGAAAAAATTAATTGATTTTGGTTATGGCTAATTCTGAACATATACGTTATCATCTTACGATAAAATTTTTGAACAATATTCTGCAATAAAATATTACTTTCAGTGATCCTGGCAGTGAAGGCTGTTGGCGTCTTTGTCAGTCCGACTTACTCTGGCTCTATGAGTCTTAGTCACTCGGCCATTTAATTTAATACGTTAAAAAAAAAAAATTACTTTCTCAATTTTCTTTTGTGCAAATTTTTCATTGAAGACGTCTTTGCTTACTTTTTATACCCTCCACATAAGATATATATACATATATACTAAGTTTGTCATTCCGCTTGAATTTAAGGAAGCGTCAGGGACCCAACACAATATATATTCATGATCAGCATTAAAAAGTGAGTCCATCTACACCTAAAATAGTGTTGATGGTCAAAATCAATGCATGCTGATACCTAATACATATACTATTAGAGGGTGCAATATATATATACTTGCCACGCCCACCGTTATGGAGATGGAGGGTATTTAAGATGTGGCCTAAGTCATATTTAGTTTTCTTCTTGTTATTGCATTATATAAAACAATTGTTGCTAAGTATACTTCAATGCATACATACTTTTATAATTTAAATGTTAACCATAGACCATTATTTTCAATAAATATTTTAAATAAATCACCTTTATTAAGAGTACGCTCCCAATTTGATATGTTGTGTCGATGTCAAAAAACATCTGATGGTCATTATCTAAATTTTGAATGCTGCAACTTGTTCTTTGTTGTTATATTGAGCGAAACTAACCAGCACCAAACATCATCTAAAAATACATACAATATTTAAATTCAGTAAATATAATTAGAGTAGGGTTACAAACAACAAGTGAAAATATTATAGTCGGTCAAGCCCGGCCATCAAATACCATATATCACTTGATGTATCAAGACCTCCATTTTAACAGGACCTTATAAGGGGAGGGGTTCTAAAAACCGTCTGATCCTATCCATCATCAATAGAGCTCCTATTTGGGCTAATACATACATCCTTGTACGAAATTTTATTGAAATATCTTAAAAAATGCGGCCTTGCTAGCGCAAAAACGGACATGTTTAAATCGATTCAAATTTTGATTCTGAATCGATCGGTATAACTGAAGGTGGATGTGACATTTGCCGTTTAGCAGTTACAAACATCCGCAGAAAATCAATATACCTTTTGCCACTAGTGGTGCAGGTATAATAAATTAAGAACTTGTCTTCTGGTTTATAAATATATTTTTAATAAATTTAGCAAATTAAAAATATGTTTATAAACATATTTGGAGTGTAAAATTTTGACCAAACTCTGGCTTATCGCTGCAATTATTTATAAAATATTATGAGTAGAACCAAATTCTGTGCATCTGTTCTTTTAATATAAATTATTCACAGCAAATTGCAATCTAGGCAGTTACGATTAAAAGTGGAGAATTTTATAGACTCTTGAGATTTGATTTGTTTGTTTGCTCTGTTCGTATGTGTTCTATCCCTTTTCACCCACAACAAAACGTCTATGTTCTAATTTTGCTGTACCCTACACTCTACATTTTGAACTCGAATCACACCACAATAATTTCTTCAAGGAGTCCTTTCTTCCTTTTATTGTTTTTACTTATTTTTATATTATTTCAATAATATAGGAAGGCGTATATATTACCAGGACGTCATTTTTAGTATACACAAAGTCCTTTTCAATGACATTTAAAAAACGCCTTTAAAAAGCGTTTCACACACAATCTTACCCCAGATGGGACTCGAACCCACAATCCCCGGCTTAGGAGGCCGATGCCGTATCCATTGGGCCACTGGGGCAGCCTTTTTATAATCTTTCAATCAAAGAATATAAACACGAAATATTTACGGAAAGGATAACGAGAATTTCTTGTACATTTAAGTACAAAAAAAAATTCAAATATATAATTCTGTTCATATTATGAATGGAATGGAAAGGAAGATAAAAGGATAATGCATATAATGTATTCAAACACATTCATATATACCGTTGTTCTCTCCACATTCACTTATCCGAGTCGTAAAGCAGCAAAATACAAAACTGAAGTCCTGTTTACACATAAAATCGTGTACGCGCTAACTTTTTGCTTCTCGTTTTATTATGAATACTTAGCGAATAGCGCTGTTGCTATTTCTTGATGTGGTGACTATTTCGTTGTTCTTCATTTGAGCAAATAAATGAATGAGTCAATAAATGAGCACTTTTAATTTACTCTCTAAGAAAACTAAAGCGTTTGTGAGTTATTTGCGTATATATTAGTAAATAAGTGCGAACGTGATAGTTGCCCCAGTGGCCCAATGGATACGGCATCGGCCTCCTAAGCCGGGGATTGTGGGTTCGAGTCCCACCTGGGGTAGGTTATGTCATGAATTCAATTTCGCTTTTTTGTTATCGTTTCCTTCATACATATGTTATAATATTATTTAATATACATTAAGTAATGTTTAGTATACTGCTGACTGATTTAACGCATTATATGATGGATTCTTTTTTAAACAAAATTGGTCAACAGTGCATAAAATATATTTAAACGTTTAATTCTCTTCCTTCATAAAGGTTGTCTAGAAAACTCTGTGTACATTATATTTAAATACATACGTATGTGTATAACTATTGTTAGTTTTGGTCGACTGATAGGTGAGTCTACCAGTTAATCTTCAATATGTAGAAATCCAGTTTGTATTATCCCTAGAGTAGTGCACACATATAAATAAAGTTAAGTTTATCAGTGATGCGTATGTGTTTGCATTTTTGCTTCCTGTTTAAATAAATCTAAGGTTTTTTAAAAATTTATTTGCAAACTCAATAAAGGTGAGTTGTGTTTCCTAGTTCAATGAATTGTCCCACTTTTAGGTATAATTGAGAAATTGGCAATCGAAAATCAACTGTTTTATTTGTTCATTTGAAAACTTTACTTTATGTAATTAATTAATAATTATATAATTCACTTCCCTTGATCTAGTCTGTCTATGTGTATATGAGGTAGAAATCACTCTCATGGTCGTAAAATTTGAGATATCGATTCCAAATTTGCAGAAATTCTGGTGGTTTTTGCCCTCATGTCGGTATTGGAATTGTACAAAATGGTAAATTTAAAACGTAATCACTGGGCGCGCATATGTTAATGGATCACGCCAATTTTCACAACTTCGCTCCTAACATAAAGAAGTAGGAGCCATTGTAAATTTCAAATCAACATAGGATCACCTAAACCAAATAATTTAAATAAGCCCCTAAAACATACTAACATTCATAATAAATCCACTGTAGGTGGGCGTAGTTAATTTGAATTTTTTCCAAATATATAAATAATTAATAATTTGAATATATTTTGCAAAATTTTATTTTTAACACACAATCTTAGGTTTCTATTATGATTTCATCACCATGTACACCACCTGGATATCTCAAAATTTCCGACTAAGAAAGTGCTGAAAGCTGCGTAAATTCGGATCAACGCCATTGCGGGCGTGACCGTGGTCCGATTTTACGCAATTGCAATAGAAAACCGTCCGAAAATTTATAAATTTTTGTGTCCGTCTTTCAGTCCATATAAATTTGTGCTCAAGCGGTCGCGTTTTTTTTTTAAATATTTCGATAAAAATTTAGTTTAGTTTAGTTTAGGTTATGTTTTGGTCCAAAAGGGAATCTTGAACCAGATTGGAACATTTTTAGAATCGCTCCCCATATAAAGTCCTGTTATAATCGAATGCAATGTTTCATATTTTTTTTTGCCACAATTTGGTAAAGAATAGTTAATAGTACGTATATAAAATAAAATTGTACATTTTTTAAAGGAAACAATTCAATTGAGTAATGCATCCAGTAGCTGGACCGACTATAATTAACTTGTTAATGGATTATATGCGCTGTGTAGAAAAAACTATTGTGGGAACCTTTAAGCCCAGTCTTGCTGGAAGATTTCTATAAATATTTTTTTACTAACTCTAGGCGCCCTTTATCATAAATTTCTTTGCAGTTATTTTCTTGTTTGTGCATAATTGTTGTACCAACTACACATCTTTGTATGGTACTTGTTGAATATAATACCTCGAACCAACACTAACCACACCACTTAAGCATCATTAAGGAGTACCGCAGTTAAGCTTCTGTACAATAAGTACTTATACCCATGGGCACATACACGCAAAGACGTGCCTAATGTTTGCAAGAGAAGTTTTTTATTTGTTTTTGTTGAAACTCTTCCACACATATGTGTAACAAGGATGCTAGGTATGTACTCCCTCCCAGTATATTAAAGCATTATTATTGTCTCTTTAAAACGTTATATGTATTACTGTGACATGTTGATTGTGAAACATGAATTCAGAAGTTCACATGATGAATGCTCGTTATTTTTATACCCTCCACTATAGTGATGAGGGTGTACTAAGTTTGTTCTTCCAGAAGTTGACGCCAGAGACCCTACGAAATATTATTATATTATATTATTGATCTGCGTCGAAAACTGAGTAAATTTAGACATGTATGTCCGTGTGTCGCTGTGTCTGTCTGTTGTTGGCATTCTCACGGGCGTAAATTTTGAGACATTGAGCTAAAATTTTGTACAGGCACTTTTAGTTTTTGCACGCAGATCGTTTTTTAAAATAGGCAAAATCGTTTAAGATCCTCGCCAAAAATAGATAAAAATCTATTTATCTGCCACAAAAATTTACACATAAACTTAAAATTTCGTATGCATATCCCATCCACCGATATTCAAAAATGTGCGTTGTCGAATAACAAGCACGCCCACAATGTACCAAAAACCATACTCAACCTAAAACACCACTTGCAAGCTGATGCGTAATACATATCTTATTGGAGGGTATATATATAAATATATAAATTATATATATTTACCACACCCACCCTTGAGGATGTGGAGGTTATATAAGGTTTGGCCCAAATTCACTTTTCTTACTTGTTACTTTACGTGACAAAGTGTTTCAACTTGTAAATCTAATAAATATTTATATGGTAGTAAAAAATTTGTTTTCCTTGAAATTGTTTTCAGAAAGAAATTTCAAAAAGTTGAAAATTGAGAAAACACGTGAAAATTTTATTCTGATAAAAAACGTTTAAATTAATTTGAATGCAAAATCTTTTGTAAAAATATTTTTTTTATTGAGAAAAACGGAAAATTTCGCAACAATACTGACGTCGATTTGGTCACGCATTTTTACTTCAGTTAATGGAAGTAAATGTAAAGTTGAAGCAAAAAAACCAGAGGGACCCAAAGCAGAAGGAGGCATGGCGAAGTGTGGAAAGTGTATGAGGCCAGGCCCGATTACGGGTAATGGCTACTTGAATTTTTTACGAGAATTTCGTAAAAAGAATTGCAATTTAACGCCAATAGAAGTGGTGCGTAAGGGAGCGTGCGCTTGGAAAAAGTTATCTTGTGCGGAAAAACGAAAATACGCACAAATGGTAAGATGGCAACGTTTAGAGTAAGCTTGGTTAAAAAATTGCATAATGATGATAATGATTTCAGGGCTGTGGTAAGAAGCCATCACGTTCAAGGTCGAAGAAGAGTAAAGGTGTCTGCGAGTGTAAAAAACGTAGCAAAAGTCGTAGTAAAAGTCGTAGCCGGAAACGTTGTGGTAGTAAAAGACGCGGCCGCAGTCGCAGTCGAAAAAGCAGTAAGGGATGCGGGTGTAAAAAACGAAGTAAAAGCCGTCGTCGCGGTAAAGGAAAATGTATGAAACCCGGACCCTTAACCAGTAATGGGTATCTGAACTTTTTGCGAGGTTTCCGACGTAAAGCTTGCGGCTTAAAACCTCAGGAAGTGATCCGTCAAGGTGCTCGAAAATGGTGTGCACTGACTCAATCTCAAAAAGATCGTTATAATCGCATGGTAGGTCTTGTTTTAATATTCTAAATAATATAAAAAAGTCTTTAATATAATTTTTTTAAGGCTTGCAAGGTAACTCAAAGCAAACGACACAAAAGTAGCAAAATATGCCGTGCCTTGAGAAATCGACGTCGTAAATGTTGATTACTGTGTTCTGTATATATTTTTTATTTGTATTTTTTATGTATCATTTGTTGCATGTTGTGCAAAACAGTTGAAATTTTTGTGTGTCCATTTATATTTGTAACTTTTTGGATTCTCATTAAATAAAAATAGTGGTACTAATGGTTTATACAAAAAAGAAAAAAAAACCCTACGTGCTTTATATGTATAGTTAAACGTTTAATTTAGTCAAGAATAGGTTAGGTTGGTTAGTGTACCATTAAAATCTTTCAAGGTATGAAATGTTGAAAAAAAGTACTACAACGAGGAGAAGTGAGCTTCCAAAATATGTTCAAATACTTTCATGTTTGTTTCAGGGTTACAAATATTATATATGAACATATTGACAATGCTTTAAATGTTAAAATTTAATCCGTAATATTTTTTTAATTTTTTAAGTGTCTAAGTCTTTTTTTTGACTTGTTCCACCTTCGTTTATATTAAAATGAACGACCATTAGGTTGCATATCCCACTTCCACAACTACGCATGGTTTGTTCAATTGTATCAGTAAATGCAAATCATATCGGGGAAAATGAAAAGATATAATTGTTGGCTAACTATTGTAAATATTTGCTCTATAGTGGACCAATGTAGGAGAAGATTAAAAATGTTGCAATATGGAGCAAATTTGCCCCAGTCTGATTCGGTAGCTTGCGCATACATTTACGTGGATAGATTGATGGACAAAAGGGTTCAGATTCAGATCGGTATAATTGACGATGCTCGTGTCATTTACCGCTTAGGAGTTGCAAACACACTTTATATATTAAAGAATATATCCTTTGGAACATGTGGTGGGGTATAAATAGAAATACATCTTGTTAATACTCATCAAGAAACTGCGACGCGAAAGACGCTACACTGCTCCAAAATTGTATGTATTCTTGATGAACTAATAATTCCAATATTTTGAAATTTAGCAGAGCTATTCATACCAGTCCTTGAATTCATCAGGTCTCTTCTGAGGCCCTTAAATTCCACTTTTAACTAATTCTGATATTGGGTATACATAATTCCTATATATTTATGTATCTTGGTATTGAAAGTAGGCTAAATCGACCTTCTTACAATTTTACAAACCATGCGGTTTTAAGAGTTTTAAGAGATACAACCCATAAAAAGGGATATATGATATTAGACGTATGCCTAAAATGCCTGGGATAACCATCATCATTAACCTTTTTTAAATAGAACACCAATACCAACACCAATACCAACGCCGCACAATTCTATTTCGACCTACATGATTACATGTAACATATTTGTATAAAAAGCAAACTGTTGAAGAGCAACCTTGCATAGCACACTTAAGTACAACTATTTCTATCATACAATCTATGGTATTCCTATAGTAAAGCTACATTCAACACACTCTCTTAAGACGTACATTATTTCGTTTTTTCTTATACATAAAATTCTTTTATATCCGCAAAATATATTAAAATGCACGATTTCGCCCCAAGAAATATATTTTAATAAAAATAATTTCGCCTTTCTTACAAATTGAAATTTACTGTACTAGAATCGATATGTATATATAGCCTAGCTCAGCACGTTTAAATTTTGAAAGTTGTGGGCCAGCGTGTAGATTGATTTTGCCCAATTTAAATAAGGTACCTTGGAAGGGGACGACGAATATGCTGAAAGCAACGAGTGCAAGGTTTAGAACGCCTTGGTTCGATTTTGTTCAATTTTAACAAAAAACCGTAGAAAAACTCAAAGATGGCGTGCACCGAATTTCAGTGTGATAACTTAATTCCCAAAGACACGCGGATGAACAGATGGACTAGAACTACTTTTGCATTAATGCTGATTAAAAATATATATACTTTTGGAGATATGGCTTTTGGTACTTGCAAACGTTTGAACATGAACAATATGTGGGTACACACTGAGTCGTGTTGAGACATATATGACCTTGGTACACTCTACAACCGTAGAAAGTTGAGCAGAAATTTAATTCAGTTAATTTTAAATATCTCGATCCTTTTATGCTCTACTTTTAAAATGCCGTGTACTTTTTTATATTATTTCAAATAGTTTTAGTACACAGTATTTTAACATTCAAAACTTTTTTACAAATGGCAGTTGTAAAAATTTTTAATTCTATTGAATTCGTTTTTAGAGAGCGTAAATTTTAAGTAAAAAATTGAAAAAATAATTAAAAGAAAAATATTGAAAACAGATTAATAAAAATGTTGTTAAAAGAAAGTAAAGCTGAATGTTGCGAGGAGTTTGAACCTTTGCCGGAAAATGTGAATTGTTTTGTGCCGGATATCTGTAGAACCTTGAACGAGTTGATATGTCAACATGAACATTCTTTTGTAAAGAATAAACGTATCTTAGAATTGGCGGAACCTGTAAGGCGAGTGCCACGTTTTGTGCCAAGATGTGCGTGTAAATTAGAGAAACCCATTGAAATTATACGTTTAGATCAGAGACAACATACACGCACGGAACAGCTAGCCTATCCATTGGTCAGGCGGCTATTACTATTCAAGAAACGAGTGGCGCAATTATTTGAACCGTACCGTATTGTTATGTTAAATCGTCTTATACGAAAGAGTCTGCTCTCTGTGTACAGCCGTTTAAGCAATGTGAAACCACCTGAACCAGAGTGCGTATTTGAAATTATTACACATTTATTATATTTATATTTATACCCTCCACCTTAGTAATGAGGGTATCTTAAGTTTGCTATTCCTTTTGCTTCACTCAGAAGAAAGCCTCGAAGCGTATAAATTCTTTATCAGCAGCAAAGTCTGAATCGTCCTAGATATGTCCGTTCTTGTGTTCGTTGTTGGAACTCTCGTAGTTCTCTCGTTTAAGTTATTGAACTGACAATCTGACGTGTAAGTTTACAAGTATTACTTACAGTGTTACACTGTGGAGGTGGAGGGTATTTAAGGTTTGGCCTAAGCCAAATTTAGTTTCTTAGTTGCTTTCTTTTCTTGTTTTTGTTCTTAAATAAATAGAAAAAAAATACCCAAATGGGATAAAAAGGAGTGGGCAAAACACACGGCCAAATTGACTAAATTGGCCAAACATAAAGTGCCCAAAGAGCCACCGAAGATTGTAAGAAAAGCAAAATAATATGCTCTCATGTATTTTAAGCACAGCTTTAATTAACTTTTAGCCTTCGAAAAAAATATCACTAAGACGAATGAAACGTTTCAAAGAGTTGGCTAAACCCAAAAAGTATGAGATACTCGAAAAACCCGAATGGATGCTCACAGAGGCTATGAATAAACATAAAGCGTCTGCCCGGACCAACCAATTATCAAAACCACACCTGCGAGATGACAAAGCACAAATTCGAGAGTTTCCTATTGCAATACTTCCCGGTACACTGAAATATAAAGGTATTTATTAACTATTATCCCTATCACTTTCGATCAGTCTAACTGATGCGACCCCTTAAATTAGCTTCTAAACGAGTAAAAGAACTAGCCCAACCGTCACCACGTTCTGCCCAATCGGCTAAATCAGATGTTAAAGAGAATCCATTTGCTATATCTCCAAAAGCCTTAAAAAATAAACCTTCCAAGCGTATTAAAGAGTTGGCTGAACCTAGAGAATATGAAAATAAGCATATACGCGAGAATCCATATGCCATCTCGCCAGCTGCTCTCAAGGCTAAAGCAAGGCCTCGCATCATTGAACTAGCTCAACCAAGAAAAAGAGACTAAAATCACTGGAATTTTTTAGAATTTTTTTTAAATAAGTTAAATTTTATTGTGTGTTAGTAAATTGTATGTATTTCTAAAACCCAGTGTTTTAATTATGTTTAAATTGTGTTGGACTGCATCCGTTTTTCTTTAGAAAAGAAATTAAAGATAATGGAAAGTTCCGTTTGTAACATTAGTAAGAAAGTGTATACTGGAGCGGTATGGAATGTCGGTAAAGAATAGTGAATGCCTACTCGTGTATATGCATGAAATCATTCTCCTTGTTGAAAAAAATAAGCTATTGATTACACCCGCAAGGCGAATTGAACAAATTGTCCAATTAATGACTAATACAATGAGAATTTCGGCAATTTAAAATTATATAAAGTTGAATAATATTTTGGTCGTCATAGTACTTTTAATAGATCATCTGGTCTAGTTATGAATTGTGGATTCCTTTTTTTTGGTACAATGAATAATGGTGAGTTATACGGGCTTATTGTTTTATTAAGTATTTTTATATCAATTTTTGAACCTTTTCTTTACTTTCCTTATTGTGGGATTGTGGTGATCTGAAGTTTTTTACATAAACTGGCATATTATCATTTGTTGTTAGTTTCTGTGTGTAGAAGTTGTTACATGTCAAATTGTTATTTGTGGTAATTGTGGTTCTGTAGCAATGCGAAGGCTTAAGATGGCAATAAATAATATTGTAAGGTACATATTTGGCCTATTATTATTATTATTACATTTATATGGACTATCTGCACTGCGACCATTGGGGTCTATTATGCAAGCCCGTGCTCTCTATCGTAGACTTTTAAAGTAGCTCAAGACTTTCCTGGGCTCAGAGCTCCAGACTTTCTCTGGTGTTATCACCCCTATTTTATGTAAGTGGTATCCCGTGTATCAGCCAGTCAGTACCCTGATCTCGCCTCTTTGGAGTTCCAGAAGCTTTTGCAGCATTCCTGGAGAATTTAGATTTGGTCTGATCATGTCTCTGAGTATTAACCATAAGTGGAATGTTGCAGCATAGGATACTGGAATCACTACATAAGATAATTTATCCAAAGCAACCATCATACCTATACCAAACTTTACTGTTTACTCAGAGTAGTAGGGGTATGAAAATAATACAAGTTCGACACCATAGCCTGTTATCAGATAGAAACTTTTTTTTATAAATGCAATAACGTTATGGAATGCACTACCATCAGAAATGCAAACTATTGGGAGTGCGATAAAATTTAGCACCCAACTTAAAATTCATCTTTCCGATATTAATTAAATAATTACATTAATGAGTATTGCAGTTGGCTGTATAGAGTATATATGTAGATTTTTCAATTTGTTAATTATCCTTTATACATATATATTGAACTTATTAATTGAATTGTTAAAGCACACACCTACACTATAATTTATAAAGTTTTGCCTTGTTGTGTAGGTGAAATAATTTGAAATAAATAAAAAAATTTCTCCACCAAAATGAAAAAAAATTGTTGTTAGCGATTTAGCAGCATTTATGTCTTTTGTCAATATTAAAGACATTTAAGGAGTTCCTGTAGTCATTATTTAACGTTTCATCGCAAAATTTCTTTTGATTATTTTATTTTATTTTATATTATTATCTTATGATTATTTATATTAGAAGGTGTTTACATCTGATACTAAAATTATCCTTAACTCCTCTTTATTTCAAAATGAACTTATACTACTTACCACACAAAAACAACAAACACTCATTTTACTTGTTGAACTTTTGTTGATTCGTGTTTGAGTCCTATCGTGTTATTGTTGGAGTTTATGTAAAGGAAGTACTGATTTCTAATAATACCCTCCATCTTAGTGATGAGGGTATACTAAGTTTGGTCTTCCGTTTGCAACGTTTAATATAGCTTTTATTTACTTAAGTCTTACTCACTGACCGTTTCTAATGACCCTTTTTTGAGTGGGTTATACGAATACGATCACAATTTTTTCGCCGTGTTATATGTAGGAAGGTCACCTGTAGAAATGTGTCACTTAAAATCATTGTGTTGTGTGTGCGTGAGTATACTTACTTCAACATAAAAGTTATTTTATGCAAGTTGCAATGTTTTACATGTCATTTTTCGCATTTACAGTAAAGTTATGCTTTCTCTATAAAAAAGGAAATACTTTCAATTTAAATATTTTAAAATTGCTGCAGTTATGAGCAAAAACCGCTATTGTTTACATTAAAGTGCACTGTGACCGTATGATTTTTGTTGGGCAATCAAACACATACATATTTTGTTTAAATGTTGAATTTTAAGGATATTTAATTTTACATTGAATAAACACATTCACACACATACATACGCAACATATTAAACTAACAACATGATTTACTCTTTAGTAATTTTTAATAGACAATAAATGCAGGACCTCACTGGTATTGTATGTATATTGTAACTTCTAGGTACAACATGATATAAGTTTTTTTCGATAGTATGTTTTATGTACAGTTTAGTGTCATGTTTGCTGTTTAAAATTTCACTCGTAACTGAGTAGCCAGCTCATAAAGTCATGGCTTATATTGAAGGATTTTGTTTTCATTATAATGCACGTGTAGTTTTATTCAGTTTCCTTTTCATTTCTTTGTATCATAGACTTGTATACGTTTTTTCGCCTTGAAAGCTTAATAAAAGGAAAAAGGGTTGCCATAGAATTAATTAATTCGAAATTTAAATTAAGCTTTCCGTCCTTGTATGCTTTTGTGCAAATTTGTATGATCTTTTAAAATTTTTGCATTAATCTTGGCTCACGTGGGCATGTCTGAGCTTGATATATTTATTGCGAATTGCATGATTGAAATACTGAAATGTTTTCAAAGTCATTGGGAAGAAAGTATTAATATTGACACGCCCATAAAGGCATCTTCATAAAAATATATTTAAGTTATTCTTTATATTGGTTTATATTGTACTTTGTGAAAGACTACAATAATGGTCGTTATTCTAAGCTTAACTCGACGTATGCCTTTTTTACTTGTTCCTTTGGACTGTCTATTGGGAATATTAATTCTTTTTATTAAAAAACATAACAGGATATTACAAATATCACCAAAGGGTCCATCCAACGGCAAGCTTTATATGGTGTACAAAGCAATACAATCCACAATACAGTCCAATAATGTCTCAGGGGCAAACATATTACAACACATTAATCCCAAGCAACGGTACAAAACATATTTGTAAGGGCTCGCTATTCAAAACAGTGACCCCACTGAAATACGAGTTAAAAAGAAATAAATTGAAAAACGGTTATATATCGAATACTGATTTATTTCATTTTTGTCAGTTTTTTATATAAAAACTTACGCTAGGAGTGGTTTTCATTATGTTAAATGCATCATCTTTTGGCTTAGGACAAATCTTAAACACCCTCCACATCCACAACGGTGGACGTGGCAAATATACATGTATGTACATATATATATAATGCGCCCTCTAATAGTGCGTGCATTACATATCAGCTCGCAAGTCTAGTTTAACCGTGAGTATGGTTTTTTGTAAATTGTGGACGTGTCCGTTATTCAACCACGCCCATTTTTGCCACATCGATGAACGAATTATTTATAGATATACATACCAAATTTCAAGTTCATAGACAATTTTTTGTGGCAGATAAATAAATTTTTGTTGAATGTGGGCGTGGCTTTTGACCGATTATCTTCTAAGTTCTTTAAAATTAAAGGCGTTTTGATGATTTGTTAATTTGTGCATTAACCGTTTGCCTACCGTGAATGTTTGCGAATCAAACCAATCGTTACAAAACAAACAAGAGGTTTTTTCGTATTTAAAGACTGTAGTTGTGGAGGCCGCAGTTGATAACGTAAATGCCAATGATTTATCTGAACTTTGTTCGATGTTATCCATTTAACCATTTATTATTTATTTATTATTTAGAAACAAGAGTAACTGTTATTTGTTATATAAACTGGAAGAGAACTATATTTTGGAATACATTCTTTAACGAGAAACTTTTTTCGAATATGTTACGCGAAGTACGTACCAACCATGACTGTTCTGTGTAAACAAGTGCATTTAAACTTGTGAAATGGGTGGAAACATTAAATGAATAAGATACACATATCAACAACAAAGGTACTATTGATAAAAATTCAACTTAATACAGACTGTATGTAGGCAGTAGACAAATTCATTCTCAACGAATTGTAGGAACTCTTTATTAGTATCTGAAATCAAATCAAAAGATGAAGAAAAACGAGTAAAAGGAGGCTATATTAGGAGTATGCCGAGTCTAGGATACCCACCATCATTACCCTCTTCCAAATAGAACACCACTCTATTACCCCTCTAAATAGGACCGATTTAACCCATTTTCGATACCAAAGTACTTAAATTTTAGGTTTACAGGACTTATGATTGAGGAATAATAGCAAAGTAACTTTTGAGTATAATTCAATTTCCATCCAAAGACAATTTTAAATATAAAGGCTACTAAGATGAACATAGCTGCCACATTTCAAACTATTCAGCTTAGTTGTTCAGTATTGGTGCAAAATTTGGACAAAATCAAACATGGACGTAAACGGATGCACTGTTCATATTAATTATGCACAGGGAAATTATTCTATTCTTCTATTCAATATAACTTCCACACGGTTGGTCCAGTTCGTATTATTCATATACCATTAGTTTGTACAAGTAAAGTGCTGGAGTTGAAATATATTATTATTGAAGTTGTGGGCCAGTCCGTGAATCGATTTTACCCCTTTGTAGAACCATACTTATGTTGTTGACAATGGGTACCACATTTTAACTCGATATCTCAAAATTTGTGATTATGAGAGCCATTGCGGGGGTGTCCATAGACGGTGTATGACCAATTGCAATAGAAAACCGTAGAAAAGCTTTAAAATTGTAAGCATCAAAGAAAAATGTGTAGAAATTCACACGAACACCCGGACGCACGAATGACTTTTATATTGATGCTGATGGAAAATTATTTTTGGTGGCTCACCTGCTTCTGGGTCACATAAACATTTGAACAAAAGTAATACTCCCACATACTATTATTATGATGGGTATAAAGTGTTAATGTGAACACTTTATAATTTCAAATAAACAAACACTCTTTTTTTTTTTGGATTGAATTTTTCTTTTGGACATAAGCCTTTATTTTTTAATAAAATTTACATTTTTATTATTTTTATGTTTCTTCTGCTAACTGTTGTCGCCGCTAAAGCATTATAAAATTCATAAACGAATATTGTGTTTGCTTTTAACATCTCCAAGAGGCATATTACATCAACAGTCCAAACCAATCCAAAATAAATAAACGCAGCTTTTGAGCGTGTACACGCATTTTTATACCCTTTCAAATTCAACGCAAAAAAAAAAACAATTTTTTTGTTGAGATAGCGGCCATTTCTTTCTTCAATGTATACGTCGGCTATGGCTACGGCTACGGCCTCGGGGACGGTTGCGGCGGTGGCGACTGCCCCGCTTAACTCGGCGCTTTTTTCCGCCGCCCCAACGGCGCCTTTAGCGATCTTGGACTTCATAATCGCTCTCATTTCCGAAAACCGAACGCCCTCCGCAACAACTGAACTTCTCGCACAGTCCATATTTGTACTCGCTGCACAATCATCCTCATAGTCCGACAACACATCTCGAAGCTTGCCCTTATCTTCATCCTCATCATTATTATTATCCTCATGCCTCGCTGCCATTGGAGCATTGTTCTTAAGCCTCTTTCAGTTAATTGAGTCTCACTGTATATATAATTAGCAATTTTATTACAATTTTTATAACGCATAAGAATTTAAAATTAAATTAGTTTAAAAAAATTAAACTTTTAAAAAATGTAATGAAATACCCCACCTCATCATCAGGGTCAGCAAATATATTATCAGTATCTTCATCTCATGACTTTCCATCTTCAATTTACCTACAACGTTGCGTGTACGACACTCTTGCCCAGCATTGACAGGGTAAAGGCGAACAAATCCCTAACGGAAACAATCGCACCAATATCACACACGCGGCGAAATCAAAGGCACCCAAATCAAAAATATACGCAGTCGCACAAGTATTATGTATATTTGACCAAAGGAATGCATAACGCGGGCTGCCATAGCTTCGAAAGTATTCTTCGTATTCTTACACATATCCGTATGAACCTGTGACCTGCAAAACATTGAATATTTGAAGAGGACTTGTAGAATCATGGTTCATCATATATTCTATTAAAATATTTTAAAATTTAATTCAAGTGCTTGCAATGATGGAGGGGCGATTTGGTCTCTGGGACCAAAACTTTTCGACTCTGTACTGCTTAAGTAATCGGCAAAACGGTTATTTGCGCTTTATTATAAAACGAATTTAAGCCAAATTATGCTGAATATTATATTTTGCTTTATCTTCCATAGATAACATCGGTGAAGGAAGTTTTGATAATATTTCGCAATCTTACTCCACGTTATTGATAACGCGAATAACAGCTATATCATATATTAAGTGAAATACCTTTTTTGTAACATAAGTGATGAATACTTTTGACCAACAATTCAAATAGGTATAGCAACAGTATAACTATAAGTGACAGTGATATCGAGACTCCATCCTCGAGATGTGTTGTCGGACTATGGGGATGACTTTTTGGCCAGAGGTGGTTATGGTATGAGTGTAGTTAAAGTTCATTGTTCCAATGCCACCATTGCGAAAATATTTAAAGAGCTAAAGAAAAGGAAAAATATACTCACACATACACACATTACTTTGAAACACTGCTACGACTTCAGCATTAATAAGACTTCAAATGGATCCTTTAGTTTTTTATCGTGTTAAAATTGCCAGCAGTGTGAACGCGAACAGCATTTCTAGTGCTAACCTTAATTGTGCAGCGAGTACAAATATAGACTGTGCGAGAAGTTCAGTTGTTGCGGAGGGCGTTCGGCTTCCGAAAATGAAAGCGATTATGAAGTACAAGATCGCTCAAGGCGCCGTTGGGGTGGAGAAAAAAACGCCGAGGTAAGCGGGGCGTCGCCACAGCCACAACCGTCCCCGAGGCAGTAGCCGTAGCCGTAGCCGACGTATACATTGAAGAAAGAAATGGCCCCTATCTCAACAAAAAAATTGTTTTTTTTTTGCGTTGAATTTGAAAGGGTATAAAAATGCGTGTACACGCTCAAAAGCTGCGTTTATTTATTTTGGATTGGATTGGATTGTTGATGTAATATGCCTCTTGTAACATCTCCAAGCAACCACAATATTTGTTTATAAATTTTATAATCCTTTAGCGGCAACAGCGGTCAGCAGAAGAATTATAAAAATAATAAAAATATAAATTTTATTAAATGAACTTTCGTCCAAGACAAAAGTTCAATCAAAGAAAAAAATTCTATTTGATACTAAAGGCAAAATATTCAAAGATAGTTTGTTTATTTGAAATTATAAAGTGTTCACATTAACACTTTATACCCATCATAATAGCCACGTCCACCGTTGTGGATGTGGAAGGTGTTTAAGATTTGACCTAAGCCAAAAGATGATGCATTTAACATAATGAAAACCACTCCTAGCGTAAGTTTTTATATAAAAAACTGACAAAAATGAAATAAATCAGTATTCGATATATAACCGTTTTTCAATTTATTATACCCTCCACCTTAGGGCTGAGGGTATATTCACTTTGATCATCCGTTTACAACACAGCGAAGGAAGCGTCGGAGACCCCACAAACCATATATATTCTTAATCAGCATGAAAAGAGAAATCGTTTGAGACATGTCCGTCCGTGTGTCCGTGTGTCCGTCTGTTGTTGGCACTCTCACGGTCGTAATTTTTGAGATATCAAAATGAAACTTTGCATACGTATTCTTAGTTCAATTTCGCTGTTCCGTATTGAAATTGGGCAAAATCGGTAAAGAGACACGCCCACAATAAACGAAAATCTCATCATACCTCGAAAAAATTGTATCTTTAAAAAATTATATATCGCACAATACTATGTCTATCAAGTTGAAACTTGGTATATATATAAAGGGTACCGTTATCCAACACTGTGCCAAAAATGGGCGTGATTGATTAACGCATATGCCTATAATTTAAAAAAAACACTATTTGCGTAAGTACATGAAATACATAAATATGGCAATAGGAACTTATTTTTTAGAGGATTATAAAAGGTGGAGGGTATTTAAGCTTCGGTCTTAACCGAACTTCTCTATCTGAAATCAAATCAAAAGATGAAGAAAAACGAGTAAAAAGAGGCTATATTAGGAGTATGCCGAGTCTAGGATACCCACCATCATTACCCTCTTCCAAATAGAACACCACTCTATTACCCCTCTAAATAGGACCGATTTAACCCATTTTCGATACCAAAGTACTTAAATTTTAGGTTTATAGGACTTATGATTGAGGAATAATAGCAAAGTAACTTTTGAGTAGAATTCAATTTCCATCCAAAGACAATTTTAAATATAAAGGCTACTAAGATGAACAGATCTGCCACATTTCAAACTATTCAGCTTAGTTGTTCAGTATTGGTGCAAAATTTGGACAAAATCAAACATGGACGTAAACGGATGCACTGTTCATATTAATTATGCACAGGGAAATTATTCTATTCTTCTTTTCAATATAACTTCCAAACGGTTGGTCCAGTTCCTATTATTCATATACCGTTAGATTGCACAAGTAAAGTGCTGGAGTTGAAATATATTATTATTGAAGTTGTGGGCCAGTCCGTGAATCGATTTTACCCCTTTGTAGAACCATACTTATGTTGTTGACAATGTGTACCACATTTTAACTCGATATCTCAAAATTTGTGATTATGAGAGCCATTGCGGGCGTGTCCTTGGACGGTGTATGACCAATTGCAATAGAAAACCGTAGAAAAGCTTTAAAATTGTAAGCATCAAAGAAAAATGTGTAGAAATTCACACGAACACCCGGACGCACGAATGACTTTTATATTGATGCTGATGGAAAATTATTTTTGGTGGCTCACCTGCTTCTGGGTCACATAAACATTTGAACAAAAGTAATACTCCCACATACTATTATTATGATGGGTATAAAGTGTTAATGTGAACACTTTATAATTTCAAATAAACAAACACTCTTTTTTTTTTTGGATTGAATTTTTCTTTTGGACATAAGCCTTTATTTTTTAATAAAATTTACATTTTTATTATTTTTATGTTTCTTCTGCTAACTGTTGTCGCCGCTAAAGCATTATAAAATTCATAAACGAATATTGTGTTTGCTTTTAACATCTCCAAGAGGCATATTACATCAACAGTCCAATCCAATCCAAAATAAATAAACGCAGCTTTTGAGCGTGTACACGCATTTTTATACCCTTTCAAATTCAACGCAAATAAAAAACAATTTTTTTGTTGAGACAGGGGCCATTTCTTTCTTCAATGTATACGTCGGCTATGGCTACGGCTACGGCCTCGGGGACGGTTGCGGCGGTGGCGACTGCCCCGCTTAACTCGGCGCTTTTTTCCGCCGCCCCAACGGCGCCTTTAGCGATCTTGGACTTCATAATCGCTCTCATTTCCGAAAACCGAACGCCCTCCGCAACAACTGAACTTCTCGCACAGTCCATATTTGTACTCGCTGCACAATTAAGGTTATTATTACTAGAAATGCTGTGCGCGTTCACACCGCTGGCAATTTTAACACGATAAAAAACTAAAGGATCCATTTGAAGTCTTATAAATGGTGAAGTCGTAGCAGTGTTCCAAAGTAATGTGTGTATGTTTGAGGATGTTTTTCCTTTTCTTTAGCTCTTTAAATCTTTTCGCAATGGTGGCAATAGAACAATATACTTTAACTACACTCATACCATTACCACCTCTGACCAAAAAATCATCCTCATAGTCCGACAACACATCTCGAAGCTTGCCCTTATCTTCATCCTCATCATTATTATTATCCTCATGCCTCGCTGCCATTGGAGCATTGTTGTTAAGCCTCTTTCAGTTAATTGAGTCTCACTGTATATATAATTAGCAATTTTATTACAATTTTTATAACGCATAAGAATTTAAAATTAAATTAGTTTAAAAAAATTAAACTTTTAAAAAATGTAATGAAATACCCCACCTCATCATCAGTGTCAGCAAATATATTATCAGTATCTTCATCTCATGACTTTCCATCTTCAATTTACCTACAACGTTGCGTGTACGACACTCTTGCCCAGCATTGACAGGGTAAAGGCGAACAAATCCATAACGGAAACAATCGCACCAATATCACACACGCGGCGAAATCAAAGGCACCCAAATCAAAAATATACGCAGTCGCACAAGTATTATGTATATTTGACTAAAGGAATGCATAACGCGGGCTGCCATAGCTTCGAAAGTATTCTTCGTATTCTTACACATATCCGTATGAACCTGTGACCTGCAAAACATTGAATATTTGAAGAGGACTTGTAGAATCATGGTTCATCATATATTCTATTAAAATATTTTAAAATTTAATTCAAGTGCTTGCAATGATGGAGGGGCGATTTGGTCTCTGGGACCAAAACTTTTCGACTCTGTACTGCTTAAGTAATCGGCAAAACGGTTATTTGCGCTTTATTATAAAACGAATTTAAGCCAAATTATGCTGAATATTATATTTTGCTTTATCTTCCATAGATAACATCGGTGAAGGAAGTTTTGATAATTTTTCACAATCTTACTCCACGTTATTGATAACGCGAATAACAGCTAAATTGAATCATATATTAAGTGAAATACCTTTTCTGTAACATAAGTGATGAATACTTTTGACCAACAATTCAAATAGGTATAGCAACAGTATAACTATAAGTGACAGTGATATCGAGACTCCATCCTCGAGATGTGTTGTCGGACTATGGGGATGACTTTTTGGCCAGAGGTGGTTATGGTATGAGTGTAGTTAAAGTTCATTGTTCCAATGCCACCATTGCGAAAATATTTAAAGAGCTAAAGAAAAGGAAAAATATACTCACACATACACACATTACTTTGAAACACTGCTACGACTTCAGCATTAATAAGACTTCAAATGGATCCTTTAGTTTTTTATCGTGTTAAAATTGCCAGCAGTGTGAACGCGAACAGCATTTCTAGTGCTAACCTTAATTGTGCAGCGAGTACAAATATAGACTGTGCGAGAAGTTCAGTTGTTGCGGAGGGCGTTCGGCTTCCGAAAATGAAAGCGATTATGAAGTAAAAGATCGCTCAAGGCGCCTTCGGGGTGGAGGAAAAAAACGCCAAGGTAAGCGGGGCAGTCGCCACCGCCACAACCGTCCCCGAAGCAGGAGCCGTAGTCGTAGCCGACGTATACATTGAAGAAAGAAATGGCCGCTATCTCAACAAAAAAATTGTTTTTTTTTTGCGTTGAATTTGAAAGGGTATAAAAATGCGTGTACACACTCAAAAGCTGCGTTTATTTATTTTGGATTGGATTGGATTGTTGATGTAATATGCCTCTTGTAACATCTCCAAGCAACCACAATTTTTGTTTATAAATTTTATAATCCTTTAGCGGCAACAGCGGTCAGCAGAAGAATTATAAAAATAATAAAAATATAAATTTTATTAAATGAACTTTCTTCCAAGACAAAAGTTCAATCAAAGAAAAAATTCTATTTGATACTAAAGGCAAAATATTCAAAGATAGTTTGTTTATTTGAAATTATAAAGTGTTCACATTAACACTTTATACCCATCATAATATTAGTATGTGGGTGTATTACTTTTGTTCAAATGTTTATGTGACTCAGAAGCAGGTGAGCCACCAAAAACAATTTTTCATCAGCATCAATAAAAAAGTGCGTCCCCGTGTTCGTGTGAATTTCTACACATTTTTCTTTGATGCTTACAATTTTAAAGCTTTTCTACGGTTTTCTATTGCAATTGGTCATAAACCGTCCAAGGACACGCCCGCAATGGCTCTCATAATCACAAATTTTGAGATATCGAGTTAAAATGTGGTACACATTGTCAACAACATAAGTATGGTTCTACAAAGGGGTAAAATCGATTCACGGACTGGCCCACAACTTCAATAATAATATATTTCAACTCCAGCACTTTACTTGTACAAACTAATGGTATATGAATAATACGAACTGGACCAACCGTTTGGAAGTTATATTGAAAAGAAGAGTAGAATAATTTCCCTGTGCATAATTAATATGAACAGTGCATCCGTTTACGTCCATGTTTGATTTTGTCCAAATTTTGCACCAATACTGAACAACTAAGCTGAATAGTTTGAAATGTGGCAGATATGTTCATCTTAGTAGCCTTTATATTTAAAATTGTCTTTGGATGGAAATTGAATTCTACTCAAAAGTTACTTTGCTATTATTCCTCAATCATAAGTCCTGTAAACCTAAAATTTAAGTACTTTGGTATCGAAAATGGGTTAAATCGGTCCTATTTAGAGGGGTAATAGAGTGGTGTTCTATTTGGAAGAGGGTAATGATGGTGGGTATCCTAGACTCGGCATACTCCTAATATAGCCTCTTTTTACTCGTTTTTCTTCATCTTTTGATTTGATTTCAGATACTAATAAAGAGTTCCTACAATTCGTTGAGAATGAATTTGTCTACTGCCTACATACAGTCTGTATTAAGTTGAATTTTTATCAGTAGTACCTTTGTTGTTGATATGTGTATCTTATTCATTTAATGTTTCCACCCATTTCACAAGTTTAAATGCACTTGTTTACACAGAACAGTCATGGTTGGTACGTACTTCGCGTAACATATTCGAAAAAAGTTTCTCGTTAAAGAATGTATTCCAAAATATAGTTCTCTTCCAGTTTATATAACAAATAACAGTTACTCTTGTTTCTAAATAATAAATAAATAATAAATGGTTAAATGGATAACATCGAACAAAGTTCAGATAAATCATTGGCATTTACGTTATCAACTGCGGCCTCCACAACTACAGTCATTAAATACGAAAAAACCTCTTGTTTGTTTTGTAACGATTGGTTTGATTCGCAAACATTCACGGTAGGCAAACGGTTAATGCACAAATTAACAAATCATCAAAACGCCTTTAATTTTAAAGAACTTAGAAGATAATCGGTCAAAAGCCACGCCCACATTCAACAAAAATTTATTTATCTGCCACAAAAAATTGTCTATGAACTTGAAATTTGGTATGTATATCTATAAATAATTCGTTCATCGATGTGGCAAAAATGGGCGTGGTTGAATAACGGACACGCCCACAATTTACAAAAAACTATACTCACGGTTAAACTAGACTTGCGAGCTGATACGTAATGCACGCACTATTAGAGGGCGCATTATATATATATGTACATACATGTATATTTGCCACGTCCACCATTGTGGATGTGGAGGGTATTTAAGATTTGGCCTAAGCTAAATTTAGTTTTCTTACTTATCTATTTTTTAAATGTATTTCTTTGACATATTTACTATATTTTATCTTCTTTCATAATCAGGAACATTTAATTCATTGTGGACAAGTTTTGGAGCAATGTCCTAATAAATGCAACGCACATTTGCCGCGTTTGAAAATGCGCACTCATGTGAAGGAGTGTCCTCTTACAAAGCAATTGAATAATAAATGGAATTGTATGGACCAGTTTCTAGAGGAACGTATTCAACTGCTGGAAAATGAAATCAATACTTTGCGGACGGTATTAAATGAAGAAATACGACAACGTTTACATCTGATAACTGATGTTGGTAATATACGCAAACAAATCCAATTACAGGATGAATGGTCGCGCAGTATAGATGAAAAAGTGGAAATTTTAAAACAACAACTTAACGATGAAGAAATCGAACGCTGTCTTGAAGTGGAGCAATATCAAAAGAATTTTCGTTACTGTTGCGATATTGTACAGGTTATTATACTTTACTGTTTCGAGTAATGCACGAACAAAATTTAACAATATTTATGTTTTATATAAAAGACTTTAAAAAACGAAATACAACGTGAAATGAATAGTTTGGAAAGACAGATTAATCAGAAATCTACCCAACTGGAACAACATTTGAATCTATTAGATGAGAATTTTTTAAAATTGGAACAAACCATGCTTTCAAATGAGAAGAGTAATCGGTACAATAGAATTTTTTATTGTAAAAATAATTCAATTATAATTTTTTTTGCAAATAAATTTTTTTTTTAGTGATGAATTTTTACAATTACAAAATCATCTCTATTGTCTTAAGGAGGAAATAAAAGTGAAGTTGAATCATCATCCAGAAGTTAATATAAAACAGGCTGTATTAGATATGGAAGTGAAAAATATGAAATTTACTGTTTGCGACACTGAAGAACGTTGTGAAAAGTTGGCTATACATTTGAAACAAATCGAAAATAATTTAAGTCAAACCACACAATTGGTGAGCGATATAGAAAATCAACTATCCAACCAACAAAGATGGTCAAATATAGTAAATACTAGAGGTAATGAATTATTTCCAATCATTTCTCGCTTTAAATTAAGTATACTCTCTCGCAAAAGGTCACCTGATATGGCGCATTAAAGATTTCTCCAAAAAATTACAAGATTCCAAACAATATGACACTGTTCTACATAGTGCTATGTTCTCCAATAAACCATTTGGTTATGCTCTAAGGGTAAATGAAAAAAAAAAAAAAAAATAACAAGTAAAAAAAGCTCAATTTAACTTAGTTGTAATATTGAGTACCCACCACCTCAAAGGAACATGCAGGACATTTTAAGAAATTGCATCTTTTTCAGGTTTTATTACACTCCGTATCGTTTGACCAATTTTGAATAGAATACCAACCAGCGTACAGAGACTACAAACACTTCTGCCAAAACAAAACATATTAAATTGACGCAATTAATTAGCAAACAAACGCTACATACCTACCACGCTACCAACCAACTTGAGGTGGTGGACACAAAAATTTATATTATCGATATAAATGTAATGTTTTATTTTTATGTTGCAGCTGGATATTTATTTGAATGGCAAGGGTACATGGAAGGGGCGCAACATGTTGGCTTGTTTCAATGTTATTAATTGTGAATATGATCCTATACTCGATTGGCCATGTCGCTTGCAAGCTCATATAATTATTCGAGATCAAAAGACTATTGAAGGTGATTCACAAGATCATGTTAAATTGGTGAATGTGCGAAAGAAAAGTGATGATCACATACAGACCCATCAATTTTTTCATATACCACATAAAATTTTATTGCAACCCCGTTTTTTAAGAAATGATTGTATATTTGTAGAAGTAAAAATTTTAAAAAATTGACGAAACAATATAATTAAAGGAACTTCAGTCCGATCTGCTTAACTAATATTCACGCGAGACATATTTTTCATAACTTGTAATGAAATTTAGTTTATAAATTTAATTTTAATTGTATAACAGTGTGAAGATGAGTTTTTGTTCATACATTTATTGTTGTATAATAGAATAAGTATAAAAATGTATTACTTAAACTTTAGAGTTCTTTTTCGTTAAAAAATATGATGTACCAAAATTATGCGGTTTTTTTTTTTTTTTGAATATGAATCCAAAAATATTAAAATAATATAATGAAAGTTGGAAGTTCGTTTAAGATGAACGCTGTTCACCTATTAAGGCATATAAGGCATGCTTATAATCCCCGGAAGTGTCGCCTTTAATCCAGCTCTTTAGGCTTTTACCATAAAGACGTTCAAAAGCCACCTTAGTGTCAGCCAAATCGATCTGTTAACAAACAAATTTTAAAATAATTTATTGCCAGTTATCCTCTAAAAAAAAGAAAAAAAAAAAAAATCACCTCACAACGTGTTATGACAACACGTATAAGCTGTTTGTCATTTGTGCCAATGCCGGCCATACTCTTGTGCAAACGAGAAGCAAAATATTCAGCTTTATTAGTAACGCAACGGTAAATGGCTATCAAACCCTCCATAATGTCACCCGAAAATTCTTTTTTGATAGCCTTCTCCAAAGAATGCCCGGTCATGCGTTCATATTCTTGGAAAATCTTTATAAAATGAAAGAACAAATAGAAATAAATAAATTTGTTTTAGGTCATATCCTAAATACCCTCCACCTCCTTATACATATATAAGGAGTTAGGTGGATTACGCCCTGTTAAAATATAAGTAATATGCAACACGTCAGATTCTGCACAAAAAAAAAAAACGTTTTTGTAAATTGTGGGCGTTTGTTATTCAACCCCGTCGATGGATGCACTAATTATATAGAAGTATGTGTATAAGATTTCCTAATCATTTCACCTACATTTTTATGGCTGCGAAAGATTTTCCGATTGTGGTTGTGATTGACTTGAGTAAATGGCGTACCAAACTTAGTGTAACCTCATCACTAAAGTGGAGGGTATAATAGGGTACAATACTAATAGATAATATAATTTTTGTTACCAATTTTAATTGTTGATAATTGCGCTGACATAACACCATATTAAATAAACTTTCATCGGTGCCCACCCGCAATTCACCAGCTTTTAAAAGTTCACGAGCATCATTTTCAGCAGCTACACGATCAGTATGACCACTTTCATCTCTGGCAGCTGTACACAATGATACGAGTAAACGCTTAAAATTACCAGACGTTTCTGATTTCAATTCGGATTCCAAATGAGCACCATACACTGAAAAACAAAGAAAGAGGGGAAAAAATTTATTTTAAAATAATTATTTTCGTACTATACTTAATTTAAACTTACATCTTAAATATTGATTTTTAATCGTATGAATTTCATAATTGGAGAGAGTGCATAAGATTTCAATTAAAACATCTTCATCAGTACCAATGCCAGCCATGGCATCATTCAATTCAGAGCAATAAAAGTCCACAATGGGGCGCAACAAACCGACCAAAAGTCGTTGAAAATTACCACTAGTTTCTGACTTAATATCTTCAATTAGATCTTTGCCAAAATGTGTCTTATATTGGCGCTGTATTTCCTGAAAATTACAAAATTTAATAGAGTTGCATTCTTAACAGGAAATTCGTTATGAAATAAATACTTGTCTTTGATCATTCGTGCGACGGCATATAATATTAATGAGAGCATCCTCATCGGTGCCAAAACCTTTCATTGCTTTGCGTAAATCATGAGCATCTTTGACGGGATCAAAATTTTGCGCCGGCAATAGTGTTGGGGTGCCCTGAATTTTATAAAATAATTATTATGTAAAATCTTCAACTCTTGATGTTGAAAAATTATTTAGTTTTTGTCAAGAACATATTTTTGTAGGCATAAAATATATTTTCCTAAGTAAATTCATTTCCAAAATTCTCTTTATTAGCCTTTCTGATAATAAGAAAAGAAACCTGGAAAAAAGCCCCAAAAACTGACTCTTTTTCTGTCTTTGTTCAACAGTGGGTGCACCCTTCGCGCGATTTGCCGCGAATTCTGCATAAATGGTCAGGCATAGCTTAATCAATTCAGAATTTGATGCTGATCAAAAAAATATATTTCAACTATTTATAAGGTCTGAGACGCCTCTTTCTGAATTTTAACAAAATGCCCCAATCTCAAGATGCTGGAGGTAAACATATGGCTAAATTCGCTATTTAATTTTTAATAATTAATCAACTTAACTATATAATCATAAATTTGATTAAAACTTACAATCCTCCCTATTTTTTTTTTTGAAAAGGACTAACCTCTTTGTAAGTAACGCTTTGATGTGCTATCGAATTGTCTTGTCGATGAGCCATTTCACTAAAACAGTGAGCCATGTTACCGGCTGGCGTTTCGTAAGTACCAATGGAATTCATTACAGGTATGTAACCGTGAGTGGGTGCATATGAATTCGGATGCATGATTGGGGGCGATGCAAAGTGAACATGAGTGGTGCTTTTGTTCAGTTGTGGATTATGTGGATATGATGAACCGGGATAAATAGTTGTTCGATTCGCACTAGCCGGTGTGGCATAATGTGCACTACCGCTAGGGTAGGGAGTTTGCGCTGGATTCGGCGAAGAGTAATGATAAGAAGCGTGCTGAGAAAGTTGTGGTTGTGGCTGTTGCTGTAGTTGAGGATAGGGTGGTGTATGGTGTGGAGGTGCTACCCAACCAACACCAAATGGTGCAGAAGTTGCTTGATTTGAATTGCTATTGTAAGGCCCAGATGTGGCTTGTGGTTGTGGCATACCGGAACCCTACAAGAGAAGAATTCATATTTAGTTTGTCTCTATACCAAGCAAAGTTTAATACAAGGATAATTAACAACTAAAACACTTTGCATTCATGTTACTAAACATAAATGCTTCTCTTTTTTTTTTTTCAAATAAATGCCACACCAAGCCACACCCATCTTATAATTTAGTGCAGTTGGCACTTCCAGAATTAAACCCGAATATTTACTTTTATAATTAACTATAATGCCGTCCGTCCAGCCATGCAGTTCTTGTAATCATTCTTCAGGTCAAAATTTTAAATGATTTATGATTATAAATCTATATGAAATTGACAGAGGAATGTGAGGTATTAAGTAGTCAACCTCGACCTATCACAGCCAACTAATTTCTTTAAATTTAGTATAAGTGCATGTCTTGGCTTAAAGAGGAACCCTATCGGAAATAGACCAATAGACACCTTTTTGCTACATCAATGATAAATATAAACATGTGCACAAAATATCAACTTTATAGCTGAAATGTTGTGGTTGGAACATAGATTTTTGTCGATTGTGGGCGTGACAGATTGATTTTTTTTGAACATGTTAAATCCCATTAAGACTATATGGTCCAAGGTCAAATCATTAGTCAAAGCCAAAATTGCAGAAAGGTAAGGTATAGTGCAGTAAAGATTATTTTATTTAGAAAGTCTTCTTGACCAAAGTAATGAATGAAATGGCGGTAGGAGGGTGTTCTAGATGAATAAAAAATGTTCTCTATATATTCATATCATAAAATACAATAGTTCTCACACATCTGAATTTCTATTTACAAAGGCTTCCATTATAATACGACCTTATTATGGGAAGGGGCTCTAAAAGTGATATGATCCTGTTTATTTTCAATAGGGAATTTTCCCCTTTGGATGTTAATACATGTTTTTGTACCAAATTTCATCAAAATATCTTAAAAATTAGGTTCCATAGCTTGCGCATAAGTTTACATGGACAGACGGACAGACGGATATGGTTAAATCGATTCAGATTGTGATTCTGAGTTAAAGGTGCATGTAGTACTTGCTGTTTAGGAGATACAGGAGTGAATATATAAAATAAAAAATATACCCTGCTGTCAAAGAGTTGCACGTCTATGCCTTAAATTAAGTTAATTTTTTTTATTTTTATAAAATGAAATTTCTAAACTAATAAATAATAAACAAATCAGTTTTTGATGCTAATCAGAATATATATACTTCAGAGGGTATTGCTAATTTAGTGTACCCCCCATCTTATGTGGAAGCCATAAAATCACTATACTTTGACGAAGATGTCAATTGAGCAAAAAAAAAAAAAAAACATTTAACGCATTTAATTAAATAAATAATTTGTTAACTACATAAAATTTCAAATTACTATGGCGAGTCTGGCAGCGCCAGACTCTTCAACAACATTATATTATATGAAATAAATGAAAGAAAAAACGTTTATTAGGAATACTTACAAAAGGATACATTTTAAAGGTGACTGGTGGTGTACAAAAGAAAGTTTATGCGCTGAAAATATCTGAAATGCAGAAAATTTTGAAATTTCCAAAGTCTTAAAGCAATAATAGAAATAATAATTATATTTTCATAAATTGTGTGCCGATAACTTTTCAAATTTTGTCAAAAAACTGAAACTTCTTATTTGTATAAATGGGAAAATATTTTATTATTAAAATTTATTAAATATGTGTGTGCATGTAAATATTTATACACTGTTGCTTGCGTATGAACGCAATGATATATTAAGTGCGAATTCCTTTACTTTTATATCAAAAACATTCTTTCGACATCACTTTTGTGCGTCGTCTCTCTCTGCCTCTTCCAAAAAAGAGTAGAATCATATTATTTTAAATCTCTATTTAAATATTCCTTTATAGAAAACTTTCAATACGTGATGAAATATTACAAACTATGTATGTATGTATGTATTTATCTATTAGGACCACGTCAGTGCATGTGTACCTATGCTTGCTATTATAACGTGCAATTTATCTATTTATCTATTTAAAATGGGAAAAATCGTTCTACTAGTCACCAACAACAACAACAAACAAAAAATTGTTTAAATATAAAAAAAAAAAAATCTTATTCAAGAAATTTTTTATTTATTTTTTTAAAGCAAACAAATCCATCTTAGCCCTTTTAGTCATAGAGTTTTACGTATTGGTAATGAAAACTATTGTCGCCATCGTAGGGAAAAGCCTCCTGTACAGGAATTTATTTGTGTCATCTTGTTCATTTTTAATTATTTTGTTTTTTTTCAATAATTACTGAAACGGGTGAGCAAGAGAGGGTTTATTATAAAAACGATCTCTCGTCAAAAAATAACCGTGAAATTATTCTTTTGAAATAGATAACTTAGCGGACAATAGGAGTATAATCAGTGCTTCCTAAATAGATGCCTTTGTCAAGTTTTCCTCAGTATAATAATAATAAAAAAAAAAAATGGAAAAAATTCTTAGTGAGCTCAATATAATGGCCACCTTAATGATGGGAGTATACAAAGTTTGCTACTCCATTTGTAGCACCCAAAAGGAAGCCTCGGGAACCTTATAAAATGTATATATATCAAAATCCAAGTCGATCTAGACATATTCGTCCGTTTGTTTATTGTTGTAAATTTTGATATATCGAGCAAAAGTGAATACTTGAATAAATTTCTAAGCTTTTATGGCATTTAATGAGAACTCTATGTAAAATTAAATAATTTTTATTTAGAAGTTTCCGACTACATTCAATCTACATATTATTCTACACTGTAAAATATTCAATTTAAATGCATTCTTCAATAATTATTGCATTGAATACATAATACTTATAAGCATAGTGTATTGCAAAGCGTCATCTGGTAACAAAATTCCTATTGAAACTTCTCAAAATTAAGAGAAAATAGATCCTCTGTTCATAGTGTGTGCTTACATGAATCATCAGGGCATTTTGAAGTCTTTCGGCATGCGAAGTATGAAAATACATACGCACAGTGTATGTGCAAGCGTATAAAAAAGTTTTAATACATATTCTTAAACAACATTATGCGTAAATAAAGCAATAATGCAAGGGAAAAAAACAAGTAAGAAAAGTAAATTTAGCAAAATCTTATATGCGTGGCAGGTACATGAGTCCGGCATGTAATATTGTATATTGTATGTATAGTACTAACAACCTTGCAAATTGTGTTCTAATTCAGGTTCTTAGAAAATTGTTGCCCCATCTGTTTACTCAACACTTGGTTTGTTAAGAATTGAATTGCATTTTCAAAGAAACAATTGAAAACAAACAAAACGTGGGCTATATTAGGCGTATACCAAATCTAGGATACCCATCATCATTAATCTTTTCCAAATAGTTAAAAAATTCTTTGAACGCATACTGTGTACACGTACGTTGGACCGATCACATTCATTTTTACAAGTTTTTCCGGACAAAAGGAAGAAGGGGTCATTGCGATATATATATAGGGTCACCTAAGCCAAATATTATGTATATATAAAACCCCAAACATAATGACATCCATGTGGTTGGTTTGACTTTTCCAAATATAAAAATAATTAATAATTCGTTAATAATATGGCAAAATATTGTTTCTATCTCTTTTGGTTCGTCTGCAATGAAAGGAAGCAGGACCTTGTATCGAGTTTGCCCAATTGCAGTAGGAAATTGTAGGAAATCTTGAAGACCGCGTGTTCAAAATTTCAAAGCGATCTCTCAACTTTTGCAATCGTAAGATTTTCAACAAAAATGTGTAGAAATTCTCAAATACACCCGAACAGACAGATGGACGAAATCGGCTAATCAATAATATATATTGGTGGTGTGGCTCGCCCACTTCTAGTACTTACAAACGTCTGAACACATGCCCACATATCATTATGAAATTCATACACAAGAATACAAATTTATACAAAAGCAATCAACATGTGATGTCCGTTTGCATTGCTCATATTAACTACGCATTGTGAAACTATTCTATAGATATACATAAGTACACATTTTCTTTTTATTATATCTACTGAATGGTTGATCCAATTTCCTTCAGTTGGAATCAAAACAAGGACTAATTTCGGTTTCTTTTTAAATATATTATACGTTGAACTTTCTCAAGATGTGGGATGTAGGGGGGACGATGTTGCTGAACCGTATGAACTTTTGAGATCCTAATACTTGCGACCGTGAAAATGCCAAAAGCAGTGAATTTAGAGTTTAGAACGTCATTGCAATGTGTATGTGTGGATATTGTCCATTTGTAGTAGCGAACTCTACACAACTTTGAAGTTTATGCGTATGCGAATTTCAGCTTCATATATAAATTTTTTTCATAAATCATAACACTGATAAATACTCATTGTTCTTAATCGGAGAATCTTCTATTTTTCTATTCTTTTATGTTTTTCACTTAAAAAAAAGTATTTTTATACCCTTCACATAAAATTGGCCTAACCAGGTACCTACCACACCCACTATTTGTATATAGATGGGGAGAACTAAGCATTCCAAATTTAGATTTTTACTTGTTTTTGAGGGTAAGTTACAATTTATGCACGTAAACTTACTGGTCACCTGATACTGCAGCATATAACATAAATGCAATTTTTTATCTATTGTTTTCTTTCTCTTTTATGTAAAGTGGTTCACAAATGTGACGTTTTCGGTTTATATTTTTATTTTTCAATGAACCGGTTTCTTTTTTTTTTTTTAATTGTGATTAATTGATATAATATTTATTCCGCACTATAACACACTCTTTCAATTGTTGGCAATAACTAAATTTTTAAACAGTTCTATACTGAGTTTTTTTTTTTTTGGATAAAAGAGAATCTCTCTCGTGAGTAGCATTTTTATAAAATAAAGAAGAAGATTGCTTATGATATATAACGAATTCAAGCAGCCGTATTTTTTATTTAAAAAAATTAATGAACACTTGAGATAAAGGTGTGCTTTGTAACAGCTTACGCTAAACTTTGTATAATAAATTAATTTTTAATAAAAGTATACCATTGCCGTTGGTTATGATCGAAATTTGTCTAATTTTACGCAAAATGAATCATTTTCAGGAAAAGGAAATGGCATTACTCGACGGAAAATTTTACCTTAACGGTCAAATACCACATAAAATTAAGAGCTTTATGCAAACTTGAACAAGTCTATTATTCGACCGCGCCATTTTTGGTACATCTATAAATGGCCTAATTCTAAATAAGTATATCAAGTTCCAACATTATATTTAATTTTTGGGCGTGGCTGTTAAGCTATTTCGCTCATTTTAAATAGCAAACTATGGACATGAATCGAGAATAGCTGTAAAGTCACCTTTTAGTCGTTGTATGTATGGTAACAGCATTCTGGTAGTTACAAACGGAATAACAAACTTAAATCGATTACCTTATGTGGAGGGTATGACTAGTGAGCAATGAGAGTGGAAACTTTACTGATTTTTTTCATTATTTTCCTTATAGTATATGATTAAAGCGGCGCAAGGTTTACACTCTCACTGTCGAACTGGCCATATGCTGCTTTTATCATTAGTATGTAAATATGTTATTATTATTATAAAAATGTACGCGAACTTTATAGAAAATCTTTATTGTGATTGTATAACAAAAGAAAAAGTAAAATTTCCTTTAAAACAGTGTTTACATTATAACAAATGATCAGCTTTTCAATTATTCAACAAGTTGGTGCTAATATATATAAAACCCCAGACGTCTAATATAGAGACGGAATGTCATGCTCCTAAACTTTTTGAATTGAGATTCCACTCGTAATTTTTAAATTCTCAAAGTATAGATTCGTAAAATTTAAGAGAATGACACTGCGTCACTATATTATAGGTCTCTAACGAAACGGGGTGATGATTACGTATCTTGATATTATTGTCATTCAAACGATGACGATTAACGATAATATTTTTCATTTCATTCACGTAAGATTGAATATTGAAATAGGGAGTATCATTTATTTTGAATGAATGTAAAGACGAAGAAGAGTTTGTTTACATTTAAAAATATATTAAGAAGAATTCCGAATAAGCGCTTTTTTATATTTGAACTCTTTTTTCTTTGTCGAGTGACTAATAATAGGAAGAAAATTATTAGAAATACATTAATGAATGACTTTTATGTAAATAAAAAGAGAGAATATATAAATTTATAAATACGCGTGTATATATTTAATAATCTTAGAATAAAATTTGAAAATGTTTTCACAAAGTGGACCAATTTTTTTTAACAATATAAGCAAAACGATACGTATTTGACTACTGTGTGAAATTACTCATTTGAGGGACAAATTTTAAATTTCATGTGATTTGCGTAAGTGGAAAAAACTTTAATCGTCAAACAATGCGTCCAACGTAAGTAAAGATTTAAAAAAAATATATATGAGGACTCCCATTAACACAATCAAGACTCTGCATAATAAAAGTAAGCCTAGTTTTGCCCAGTATAAAAATTGTGTAACCACATGGCGCAAAGAAGTGCGGACGTCTCGTAAGTGTTCCTTTTTAAATTATGGAAATAATAATGAGGTAATACCAGAAACTTTTACATACAGAGGCGGGATGCCATGCTCTAAAATGCTCTTTTGAATGTACAAACGTTGCCTTGAGATTTTATATGAATTTTATGTTTATATTAGCGGTGTTTTAATCGAACTCCATAAAAATTTCATATAACATTTTTGTACATGAGTTTACATATTAAGTGAGTGGAATCTCACGGCACAAATTGTAGGGTCAAACATTCCCTCTCCATATTCATAAGTCTCTGGTTATAGAAAATCGTTTTCAAAATCCAGCAACGGCACCTTCTTTACGATAATCGGCATTAGCTTGAATTGTGTCTTTCATTCTTTCTATACCACAAGCGGCGGTGTTTTTATTTCTAATACGTTGCGTTTGATGACCTTTACGTTCTAAAATCTCAACAGTCTGTTGCAATAGACCGAACTCGTACTGAAAAACATTTGGTAGCAATTGATGGTGAAAGCGTGGAGCATCAATAGCTTGCTTAATATTCTGTTGAAGCCACAAAATGCGCACTAAAATTCCCGTCAAAGTGGATATGATACGAGTTCCACCAGCTGCTCCAATTATTAAACGCACTTTACCACTTTGACGTTCGCTTATTATTAAAGGTACCACAGAGGACATTGGTTGTTTGCCAGGTTCAATTAAATTCCTTTTCGGAATATTTGGCAATTCAAAATAGTTTTCAAAATCGGCTATTGTGAAATCGGACATGGCATTATTGAATAGAATGCCAGTACGAGAACCCATGTAACCACTACCAAAGCTAAAATGTTAGAGTGATGAAACTTTTAAATTTGAATAATTTTAGCAGTTATAACTTACTAATAATTAATGGAACTAGTAGCTGAAATAGCGTCACCATTAGGCGCCATTACGCAAATCTGAGCAGTACCATAATCTTGAATGGGTAATAGATTCGGGTCAGCTCCATAATACGTAGGATTATCAAAAGTTTTTGAATCATTAATTAATTGAAGAAACTCTTGAGCGTATGAATCGGAAATTAGTTTAAACAGTGTCTAAAGGAAATATAAAATTGTTGCTTCATAAAATGCTTCTTGATTAGCATTAAAACTTTGGTCGATTAGGCCTTGCCCTTCTGTCCGCCTGTGGTAAAAATTCTCCCGGTCGTAAAATTGTAAAATCGATTTCAAACGGGAATAAATCTTGCACACAGGTTCATATTGAATATGGACGATTCAGATTTTAATTTCGAATCGATAATCATTGCTTGAAGGTGGGTGAGGCGTTTGCTTTTTTAAGAGTTACAAATATATACCTTTCGCTCCAAGGGATGCAGCGTATAAGAAGTAAAAAAATTAAATTTGGCTTAGGCTTAATCTTGAAAACCCTCAAATGCTTGAATTGGACGGAAATACGTAAAATATATACCGTGGACTTAATATGGGAGTACACTAAGTTTTATATTCCATTAGCACATTCAAAATAGTGTATCGAGGATCTAACAAATATCTACATTTTTTTTGGATCAGAATCAATGTTAATGATGATTATATTGTTGGCACTCTTACGACCATAAAGGTTGAGATATTTAATGTTGGCATGTGGTGGTGGAGGGCATTTAAGATTTGTTATTCACAAAAAGAGAAATAGGTCTATAATGACTGTCCTGAGGAACAGAAAGAATTAAACAATCCTTGTGAGATAAGAACGGCACTACAATGTTACTAAAAGACTTACATTAGCAGAAGGTCGGTTAACTTTACATGTCGACATGTCCTTGCTAAAGACAAATCGACATAAACGGAAGAAGTCTTTGCATCTTTTTGCAGTCTTAAATATTATAGTCTTCCTACCCTTGACGGCATTCCTTCTCATGTACTTTGCACTGATCTACTTCGTATTCCTTTGACAAAGGTTTCTTTTCTTCTGCTTGGTAGACAAGTTTTAATATACTCCCATATAAAGATGGCCCTAGAAACTTCTTTCAAAATGATAGAAATTTAGGTCTTATTCAATCAAATAAATTCATGGGTATGATGATAACAAGCAAACCGTTTTCGTTGCGGAAGTCACAATCAGTAGAATTAATAAGAATGCGATGATATTTAGCGTTCAGGCCTTTAATACGGTGAGGTAGTTGGTATGCCATAGGTATGGTAGGCCAATTAAAATCTCATCACTCGTCTTACCTCATTATCTACTTGAGTATCATATTCCCAACGCTTAACGAAACCAAATTTACAAGCTTCTATTAAACGATGCATGTCCAAAGCTGTTAGTTCTGAGTTTTTTTGAAATTCCGCATCAAAATGTTTTAATAGATTTATAATAAATGCCAGCACATGACCACTACCTGGTGGGGGTGGCACATGTATAGACATCGCGCCAACATTTATTGTTAGAGCTTCCTTTACTTCAACTTTATAGGATTTCAAACCTTCTGATTGGACAGCAGATCCAATTTCTCGGAGATCGTGTGCAATTAAATTTGCCAAAGTATGCTGGTAAAAACTTTCTGGCCCCTCTTTCTTAAGAATTCTTAATGTTTCACATAGCACTTGGGGTATTTGTATTTGATGGCCCGGTAGATAAAACTTTTGTGTACGAGGATTTACAAACATTTTCTTGAGAAGCTTGTCTTTCCAAATTCTCTCTTCATTCAAATATAAAGCATCATATTGATGGCGACTTATATGATAGCCATTTTCACAGAGATCTATTGCAGGCTGGATTATGTGTGGCCAGGGTAAAAAACCATAATTTCGATGAGCTTCATGATAAGCGGCTACTTCTCCTGGTACACCTATGGCTAAAGGAGATTTAGCTAAATTTGTGGCATTTTGTAATTTCAAAAAAGCTTCGTTATTAATATATCAAGGAGCTCTTTCTCTACCCATTATGCTAATGGCTTTACGTTTTTTAGAAGAGTAGAATGTCATAAGAACACCACCACCCAATCCCATACTTTGCATGGTTACCAAACCGTTACATAATAAAGTGGCAATAGCAGCGTCAACGGCATTGCCGCCCTTCTGCAACAGCTCTCTATTTAGAGATTAGTTGTGAAAGTTTTTCAATATATTAAAAATTCAAATTCTTACCGTCCTATATTACTGCATGTACTTGCGTCTGAGCATACCGCTGCCTTTTTGTATTTATGTAATGGGGACCAAGATGGTGGTTGCGGTATTTCCACATTAGGTGGCGTTAATTTTTCTTTAAAATCACTTTTTCTGTCTTCGCCTGAATAAGTAATTATTTTAGTTTAGTTGGTTAAATTAATTGGTTTAAATTAATCACAATACAAACTCGATTTATTTGTTGAGTTAAAGTTGTATATATACCATCCATAGCCTAATAAGAAGCCCAATAGTAAGTGCCCCAACATTTGATTTTAAATACGTAAATAATGTACTTTATGTATGAAAAGTTTTACTCTTACTCCAAAAAAGCATCTATTTTTCGTTTTTATATGATCATGCGCTTCACCAGCCTACAATTAAATAAAAGTTAAGTCGCCCTGAAGCACTCTTTAAAATAAAATTATAAAATTTCAATGATTTAACATTTTTTTAATTATTACATTACAAACATAGTAAAGCGTCTTAATTCATTTGTCAATATCTGATCCGATTTAACCATTGGTTTTTCATTTGTTTCTTGAAATCAACTTATAGGATACAATATTGAGGAAATTTATCATAGATATCTTTTGCAACATGGACGAAAATCCGTTTTTTCTCAATATAATAACTTATTTTAAAATAAATTTTTACACACCCCTACCACCATAAAGTGCCATAATTATGCTACAATTAATGTAATTGCCACATAAACCTCTTCGGGTAGTATCACTATATGGTAAGGGGTTCTAATCGAGGGGTCCAATCTGGTTCAAATTAACCTAATTAACTAATCTCTACCACATTTTTTCAAAAAATATTAACAATTGCAATTTTTTCGCACATAAAGACCTTATATGGGGAGGTGTTCTAAAAATGGTCTATGTGGTTCTTCTCTGGGCCAATACGTAACCTTGTACCAAATTTTATTGATATATATAAACGAATTTACATACAGACGGACAGGCAGAGATGGTTAAATTGATGGGTTTAAGTTATGATTGCGCACTAATTATATATTCTTCAAAGAAATAAGTCTTTTTTTTTTATTCTTAAAGCCAATCCTCATACAAATGTCCGAACCTTAAAAATTATAACAACCACATCCATCTCTTGGAAAAAAGGAAAGATGCAGAATGTTTTTTTTTGTGTGGCATTTTACAAGCTTAAATGCTTATTCGCCTATCGAACCAACCTCGACTTTCATGGTAATATTCTTACTAACTGCCGGTGGGTTAGCAATTAAACGCGATACTTGAGTTAAAATTCCAGCTCAAAAAACTCGTTCACCTTTTCCCTCAGCAGGATTCAAACCCGTGTTCTACAACGGGCAGAATTTACTAAGACAAAGCCTTAGCCCACTGGAAAGATGAAGGGTTATCTGAGTATATTCCGCCAATTTAAATTAGATTGTAAGGATTCTATCACATTCCTTTATAGAATTCTTGTAATGGATTGATGTGTAAAACTTTTTGACTATCAAAGTTCAATTACACTCTTACGTATTTTGTATCTCTCAAGAAGAATAATAAATAATGAATTAATTGTGTTGCGTTGATATCAAATCTGGTCCTAATTTTTCTTTGTCACCTTGTTACTGTTTTTACTGTTTCAATATAAAAGTAAAATTTATCAAACGTATCTTTGAATCTCCCATTTAAACAGAAGTCTATTCGTGTTCGGCTTTTTCATAGAAATGTTTAATTAAATATAATATGAAATTCTTCGGAGGTATTGAGAGTGTTTCAGTATTTTTAAGTATGCAACACAGTTTCCATTGAAGATTTAAATTCGTTGTAACATTCCAATACTTTTTTCATACATTAAAAAATGCAATAAATCAATTAAATAAAAAATTCTACGAGATCCTACTGTCTAAAATTAACATTAAGGTCCGCTAACGTATATTCAGAAACTTTCGCCCATATCGGTTTGCGTTCTGCCCCTCAGGCAAGTGATCGAACTTCGGTTTGGCGGGAGTTTGGGCCGTTGATATCGATGCTTTTCCAATAAAATATACGAAATACATGTAAAAGTTAATTCTTCAAGTATAAATTTATTAATAATGTTTTGTATATCATTGGTCGAATATTCATAGACAAATAAATACAAGTATATCAAATACATTTCGAAATCGGTCATAGTCACTAATCAAAAATGAGTACATTAGTATGTATGTGTAATTGCTAAACAGAAACGGAGGAAGTTTGCATGATAAGTTGATATAAAAAAGTTGCTCTTTATAAAAACTTTTTCTAAAATAAAAACAAAGAATAAGTAGAACAATATTTTTTTATACAATTTAATGATTAATTAAAATTACAATTATTTAAAAATTACAATTACAATAAATACAAATTGGTATGTATAGATCTTGGTAAAATATATGCGTGGATAGAGCGGTTGTAGGAAGAAAGGAGAAATATTATTTTTTGGTAATTGTGTAAAAAGTTGATACAAAATTTGGAATATTTATCCTTTTTATACCCATCATCACTTTGCCAAAATGTTTGGCACGCCCAAAAGGAGGCGTAGGAGACCCCGCAAAGTGTATATATTCCGAATCAGTATCAAATACTGAGATGATGCACACAAGTCTGTTTATCCGTCTGTCTGTCTGTCTGTGTGAGTTCTGTGGTAATCACCATTCTGGTCAGAATAAATTGGAGACATAGATTCCAATTTTGTAGTTTTCGTACTCGGGTTGGTATTGAAATTGGGCACAATCGGTCAAGCGACATGCCCATAATGCAACAATAACTGAAAAAGGAGCAATTTTTTAAGTAAATTTTCCCTATTACTTATAAAGATATATTGGCATCTGTACTTCTCGGGAACCTTTAAAGCATCGATGATGGATATTCCAGATTCGGCCTCAGCCAAAAATATTGTTGTTTTACTTCCTAAAATTCTCATTTTCTTAATACCTGTATTTTTAATTTTTGTAAAGTTTTTGAAAAGTTTTTTATGTAAAAATGTGTTGAGGTGCTCTTCATATAATATGTGGTGATGTATATGCTAAAAATTGTGTTTTTTTTTGATCCAAAAGCACATTTATAGATAATTGAGTTTTGTTTGTGAGTTGTTTCCTTGTTACGATACAATTGAAAATGATTGAGATTAGGAGATTATTTAAAAACCTGCAGTGCCACCTTGTTTGCGATAATCGGCATTCGCATAAATGGCAGTTTCATTGCGTACTATGCCGCAAACCACTGAACCGACGCCGCCGTAAGATTCCACGTGATGTCCTCTGGCTTGTAGTAGTTTTAACAAGGCCTTATGTAGTCATAAATAAAAGAATGTTAAGAGAAGTTACTTAATATTGAATATTTGAGTTTTGTATACGAAATCTTCAACCAACCTCACTGAAACGATTTTCCTCATATTCCAAAACATTGGGCACTAGTTGATGGTGAAAACGAGGTGCGTCTATAGCCTCTTTGATATTTTGGCCGAACCATAATACACGTGCCATTACCTCCACAATAGCGGAAATGATTTTGGAACCGCCTGCTGCCCCCACTACCATACTTACATTACCTTGCGAATCGGTTAATACCATCGGTGACATGGACGACATGGGCCGCTTTTGTGGGTCTATAAAATTGGTGGGGGAAGGTGGTAAATTGAAAAGATCCTTGCGTCCTGGTATGGAAAAATCGTTCATGCCATTGTTAAATATAATCCCCGTACGTTTACCCACATACACAGAACCGAAACTGTTCAGTAAGAACATAAATTTTTTTATTTTTTCCTGAGTTTTCCTAAATCATTAGTGACCATTTAGTTCAACTTACTATTCATTAATAGAACTGGTAGCAGACACGGCATCACCGTTAGGCGCTAACACAGACAAATGACTAGTGCCCGAATCATCTTCTCCGGAAAACAAGGCTCCATATTCATAAGGACTTTTCAAAACCGATTCATTATTAATTAGGGCTCGCATTTGGGCACCTGTCTCCGGATTGGTTAAACGGCTGACCAACTAAAATTGGAACAAGATTATTAAATTTATATAATTATCGAAGCAATTCGTAAAACATTTTTCGTACCTCTCTCACATCGTTGAAACGCACATCACCCAATTCCCAACGTTTAGCAAATGAAAATTTCATGGCCTCTACCATACGATGCATAGTATGGGCTTGATGTTCGTCATCCTGTACATCATTTTTGGTAAAATTGAAACCTTCCAATATACTCAAAATATTGGCTACAATGGAACCACTGCTAACAGGTGGCACTGCATACAACACACTATGACCCAATTGCATGGTTATTGAATTGACCATATCTGCTCTATAAGACTCTAAATCATCAAATGTCACTAAACTGCCGAATTCTTCTAGATCTTCTATCACCAGTTTGGAGAGGGTGCCATTGTAGAAGTCCAAGGGACCATTTTCAGCCAATAATTCATATGTGTGGCATAATTCTTTCCATGGCATTATTTTGGTACCCAGCGGATGTATGTCACCTGTGTTTTCATCATATAACATTTTTCTGAAAAAACGATACGAAATATATTTTCGATAACTGTGAAATCTAAGTATACTTACCTTAACATTTCATTTCCTTGAATATATTTTATTTTATGTTTGGCCGAATACTGAATATGTTTATTCAGGTAAAATCCTTCGCGACAAACTTTAATTGACGGCTCAACCAATTGCTTCCATGGCAATATTCCGAATTTTTCATGTGCTCGATGGTAACCCTTCAATTCGCCGGGTACTGCTATCGCCAGAGCACCACGTTCCGACAAATTTTTCATTCCATGAAACATATCTTGAGTGGCCCCATAAGGTGCCACTTCTCTGCCATCGACTGAAAATGCTTGTTCTCGACTTTTTATGTAAATATTCATTAGCATGCCACCCCCTATGCCCATGCTGTGCAAGGTGGTAATGCCATTACAAAGCAAGGCAGCTATGGCAGCGTCCACCGCAGATCCACCATCTTGTAAAATTTTGCTACAATTTTTAATTTTTTTTAGAAATCAAAGTGTACGTTACTCGTTATCTTCTCAACTCTTTTCTACACTTACCTGCCAATTTTACTGCATACATGTTTGTCAGAACAGACGGCAGCATTTTGGTACACACCCAATTTGGAGGTGAAGTTTTCTTCGGTGATTGGAATGTCCTTGAGTGTTGCCATTGTAGATAATGATGGCGATACAGGGGATGTCGATGATGGTGATGTTATGAATGTATCATTGGGTTCACTGGACTCTTTTATTTTTGTTGTGGATGAAGACATGCTAGCTGTTGCTGTTGCATCAGTATTTTCAGGTGAAGCATTAGAAGTAGTAGTAGGCCATGTGGTTTGGACATCAGCGACTATTTCACTATAATCACTAGCTTCTGTCGCCAGAGTGCTTTCAAGGGTGTTATTGTTATCATTGTGGTTGAGGTTGGCATTTGGTAAGGAGGTTAAGGGTTCAGCTTTATCATCTGACGAAAGCAAAAGAGCAGAATGATATAATGAGGGCAAGTTTGGTTTGGGTGTTGAGTGTTGTTGAGTACGGATGGAGTGCGCTTTTCTCGTATTGTTGTTGGTATTATTGGTAAGTGTAGAGGTGGGTGGAATAATGTTGTTTAAGTTAGTGCTTATGCTTGGGCTAGTGCTGGTAAGAGTGTTTGAGTCGGTGGTATTTCTTGTTGCTGATATTTTTGGTCTACCTGTTGATTGCGACCAATCTATAAAGAAATGCAAGCAAGAGCCAAAAGCAGAAAAAAAAACAAGAGGCCAACAGCGAATCCAAAAAAGCAAGAGTGCTCCAAAGAAATCAACAACAACAAATCAAATTTATTTTTAAATTTTGCCATGACAAGAAGTTAAGCAACAAAGCCAAATAATGAAGAGAGACAAAACAGAGAGAAAAAAGAGAGAAAATATAAATACAAGAAAATATAAAATGTCAGTTGGGTGTTGTGCACTACATAGTTTCATCATTAAATGTATATTGTTAAGGGGATATGCTCTGCAGAGTGAAATAAATTACTCCTAAATAAATACTATAAGGAAACACACACACACACACACGCACTTACCACTGAAACATAAACTGATAATCACATAGCATATTAAAGCAATGCCAATGAAGCATATAATGCCAATCGTTAATTTCTTCATCCATTGCAGTATTTTAATACGCCTGAAAATATACGAATAATATTATTGTACAATAGATGAAATGCTCCTAACTAATATTCAGAATCCATCAAGTTTGCCTTTCTTCGCGCCTCGCTTCTTCCGCATTCTCCTCTGTATCTGGTATAAATTCACCACCATTTTTCTCTTCATCATCTGTTACCGATTTGAGAGGAATTTTATTCATCGCATCATCATTACCGTGAACCATTTTTAAGCCATTAGTTCTGTAAAGATATACAAAATTTATTACAATTTTTCAAGCAAAAATTATTTATATTTTCCTCTCAATGGAAGACAATATTACTCAAATCACTACCACCATATATACCGGTGTCTGACAACAAACTACACCCAAAAACAAGGAAAGTATACATATTTATTTATATCATATGCTTACGACTAAGGGTATATGTTTTCATCAGTATGTATTTGTATTTGCACCAGCAACTGAATAATAACTCGAACCCGGTTCAGATTCTGTTTTTTATAAACTCTGAACCCGAAATCGGGTTCGGGTTCATATATTCAAAAATATTTTCACTTTTTTTTTTACAATTTTATGAATAATTATAATAACTATTCTTCACCAATTTAAAAAAAAAAAATGTTAAGAATTATGATTTTTTTCCATATAAAGACTTCTATTATAATACGACCCTACAAAGGAGAGGAGTTCTAAAAATGGTACGATCCGATTCATTTTCATTTCTTCTTTGAGACAATACATGTCCTTATACAAAATTTCTTTGAAATAACTTAATAAATGCGAATGGCTTGTGCACAAATTTATATGGACACACAGACGGACATGGTTACATCGATTCAGATTTTGATTCTGAATTGATCGGTGTGACTAAAAATGACTGCGACATTTGGCGTTTAGGAATTACAAACATCCGCACAAACTTATTATACTTTTTGCCAAAACAATTTTTTATTTCTTATTACTGCTTGTCTCACAAAAAGGACAATACTTTCCGATTATTGTTGGTTCATTATGTAGACGAAGAACATTCACGTAAATACATCAAATATTACATAAATGTAGAAAAATAATTCATTTTTACACCCTCCACCGTAGTGAGGTTTAAGACACTCAGAAGGAGACGTCAGAGACCCTACAAAGTTTATATATTCTTGATTAGCATCAAAAACTGAGTCGATTTAGACATTTATGTCTGTGTGTCCGTCTGTTGTCAAATTATTCTATTGCACTCCAACAAATGTTTATCTCTTGTTATAGATCGTGGATTTATACGCCTGTTCTCTTAGGATTAGCAGCAACAGAACTTTAAATCTACCTACCAACTGAGGTGCCACAAAATTTCATTCAATACCATTAATAAAATCTTTTACGATTAGAAGAAAATTAAGTTCAATATACATATATCATAATAATATGTATGCTTGCTTTTGCAAAAGAAATTTAATGCATTTAATTGCATGTCTTGTTACCATATTCATTTTTAGGTTCCAGCTAAATTACCGCTTAGAGCAGTTAGAACGTATAAACCCATTATGCAAACTGAAAATTAACCTAAATTGAGAATTTTAAAATAATACCTTTAAATGTATTGCTTGATGGTATTGGGTAATAATCAGTAGCCGCATATACTAGAGTTTTGCACTTTATTCGAATGATTTGCAAGGTATAATTTTATATATTGATAAAATGAAAGAAGAAGTTAAGTAAGAAAACGAAATTTGGCTTAGGCCAAATCTTAAATACCCTCCACATATACAGACAAACATTGGGCGTGGCAATTATATGATTACGCCTTCTAATAGTGTCTATACTACGTATCAACTTGCAATTCCAAATAAGTTTTACGAGGAGTGCGGGTTTTTTGTAAATTGTGGGCGTGTCTACCATTTGGCCGCCCTTATTTTTGGCACATCGACGGATGGGACAATTATAGATAAGCACGCCAAATTTCAAGTTCATAGGTAAGTTTTTGTGGCAGATATAAAGATTTTCATCGATTGGAAGATTGTCTATTATTCGACTACGTCCATTTTTGGATTCTCGATAATTATAAATGTGTTTAACAAATTTAAGCTCTATTTTTGCAGATATAAATATATATGTCGATTGTGGGCGTGGCTCTTGACCGATTTTTTCCATTCTAAATAGCGATCTGAATGGAGAAATCAAATCAAAATTTACGACCATGAAAATACCATCAACAGGCAGAGACATATGTTTAGATCGACACAGTTTTAGACGCTGATGTAAAATATGAATATTTTGTAAGATTTTTGACGCCTTTTTCTGGATATTTCAAAAGGAATGACAAACCTAGTATACCCTTAGTATGGGGAGGGTACAGAAACTATATTTTGGTTATTTTTTGTTAAAAAAGAGAATCACAAAAGATCAAAATTTCACATAACAAATTTTTCAAGACCACGCCTATTATTCATAAGCAATATTTTATTATCATTTTAATTATCTCAGATGGTGAATATCTAAGATTTTCCTTAAGCCAAATATACTTTTTTTTTTTACTTGCAACTGTGCCACCATATACGAGTATATGCGTGTGCTTGTGCAATAAGAAAAAAAAACACTCCTTAGTTTAATTTGTGTTAGATTAGAACAAATATTTCAGTGTATGCAACCACTTTCTCTGTTTACACTTTGCTACAAAAAAGATTTCCTAATTAGTGTCATGGGGTCACCTACTGTAATCGCAATCAAAGCATTTTATTCATATTGATATGCAAATAAAAAAAATGATTGCATTCTATGTGTGTGCATGTAATGGTGGGTGTCGACACAAAACGGTATTGTTTACTCAATTCACTTCTTATTTGTATTCCCCCCACATTGGTAGTATACTAAGTTTGTAAATCAGTTTGCAACACCCAGATGAAGACGTCAAAGACGCCAAAAAGTCACATTATCTGTACGTCCGTAAGTTCAGTTTTTAAATAAAGGTTTCCATTCGAAAAAATCGTTCACTCGTTAAAATCTGAAACAGACGCAAATATATATCCATCTACATAGTCGGGATTGGAAAAAGACTCAATTTACAAAAAATGCTTATTTAATGCAGAATTTGACTGTAAAGTTAAAATTTAAAATTGCGTATAACTACGGAGAGCTTACACGATTTTACCTAAGCCATATATAAGATTACCTGTTGTTTTTTGTTGTTGTTTATACATGCCGATCACATTTTGTCACTAAAATAACTAATATTCTGTTTTTGGTGGGGACGAGTAGCCGCAAAGCTTAATCATGTTCATGTTTAGCGTGCTTACTGCATAAAATTTCCATATAAAAGATTACGAAAGAGAGCCTAAAAGGTGTACAAAAGCTTGGAAGTACTTTATTTATTTACAGGTGCCGTAAATGGTCTTTTGGCACATCGATTTTACTATTATAATAGTAATTTTTCTTCATAATTTTTCGCCACTTTCTAAATAAATTATTCATTTTATTTGTTGAAGGTGCATGCATTTATCTACAATGTTGTGAATAATTTATACAACAACGCCGACATTTTTACAAATTGATTCTTCTATTAAATGGTTAAGGAAGCAATTCATTCAAGTAATTTATTCATAATGGCCAGCTTAGGTGAGTGATATCTTTTTGTAGGTATATATGAATTCGTTTGTTATATAGTAAATATATATAGGTAGACGTGTCTGTCTGCTTGTGGCAAATATATTTTTTGCACATTATGGACGAATTGGTTACCTAATCCCGCTCAATGAAATTGAATTCAGACTATTAGTTATTTGTTAAGTTAGGCACTAAGTCTATTTTGGTTGTTCTTACATACAAAATTTTTTTTATGTATTCATTGTACCCGACGTTTCGTCTCCTTGTTTTGGGACTTTTTCAAGGGTTTATGGGTAAGTATAAACCACAAACAATATGAAAATTAATCAACATTCTAAAAAACTATATTATTACTAAGAATTTTTAATATTTTACTCTTTTTCTCTGATCTTGATTCTTATTGCATTGAATTCTTGTTTGGGAATTAGTGAGTTTGAATGAACTGATCTTCAAAGAGAACATTTGTTTATGTTTCAGGTAGTGCGTCCATGCGGGACTCGTTTACAGTGATAAAGACATTCGTTTCAGGGCCTCTTACATTTGGCAGCAGGTTAGAAAGGGCTGATGGGAATTTTGTGTCTTTGTCACACACTTTTAAAGCTCAACTGTATATTGTTATATATAAGTAAAAAGCTCATTTGATGAGGTCTACAAAAATATATAAATTTTTTAAATCGGGTAAAGAATAACGGTTCTAAAAAGTAATCTTCTTTGCCTAATTATTGTGTACGGGCGTCGAGAAATGAATTTAGAGTTATGTTCAGAATTTGTAAAGCTATCATATTCTAAAAGTTTGAATATTTCTGATATCGAACGTAAGCCACTTAGGACGGTTTTCACTAACAGACATTTTAACTCCAAGTTAGTAAAAATTCCACCACAATCAGTTAAACGCACACAAACAGAAGATCTCTCCCTCGTAAGAATTTGTTTCAGTTAATTACTAAATGGCACCCAGAAAATGAGGAACAAACCAAACACACGGCAACATAAAAAACGCGATTTGGTTTAAATATTATTTTCGTAAATATGTGTTTATTTTATAAAATTTAAAATAGCTTCAAATATTTGCATTCATTTTAAAAGCTCTTGTGTTTTGTTTTTCATATAAATTAATTTGAAAAAAATTCAGAACAAAAAAAAAATCCAATCGCAATAGTGCAACTAAGAGTTACCGACTTATGGACCAAATTATTAACTTGAAACAAATAGTGCCCGTAAAAAAATATGTTCGGTATATATTGAAAGCGGCTCTTTGATAAACAAGTTACCCAATGGAACAACCCCAACGAAACAACCCCCTGAAGATGTCCGAGTCATACGGAGGAAACGTTGAGGACTATCCATAAACTAAGTAATACACACCCACCTTCAATTAGACAAATCAATTCAGAAGCACTTTTTAAATCGATTTAACCATGTGCGTCTGTCTGTCAACGACAACAACGAACGAATTGAACCATTTTTAGAACCCCTTCCCATAAATCACTCATTACAAAGAAAAATCTTTATATATAGAAAAGTCGCAATTCCTAATATTTAAACTTTATACTACATGTGGTAAGAGGATATATTAGGTTTGTGCGAATGTAGGTAACTCCTCAGCGGCAAATGCCACACCCACCTTCAATTATATCGATCGAGTCAGAGTCAAAATGTGAATTTATGTCCGCCTGTCTATGCTACAAGTCGCATTTTTTGAGATACTTTGATAAAGATTAGCCCAAAAAGGAACCCTATTGAAAATAAGCCGGATCAGTCCATTTTTAGAAGTCCTCTCCATATAAGGTCTTATTATATATAGCAAAAAATCACAATTTTTAATATTTTTTGAGAAAAATTAATGAAGATTAGTTAACTAGTTTCATGTTTGGCTGTGCCAAATTTTGGCCCGATCGGACCATTTTTAATACCCCTTAATGATATATCACGAAGTAACGTAATTGTATCATAATTTGTGAAACTGTGTGTAGGGTATTAAAGAGTCGGGCTTAATTAAATATCATTTTCACTTGTTTTATTTTGTGCCAAAAGAGCCGAATGTGTAAAAAACTTTATGTTACATTTTTCGTTATCAATTTGCGACGACTAAATTAATTTGAATTGTTGTTGTATACATATATAAAAAAAATGAACAATTACCACATATTTCTATTGTATTTTTTTTTACAAATAAAACTTTACTTGTTTTCTGTTCATATTATTCAATTGAACATGAGGTATATAACGCGCATAAAATTAAATAAATATCAGCGTCGAGACTGCAATATAATTATATTTTAACGGGATGAAGAACAAGCATTTTTAATAATTATTATAATAACAATAGAAAATGCAATTTAGGCGTAAAAGTGTAATACAAAAACAATTGAATTGGGAATAGTATTTTCAGTATTAAAAAAACATTAGCACAGTTTTCAATGAATCTTTTTTGCCCCCGCCAACTATAGTTCGGATAACGAGCTGGAGTAGTAGTAGTAACATGAATTGTACTAAGAATTACATTTAATAAGAATTTTTGAATCATTTTAGCCGCATACGCTCTTTTGTCTATAAATTTTCAATCAAATCTGGTTCAAGGAAGTCTATTACTTAAGCCCCAGCGAAAGCCCGTGTCTGTCTTAATTTTATAGCAAAACTTGGACTTATGCTTACTACTATAATCAAACACTTTATAGCATTTTCACTTGAGAGAAAGTAAAAAATTCACACACACGCACTTGCTTTTAAGTTGTGCTATCAGTTTCGTATACGTGACAGCAGGATAAATTAATTGATGTTGCTTATTCGCCTGATGAGCCGAGCCAATAACTTTGTTCTTGTTCAAGGCACTTATACTCCCGCAGTTTTCTTCTCTCTTATTGCATGACTTACAATATTGTTTGACAATTAATTAACCAACGAGAGAATTAACACGTTTAACACATTTTTAATTTTTAATTTATTTATTTATTGAACAGAAATGCATGTGGGCTGTATTTAATTTGAACAAATGTTGATGATGTGATTAAATGTGCACGAAATTTGAAAATCTGGTTCGCCCAAGTTCAATACAAATTCATGGTTTTATGAAAGACTTTTTTCCGCCACTATGTGTACTGCGCGCAATGATTGTTGGTCAACTGAAAAAAATCTACTAACGAGCGAATGCAGTGCGCTACACACACGCAATTTCGTCTAGAGTAATAGTGTTATAACCAGGGTTGTGAAGTTGGACAAAAGCGACTCCGGAGTGATGTTTTTGAAATTTATAAGTTGTACTCTGACCCCGATACTTAAAAGGGGCCAGTTTACAATGTTAAGCTGATGTTCGGCTAATTCTTAGTTCATGTCGCAAAAAACCTTATTTGGTGCAGAATTCAATGTTTGAGGGAAAATTCATTTCTTTAAAAATTTGCAAAGCTCAACTCCGACGGCACAGCCCTGATCACGCCAGCGTAGATAAAATACAATTAAATTACATATTTATGTAGTATTTTTCGTTCATAACTTCTTTCGCGTTTACGCTAAACGTTCACTTAGTCTTGACACATGCACTCTTAGGATTGTATCATTAGCTCAAGCATGTGCAAGTGTGTGTGTGTTTGAATAAACTGAGTAGGTGTGGTGTTTATTCTCAGGTTTTAGGAAAATATTTCTTTGTTTTCGTTTTCGCGGTGCTTAGTTTATGATACTGTATGTGTATGTGTATGTCTATGTGGTGAATGAATGAATATAAATCACAGCTATACTTGAAAGAGAGAACACAAAAAAAAAAATATTGGATTCATAAATAAGTGTGTATAGAGTGTGTAAGTGTATGCGAGAATTTTCTCGCTTTTTGTTGCGTGTGCGGAAATCGCTAAAATTATTATTGGGCACAAACTTCCATCACTCATATTATAATATATCACAGTTGTATAACGAGTCATTGGCAACAACAATGCGCTTCACATATTTGTTGTGATGACATCTTTTTCCACATAAACGCACGCCCGCTATGCGTTCTGTGGCTGTGAATCTAACTAAACTGTGACTTGTGTACAATAAAAAATCTGCGTTTTTTTTATTAAATGACAGTGACACAATTTTTTCATTTTATTCTATTTATTAAGTTTCAGCTGGTTCATACGCACACGTACAACAGTTGAAAGTGTGCAACAAATCTTATAATTGGGATTTGCGCGGACTACATAGTAATGGTTTTTGTGTCGCTTCGTATATATGTGTCCGCTAATTTATCTTCAAATTTTGTTAATGGAATGCATTAACTTTAATTAGAAAATATACCCAGATATGCACAGACTACATGTCATGTAGACGAAAGGACTAATATTGTTGATTCTAATGTTATATGCAGAAGCTTGAAATATGCATTTGAATGCATGAAACAATTTGTACTAGAAATGTAATTCTGCCCTTTCAGAGGCAATGTCTTCAACTACACCGTATTTACGCGGTACCAGCTTCGGTACGGTAACTCCCATAGGGTTCAGTCATTAACTAATAACGTATAAGACGATTCAGTTCAGGCAGTTATAAAATTGATCTGAATCTACTCCAACTGAAGTTTATTCTTTTTAAAAGGTCAGAAAAAGTCAGACCATATATAAATATATGTATTTCCAAGTACTTTTGTATGTAATTGATTCACAATGGGTGCCTTCAAGTACTTTTTAGACCCATCTTCACAATGATATGAAAACATATTGGTTTTGTTGAAACTTTTGTTACTACCAGAAAAATGCGGACTGCACCCTACACAATATGTGTATTTTTGATCAGCATCGGGTTTTGAGTCGCTTTAGCTCTTCTTTACGTACGTGTATCTATGTATAATTTTACATTTTTGTTGCTAAAATTTGGCCAAAATAATTTCCAATTTTGCCTAAGATTTCCCGATTTCCGACATCTGTAGGGTACATCTGTACGTTAGACTTATGTGTGCGTGTGCTTGTAGTTCGCAAATCATTCAATAGAGAATCACCCTTTTTTTGTTGTTATTATTATTATTTTTTCAATCCAAAATTATTTTCTGAATCAATTTATTTAAGGCCATCTGTCTGAAGCGTGGTCATGTACTTTTATATTTAGCTTATGCGTCAGCGTTTATTGCGATAAAAAGTAGGAGTGGCATTTTTAAGAGAATTTCCTTTTAAAACTTTATTTCGAAATAAATATTATGCGCTATGAATAATTTCTCAAGCTTTATAAAAATTCGCTGCACATTAATTTGTTGACTTAAAAATTGTGTTCACTATCTATGAACGACGTCACTGCTTCAATGAACGCAAATCTAGAAATGTTTTCAGCTCAATATGTTCATTTTTAGGACCGTTAGAGTATTGAAAACAAACCTGCATAATAATATATATAATTCATGGTGTCCCTGACACTTCTTTCTGGGTGTTGCAGAATAATAAATTTAGTGTATGGATATGGAAATGATGCTCATGTGAAGGGTATTGAATGAAACAGTAGAAATGTAAGAAAACTAAATTCGGTTTAGGCCAAATCTTATATACCCTCCACTGATATTTATAAGTAGTGGGTGTGACAGGTATATGATTACGCTCTCTAAGAAGTTTATGCATTAGAAATCGACTTGCAAAACTTTTAAAGGGTTTTTTTGTATATTGTAAACGATATTCGACCGTATTCGACCACGCCCATTTTTGGAACATCAATGAAAGTGTTAATTATTAATATGTTTACCAAATTTTAATGTCACGACTAAATTTTTGTAATAGATAATTAGATTTTTGTTTAGATTTTTATGGACATGACGCTTGACCTATTTTGCCAATTTTAAAAAGCAATCTACGCGCAGAATCTACAACTCTCTGTAAAAATTTTCAGCTCAATATCTCAAAATTTACGAGCATGAGAATGCCAACAACAGACGGACACACGGACATGCATGTCTAGATTGACTCAGTTTTTGATGCTGATCAAGAACATGTATACATTTTGTAGGTTGTCTGATGCCTCCTTCTGGGTGTTGAAAATGAAACGACAAACTTAGTATACCCAGGATCTTATGTGAAGGGTATAAAAATAAGGTATTGATTTTATAACTTCACCCACGCAGAAAAGTACAAATGTGTGCCCGTGTAATAATTCATTTAGAGGATGCTTCAAATATTACAACAACTAGTACAAATATTTCATAATTTTATAAATATTATAATAAAAATAAAAATTCTTACATTTGTGTTGTGTTTGCTATGGAACTAGCGCTGCTGCTAGCAGCGCCACATGCCGTTGAATACATTTGAATGCCGTTGATCACGCGTTATTTACACAGAATAGTTCTATATTTATGTATTTAATTAATTTGAGTGCATTAATGCTGATTGTATGCCTCAAATGGCGTTACTCTATAAAGAATATATATTAAACACGGAAATACACTAAGCAGCAGGAAGGCACGCGCATTCCACATACGTTTATTACTGCACGCAAACATAACAGAAAGGTATTCAAGCATACGTTTATATTTCACTTAGGACTCGCTGTAGTACGCACTCTTTTTCACGTGAAGATGATTGGGAAAATATGTTCCATTACATTTTGCATTGAGAATGTGTGTTGTATGAAAAAAACTTCCACTTGGGATGATATTTGGTACTCAACTGAACATATTAACATTCACGACTCTTATGATCACCCCCACTAACTAGATTTTTACGTGATCATGATGGAATAGCTTTCGGCTGTTGAAGGTGTGAAACAACAAATCTACAAAGCTTTTTGGGGCAGCACACATTGACTTTACCTGGCGTATTCAATAGTTTTTTGTTTACATTAAAGAGCAATATTTTCATATACAAATATGCACCTGGTCCCATTAGTTTTCATTTTCTTTACATCACAAGCAACGGAAGAAAAGTAAATATTTCCTAAAATATTTCAATAGAAAAAAAGAATAAAACATAAACATAAAGTTTTATTCTTTTTATTCCGTTTGCCTTTTATTTTATTTTATTTAATGAGTCATGCTTAATTAATTAATTCTTTGTTGCTTTACTGATTTATTTTGTTGCTGTTGTTTAATCAATATATCGGGATATGTTTGTTTTGTGCAGACGTTTGTAACATCCAGAAGAAGGTGTGACACACCCCAAAAAGTACGTATATACACTCTTCCTTGATCCCGAAGCTACTGTCTATTAGCTCATCCACCTGTCTGTGTGTCTAAATAAATTTTTGATTGGCCAATACCCAAAGTTATAAATAAGATATTATTCTCGTAGGAGATACTAAATTTGTTACACCATTTGCAACCCGGAGGTGCAACGTATTTATATTCTTGATCAACATCAAAAACTGAATCGATTCGAACATGTATGTCCTTACGTCCATATTATTTTGTACAAATACTTTTAGATCGTTATTTGGAATGGTAAAAAATCGGTCCACAGATACACTCGCAATTGACAAAAATATACTTTTTTTGCTACAAAAATCGAACCAAAGAAATGGAATGGCGGGGTAATGCCTAAGAATATACAAGAAGGAAAGAAACGTAAAGAACTCCTTCCACATGTCTTGACCCATTTAAAAGAAATTTTGCACGGATATGTTTTTCACTTAGGAGACGAACTTATAAGAATTTTGTTGAACAATTAGTGGGAAGAGCATATAATTATATCGCAAAAGTCTTTCTGTTAACCACGCCTACATTTTGTGATATTTCTCCATAATAACCGAACGAAGCCTTGCATGACAAAGCTGTTGTTAAATATAAATCCAAAAATTAGAATAAACCATTTTTAGTCTCGGTTGCTTACCAGTGAAAAGTTGTACAGGATTTTTATTCTACCAAAGCCACATTTTTGAGTAATTAGATTGACTATATCTCATGCGTTTATGGCCATCATATGTGGTGGCAATGGCGCCTCAATTTCCTTGATTGACAATCACTTCGAAAAGTAAAATGTTTTTGCAAATTTGTTCTAATTGCTGTCTAAATATTAAGGGGTATTTAAAAATGCACATGTTCCCGCATTGTACACGCAACTCAATTGGGGGGAAGGTCTAAATCAATCTCTAGAAATATGCTTTATGCCAATGTTAGCTGTTTAAGTGCATAATCAAAGCAAAAATGCTGCGAACTTTAGATAGAAAGAAATTTTGGTATTAATATACTTGATCAAGAAATTGATTAATAATTATAACGCTTCTTTTGATAACCATCATTTTGTTGAAACATGTGGAACGCCCAAAAGAAGGCGTCTGAGTCTACTGAGCCATGTTTATTTGTGTCCGAGTTTTTATACCAGTTCATTGCATTATTCATAGTGAATCCCTGGTAGATAAATATTTTAACTGATCGCCAATGTAAGGGCTTTTGTAGCACTCCTCATGCCTAATTTACCATCAGTTGTAATGATGCTTTGTTTGGTAATCGGTGCAGAAGAACTTGAACAAGTTCAACATCAAGGAAGGTTTTGTGTTTGTATCTATAGGCATGTCCTTCACCTAACAATTTTCTTTCACGTTCACTTACTTACCTTTTTATATAATGAATGTGGATTTGTTTGAAGTCAGACCAAATGCTGAACAGTTTTTCATGAAATTGTTGGCTAAAAAAACATTGATTTTACTCTAAATTAGGTTTAAAATTACTGATCTGTGGAGCTGCATTATGAAGTGAAGGTTTGTCATTCCGTTTAAAACACTCCGAACGAGACGTGAGAGATCCCAAGTGATCAGTATTTTAAAGTCGTCGGAGTCGATCTAAACACTTCCGAATGTGCTTCTGTTGTTGACCATTGTTTGTGTAAGGAGGTGGAGGTTTTTAAGATTTGACCCAAATTTGCAAATTCATTTTTTTTTCTTGTTTTTATTAAATTTTTTATTCACAACTTTTCAATTTAAAAAAAACTCACTTAAGAAATAATTCAAAATTAATTTTATTATAAAACTCCTTATTCTAAGTAGGGATAAATAGGCCCACTATAAGTTTTAGACTGATTATATATGTGATTTGGATTTTGCAACACATTTTTCAAATTCTTGTTATAAAATTTTTTGTTTGCTGAATACACCTGATGACTTAGTTTCCTTTTCGTGGCCCACTGATCCTAAAAGGATTTATATTTAATTATCATGTTAATACATAAAACAAGAAAGAAATATATTTACCTGAATTTGTTCAATATTCTGCGGTTCTAGTTGCATTTTTTCGATAGTTCGAGCAAAACAATACGGTCGTATGGTTATATAGTAAATAATTTCAATTAAAGAAAATATACTAAAACCCATTAGCAGACTTAAAAGGCCACCTATATTAGCTAAAAGTGGTTAACGAAATGAACACAACTTTATGAAACAAATGAAAATAATTTTCCGCTTACTTACAGACGAACTCCGAGAAGCCGTATATTTGGGTTTTGGTAGTGCCGCGCAATTGTCCATATGTATAATAAAAATGCATAATCGTTATATCTTTAAGACTTTTAGGTTCATTAAATATATACGGCGGGTATTCGGTGGCCCCTAAAAATTTGCCAACAATTAAAGGAGATGTACTCACGCTGGTTCTATAATTTATTTCAAAGCAACCCGCCAAGCAGGTACTACATGTGGTTTTATTTGAAGATTCGATTTCGGAGAGAACGCTATGCGTACACTGGTTGTCTTTGGGGCCGCATATACGCACTGAGGGATCATTGCGCGGCAAATAGTATAGACTGCAAGAGCACCTCTCTAGCAATAACAAAGCTTCACATTCCAGTTCACAATTTTTACGGGAATAGGTGCGATAATATTGCAAATCGCCTTCATCTGAATACAAACAATGTCGTATCGATTTACTTATGGATCTTATGCTGGTATGAGCGTCTTGGTACATGGGCTCAATGGGAATGCGTGCCACCCAGCCAGCCGGTATTAAAAAGCCATAATTAGATATTTTAGGTAAGTCTGCAGGATTGTGCACCAATATCTAAAATACTTACTCTTTAAACGAGCATTTAAATTAGTAAATATATTTGTTGCTACCTTGAAACCTATACTATTTGTTTTGGTGCAATAATATTCAGCGGATGAGGCATTTAGTACGACTGTAAGACCCATGCGACGTCCTACACCACCTGAGACTCGTGGTGAAGATTTTGCTACATGTTTGTCGTAACCTTTTTCGGGGGTCCAATCAATTGGTATGGTGTCCGACACTTCAGGTGGCAACAACAAATTTTCTTCACTAAATTATTTATACAATAATTAATGCATCGATGTACTCTCATCGATTATTAATAGTACCTATAATTTCGCAAAACATATTTCAAATCCAAAGCATTGAAAGTGCAGCACAAACCATCATCAGTCAGCATAGTATTGAAAATACTGTTGCAATTTTCTATGTGTGAACCGAAACTACAATAAAGTAGCAGATCCTGACAAGGCTGGGCCACCTATCACGTTAGAGTACATAATTTAGTTATAAAATTGAAAGTTTTTAAAAAAAACTTACATCCAACAGTATAGCTTTAAAAAATCTCCAAGTACCCGCATACGTCATGTTTATTTCGCCCGAATCCTGATTGCACAGGCCTAATAATAGTGAATAATTTGAACTTCTTCTACAATGTGCCAGAATTGTAGAAAAAATTAATGATTTCTTGGCTGTGTAACTAATTATATGAAAACCTACTTATCCATCTTTGATACACGACTTTTCCTTGCCTGATTCATATTACAAATGGTAATGGCTGGAAAGGGTATTTCCGTGAGTGAAATGGGCTTTGGATTACTAACTATAATAATAGGTGATGCTGTCCATTTGTCATATATTTGACTGATGAAAAAACTCGATCCAATAAATACTATTAAAAAAGCCAAACCGAAAAATACTCTATCAAAAAAAGTTACACTCCTATTAATATAAATTTAATTCATTTCAAAATATATTTTTTCGGAAAACCTTTCTGGTATGGTTATTAGATCTTCAGCAACATATTTAAGGCCGTGCAAGGTGGTATTTTGTAAAAAATATATTAAATTTCGTTTTAAACCACTTATTATGCCTAAAAATTGATGAAAACTTTATATTAAGAATTTCTAATTGAATAAAAAAATTTATTTACTTCTTGTTGTCCCTTTACTTTCTATGTTTTTGATCTTCTCTGTTAACATTTTTTACTATTTTAATTTAATTTTTAGCTTTTTAGCTTTAAAGTATTGAAGATTATTTTTGAATTTTGTCCACTTTTTACTTTACGTACGTACGTACGTCCACTAACTAGAATGCAATTATTGTAATTTTGGCCCTTATTTATATAGTAAAAATGGAAAGAGATTTTTTCAATTGATAAACGTATAAATTGCGTGTAAATATGTAAATAAATCCATTTCAAACAGTACGAAATAACCATTTTGCATGCTATGGACAATACAAGAATTCACTTAAAAGGTTGACAGATTGGTCGGAATTATAAAGATGTTAAGTGATAATTGTGGACATTTTTTAAAAACACTGGTTAAATTACAAAACAAATTTATTGACAAAAAGATAATTGTGGAAAAATCAGTGTCTAGTCTAAACGTCCATTACAGTTTTATTTAAAATTTCTTTATATTTAATTTATATACATTATTAAACCCTTCACATAATATACTAAGTTTATCATTCCGTTTGCAACACCCAGAACGAGGCATCAGAGATACTACAAAGTATATATATTTTTGATCATCATCAAAAACTGAGTCGATCTAGACATGTATGTTCGTGCGTTCGTCTGTTGTTGATTCTTATGATCGTATTTGAGATATTGAGTTGAACTCTTGTATAAACATCTTTAATTTCTGCACGCAGATCGCTATTTAAAATCGGACAAGAGTAACGCCCAACAAAAATTTATATATTTGTTACAAAAATTGAGCTATAAACTATTGAGTTATAGCTGAAATTCGGTATACATTTCTATAGTTATCGCATTCATCGATGTACCAAAAATGAGCGTGATCGGATAATAGACGCGCTCACAATTAAGAAAAAACCATATTCGCCATAAAACTAGACTTCCAAGCTGATACGTAATGCATACATTATTAGAGGGCGCAATATATATTATCACGCCCACCATCGTAAATGTGGCGGATATTTAAGATTTACCAAATGTTATGAAGTTTTTATAAAGAGCTCCTGACTACTGTAGAGAATATTAAGGACAAAATAGTTGGGTAATTGGGCGTGGCAAAGAGACGAATTTAGCTATTTAAATATTTCATTGGATAATTGAATGAAAAATAACAATTTTTATATAAAAATGGATTCATTTTAAACTTGTCTCTTGACCCCACGCAAAGCCGAAATCGCATCGAATGTTATAGTAACTGTCCCTTCTAAATATGTTACCACATTTGTATTCCATTGTTGTGATACCTGATCAATGTAATAGAAAAATTATGCGTTCTAAAAAATATATACACAATATATAGTACGTCGTACCCATTAACTCACATTTATAACAAAATTTTCCAATGAAGTACAATTGGTTCTTTTTTCAATAAGCGTAAAATTGGGAAATCCATTACATAACAATTCAAGGACAATTTGTACCGCGGAATTCCTGCTGCCATCTATTTTTATAATAATACAATTGTACCGTGCAAAATAATTCAAAAGACATATATTTTTATAAAATTCTTTTAATTTTCTTTATTTAAGATGGAGTGCTATTCCGTTTGCAACTCCCAAAAGGAGATGTCAGAAAGTATATATATTTTTTCATCATAATCAGCTTTAATATCTAATACTTGATTTAAATTGCATAACATAACGGACGGAGAGGGCTCGCCTATCAATGCACTAGATTGCACCAACTATTCGTTATGCAATGCCAGCAAATAGTAAAGCATGTATAATAAGGATAAGGCGAAAATGCATCCAAAATAAAGGTAAAGTAAAGTGATTGCTTTCAACTTCACAAAAATGGATTCATTTGAATGCATTGTAATATAAACTTTATTGTATTCTTGTATGGTTCCCATATCTTGCCTGGAGGCATATGTTTGAGAACTCAACACTGTAATACCAATAAAGTACTACATGAGAATTTTAATAAAAAATATTTATAAGACTACAAGATATATATTTTTATAATTAGAATGATGCTTAAATATTAAGTTAGTGACTCTTGATGTCATTTTATGTAAATTTTTTACAAACTATTTCAGCAATTGATAAAGGTATCTTAATAAATCTTTTATCTATAAGGGAATAAAATTACTCTTTACTTTCTTCTTAACATAATTACTTAATAAATTGTTCAACTCCTTCTCTTTTGCAAATTAAAAAATAAACTTAATTATTAAATTGAAAAAAATCAACTGATAGATCGAGCAAAGGTGCAGTGGAAGACTCTATCACGGTGGGTGGAGTTTCTTTCATATTAACTGCTTCAACGGCGTTGTCGCTAACATGATCAATATGCGGTGGAATAACATTGGCTGACGATGGAGATTCCGTTCGAGTGTCACGCACAGAGGTTGAGTGCATTTTATTAATGTCAGCTTGAACTAGATCGTGCACAGCACTCAGTAAACTTTCTTCAGAGGGTGGTAAAAACTTACCTCCAGCCGACAGATTTAACTTTTGAACTGCTTCATCAGTAAGTGTTTCATCTATAGTTATGGATAGATTTGTATAATCCAGACTGCGTGTATTAAGGTTGGTAGGTGTCAGGGTTTGATGAGATGGATTAGAATGATCGCCTTGTAATAGAGTTTGTGAATTCCCTTCCAGAGATGACTCGATAGCGGACAAGTCGAGAGCGTATTGACCCTCCGGTATGCCCAATATACGTGAACAACGATTAGTTACCAAGTGTAAGCCGGTAGTGTTGCGTATCAAACGCGGGCAACGCAATTGCAATTGTTCCACCAGTTCATCCAATTCGCTTAGAAATAGATACGCCTTTTGATCTTCATTCAAGTGTCGAGATTTATGTAGTTTTGTTATAAGAAAACGAAAGAGACTCATATCGTCCTCTTTATTTGAATTATTGGTGGAGTTTTGTGTACATCCTTTAAATGGAGTAGAAGGAGTTTTCATATGATCCGGGTGTTGTGCGAAATGTTTTTGTAAACGCCGTCCCAAGAATATTTTTTGACAGGTGGGACATATAGCCTCAGGAGGCACTTTCCGTTTCGGTGCTGTTGTTTGCTCACATTTATCTCTGTCCACTTGAGGTATTTGTTCTGGATCTTTGCTCAATTTTTTTTTACCATAGTAACTTGCATCTCTTACTTCATTTAAAAGCGCATCAAAAGGTTCTGTCGCCTGCATGTTTGTGTTTGTGTTTACATTGGTAAGTAAATGCTTTTCTAACCCTTTCACCAAACGACCAGACCGTGTTGTTTGTACTAAATCAGACTTAACTTCGTCTATATTCGAGGGCGATGCTTTTGAAGTGTCCGATTTAGTGCGTTTGCCTTGTTTATGCCGCTGATCATCTTTACGCGGCCTACCCAATTTCACCTGACGATTATTTCTGTCACATGTGAATTGATTTACGTTTCTATTTTTATTACCTTTATTAAATATTTCACTGGTTCCATCAGTATCAGTGGTCACATTCAATTGTTTAGGATCCATGATTCTATAAACAATTTTTTGTAAGCTGTTGTATTGGGTGCGTATAATTTCATTGCGCTTACGATCTATAACGATATCATCTTTTTGTGAAAATTTTAATATATCCAACGCCAAACGATTTAAGGCATCCGCTTGCTTCATCTCTTTATCAAGTTTTCTTTGCTTCTTTGATCTATCTAGAGCGTCTATTAGTAGAACTTTAGGTGGAGGTGGACTGCCGCAATCTTTTGCCACAATATATAAATCATAGAAAAGTTGACGCTTTAAAATTCGTCCTTTGCTCTCCAACTCACTTATATAAACGTTATTTGGCTCCTTGCGATTTTGCCTAGTGAGTTCTTCTTCGACTCCAGCTATTCTTTTATAAATGCCTGGCATCATAAACTTGGAACTGATAGGTTGTAAGCGATCCTGTTCAACAGTGTAAAGCAACGTATCTTCACCCAGTAAACTTTGAGTATCGGAAGGCAACAAAAATTCTTCGGTAGTGCAATTAGTAGAAAGAAAATCTAAATTTGCTGAATTATTATTACTCTCAATATTTGATTCATGCTGTTTACTGTCGTGGTCATTATCCGAATTCTGTAATAAATTTATATATAAATGTTCAATATTTTATCTACACTCCGCCAGTCACACCCACCTTATTTTCTTTCAGTAGATATTCAAATTCATTAAAAGTATTGATTCCACTTTCTTCTTCCCGGAAAATATTTTCGCCATATCCTTCATTATTTAAAAGTGTGCTTACATCTAGTGTTAGAGACATTTTAAATATTCTTTACTTGACTATCCATGCTGTAAAAAAAAAGAGGTTTTCTTGTTTTGTTTGTTTTTGTAAATATGAAAAACCCTTGGAAATGGAAAAAGCAAATTTAAATCATATGTTATGTGTAAAGCATTGCCATAACAAGAAGTAAATTTATAGCTTATATGTCCAGCTGGGAAGACTAAGTATTTCGTTAGATGATTTGATTAAACTAAAAACATATACTGGCGTCCAGCGCGGTGTATTTTGAACCTACGTCCAGTTTGGTGTTAATATTGGGAAGAAACGAAAAATATGTAGAATCAGGAAAAGAAGGAAAAACATAAAAAACACATAATTTGAAGCAACATGAAAAAAACGTATAAAAAGAAAATTCGACTAAAACGCTTATGGCAACATTAGGGGCCACACATATGTGCTACCGTCAGATACCTTACGACGCTGCGCGTTGCTACAACGCTGCGGCAGATAAAATGACTGTGTCCACATAAACAAAGCTATTAATGGGGATAGCTTGGCTAAAGTAAAAATATATTCTATTTTTTTATATGCGTTCATGTTTCTGACGTTAGAAAAGAAATAGTTAATGAAGTAAAATGATATATTTTGATATATTTTAATTGAAAAGAAAACAAATTAATAAAAATCATAAAGCTGCGACTCGCAAAACAGCGCATCGCTTCGTCTATGCGGCGGTCTTCATATAAATTAAACGTTTTGACGCCAAATCATGAAAGCAAGATGCAGCGTAAGGTCTTATCTGCATGAGCTCTGGCGCTGCGCGTTTTAAAATTATTTAAAATTATTATGGGCTGATTGTTAAATTTATATAATTCTTAACAAATATTCTGTGAGTTACAGTCTATACCCAGGTTTCTTTAACATCGAACTTCCATTTTACAAAATTATTGACGATAGTAGAAAATCATATGTTTTGCTCTTATATAACTAAACTACATATGGTTTTGTTTTTATATATTTTATAACTTTAGAAAGAATAAGAAAATTATATATAATGATTGTCTCTTTCTCACTTCAACTAAATATACGAAAATTTTGTTTTGTTTATTGTCTTCTAGATTTTAAATAAACCTTAAATGATTTTTACTCAATTTATGTGGCATCTGAATAATTGCCGATAGCGTCCATGGTTAAAGTGTGAACAAAAAGTTTGCGGCAATGTTTCTGGAGTATTTGCCAATCTGAACGATATAATGAGTGGTGTTGGTGGTGTCATGATTGATGCCCAAACGAACACAAGTTAATCAAAACCGGACAAGGTCTAGTTGAGATAAGGATAAGTTATTTGTGGGTGCTCATTTGAACGACTCGGAAGCGGTAAGTACGCGTCAATATACAATATTAATATATTAAAAAATTGAAGCTTATGCTGAGAGAGCTCTTAAGAATGGAGTTTCTCGTCAAGTGACTACAAACTGCCACCCATTCAATATTACGTGCAATGGAAACAGGTAAACATACAGCAGTACTAACAGAACATAATGTGTTCAACAGGAGGCGCCACCACTACTGAACTTTACCATTCAGATGATCTTGAAATGTATTATAAAAATTAAATAATGTTAAACAATTAATGTGTTCAAATTTAAAGGCGTTGCTCCAGCCACATTGCTGTAAAATATAATAAAATGGTACTTGTTTGTACTCAGTTATAACAAAAGCTACTGAATAATTAATTTATAAGTTCAAAATCGCAAGATGTCGAGAATTTCTGTTATATTTTTAAAAGCGAAGCTATGCCCATCTCGCTTTATCATTACGTACATATATGGACCAAAATTACTTTAGAAACCTACATAAATTTGGCCACAAAGACACAATTGATAATTAAGGTACACAGATGTCTCGAATAGTGTTAAAATATTGAAATTATAAAAAATTAGAATAAAATTCTTAATATTTATAGGTAAAAAAGAAACTTTAAACAAGGAAACAAATTTGTAAAAAAAACAAACAAGCACTTAAACGTCTGTTTTGTGAGATTATTCCACTCGTTTTTATTGTAATATATATCTCGAAAGGCTGGTCCGATCTTAATTAATGTACTGTTACAAAAAACTTTCATGGACCAATTTTGTCCATTTGAAATATCAAACTGCAATTATACTTGTAGGCTTCAGAGACACCACAAAGCGTATATATTCTTGATCAGCATCAAAAATTGAATCGGTCAAAACCTACATCAATCTATATATCTGCCACAAAAATTAAGCCATGAATTTGAATGAATGGTACGCATATGAACAATTATATCCATTCATCCATGTTCCAGATGCACAAAAAGCCATCAGTGTAAAAATCAACTTGCAAGCTGATATGTAATAAATAAATAGACCAAACCTGAGGTACTGTTAAATTCTGAAATTAAATTCTGAAGGTAAGCGTCTCATAAATACAATCGTTTCCCTCTTTTAAAGACTGTTAAAGTTTATGTTATATTTTAGTCCAAAATATCGACCTTTGCGCCAAATAAGAATATTTTTATTCCGATTTCGCTTAATATATTATATTAACTGCGGTATATTCAACTTTTTTAATGAGTTATAAAATTTTGAAGCATCCATATGTACGCTCTCATAGTAGGCATATTTCCTTCACTGACAGTTCAATTTAATGTCAATTATCCCCAATTACTAATAAAGCGATATGTCACATTTTGTAATTTATAAGATGAGCAACTGAATGGACAACACAAAGTCTGCAACAACAAGACCAATAATAAAGAATCATGTTTCTAAATAAGTGATTTGTAAGGAGGAGTAGTATGTACAATAGACAAAATATCACAAATTGAATGCAATGATAAGTGTAGTTAATCGAAAGAAAGAAAATTACAAAGCACATATTATGTGGTTGGTAACACGTTTTTTAGGTTGTTTATTACATTGCGATATCAAAGAGAAGCAATGTCCAAGTCAGATAAATCTTTCGTTCTTTTTAATATTTTCTAAAACTTTCCGTCAACAAGCTGCTATTCGTTTATCTTCTTATGTCATAATAATGATATGGGGGTATAATGCTAATAAAAGTTCAGAAATTGGGCTAAAATGTGGTACACATAATATTCGTTCATGTCAAAAGTTTGATGTTTTCACAAGAAACACACGGAAGGCGTTTGTCTTACAAACAAAGCGGTTCAAATTTCGGCCGGGGCAATAAATAAAAAATTGTTTCCGGTAAGAGCTGAACTATCAACATACGAAAAAATCATATTTAGTCAAAATTAGTTAAAAGCCACGCCCATAATTGACATTTGTATATCTGCCACAAAAATTTAGATATAATCTTGAAATTTCGTACGTATATCTATATAAATAATTCATTCATTGATGTGCCAAAAATGGGCTTGATCTGATAACAGACACGCCCACAATCAACAAAAATCTATCTACCACAAAAATTGATGCATGAAATGTAACTTTGGTGTGTATATTATAGTAATATCCTTCATCGATGTACCAAAAATGGGCATGGTCGGATAACAGACACTTCCAGAATTTACAAAAAACCATTCTCCACGTAACAGTGAACTTGCAAACTGATACTCAATACATACATTATTAAAGAGCGCAATATATATATATATATGGGCGTGGCGCCCACCGTTGTAGATGTGGAGGGTATTTAAGATTTGCTCTCAACCAAATTAAGTGTTCTTTCCTGTTAAACCTTAGGATATACTTATCTCTGAAATGACAAAGAAAAACAAAGTTTTATTGCAGTAATTCGGGTATATTTTTAACTAACTTGTATGTTAACTGCATTTATGCCATGCAGCATAAATATCTTTAAATATTTAAAGAATGCAATCTAAATAATATGGAGCGGCTGTATATTAAGTTAATGATAATTAGTTGGACAAAAAAAAAAACTGCACAAAGATCACGCCTATATTCTAAAAGCATTACTGCCACTCAAAAAATTTATTTTAAAGATCTGGCCTGTGTGTTAAATATAACTTTTTTTACTTGTTTTATTCCCCTAAACGTCACAAATAGTTTACGAATGGAAAAGTTTATGTTGATTCTCTTTTCACAAAATTTCCTGCCGAGTCATTAAAGTTGTGGTGTTTGGGGAAGCAACTTACTTAAGCATTTAATTGGATTTTTTTTTTAGGAAATTGATAAACCATATGGGCGTTTACATAGAGTGGTCAGGCCGTAGCGGCTACTTTTTGCCAAATATCGTCTTTAACGATAAATCGTGGGAGCATGATAAATTTTTGTTATATTTTATGTATTCATAGAATGTTATTTTATGCTTTAAAAACATTTCAAAGTTGTACGTTACTATATACTAACATACATTTTGGTGATGTTACTACTTTGGGTTTGGTGAAAAAATCTACATAAATTACAATTTCGTTCCTTCCACAGGTTTCAGGTTGATTTATACTATAAAGGACGTTTCAGCTAAAACTTTTCATCTTGGTTACGTAAACCACCGTAATTTTAACTTGAAAGTGAAAGAGTTCGATACTCTGGTTATACATGACTAATGTGGTAATTCCTATATACAGGGTGACATAAAAAGGTGGAAACTCTCGTTCAACGTCATATGATAGGATTGTTGGAAAAATCTTCAAATGCAAAAGTTTTTCGGTTAGAAGAGGGAAGGTGGAGGTCAAGATCATTTTAACGCAAAAACTTTTGTATCTGAAGTTCTGTTGAATAATTTTATCCTATAACGCTCTTCGAAAGTTTCCAACTTTTTTCTCACACTGTATTTCCTTTTCAAACATACACACACACACACACACACACACACTCAAACTCGTACATAATCCTTGTATGTACACATGTTTGAACATGTCGAACATAACCTTGCTAGTTATGTGGTTTCCTTACTATTCATCCACATTAATACTACTTACAAGTGTTTGATAATGAAAATATTTTGGTGACCCCTGCTTGTGGTCTTGCATCAATGAACTTATAGCATTTCTGTGTCAATAATGATCAATAATGAGTTGAACAATTTATGGACTATGTTCTTATGTTTTTATTTACTTTCATGTTGTGCATGAATGTATTAAGTGTGTGTGTGTGTGTGTGTGTAGTTAGTAAAGTTTTCTACTCACCATATTAGTGGGTAATAAGAATTGTTATATCTTTACAACAACAACATTATTGGAGCGTTACTCTAAAGAACATGTGCTAATGAAATTCATTAGGGTCCAAATGAAAGTCGTCAGTATGTGTGTATAAGTGAAGCTTCCGAGGGAGCGTTAGAAACATTTACCAAAAAAGACTGATATTATCTAATAATGTAACGAATTACAGAAACATGGAATGCGTTTTCATTTGGACAAGAGCACAATGAGTGTGTTTGTAAAATTAAAGTTTTCTTAGGAGTGAGGTACAAAAACTCATTTGTTTTTGTGCTATTTTTTTTTGTTTGGTCCCATGTATGAGTCTTATGATATTTCCTCTTATAAATATATTACTTACAGAGCCAACATATGACTTTGGTGTAGATATATGTTGACACTGATTATGGTGATAATATTTGTGTGACATTATTATACGATAAACTGCCATTAAGTTTATATGAATTTTTGACACTCAGTTAAATAAAATCTGTTCAAAAAATGGGTAAAAGGCACAATAGAATGGAATGTCTGTTCATTTCTATACTTAATCCTTCTTCAACTAAATATGTTTGTAGACTACAACACATGCTCAAGTTTAAAATTCCAAACTAATGACAATATTAGAATATTTGCCTTGGCTGCTGTCGTGTGATGATAGTTATATGAAAACATTTAAATTCCGAAATTCGTTTTGATCCGCTGTGCATTCATATGTCTGTGTGTGCCTGTGCAAAACATTCCTTTACTTATTCATTTACATAAGAATGGTAATCTTTTTTATTTCAATAAATTACTGGCGTTTTGCTGCTCTTTCGATTTACTTAACAATACAATAAAAGCACATGTTCTCTATATGTAATTATCTTAAAGTTCCCACTTCCACTTGGCTAAACTGTGCCAGCACCAGATAGTTCATGTCGCTGTATGTGCCCTCTGTCACAAAAACAATTCTGTGTTTTTGGTGAACAGCCCAGCGCGTCTTTTTTTAAGGTTGCAAAGAGAGGCGTATTGCAGCGATCTTAAGCTGCCTGAGTGTCATTTGTTCATAGAATTAAATAATATTATATATCATAATGATGTGGTGGTATATTGGTTTTCTTCAAACGTTTATAAGAGGCTGAGTCATAAAAATATTTTTCAGCATCAATAGTAGTCTATTAGTCTATTTAGAGCGTCCGTCGTTCCGTCCCTGTGTTCATGGGATTTTTTTAAACACTCTCACAACCGCAAACATTGAGATATGAAGCTAAACGTTTTTACACAGCAATAACACGCCTACCACGATAGAAGGTAACACTGTGGCAATCGCAAAAATTGACATTTTGGTCAACATAATATTCATTGATGCTGAAAGTGTGGCATTGTGGTTCCATGGACGGTCTAATCTTTAAACTAAATGTACTTAAATTTTCATTAATAAATTAGTCGAGATTAGTCCTTTTTTTCTCTTTTTTATTATATTTTTTATCATTTTAATAAAACAATTATAGAATGGAATGATTCAATTTCAGTTCAATATAATTACAATTAAGGAAGAGAGAAAAAATGAACAAAAGTTAAGAATAAATTAGAACTAGTATAAGAATTTAGATAAGCGTGGTAATTAAAACTTTTCCAAACATATAAATAATTAAAATTTCCTTAATATTCTGATCAAATTATTAAATATTTATATATATATAAATTTCATTGAAGTAACATAGCATACCCTTGCAGGGACTCTGACGCTGCCTTCTATGGATTGCAAGGGGAACCTTGAATTAAGTAAAAGCTCATCACTAAGGTGGAGAGTGTCTAAAAAGTTAATATATTTCATAAATGCCTATTAAGTGGGGCATCCAAAAATGTGACAAAATACGGAAATGGTCCGATAACACGCTCTCAGTTTACAAACCGTCTTATTTGCGAAAAATTGGATTCGTTTATTGATGCGGTTACATAAACTAAATAGAGTGTAAACATATTTATTGGTTTATGTTCCTATTAAAGCAATATCTTGATGTTTTTGTATGAAGCGTTCGTAAAACGAAAAATATATTTATTTCATTTCTTTGTTTGTGCATTTATGACACAATTGATTGGAAAATCACATCATATACTTTCCAGACACGTCTTTTAACATTCGTTCAAACCAAAACCACACAAAAATTTGTGTGAGTCACGAAAACAATTTTAACTGTTATTATGGTTTTGAGATTTTTGCCAAAAAGCAGAACAGATATTTACAATAGTTCAACTTTTGGGTATGAGAGGATAAAATTTGTTATAATAAAACAAGAGTCGCTCGCGCAGTGACCATTTAATACCCTAAGTACTTATATGGAGAGAGTTTCCAAAAATGGTACGATTCCGACCATTTGCAATAGGGTTCACCTCTGCACCAATAGATGTCCTTTGTACCAAATTTCATCGAATTATCTCAAAAAATGCAACCTGTAGCTTGTGCAAAAATTTACATAGACGGGATAGACGAATGATTAAATCGATCGGTTTAATTAAAAGTGAGTGTGGGTGGGGCATTTGCCGTTTAGGAGTTAAAAATTTAAATATACCCTTCGCCACAATGCTGTAGGATTTAATAAATGAAAATAAACTTAGTGCAAAAAAAAAAAAAATAGGCGATCACAGGCGTTCCTCTCTATGCCAGTTTGAGTTAATTTATTTTTTTCGATTGTCTGAAATTCCCTCTCTCCAGAGCGAAACCGGACACAAACTTCGTTTCGTGGGTATTTAGAAATGATTTTCGTGATTACAGATCTTTTATTTATTTATATAATTATATATCGTATTCTATCTTTTCAACATTTTGTTGCCACAATTATCTTGCCAGGGATGTGGCCAACCTTTTCAACAATGAGGAACAAACCGCCCAATTAATGTAATGTTAAACGTTGTATTTATACAAAACATATAAAGAAAAAGAATCTCAGAATTATAAACGTTTTAATAACAGGCAATACTGTGTAATATATATATGCTTGTGTGTGAGAGAGTCTACGAGTAAAACAAAAATATCGCTCACTAACAGCATATAGATTTTATGAGAGGGAATGCAAACAAGAGAGAACTAGAACTACACATTTACTTAGACTAAAAAGAGATGATTTTGTTTTTGTTTTGCTTGTGTTTAAATGTTGGATTATGGCTAACGACCCAACATGTAGGTACACTGCAGCTCATTTTTTCAGTGCTTTTTCAATTTTTTATGTGATGTTCAGCACTCTCACTGTAGCAAATTTTGAAATTTCGAGCTAAAATCTGATATTCGAGTTCATCGTCAATGCCACAAGTATGCTTCTAAAAATGGATAAAATCGATCCACGGTCTGGCCTACAACTTTACAAAGTTCAATGTGCTGAGCTAGACTGTATATTTCGACTCCAGTATAATAAATTCCGTATGTAACACGTAATTTTTTTTTTTTCTTATATAACTTGGTTTATTTTATAATAGAGTACATATGTACGTAAAAGCTGAAAAGGCATGCCTGTGCCAGTTTTCATTGAACATAATTGAACAGGAAATGTTGCGATTTGTAGGTTGTTTACGAAATATATGGAAGTAAAGACGGACAATTGAAGAGAAACAGCTGTAGGGGACAAATAAAAGCTACCGGAAAGAAACTTAGGGTATATTTAGATTCAGTGCTCCAAGTATATGTATAATCCGTACAATTTATATCAGCCCATGGACAACGAATATCTAAGGACGTCACTGCATACATCCCACAAACATATGCAGCATATGATTCCTAAAGCACTCTATGCCCTCTAACGATATTAATTTGTTAGTTATTTTATATATTAGATTTTGTGCAGAAAACAATGAAATCTGCGAACAATATTTAACACAAATGCAGATTATAATGCCGCAAACATGTGTAAATGTCCAATTGTTATGTACTCGTATGTATTTATTTCTGGTTGCATGTCAGACTCTCTCTCTCTCTCTCTCCCCTCTAAGGTATTCATTATATTGTTATTAGTCCTGATACTTTCATCACATTGTTTATATATATATATATATACATATATACACTCTACTAAGCAAAGATATCTTCTTTTTTTTTTTAGTCAGATTTACAGTTCATAGGTTATATTCATGGATGAGACTGTTAAGATTATCTTCAACACACAAGCCTGTGTAAAGTTGTTAGTAAATAATTCCAAAAACATGTGTTTGTTGATTTAAGTAGATAAATTTATTTGTAACCTTTAATTTTCATTTACATTTATGTAAATAAAGGAAATATACGTTTGTTCAGGCACTTTTAGTAGTGTTCACATTATCGAGGTACACTACTTTTCTCTCCAAACCTACAGCTTAAAAATTACAATTGGTGTTATATACACAGAAAAAGACAAAAGGAAAGGTAAAGTAAGCCAAACTTCGCGAAATTTAATGAAATATACAAATTAAATAATAATATTAAATGAGCAAAATCGATAAAGAGTCACGCTTACAATCGAGCTATGAACTTGAAATTTGGTATGCACACCTATAATAATCCCAAAAGTGGGCGTGATTAGGTAACAGATAGCATAGTATTTTGTAAATTGTGAGCGGTCTGTTATCCGATCAGGTAAGTTTTGCGCATTGCCCATTCAGTACAATATCTCAAAATTTACGCCTATAACAGATGGACACAACGATGAAGTTTTTGATGCTGAACAATAATATTTATGTTGCAAACGTAAAGACAAACTTGGTAAATGGGAGGTATACTTATGTAGAGGGTATGAAAATTATGAATCGAAACCTTTTCGTAATAAATGAGTCAAATTGCTTTTCTTTTATAGCCCCCACTGCTTAGTGATAAGTTTGCTAATCCAAATTCAACATACAGAAGGAATAATTTGGAAAAATCCAAGGGAAGTGCCACGCTTACAACCTATACTCACGTATACTGATTTAACTAAACTAATTGTAAGACCTAAGCAATGTAGGATATTAAATGGTCGGGCTTTACGACTACACATTGTTTTTTCTTAGCAAAGTTTGAATCAATAGATACAGTTTTTTTTTACATATCCTGCATGCATAATGACTTTCTAATTGGTTCGATTGGGAGGTTGGTTTTTTTAAGTGTATCGGCGTCCGTGAACATGTGAGGCAGATTTAATTTATGATCGTGCTGCTATGATGACTTCGGTATGTTTGGTGTTGGAACTGGCTGTGGTAACGGGAACTGCAACAAACGATCTTATAAAGGCCGCCAGTGCAGGCTGCTCATGTAGCATAATAATAATTAATATAATAAGCGCATAATAAGTTATAAAAAAATTCCCGTTATGCTCTTAATCAATACAGGAATGTTCCCTTTCTATGGGAAGTAAATGAGAGAACCGTTAATGTATACATATGGATGAGAGCACATTGAATTTGAAAGGTTTCCTGTTAAATACAGTCTTTTATAGATGTATGAGTTCTTTTTGGCCTGTGCCAAATTTTCTCAAAAGTATTTCTTGGCTTATGATACTTTCACGTATAAATAATCTCTTTTTTTTTTTTTAGATTTCTGTTGGATAATTTATATAAAGGGCTGGTTTTATCATTACTTCCAGTTAATTTAATTTCAGTGTAAAAAATTTGCATAAAATATACGAAGGGATGAACAATAATATGCTGCTGTTTAACAAAGGAATGCACAAACTGAATTAAAAACTAAATGTAAAAATTTTTCCTTTTTAAAGCAGTCAAGGATAGATTTCAGCCGTTTGAAATATGTGCTACGCTGCCTTATTACACAAATAAATACAAGTGATAGGAACGACATAAGTAATGAGGGATTACAAGAAATTTTCTATTGTCGATATAAATAAAAGTTTCCACAAGTTAAATCAATGTTTTTTTTTTTTTGGAAAATTAAGATTGGAAAGCAGGGTAAAATTTCTCCCATAATAGCGATGTTTGAACTAGATTTCTATGAGAGTAGTAGGGGCAACATCTTTAGTCTTTCAAAAATAAATTCGCTCTACACTAAAATAACTATTTATTACAGTAGTGCTGAGTAATTCTATTCAATTTTTCTTGTAACAGTTGCACACTTTTTTCTTGTTCTCTTTCCATTTTTTCCACTGAGTCAGTCGGCATTTTGATTATTGCACTAATAAGAAGTAGGTTTCTTTTTATTATCGTATAATTTATTTTATTCCGTCCTTCTATCATTCGTATGTGTTTTTGCATTTTTCTCAACTTTTATCAAAAATCCTCCATGATTTTTATACCTCCCACTTTACTGTCGAGGATATATTAAATTTATGTTTCTGGTTGCAATACTCAGAAGAAGGCTTCAGAGAGCATCAAAATTTGACTCGATTTAGGCATGCTTTGAGTCTCTGTATGCAGGTTGCTTTTTACAGTGGGCGAAATCGATCAAATGCCACGCTCACAATCGATAAAAGTCTCTAGAGTCACAAAAATACATCTATGTACACATACTTATAATGCATCCATCGGAAGTCATTGCGATCGAATAGTATATGCGCCCACAACTTACAGAAAACCTTGTTTGCGGTAGAATTCAACTTATTGACTATTAGTTATATACGTAATCTATAGAGGATGTCATCAAGTACATGCCACACTCACTGTTTGTACGTAGCGGTGGAGGGTATTTAAGCGTTGGCCTAGGCCACAATTAGCTTCTTTGCTTGTTTGTTAGTACTTTGCTTATATTGCGTTTTTCATATTTCCATATATTGGCAGCTTATCCATTTGCAATTGCTTGCAATTGTTATTTGTTGTTGGCTTGAGTTTGATAATTTGTTATATATATGGAAAGTGCTTCAAATTCATACAACCCAATCAAATATGCGGCATATTGTTATGTCAAGGCAGCAGATTTTATTCATTTATTAATAGTCAATATCAATATTTTCTGCAATAGTGCAACATATCTGCGAGAGTATATTGTCATTTCAAAAGGATAAACGATGTGTACGGAGCTGCAGTTGCAGATGCATTAATATGTTATTCGTTGTATCTAATGTAAAAAAAAAAAGAAGAATTATGAGAAAATATTTATAATAGGAATCCGTTCTCAATAGTTTTTATACTGAACAAATTTTACTCAGATTGACTCTAATTATTTTTTTTCTGGACTTGCTTTATGATGTAGATTTCTTATATCTCTTATGTTTAATTATTTTAAATTTTGAGTTAACCCTTTAATGTTTATCAAAAAAAAAAAAGAAGAAGAAAAGGTTAAGGTATGGTGGATTATTATATATGTACTTATAAGTGATATTATTCTTCTTCTTCGGACTGAAAAAACTCTTAAATCTTTTTCCTCAGCTGGATTTGAACCCTTGTTCTACAGCTACTCAAGGCCACATAATATATATATATAAGTGATATTCTTAGGTTTTTTCTGAAATTCGATGAACAGCTGTTATAAATTCAATATTAAGTAAAAACAAGATACAGCCTAGGCTAAGTTTTAAATTTTCACCAACTCTATATATAAAGAATACTACTATTAAGTAGAAGTCTGCGTTAAGTCAGGTAAACATTTGTAAAATTGTGTTAAAAATGATTTTTAAATAATCAATACTTACAACAGTGGAAGCCTTGTGTGGAGATAATTTCTATATCTGTTGGGCACTGGGCTTGGATTTATAGGAGACATCTCCTGAGCTATCTCGCCAAATGAAGGATAAGGGCCATCAAAAATCTCTTTCAACTGATTCAAATGGTAAGAAAAATTTTAATTCAGATTTCTTTAAACAAACGTGACATATTGGGGGTGGGAATTTTTACCCAAAAACCTTTAGTTTTTATTCAAATAATTTACAATAAATTCATCATGGACAAACACACCCACATCAGCTGATTCTACACATTTTCACAATTTTATATAATATGTTTTTTTTTTTTTTTTTAACGAGGAGGAAAGCATTGAAAGCCGCAGGTCAGTGTGAGGCCTTCACCCACTAAAACCTCCTCGAACGTCCGACGGTGCATCTCCCGGGACCACCGTTAAGTATTACGTCGGGAGAGCCGTCTGAGCCTAAGCTCAAATCGTCAGTGATGTGGTCTCTGTCCTATGTCGTTGTCGGGCACGCTCTTCCATTCTGAGGCGGCTCATAACAGACGCACAGACATTATTGACGCATTGGAACACCTCAGCGGAGTTACTCATGCACCAGCACAATCTGTTTGGACTGATTTCTTCACCTGTTACTTCTTCAATCAATTGCCGTTCGACACTGAATCTAGGGCATTTCAGGAGTACATGTGCAGCGTTTTCTTCCTCATTATTGCACGTTGGGCACCAGGGTTCCGTATCATGCTTAAAGCGATATAAGTAAGCCCGAAAGCATCCGTGACCACTAAATATTTGTGTCGAGTAGTAGTCCATGCAACCTTGCTGCCTGTTCAGCCATAATCCTATGCTGGGTAAGAGCTCGTATGTCCATCGGCCTCGTGGGGAGGCATTCCACTTCATTTGCCATTCATTATAGCTGCTCTGGAGTATGGCGTTTTTCTCGGCGAGCGTAAGCTTTCTGCCTAACTCCTTCCTTCTGTCATGCATCCTAGTGTGCCGTAGCGCCATTATGTCTGGAGGTGCTATACCAGCCAATATAAGTACCGCGTCTAGAGATATGGTACGAAAACCACAGCATACTCTTAGGGCTGTAGCACGCCATAGTTTATTCAGGCTTTTCGCATAGCTTGGATACTTCTGAATACGGTTACTCCAAATCGGTGCGGCGTAGAGAGCTACTGAGAAAATCACTTTGGCCAATAGTAACCTTCTTATTTGGCTAGGGCCGCCAATGTTTGCCATTATACGTGCGAGTGCTGTATATATGCGGGATGCTTTTTCGCACACTGTATTCAAGTGTGGTAAAAACGATAGCCTTGCATCGAGTGTGACTCCTAGGTATTTGTGATTAATTTCATATGTAAAAAATTAAATTAAATACTGTGAGGTATTAAATGGTCGAGTATAAATGACCATAACATTGTCACTTGTTTTCATATAGTAATTGTACCTAAAACCTACGCGTTTCCAATTCTCGAAGGTATAATAAAATTTTTGTAAAATACTTAAAACTCTAGTAAGTATTAATAATTAAAAGAGCCACGTGAAATATGACAAACCCAATGAGAGTATAAAACTGGATTATTAAAAACACAACAGCAATTAGATTTTCACAATAGTAAACTTACATATTAGGAGCTTATTGAAAGTATTATTTATAGTAATTTATTGAATTTTTTAGGACATAGAATTTGTGCGAAAGCTGTACGTAATAGTTAGCATACAAAATAGTTATTTTCCTAAAGAACTGCAAGTGAAAATGTTAAATTCGATTATACCCTACTACTTATTAAGCAACAAACGAAAAACTAAGTGATTCCAATGCTATCATTTGTCAAGTTGTATTAGGATACGGGAGAGATTGAGATATAAAAGTCACTTCGTAACACTATTTGATTGCATGTTATGTTATATTATAAAATAATGCGTTGTAGCTAGCTGTACACGTGCATGTAGTGCCTATACTAATACATAACACCTACTTATTGTATGCCAATATACATTGATTTTGTGCTTTGTATTTGAAGCCACAAGCAAAGTTTTCCATATATGTGTATAAATTACTGTAAACTATCCGATGTTTGTGTGCACATATCGTAAACTTTGACGTCACTTATATATAACTGCTGGAATGTTACTTTTTATAATTGAGAGAGGGTTAATCTTAAAAATCATTTAATGGCTGAAGGGAATCAAAGCAAATAAATAATAAAATAATATAGCGTATAAGGAATCAAAATAAATACAATAAAAATAACCTTTTCATGCTACTACAGTAAGTATGTCTACCTCAAGTCGTCATTTGTGTTTAATACAGACACTTACATATAATTCAATTTTACCTTCATTGTTATTTGAACATCGTATAATCCATTTTGATTCTAAAATTCGTCACTTGTACATACCTCAGGTAAATGTTAGTAAGGTAACATGCACACATATAATGGTATATTTACTCGTATGTACTCAATGAGGATAAACTTTTGAGGTAGATTTTGTGCATCCGCCCGAGTAAGTTTCCTCTACAACAAATAAAAAAATCATTTCGAAAATATGTAACGTTTTATTGACGATTTTTTTAAAATCAAAATAATGAGTTTTGAAATTCCTTTGAAGATTTTTGAGGTACACCTGCAATTGAAGAAGTAAAGGTTTAGCAGAACACCTCTAGTAAAGCTATATTTCGTTCAGGTCAATTCACTCATATCTCCCACAACTATATGTTAAGGCACGTATACAAATTGCGGCTATTAAAATACATGTTGTACGAAACTTCAAAAGTGGAACTCTGCCTCCAAGGGAATTTTTTATAATTTGGGGACTTAAAAGATTTTTTGTCAATTTTTAGGCGTTAACTGGTTATTTGCATTTCAAATAGGAAAGAAGACAAAAACTAAAAACGTCTGTGACCAATATTAGTTCAATACATCACTTTTTCTTTTAAAATCAACGCTTAAGCAGAAATGTGTCGATCAACTTGAATGATTATGCTTCTAGTGAATCTGTAAAAGTTATGGGTTAATGTTCAGGGTGTTATTCCAATATTCTAACGGACTTATGTGGTTTAACTTTTAAGTTGAAAAGTAAAAATTAACTTGCTCATCGATATAACGCTTTATTTGGAGTGTGTGTGTGTGTGTGTGTGGTGTGTCATTATATTTTGGCACATTCTTAAGTCTACGGGTATAAATAACTCTGAAATGGCCAAAAGTGGAGTTATCTCGTTTTGGCAGTCTAGGTCTACATATTCACCGACATGTGCACGTACATTTGCAGCACATGGCAGTCAGTCAATTTCTTTTCGGAACCGCACAACTCTTTCTCCTTTAGTAATAATAATGTGCAGACGAGAATTTATGATAGTGTTGCACGTGCAGTATTGTCCTCATTTCAGCATCATCATCAGCATCCACTATATATACGCATGTTGTTGGAGTCATACATATGCATTATATTACACAGATATATTCGTAAGAGTATAGAGTATATACGTCCGGCAAAAATTACAACTTTTCTAAAATTTAAAGCCCAATGTAAAAATGACGTTGATGTGTTGTTGTTGTTGTTGTTATTGTTGTCGTTATCGTTGTTTTTGTTTTCTTATGTATAAATATCTTGTATTCATTGCTCTTGTAACAGCATGGGTTTGTAATTAAGCCACAGAATGTTTGTATGTGTGCGTATGTATGCATTGTATGTTCTCTCTCTGCAAGCATGCGGCCATAACGCCTTCTTTAACTGAAAATTGCCACTTGTGGTACAACTCTAGTTGTCTAAGATGACACACGACCAGTTCTATCTACTGAAACCTTACCCTGCCACCCATCAAACCATCAAACCACTAACAAAAAAAAAAAGAGAAAAAAATTTAATTCTTTAAAAAGAATATCAAATTAATTTTCAACAAAAGCTTTTAAAAACATATGCGCTCCTTTTTCATTGTTAAAAGGAACTACAACAATTCATGTTTTTACGCGCGCCATCACCAAAATATGATATGGGGCAATATTGGTTTTGCTCAAGCATTTTTAAGGGCCAACAGGAAACGCCCCACACCCCCTTCGGTTAGGTATTCTTAATCATCATCAATAGCTGTTCGTTCATGTGGACTTTTGCACTTTCTTGAACACTTTCACGGATACTAAACTTTAGGTATCAGCTGAGCTGAGATTTTGCACATATAATCTTCGAATTTGTCTACCGCTCGAAAATGGGCCACGTACACGCCTACAACGAGCTTCTCTTTTCAATAAAAACAAGTTACAATATTAAAGTCTATCAAGCCGGACCATCAAATACCCTACACCACTTGATTATTATTCAATATATATATATTGAATTATAATTATATATGTATATAATTCAAATTTTGGCCAAAAAATGTGGATCTCATATGAGGAGGGGTTCCCAAATAGTTCTTGTACAAAATATCTCAAATACAATTACATGGACACACAGATGGACATGGTTAAATTGATTCAGATTTTGATTCTGAATTGATTGGTATAACTGAAGGTGGGTGTGACATTTGCCGCTTAGGACTTACAAACATCCGCATAAACTTAATATACCCTTTGCCACAAGTGGTGCAGGGTATAACAAGTAAAATTTTATAGTCGGTTAAGCTCTATGTGTGGCTGCGTTCACTTCATTTGTTATGTCAATGTTTGTACATGGACCTGAAAATTACAAAAAAATTTCATTTTTCGTGAACAAAAAAGCAATTATTTAAACATTTGTAAATCGATTGAATATTGAAAGTGGGCGTGGTAACTATAATTAAGATACATTGAGGCTTTCAAGGTTTATATAAATCTTGAAAAACAAGTGGAAATTGTGCACAAGACATAACATAAAGTTTAACAAGAAAAATAGGATAAATTTCGTACAACTGAGCTAAAGTAGGAGATATTTCCATTTATATGCTTTGATATCTGTATTATATATAAATCCCACATGTTAACAGACAGGTTTTCGTTTAAATTCTATTATAACTCTGATTGCTGGGACATTTATTACAATCCTGTTGCCGTCTTGAGGGTTAACATATTGCTTAGAATAGGCTTAGTATTCATTCATTTGTTTGTAAAAGTCAGCCGCATCAAGGGCTTGATATTATTTTAATTTTCATGATGTATGTATTCACAAAACAAACAAACATTTGTTTCATAAGTCCAATAATCAAGAAATACAAAGAGGAGAAAAACCATATAAAATCTTCACCAGTACAAATACAAGTTGCAAACACATCCGCCAAAGTCATTAGCAAAGGAATTTTCTCTCGAAAAAATCACCAGTTAATAAAGCATTTCAGAAAAAGAAAAAAAAAAAAGGAAAGGGAAGAAAAAAGTTATGGTCTTAATGTCAATTGCAAGCAAATACCCTCCGAAGCATAAATTATATATTTTATGCACGTAGATGATGCTAAAGAGTGAATGTGTGGACAAGTAGTGGTTTTTTGCTTATATCTCTATTATGCACTTAAAATTTGTTTGAAAATAAAACGGTTCATATTACACACACATCAGCTGAACTATTCAAAGTTAAAAGAGTGTAAAGCTGAAATGAAATGAAATCGTAATGCAATGCTATCTGGAGGGGTAAGGAGAGACCGAGCACAAATATTTGGAATTAGTAAAAATTAGGAGATTCAAGAATCAGCTCATTTCAATTTATTGAATCGCCATTATGAAGATGCATGCATTTGATAAAATGCGGTATGATGACAATGATAGCAATTATAAAAAATGAGCAAAATGTAGCAAATTTTTTGGTTTTGTGTCTGCAATGATTGATTGAGCAAATCGAATTTGAATTTTTTTTTAGATTTTTTTAAAAGAAAAATGATAAACTATTCAATTTTTCTATTTTATATACATACTAACAGTGGGTCACAACGTTTTCTCAAAACGTTTGTAACATCCATAATTAAGCATCAGAGGCCGTACATCCAGATCAGCATCAAATTGTTAACCAAATGGCTGTTGGTAAACATTGAGGTAGACATGCCCACAGTAACAGTTCAATTTAAATGAATTAAACTTAAAGGTTCATATATTTAAATTTATTTAATTCAAAATAATATTAAATTGAATTCAAAACAAGTAAAAAAGCTGTATTTGGCTAAGACCACATCTTCAATACCCACAATTTGAGCAACACAGCTCCCTTATAAGTATATATGTAATTTGCTTAAAATTCTTTAAAAAGTTTTCCTTTTTTAATTTTTAATTTTTTAACTGTGGGCGTGGACGTGCCCCCTCATGAATTTTGAGGCAATTTCAATATCAACCTGCTCACGTAAACTACCAACACTTTTGCCAAATTTGATCAAAATCCCCATTTTATCCTCCAGAATACCGCACAGAGAAACAGTTCTTTACAGGTTTATGAACGATCTCATAACAGCACAAGTAAAACTTAATCGCATATGTTAACCAATCACGCCTATTTTTACAAGTTTACTCAGGACATAAAAGGGAAATGCTCATATCAAATATCGGATCTATACCACCTACGCCAAATATTCTGAAGAAACTCCTAACTTAACTTATATCCATAAGAAGGTGGGCGTAGTTAATTTGATTGTAATAAAGGAAAGAAGAAGATATATAAGAATGATTTATACAAAATTTCGGGTCTACACGTTTTACGGTTCACGTTTACCTTTCAATTAGAATTTAAGAACTTCAGAAGAGGTTTTCAATCCCAAGTCAAATTTAAATAGAAAGGGTACTACTGTCTGCCCAATTTCAGAACATACGGCTTTCAAATAAAGAACTATTATCGCTTTTCTTTGATAACGAAATTTATTGTACTGGAATCGATCGTAGTTGTTGTAGTACATACATTATTAGAGGCTGTTATGTTGTTGTTTTGTTTTTTATATTACTAAGCTCAATGTCTACGGACTTTGCTGGAGGGTATCCAAGATAAGGCCTAAGCCAAATATAGGTTTTTTTGCTTGTTCTCTTAATTCAATACTCATTCATTTGTACCCTTACAACTCATTTAATTTGGTTTGTATGGAAGAGTGAGTATTAGCTGAAATTTAATTGTCCCAGAGCATTAATTTCAATACTCCCATCTTTACATTCTCAAAGCCAACCTTTTGTAGCAGTGGATTCAATTTTGCTTCAGTTAAATGATTCTCTTGATTCTCTGTGTGTATGCACTTGAATGTTTCCATTTTTTTGTTTTTTTTTTTTTTTGGTATTTTCATGTAAGATATTTACATTTGGATTAAATCCAAAACTATGTCTTCACAAAAGCATTAATTTTGTCCAGGAGGACAAGAATAATATATGGGCTTCACCATTCATTCGCCAGTGCCAATTAAGCTAAAAGAGTGCTAATGATGTGCAGAGGTTGACTTGACTCGAAATGAGGGAAAAAGTACATATTGTGTGAATGTATGAATTTAAACATTCCAAATTTCAACAGCGAAAATTTAAACTCTGGCTTTAATAATAATTTTGGTACAAACCAAAAATCTGTTGACACAATGGAATATTTTGTAAATAACGAACGTTCGAAAGCTACAAGTCTTTTGAGAGGTTTTGACAGAAGGGGTCTCTGACTTATGTTTAGGTGGAAAATGTCTTAACAGTTGGTATCCCCGCGCGTTGCCATTGTGCTTATCATTCTTTTTTTTATTCCATTTTGTTTTCTTTACGTTCGAAACAAGACATGGACGTGGACAACTATCATAACAATTGCCACGAAAGTGACAACAGAATAACTGTATACAAGTGTATATTTATATATATTTTTATACGTATATGTGTGCAGTACAATATAATGTAAATGGGCACACGAGAGCAAAAACTACAATGTGTGTGTATGTCAGTGTCAGTTTATATAGGGGGAAGGAACAAAACACACAATAAAAACTGAACACAGATAAACGTGTTGAATACACTCAATAAACAGAGATTTTCACTGCCTGTGCTGGCGTCTGCTCCAGTTCTTTGTTTTTCTCATCCACCCTCTGCTGCAGTGCTATTATTGTGTGTGTTTGTTGTTACTGCTGTTGCTGCATTAGCGGAAGTGCAAGAAATTCAATGAATGAAATTAAATGCTAAACACTTGAAAAAACACGTTTGTCTTTTTTTTTTTTGTTTCTTACACCAAGAAATTGGCTTTAAAGCTAAACTTCCAAACCCTCCCCATTTCCATTTACTAACGAACCGCACTTGAAACTTTAGTATGGCCGTTCGCTTATCACTTTTCTGTTCTGTATTTTTTTTTTTCGTGCACGCTTGCATAGAATGTATATATGTAGATGTTATATATATGTATGTATGACTTATGGTTTGCGGTATGTATGTATGATTCGATTTTCGTGACTGCCATTTTTGCAGGTCAGTGAGCCCATTCAGTTATATCTTCTTATACATATCGTCTCTTACATAAAATACGTTCATATTCAAAAATCGTTGATGTCGCTGTTTGTTGTTCCTTCGCGTTCAACGTACAATTTTTTGGTCGCAATGGTCTTGATTTACTTTTTTCTTCGTGTGGGTATATTGTTCAGGTTTTCTTCTTCTCTTTACTTACTTTCTTACTTACTGACTTCATGACGTACGAGTATGCTGCAAATGACAAGTGTGCCGTTTTAAGTTTCTATTCAAACGAAACCTTCTTTTTTACTAAAGCGACAAGACTTCTGCGTAAAAGAATAGACATTAAAATCATAATTTAGAAATGATTTTTTTGTTGTTATGTTGCTAATGTTAAAAACAGTTCAATTTTTGTTTTTTTTTTTGATAATTAATTATTATGATTCTGTTGTTCAAAGCAATTATGAAATCCATTTGGACTTGTGTTTTTGAACTGTGAGGAACTACTTGTGCTTTTAATTCGGTTATGATCAAGAGAAGGAAGTTCAGAAAAAAACGCTTGCCGCCTCATAAACGTAATGTTATGTTATGTTACGTTACGTTACGAAATTTATAAATTTTTACAAAAACAAATACACATAATATCCGTACGTGGCTTATATTAATTATGTACGTATTATATTCTCTACTAAGAAGTAAAAACATCCTACACTTATACTTCAAGCAGTTGCCGTGCAAGTAAATGGCAGCTAAAAAATTATTGCTCTACTTGATTTGGTCATTACGCCCAATATAGGTTTTTTGTAATTAGAAAACCCGCGATCAATAATCAGTGATAGATTCAGATGTTTAAAGTAAGTGGACGTCAAAGTTTTCAACTGATCGGCGACAGGTATTCTTTAAGAGTGTATATATATTTTTAGGGTGTCTGACGCGTCTTTGTTGACCTTAACAAAGGAAGATTTTATTGTGTCCCTTCACTTTTGCTTATAGTCCATAATTCACACATTATTTACAACACTTCCTGAACGTCATTTACAAATTAGACACTTTTTTCAAAATTGATGGTGTTCCAAAAGTGGATTAAGCCATATACATATATCCCTTTTTCTTGTTTCTTATGTTTCTATATTTGTTTTCGAATTGTGTTATGTGAGTTGCTTTTGTTTCTATTAAATGCAAATTTCAACTTTTATTAGATTTATGCGAAAGTTTCTGTTACTACAACATTTGTATTCGTTTCAGTGGCGTAAAGTTTTGTCAAATAAAACTTACTTCACTTGCCTGTTTATTGTGTAATAATATCCAATAGGAACAATAACAACAGTAATAAGACTTGGTAGAGACATTGAGAATGTACAAGAACACAAATGAAACAAAAGAAAAAGTGCGATTTTCTTAAAAATTCGATTATGGTTAATTTAAATCAATTTGTAATTATTTTGAAACTGTTTTGCATGAAATGAATAAATGAGTGCCTGATTGCAGTTGAATATAATTAAATGATGATGAAAGGTACTTTACAGATTACTAATGAAATAGAATAAAAATAACTAAAAAAAAGCAGTGAGCTTGGAAGGTACATGATTATGCCCACTCATAGTGTACGCATTACGAATTTTTGTAAATTGTTTGCATGCCTGTTATCCGAACACGCACACGGGGTAATTGTAAATTTGTGTAAGAAATTTCAACTTCATAGCTCAATTTTTATAACAGATAAACAATTTTTTTTTGATTATTTGCGTTTCAATAGCAATCTGCGTGTGTCACTACAAAATTTTAGCTCAATATCCCAGACCGAAGCTTAAATACCCTCCACCTTTTATAATCCCCTAAAAAATAAGTTCTTATTGCCATATTTATGTCTACGACTATTCCATGTACTTATGCAAATAGTGTTTTTTTTTTTTAATTATAGGCGTATGCATTATTCACTTATATTTATACCAAATTTTAACTTGTGCGACATATAACTACAAGATACAATTTTTCGAGGTAGGTTGAGATTTTCGTCTATTGTGGGCGTGTCTCTTTACCGATTTTGACTAATTTCAATATAGAACAGCGTGCAAAATTTTAATTTGATATCTCAAAAATTATGACCGTGAGAGTGCCAACAACAGACGGACATACGGACACAAGGACGGACATGTCTCAAACAATTTCTCTTTTCATGGTGATTAAGAATATATATGGTTTGTGGGGTCTCCGAGGCTTCCTTCGATGTTTTGTAAAGGAATGATCAAAGTGAATATACCCTCTTCCCTAAGGTGGAGCGTACAAAAATATTAATAATAATAATAAGGTTCAATAAATATGTTGTGTGTTGTATATTTAGATAATATTTTAGATCTCTAATGAGTTACGAAATATTCTTTATGTACTCTAATCCCCTAACGACTAAATATTTATTATACGCCCAGGGTATAGGATTAATTTTAATGTTTATAGTTTTGCGAATACTAAGCGTAACTGACACCTTACTGTCACAACTACAACAATTAGTTTTAGTGTTTGAATTTTTTATTTAGTTTTTGTAATGAAATAAATCCAAATAAATATTAAAATAAGAGATAAAATTTGTCAAATAAATTAGATGCACTTTACGAACAACATAAGTGTTTTTTCTTAGATAATTGTACTTATCCGAAAATGGCGAATTAGACTTTGCGGTTAACGTAAATGTTTATTAAATGTGTAAAATGTGTAAAATGTTTAAGTTCAAATAATAAAATTGTCCCTTTCTGAAATTTCTTAAATAAATATTATATCATTCCTTGCTTCCTATAATCAAATCTTTACTAACTGATGCCTATTCTAGCATTTACCCCTCTCTAAAAAGAGAGAACTACGTAAATAAACGGAATCCAATTTGACGAATGTCTATACATGGAATTTCCAACTAAAACAACTGACTTAGAAGGCAACTAAAGCATTTTTCGTATATAATCCAAAAATAATTTTCTGGTCTTATATCACCAATATAATTCTCAAGTTAATCTAGCATACCTGTTGGCCTAAAGTTAAGAAAAAAAATAGCGGGAACGGCAATAAGTGGATAAAGTCGGCACATAGATAAATCCGTATACCAAATTTCAACTTCATTGATAAATTTTTTGGTGAATAGATAGACTTTTGTCGGTGTGGACATTGGTATAAAACGATTTTCCCAAGCTTAGCAACGTGTACAAAATTTTAGTTCGATATCTCAAACATTTACGCAAGAGTTTCTAGAACAAACACAAGGACACATGGGAGGACATGTCTAGATCGACTCAGATTTTGATGCTGATTAAAAATGTATATACTTTGTAGGTCTCCGAGGCTTTTTGGGTGTTACAAACGTTATAGCAAACTTTGCATATTTTCATTACTAAGGTGGAAGGTATAAAAACATGGAAATCGTGAAAATTCATAAATTTTTTAAAAGTTGTGTTGATTAACATACATATCAAATAGTCGTACGTGATTTAATACAATTTTGATTTACAAATATTTACACAGGCTTGTATAAACCTCAGAAGTGAGACATTATGAAAATATTGTCATTTTATACAAGGTAAAAATATATTTATGTGTTTGCATTAGTTATTGCTAATTATTAAAAGATTTTTTTTGGGAAATCAATGGTTGGCCCATGTTGAAAGCTTGAGATTATAGGGATTTCTTTTATGTAGTTTTGCGTATCGAATACACGGTGGTGGTATTTCTTTTCATTCATTTCAATCACAGCCAACTATACGTTTATTACCGAAATTGAAATTAGTTTTAAATCTACTACTTAAAATATGACTGAAAGTCTTGTTTTGTTGACTTATATATAGATATACCATTATAATGAAACCGGGGTAAATTGTATATATCCCTGACAGGGATGAACAACTTACCTAAAAGTATATAAATTCTTGATCAGAATGGAATTCTCAGAATCCTTAGCACTTGTGTCCATCAATGTGTGTGCGTCTATGAAATATATTGGTCTTTATTGCGGCTGCAAGCATTGAGACATTGAGATGAAATTTGATACACATTTTCATCGTTCTTGTCAAAAAGCATCCTTCTAAAAATGGGCAATGGGCAGTTTGGCGTTTTCCTAATAGAACCCCGCTTGCAAGCCCACAATATTAGAGCGCAGAAGCATATGTCTGTCACGTTCACCATTTTTAAGTACATATGGAGGGTATTTAAAATTTTGTCAACTTTAGTTTCTTTACTTGTTTATTTCTCTTTCAAAGGGCATATTAAGTTCAACTGAACGTTTCAGCAAAATATTTTATTTGTGATCAGCACACCGAATGGACATAACCATGCAAATTAAACGCAATTGAGTTTTTTTTTATTAACGTACTCCGTACTCCGTTGGCCCATTTTCCTCTTTTCTACGTAAAGAAGAAACATTTATTATAAATATAAAATCTACAGAACTTTCTTGGCTAAAATTCTTAATAAACCATTATAGGGTGTTTTGATGGTGTTGATTTAAACGAAATCTTGAATACCCTTCAATACCAAAACTTGAAGGTGTGGCATACATAGGGACACGAAATATTTTAACTAATACTTCCTCAAAGGCTAATTTTTCCCAAATTGTACGTGTTGAGGTCAACAAATGGGACGAATAGGACCGTAGGTGTTTTAATAACAAGCATAGCGACAGGGGTGGTTAGATTCAGACTTTTTCTGTCTCTGAGGTAGTTATAAACGGAATTACAAACTTAGTATACTCTCATCACTACGGCGAGGTTATAAAAATTAATTATTTTAGATATAATAGAGAGAGTTTGCAAAAGTAAATTCTCTAAATGTTCATTAATCATTTTGTCATATATGCTAATTAAGTGTAACATGTGTCTCTGAACTTTCACAGCATACAGTATATATTAAATATATTCATATGTTGGTCATCTACGTGACTTACATTGTTGGCATATTTTACTCATTAATTTTGTATTAAACTCATGAATTTCTTACGATTCAAATAAATCTTAAAAGAATTTCATTGTATAGCAAAATATATGAGATATAAAAGTTAATTGATAACGCCCAGGATAACACAAAAAAAAAATAATATGTTCTTCTTCTTATTATTATTATTTCCACGGTTGCTTATTATTATTTTTACCAACACAAACTGTTATTTGGTAATTCTTTATTTCAGCTAATAGGGTCTCTACTAGAAAAAACTAAGTGTACCAAGTATTATTCGAGGGTCAAACAATAATAAAGTACAATAAATTTTTATTACTTTACATGTTAAGAATCAATGTGGAGAAAAAATAACTCGGCTTGAGTCAATAAAAACGAAAAACGCGTCAGAGACTTCGGAAAGCCCTTGACTTTGGAATTTTGAACACATTAATATATGTATACATATATTTTACCTACCGATGTTAAAAATTAGAGCGATCACTACAATCTTTGGTGTAAATTTAGACCTTTTAAAAGATAAGTGTCACATTCACTAATAGAATTTAGAAGGCGCCAACAGGTTACGAATAAATATGATATAACTCTAACCCAAACAGCAAATAAAACATAAACACTGTGGACTCTATAATGTATCGTATTACGATTATGGTTTATTGCGGTTGTTGTATTTATGGTTATTATTATTATTGTGCTTCTTTAAACAAAAAAAGTGTAAATTGCAAAATTGTACTTTCGAAAATAACCCACTTTTTATGTTATAATCTGCTGTGTGAATGCTCGGCGCTACAGAGAGAACGACACAAAGCAATTGGAGTTAGATTTCCAGAGGGTCTAGGGTCACTATCAGATGCTAGCATTTTCGACCTCAAACGATTAAAGCCGGGTGGTTTAACTGAACTCTGTGTTATCGTCGGTATCACAATGGGCCTACTTATTGGCGCACAACCGACCAACCTAACGTAAACTAACCTATGTTATAATCTAATCAAAATTATCATTTTTTTTTTATACATTTTGACGTCCTTTGATTTTAAACTAATGTAAGATTAAGAATTTTTTACAAATAGCTTTGAATTTAAGTACTAAACGAGCAGTAAGAGCAAACGAATGTTTGGCTTCTTTGCACCCTAAAGGCTGCAATTGATGCTACGGCACTGAGGTGACTTTTAATTCTCAAAGTACCCACGTTCATATATAATGAATGGCGATCCTCTTCATATTTACATTTACATTATTTATCGTTTTGTTCTTTTAACAATAGTTACTTAGTATAGGATGAATTTTATCCCAGAAGGTAATAGTAAAGTTTTTATATATTTAAGGTATATTTCTCGAAAAATTGAAAGGAATTGAAAACGCATTTGTGTTCGTTTTACGAGCATGTTTGCCAGAAAGATGAAAAAGTGTCACCGTAAAGTCTAATCTTTTTGAACGAAATGCTGAGTTTTATATCACACAAAATTTCTATCATGCCAACCTAATATATTTAAACTTCCTACCTTTTTTCTTCATTTTTTCCCGGTTATTTTTATAAATTTTCTTCAATAAAATGTTGAAAATTATGTGACTATAATTTTCACGACATTAAAATCTTGTAATATAGAGGCAGGTCATAAAATATGAAACTAATGCTTGTAAGTAAAATGCGCTAATTGAAAATTAACTGGGACCCTAAACGAGACAATTAGACTCTCGCAAACCATAAGTGAATAATAAAAATAACAATAAATTTTAGCATTAAATATCTTTTGGCCAGAATAAAAAGAAAACTCTTAATTGAGATGATTTGCTGGTAAAAGTACTGAATACTGACAAAGTTTGGTTTCGATTTTGTTTTCTTTGATATAAAACACTCACAGGACAAAAAGCAAAGAGGGGAGTGTTGTTTATAAACATCATTATAGCCGAGTGTGTTTTACTGCTGGTCGTTGTATGGTAACCACCGAACAAGTATTAAACTGAGTTCGGTTTAGGTCAAATCTTAAGTTCCCTGCACTACTAAGCATTAAACGTGGAAGGTATCTAGTTAAGGGTGCTTAATCTATAAGTTAAGTATCAACAAACAAGTCGGGTTCTGCGCTAATTAAAGATTTTAGTGAATTGAGGGAGTTTCTCTTGTTTTGTCACATCAATGACTTCACCAAAAGAATTATGTGTACGAAATTTCAATAGCATTTTTTCCGACTGATAGATACATATTTGCCTACTGTGGGCATTGAGTTCAACTGGTTTTAACCAATTCAAATAGCATGCAGAAACTAGTCCGCTAGCATATCTACTTGACTCGGATTGTAATACTAATCAAAAATGTGTTTGCTGTTTAGGATCTCGGAACCTTCACTCCGATTGTATCAAACGGAACAAATGACTTAGTACACCCCCCCTTTTATGTGAAGGGTATAAAAAGTTTCAAAGCTATAAAATTCTTATAAAATAATGTTGGCTTCAGTTGCTTGGAGACACATATGCATCTGTACGAAATGAGAATGAGGAAGAAGAGCAGGGAAAACTTTGTTAAATATATTTATATAATTAAACAAGCTGAAGATTACGTATCGCTGTAGCACAAAAGGAAAAAACTTAAGACAAAATATATTAATTACACAAAATGCGGAAGAGTAAACCTTGCGGTTTTGTTATATCAAAAAGTGCTTTATCAAGGAATTTAATACTTAAAATTAATATTTTTATGAATAAGTAAAATAGGTCAAAACCACTCGATGGGTCGCGAAGTGAATAGGTACTGTTTTTTTTTGATACACAAGGAGCTGTTGGGAATTGATTTTTAAGGATCTGTTGTGTTTCCTGGTGCGCGAGCGCTAACATCCCGCAGTTACTGCTGAAGCTTGTATAACATTTGACTTGATTTGATTTAAAAATTGCGCAATAGAATGTTTCGTAGTTTTATATAATATCCTATAGGTTAGCCTTATAAAATATATATAATTATGTGAATAAAGTTTTAGTTAATTATTTATAGAGGCTTGTACTTAAAAGATCAGTTTCGTTTCCTTCTACCCGGCCAAGATTTGAAAGTCTACATAAGTATATAAATCAATTATCATCGTTACAAATTCTCAATGTAATGACCCTGGTGCCACTTAAATTAGGCAAGCGGAACTAATTCAGGCCGTTACGTCGCAGACCGACCAACGACTCAGTTTCTTTTTCTACAAAAGTGTGACAAGAACATAGAAAAAAAATAGTAGATGAATGTACATTATAATTAATTAGCTTAAATTACAATATTCTTGTGCATAAGAAGCTTTACTTGATGCAGATCTTTTTCTTTTTAGATGTCTCTTCTGATGGCGCATTTTATTATTATTATTATTATTGTGATCTTTTGTTTTACTGTACTGTACTGTAAGAATTTAAAAAATGAATTGTGTTACTTAAACTGTAAACTGAGAAAAAATCCAGATAAGACATTTTCCTTCTATGGATTCTGCCTTGATCTTTGTCTACATATTAAAAACATGTCCTACCATCTACTCTGGTAGTTACGTTAAACCACCCTTACGTAAAGACTTGAATTTAAAAATTCCCAACAATTTGTATTCAGTAAAACTAATTTCATCAAACTTATTCATTGAGATTCATTGAATCTTAAATTACAACAACGTTTATTTTCTGATATTTCTGCGTCCTTTCCTGTGAAATTTGGTAACATTTCATCTGACTCTTATGGTTTAATATACTTAAGAATGGTCCATAATAAAAAAGGAGACTATTAAAAAAATATAAATAAAATGATATTTTTTAAAAAACAAATAATATCGTAACTATATTCAAGGTGTTAGATCTGTTGATTGGGCCGAAGAAATTTTATACATTCATAAATTTTGAACGTAAAGTTAAAGGTTTTTCTTCTGTTAGACGAGGGTCTTAAATCGAGGCCCGGTAGCTAAAATTTTTGCCGACTTCTTCGAGAAATTTTACTCTACATCCAATCTATAGTATTCATTATCCACCTTTTATTTTTCTACTTTTCTGCTTAGAGGTGTGGTCAATTAAAAGACACTTCTATGATCCTTAAATTCTATTTGAAAGTTAATGTCGTTTTACACCTAAACCACCTGTAGACCTGAAATTTACTGGTACAAATGATTGGAAGAGGTTAATATTGAAATAATCTAAAATAGATTTGGAATATGCCTAATAAAGCCATTTTTACTTGCTTTTAACTATTCTTAATGTGGAAGGAGGAGATGTTATAAAAAGAAAAAAAACAGCACTTCACTTATAAGGCAGTCGCGAAAATGGACATAATTGGACAAGGTTTTTTAAATGAATTATAAACGGATGTGTTTGCTAAATATGTATCCAAAGAGTGTTACCCGTACAAGTGCAACCACATCTTTGCAACCGATTTTTAATAGATAAAAAAATCTTTATTTGACTTTTATTAATTGTACGGTGTTATTTATAATAATTAAATTATGACGAAAACTTGGTCACCTTAATATTTTGTAATAAATATAAAGCATCCCTCTTTAAAGGATTAAAAGTAAAAGGGGGCTGGCAGTTTTTTTTCATATTTGAAGCCAGGAGGTCGTCACCCTTGAAAGGTTCAGAAACTACTATTTATACCAGAATCTAAACCATACTATGTTATGTAAAAGAGGCAATATATTTTCATAAAAAGCCTTTAATTCCATAATTATAGAATTTACTGCGGCTCCCCTTTTTTTCTTTACAGCTTTGAGTAAAATATTTTTCTCTACCATAAAAAAAAACGCTCTGCTAAATATATTGAACTTTAACTTTGCTGTTAGTGTATTTTGCTTTATGGTCTGTGGCTGGTTTAGGGGGCTATTGTTGCAGTGTACAGATGAAGTGAGTGATTAAAATTTCTGCAATTTGTATGTATAAGCTGTCTCTATATACATAATGTTGCAATTCGCACTACACTGTATTATTTATTCATTTAGTCTGATAATCCTCAGACATGTCGTTGTCGATTCATTGTTCGCGGTTATTGTTGTTATACACTTAAAACGCTAAATCATTCTTTAGAAAACTGCTGAATTTGCCTTTATCCTGATACCATGCTTTGTAGACATCAATACGCGTCTATGTTATATTGTATTTATGGTAATATGCATGCTGAGTATTTATAGTGTTACCTACTTATAAAGCCTATCAGTTCGCTTGAATTGAACTTTTTTTTTGGCATGAACGGGTCTTTTAAAGAATTATGGATATCTGGTACGTATGGTATTACCGATATAGCGAATGTCTCCACCAAACATCATCATATTCAATAAAAATTTCGGTTAAAGCATTTATTGTTTCAAATTCGTTCCAGATCTTTATCAGGCACATGATTATAAATAAACTGCAAAAAAAAAACACGGCTTTATTGAATTGCCTTCAGTACCTTTAAAATTGGATGATTTGTGAGATGTACCACATACATTATAGTTTTTCAAGTTGAGGTTTATAATGACATTAAGTTTGATATTCCGTTTGCAACCCATAGAAGGAGGAACGAGCCATACCAACGTATTAACGAGGAAGTCAACTTTTACATCTAATCCGATTTTTGTAAATTAAGAAAAAGAGCAGACAAAGCTTTTATTATCAATTTTGCAATTGACATTTCATCAGATTCCAGATCAAAATTCCTAAATCGTTTCGCTGATATTGAAAAAACTGCAACAGGCGCAAAGATGCTTTGGAATCCCTTCGATTTTAATGTTATTGGAAGTAGTAAATGTGACCCGGAAATGGACGCAGCTTTGTAAATGCTTTTAAAACTTCAAAATTCTTATTAGCTTCTAAAATTTCATAAGCATTTGCTATTTCATTATCTATGATTACTTGAATTATGAATTACTTTTTAAAAAAGATACTAAACTGTCTTTTTTTTTAAGAACAAACTTTTTCGCTTTGAGTTGAATTTTTAGCCCGCAATCCAAAATGTTTGAAAACTCCTGCTAAATACCATTTAAATAAACTTTATTTAATTCCTTCAGCATTGAAACAATAACTTAATCAAGCACCAAAGATAATAAAAAAAAGCGCACTGTAGTACTTAGAAAGCAAAAAAAAAAAACTAAATTTTGTTCAGGCCAAATCTTAAATACCCTCCACGTCCACAATGGTATGGTATAAAAATTGTTGTTGCCATTTCAGCAACAACAATATAAAGAAAGAATTAAAATAATTGTGTGGCAACAAGTGGGTATCAAGACAAAAACTACGAATATAGAGCGCAATTCGAATGGAGAAGATAAGTGTAACACTTGTCGCTACTTTGAGTGAATTATAAAAAATTTTAAACTTAAAAAAATACTTTTTTGATAAAAAATATTAGATATAAGCATGTAGTATTTTAATAAAAAATAATCAATAAAAAGAGATAAATTTGGGCTTAGAAGCAATGTTTAATACCCACCAAGTATTTTGGGTTTAGAAATTGAGCGATATAGAAATATCATTTAAATCCCCTCGTTTGACCGATTTTGCTTACTTTTGCTTACTACTGATTTTCACATGCAAACAGACATGGCTATAAGTCGAGTCGTTACTCGATATTCAATATTCGGTATGAAACCTTTTTTTGTAATCTTATCAATAAAGGAAGAGATGACTTTATTAAATAGTTAAGTACCACGTAATTCAACATGTACACAAATATTGGCAACATTCAGAAAGGTGCTTCTGCAGTTTTGAAGCTTATTTTTATCTGCTCCAAAATTTTATTGATCTTGCTATGATTCGCCCCAAGGTTCATATGTCTGCCGGATGGCAATCAACTTAGATATTGAGCTGTAGTTTTGTACAGATATATTCTAAATACATATATTGGTAGAATTTGTCAAGTGCGACATTCAAAGGTTCACAGCCACAAAAACAAGGTTCGAAACTTAAAATTCGATATTTATTTTTAACCCACATTTTAATGTGCCACAAATTGATGAGGAAAATAACACACATGTTCACAATTTACAAAAAACTTTATTATATAATTCGATCATTGAATTGAACCTTAGTAGTCGTTAAGAGAGATCGCTTTTTACCCATAAATTGGGAGGTTATCCATAATTTTTACTTAACTTTTTTACTTGTTTGTACCTAAAATGCTTTCAACCTTATTGTAGGTTTCCAAAAAGATACAATCCCAAAGGTTTATAATGACACAAAAAACAATACAACACTAATTGCGTGTGCTGAATACTTATAATCTGGCAAAAAGAAACATGAATTAAAACAGCAACTGATACAAAAGCAGTAACAACATAGGGTATGAAAAGGAGATTAAACTGTAAATGAAAGTGCAAGCAACCCCATCACAATTACATCCAAATCAGCCAAACCAGTAAACCAGTGAAGGTCTAACAGGCGACATTTTGGCACCATAAACATTTCATTTTGTCTGAAACGTAAGAAAAAATACAAGAAACTTGTAATATTATGAATTTTCATAGCATGTAAATGTAAATGTGAATGTCAGAAGCGACGGCAAAATTTGAAAATACATAAATAAAAAGTAAATTTTTTATACGCGTGCATTTTTAATGTAATATGATATTCAATGAACGTTAATTTTCAACTAAATCAATTTTGTTATAATTTCGCAAAAATATAGGATGAGTTTATATCTGCATGCAATCGGGAGCAGTTGGGTCATCAAATATTGCAAACACGTTTTAACGATTGTCATTTTATGTTTGCTTAATAAAATATTTTCGCGTTTTGTGTTTACACAACTTGTGTTTATATACTTACGCGTACAAGAAATGACAAGAGGTTTTGTCCAATACGTTGTTTCTGCTTCTAAATTTGTTAAGCAGAACTGTTCAACTTGCTTATACTTCATATTTGTTGTAACGATGCTGTTACATTAGCGGATCTTCACTGCGCAGAAACCGCAAAACTTTGGCAAACTATTTATTCAATATATTTTATATTTGCCTAATATTTTTGTATACCCTGCGCAAAGGGTATATATATTAAGTTAGTGCTGAAATTTGTAACTTATAACGGCAAGTGTCACAGCCACCTTCAATTAAACGGATTAATTCAGAATCAGTTTTTTGAATCGATTTAACTGTTTCCCTTTGTTCATCTGTCTAAACGTCTACATATGGCTTTAAGAGGAAGCATACGGAAAATGTATCATTTTTAAAAGTCCTCCCCATATAAGATTCCATTAAATTCTTAATCGTTTTTGACAAAATTGAACCATTTTTAGAATTCTTTAGAACTTTATTTTACTTATTTGACAATGCCTCGGCTTATACAATTGAATTTATTATATGTGGTGTAGGGTATTAAATGGTCGGGTATAACTGACTATAACATTTTCATTTGTTTTTTTATTTAGATTATGCCACCGAAAAATTTCATAAAAGTTTTATTGAAAGAAAATGAATACATTATAGACGTTGCTACCCGACCACTTAATACCCAGTACTACTTGGTTCTATCATTTATGGTGTAATTTTTTCAGTTGTATTCGTAAATACAAGTCATTGTCATATAATAGTCACTTGGGGGGAAAAACCTTATGCGGAACAGACTTTTAAAAATATGAAAAATTGCGTTTACTAGGTTGTTTAAAGGGACCAATTAAATCGATTCATGAAACAATATACGTCAAAGGTCTAGTAAAGGGAATGTTAAAACATTTCCCTGTACATGATTCTGGTGAAAATAAAAAAGAAAGGTACGTAGATTATCAAAACAGTCTAATACGGAATATCTTTCTATTTAGGAACTATAACTTTTCCTTATACTTTAACTTAATAATAACAAATGACCTCAATATACTCTTCAAATAATATACAGCTCATTTTTTGTATATTACAGTACACTCAAAGATTATACATATTTTAAAAGGCTAAGTATCTACATGGTCTACAACAGTCTTTACGCATCTTAAATTAATTTAAGTTAACATTTAAGAACATTGTTGTTATCTGCTTGATAATTTTACAATAATTTCTTTAACCATTCAGACTAACAAATTTATGTTGGGTGTTTGCAAACCAATGATAAAAGAAATTATTTCCGGCTAAAGTACTCTGTCTACTGTAGATGTTTTAATAGCTTTCTTTCAATAATAAAACAAAACATTATTATCTTTAGAGAATAACAAGTAAAAGAATTAAATTTGGCTTAAATAAAAACTTATATACCCTTCGCTTTTATATACAAACAGTGGGCCTAGTATGTATCTAATTACTCCTTCTATAGTTTACGCATTAGTTTTCAACTAAAAAGTCGATTTCCATTCCAAATGTATTTATAAATGTAAAATGAGGTCGTCTCCGAACACGCCCATTTTTGGCAAAGCTAAAGTTGACCAATATTGTCCAATTTAAATGAAAAACTTGGGATACTAGAAATATTTGTATAGCTCAATATCTTAAAATATAAAACCCTGAGTACTGTAAGCATACGTCCGGATATATTAAGACCGAAGTTTGTAGCTTGCCTGACGATTTCTTCTGTATATTGCAAATGGAATGCCAAACTTTGTATACCCTCATAATCAAGGTAGAGAGTATATAAACACAAGTAGGAACGTTCTCTGAATACTAAAAAATGCGCGTAAATAAAGCAAAAGTGGTTGAATAACTAGTTACAAAAAGTAGAAATTTTAGAACTTCCTTTTGCATCCAATCAATCGAAAATTACTTATTGTATAACATTACTTAAGAGTCATGGATTACAGGAGTAATAAAAATACAAAACTTATTGCACACAATAAACAGAAAGTGAAAGATTTTATTTGTCGATGGTTCCATTGGAGTATTTTACACAATAATTTCACGTGAACCGATTCAACTCTCACTGGGGTGTAAAAAACAATTTGTTATAATTAGTTGAAGTTAGTCATAAATAATTCGCTTCTTAATAAAGAAAGAGGTTCTAAAAATAAGTCCATCGTGTTCAAACTTGTTTCAGTTAATTATTAAGCTGATAATTAATTAACTATTCTGAGCCATTTTTTATTTAAAAATTTTACAAATATGAATTTTTATTAAGTAAATATTTATTTTAAAAAATCATATGAAGGAACGTGTCCTGAAGACATTTCGATCAAATTTGGTACAAGGGCGTACCTGGGCCTTATGGCACTGTTGAAAGTGGTTTAAATTGGTTTAACTTTTTATAACCTCTCCCTAAAACCCTCTCCAATATGGTTATATTTCATGAAGTAACTTCTTTTTAATATATCTTCCAAACGGCTGCTTCAATTTCTATTATTCATGTACTGTGAGAATAATTTCACTTTTCCTTGAAATCGGAGCTTATTATACTGGAATCGAAATATATAGTTTAGCTGGGCTTGAATGTTCAATGTGCAAAACGCGACTGAGAACTGTCAACCAACTACGTCGCTGTTTTTAAGGAATTATAAACATGATATGTGTACCAAATTTCAACTTCATAGCTCAATAAATAGATTCTGGTTAATTGCGGGCATGGCTTTTGAGCGATTTGGATCAATTTAGCGATATGAATGCAGAAACTAGAATTGCCTCTAAAATCTTTTAGCTCGATATCTCAAAATTTACGACTGTAAGAATGCTGAAAGCAATGGGTGCAAGAATTTAGACGCTGTTACGGGATTGATTTTAGCCAAATTGGGAAAGCATAGAAACATTTTAAGATTGCATTTGCCAAAATTTCAGCGCGATATCACAATTTTTACAACCGTGAGTGTTCCAGTGAAAATTCGTAAAAATTCTGGTATAAACGTTTTAATATAAACAATATAATCCACAAAATGGTTATGCTTATAAAGCGAAGGTCCCTTCGACCAGATTTTCATTTCTGTGTCAACTCTGACTACATACTTAAAACTTTTTAGACATTTAGCAAACATTATGAATTTCATAACATGCTTCAAAATATACTGATTTTCTTATATTCCTCGGCACAATTTTGTTATCGACCAGTTTTAACTTATGTGTTAGTTTTTCACATTTTTGATTCTTTTGATTGATTATAAGCCCCTAAGTCTTATTTTCAATACTCTGGGAAACTTCTACATTTTCATCCTTGTTATATAATATCTCATACAAATAAGTATTTTTCAATAGCTTGTCATTGTTATTGTTAGTGTTTTGTCCATAAGTTATGTGCTACCTGTTACCTGTTTTTATTCACACAACTCAGCTCTTAAGCTAAATTTCAAATAATATGTATAAGCTAAGCTGAAAGGTTAAAAGTTTTGCAATCACTGCAATCACTGGTTGCACATTATGTTGAGAAAAAAGTTTTCAATTTTTCATAAAAATATTTACATTTTTATAGTTGCAAAAATTATAGATGTCTATTTGTGTTGAAGTGAAAGATTTTTAGAAAAAATATTTTTCTTTCAATTTTCTTTCAATTATTTTTTTTTAAAACGTTAGTTGGTAGGTTTCGGTTAATTTTAGATTTTTTGGTATACACTCTACTTGATTACGAGGAAGAACATATCGCTTTTTTACAAGAAGGGATCAATGAATGCATATAAAGGATTTTGGAGGCAATTATAGTTTTTATTTGAAATGGGTTAAATCGGCCAAAAGCCTCGCCTACAATCAGCCAGAAGCTATGCATTGAGCTATGAAGTTGAAATTTTGTACACATATCATGTTTATAATATATTCAAAACATCGATAAGGACGTGGTACGCTGACAATTTATATAAAACCGTACCGTACCTTGGTGTAGAAAATAGGTAAAATCCATGCATGGACCTTCCCAAACTTTTATAAAACGAACAGTATAGTTTTAAGAGTTTTTCTTTCTTAAAAGACAACCCGAAAGAGATACAGAACTAAAGTTTTGCTAAAATATTAACAAAAACTTTCTTTAAATTTGGGCAATATTCCACGCCCACCTATAACAAACACTTTGTAAATGTCAGTGTGCGTTTGGGGTTTTATTTGGGCAATATTCCACGCCCACCTATAAAAAACACTTTGTAAATGTCAGTGTGCGTTTGGGGTTTTATTTAGAATAATTGATGTAGCTCTGAGATTTAGAATGAGCATTTATTCAAATAAATTTGAAATATTATTTCCTTATTATTTGAAAACGTAATACTCGTATGTTGGTTTTCTATTTAAAACAGGTTAACGATGGAGGGTATTCTAGATTTGGCACACCCCTAATATAGTTCTTTATACTTGTTTGTATTTATATTAGTCAATTTCCCCTATGAATTAGGCTTTCAGAAATAATTTTTGAGTCGTTTTTTTTTATACCCTGCACCTTAGGGCTGAGGGTATATTCATTTTGATCATCCGTTTACAACACATCGAAGGAAGCCTCAGAACCCCACAAACCATATATATTCTTAATCAGCTTGAAAAGAGAAATTGTTTGAGACATGTCCGTCCGTGTGTCCGTGTATCCGTCTGTTGTTGGCACAATAACGGTCGTAATTTTTGAGATATCAAATTAAAATTTTGCACACTTATTCTTAGTTTAATTTCGCTGTTTCGTATTGAAATTGGGCAAAATGGATAAAGAGACACGCCCACAACAAACGAAAATCTCATCATACCTCGAAAAAATTGTATCTTTAAAAAATTATATATCGCACAATACTATGTCTATCAAGTTGAAACTTGGTATATACATAAAGGGTACCGTTATCCAACACTGTGCCAAAAATGGGCGTGATTGAATAACGCAAACGCCTATAATTTAAAAAAAACACTATTTGCGTAAGTACATGAAATACATAAATATGGCAATAGGAGCTTATTTTTTAGAGAATTACAAAAGGTGGAGGGTATTTAAGCTTCGGTCTTAACCGAACTTTTCTATCTGAAATCAAATCAAAAGATGAAGAAAAACGAGTAAAAAGAGGCTATATTAGGAGTATGCAGAGTCTAGGATACCCACCATCATTACCCTCTTCCAAATAGAATACCACTCTATTACCCCTCTAAATAGGACCGATTTAACCCATTTTCGATACCAAAGTACTTAAATTTTAGGTTTATAGGACTTATGATTGAGGAATAATAGCAAAGTAACTTTTGAGTAGAATTCAATTTCCATCCAAAGACAATTTTAAATATAAAGGCTACTAAGATGAACAGATCTGCCACATTTCAAACTATTCAGCTTAGTTGTTCAGTATTGGTGCAAAATTTGGACAAAATCAAACATGGACGTAAACGGATGCACTGTTCATATTAATTATGCACAGGGAAATTATTCTATTCTTCTATTCAATATAACTTCCAAACGGTTGGTCCAGTTCCGTTAGATTGTACAAGTAAAGTGCTGGAGTTGAAATATATTATTATTGAAGTTGTGGGCCAGTCCGTGAATCGATTTTACCCTTTGTAGAACCATACTTATGTTGTTGACAATGTGTACCACATTTTAACTCGATATCTCAAAATTTGTGATTATGAGAGCCATTGCGGGCGTGTCCTTGGACGGTTTATGACCAATTGCAATAGAAAACCGTAGAAAAGCTTTAAAATTGTAAGCATCAAAGAAATATGTGCAGAAATTCACACGAACACGCGGACGCACGAATGACTTTTTATTGATGCTGATGAAAAATTATTTTTGGCGGCTCACCTGCTTCTGGGTCACATAAACATTTGAACAAAAGTAATACTCCCACATACTAATATTATGATGGGTATAAAGTGTTAATGTGAACACTTTATAATTTCAAATAAACAAACACTCTTTTTTTTTTGGATTGAATTTTTCTTTTGGACATAAGCCTTTATTTTTTAATAAAATTTACATTTTTATTATTTTTATGTTTCTTCTGCTAACTGCTGTCGCCGCTAAAGCATTATAAAATTCATAAACAAATATTGTGTTTGCTTTTAACATCTCCAAGAGGCATATTACATCAACAATCCAATCCAATCCAAAATAAATAAACGCAGCTTTTGAGCGTGTACACGAATTTTTATACCCTTTCAAATTCAACGCAAATAAAAAACAATTTTTTTGTTGAGACAGGGGCCATTTCTTTCTTCAATGTATACGTCGGCTATGGCTACGGCTACGGCCTCGGGGACGGTTGCGGCGGTTGGACTTCATAATCGCTCTCATTTCCGAAAACCGAACGCCCTCCGCAACAACTGAATTTCTCGCACAGTCCATATTTGTACTCGCTGCACAATCATCCTCATAGTCCGACAACACATCTCGAAGCTTGCCCTTATCTTCATCCTCATCATTATTATTATCCTCATGCCTCGCTGCCATTGGAGCATTGTTGTTAAGCCTCTTTCAGTTAATTGAGCCTCACTGTATATATAATTAGCAATTTTATTACAATTTTTATAACGCATAAGAATTTAAAATTAAATTAGTTTAAAAAAATTAAACTTTTAAAAAATGTAATGAAATACCCCACCTCATCATCAGTGTCAGCAAATATATTATCAGTATCTTCATCTCATGACTTTCCATCTTCAATTTACCTACAACGTTGCGTGTACGACACTCTTGCCCAGCATTGACAGGGTAAAGGCGAACAAATCCCTAACGGAAACAATCGCACCAATATCACACACGCGGCGAAATCAAAGGCACCCAAATAAAAAATATACGCAGTCGCACAAGTGTTATGTATATTTGATTAAAGGAATGCATAACGCGGGCTGCCATAGGCGTTCGTATTCTTACACATATCCGCATGAACCTGTGACCTGCAAAACATTGAATATTTGAAGAGGACTTGTAGAATCATGGTTCATCATATATTCTATTAAAATATTTTTTTTAAATTTAATTCAAGTGCTTGCAATGATGGAGGGGCGATTTGGTCTCTGGGACCAAAACTTTTCGACTCTGTACTGCTTAAGTAATCGGCAAAACGGTTATTTGCGCTTTATTATCAAACGAATTTAAGCCAAATTATGCTGAATATTATATTTTGCTTTATCTTCCATAGATAACATCGGTGAAGGAAGTTTTGATAATATTTCACAATCTTACTCCACGTTATTGATAACGCGAATAACAGCTAAATTGAATCATATATTAAGTGAAATACCTTTTTTGTAACATAAGTGATGAATACTTTTGACCAACAATTCAAATAGGTATAGCAACAGTATAACTATAAGTGACAGTGATATCGAGACTCCATCCTCGAGATGTGTTGTCGGACTATGGGGATGACTTTTTGGCCAGAGGTGGTTATGGTATGAGTGTAGTTAAAGTTCATTGTTCCAATGCCACCATTGCGAAAATATTTAAAGAGCTAAAGAAAAGGAAAAATATACTCACACATACACACATTACTTTGAAACACTGCTACGACTTCAGCATTAATAAGACTTCAAATGGATCCTTTAGTTTTTTATCGTGTTAAAATTGCCAGCAGTGTGAACGCGAACAGCATTTCTAGTGCTAACCTTAATTGTGCAGCGAGTACAAATATAGACTGTGCGAGAAGTTCAGTTGTTGCGGAGGGCGTTCGGCTTCCGAAAATGAAAGCGATTATGAAGTACAAGATCGCTCAAGGCGCCGTTGGGGTGGAGAAAAAAACGCCGAGGTAAGCGGGGCAGTCGCCACCGCCACAACCGTCCCCGAGGCAGTAGCCGTAGCCGTAGCCGACGTATACATTGAAGAAAGAAATGGCCCCTATCTAAACAAAAAAATTGTTTTTTTTTTTTGCGTTGAATTTGAAAGGGTATAAAAATGCGTGTACACGCTCAAAAGCTGCGTTTATTTATTTTGGATTGGATTGGATTGTTGATGTAATATGCCTCTTGTAACATCTCCAAGCAACCACAATATTTGTTTATAAATTTTATAATCCTTTAGCGGCAACAGCGGTCAGCAGAAGAATTATAAAAATAATAAAAATATAAATTTTATTAAATGAACTTTCGTCCAAGACAAAAGTTCAATCAAAGAAAAAATTCTATTTGATACTAAAGGCAAAATATTCAAAGATAGTTTGTTTATTTGAAATTATAAAGTGTTCACATTAACACTTTATACCCATCATAATAGCCACGTCCACCGTTGTGGATGTGGAAGGTGTTTAAGATTTGACCTAAGCCAAAAGATGATGCATTTAACATAATGAAAACCACTCCTAGCGTAAGTTTTTATATAAAAAACTGACAAAAATGAAATAAATCAGTATTCGATATATAACCGTTTTTCAATTTATTATACCCTCCACCTTAGGGAAGAGGGTATATTCATTTTGATCATCCGTTTACAACACAGCGAAGGAAGCGTCGGAGACCCCACAAACCATATATATTCTTAATCAGCATGAAAAGAGAAATCGTTTGAGACATGTCCGTCCGTGTGTCCGTCTGTTGTTGGCACTCTCACGGTCGTAATTTTTGAGATATAAAGTTGAAACTTTGCATACGTATTTTTAGTTTAATTTCGCTGTTCTGTATTGAAATTGGGCAAAATCGGTTAAGAGACACGCCCACAATAAACGAAAATCTTAACATACCTCGAAAAAATTGTATCTATAAAATATTATATATCGCACAATACTATGCCTATCAAGTTGATTTTTGGTATACATATAAGTGGTACCGTTATCCAACACAGTGCCAAAAATGGGGGTGCTTGATTAACGCATATGCCTATAATTTAAAAAAAACACTAAAGTACATGAAATACATAAATATGGCAATAGGAACTTATTTTTTAGAGGATTATAAAAGGTGGAGGGTATTTAAGCTTCGGTCTTAACCGAACTTCTCTATCTGAAATCAAATCAAAAGATGAAGAAAAACGAGTAAAAAGAGGCTATATTAGGAGTATGCCGAGTCTAGGATACCCACCATCATTACCCTCTTCCAAATAGAACACCACTCTATTACCCCTCTAAATAGGACCGATTTAACCCATTTTCGATACCAAAGTACTTAAATTTTAGGTTTATAGGACTTATGATTGAGGAATAATAGCAAAGTAACTTTTGAGTAGAATTCAATTTCCATCCAAAGACAATTTTAAATATAAAGGCTACTAAGATGAACAGAGCTGCCACATTTCAAACTATTCAGCTTAGTTGTTCAGTATTGGTGCAAAATTTGGACAAAATCAAACATGGACGTAAACGGATGCACTGTTCATATTAATTATGCACAGGGAAATTATTCTATTCTTCTATTCAATATAACTTCCACACGGTTGGTCCAGTTCCTATTATTCATATACCGTTAGATTGTACAAGTAAAGTGCTGGAGTTGAAATATATTATTATTGAAGTTGTGGGCAAGTCCGTGAATCGATTTTACCCCTTTGTAGAACCATACTTATGTTGTTGACAATGTGTACCACATTTTAACTCGATATCTCAAAATTTGTGATTATGAGAGCCATTGCGGGCGTGTCCTTGGACGGTGTATGACCAATTGCAATAGAAAACCGTAGAAAAGCTTTAAAATTGTAAGCATCAAAGAAAAATGTGTAGAAATTCACACGAACACGCGGACGCACGAATGACTTTTATATTGATGCTGATGGAAAATTATTTTTGGTGGCTCACCTGCTTCTGGGTCACATAAACATTTGAACAAAAGTAATACTCCCACATACTATTATTATGATGGGTATAAAGTGTTAATGTGAACACTTTATAAATTCAAATAAACAAACACTCTTTTTTTTTTTGGATTGAATTTTTCTTTTGGACATAAGCCTTTATTTTTTAATAAAATTTACATTTTTATTATTTTTATGTTTCTTCTGCTAACTGTTGTCGCCGCTAAAGCATTATAAAATTCATAAACGAATATTGTGTTTGCTTTTAACATCTCCAAGAGGCATATTACATCAACAGTCCAATCCAATCCAAAATAAATAAACGCAGCTTTTGAGCGTGTACACGCATTTTTATACCCTTTCAAATTCAACGCAAATAAAAAACAATTTTTTTGTTGAGACAGGGGCCATTTCTTTCTTCAATGTATACGTCGGCTATGGCTACGGCTACGGCCTCGGGGACGGTTGCGGCGGTGGCGACTGCCCCGCTTAACTCGGCGCTTTTTTCCGCCGCCCCAACGGCGCCTTTAGCGATCTTGGACTTCATAATCGCTCTCTTTTCGAAAGCCGAACGCCTTCCGCAACAACTGAACTTCTCGCACAGTCCATATTTGTACTCGCTGCACAATTAAGGTTAGCACTAGAAATGCTATTCGCGTTCACACCGCTGGCAATTTTAACACGATAAAAAACTAAAGGATCCATTTGAAGTCTTATAAATGGTGAAGTCGTAGCAGTGTTCCAAAGTAATGTGTGTATGTTTGAGGATGTTTTTCCTTTTCTTTAGCTCTTTAAATCTTTTCGCAATGGTGGCAATAGAACAATATACTTTAACTACACTCATACCATTACCACCTCTGACCAAAAAATCATCCTCATAGTCCGACAACACATCTCGAAGCTTGCCCTTATCTTCATCCTCATCATTATTATTATCCTCATGCCTCGCTGCCATTGGAGCATTGTTGTTAAGCCTCTTTCAGTTAATTGAGTCTCACTGTATATATAATTAGCAATTTTATTACAATTTTTATAACGCATAAGAATTTAAAATTAAATTAGTTTAAAAAAATTAAACTTTTAAAAAATGTAATGAAATACCCCACCTCATCATCAGTGTCAGCAAATATATTATCAGTATCTTCATCTCATGACTTTCCATCTTCAATTTACCTACAACGTTGCGTGTACGACACTCTTGCCCAGCATTGACAGGGTAAAGGCGAACAAATCCCTAACGGAAACAATCGCACCAATATCACACACGCGGCGAAATCAAAGGCACCCAAATCAAAAATATACGCAGTCGCACAAGTATTATGTATATTTGATTAAAGGAATGCATAACGCGGGCTGCCATAGGCGTTCGTATTCTTACACATATCCGCATGAACCTGTGACCTGCAAAACATTGAATATTTGAAGAGGACTTGTAGAATCATGGTTCATCATATATTCTATTAAAATATTTTTTTTAAATTTAATTCAAGTGCTTGCAATGATGGAGGGGCGATTTGGTCTCTGGGACCAAAACTTTTCGACTCTGTACTGCTTAAGTAATCGGCAAAACGGTTATTTGCGCTTTATTATCAAACGAATTTAAGCCAAATTATGCTGAATATTATATTTTGCTTTATCTTCCATAGATAACATCGGTGAAGGAAGTTTTGATAATATTTCACAATCTTACTCCACGTTATTGATAACGCGAATAACAGCTAAATTGAATCATATATTAAGTGAAATACCTTTTCTGTAACATAAGTGATGAATACTTTTGACCAACAATTCAAATAGGGATAGCAACAGTATAAGTGACAGTGATATCGAGACTCCATCCTCGAGATGTGTTGTCGGACTATGGGGATGACTTTTTGGCCAGAGGTGGTTATGGTATGAGTGTAGTTAAAGCTCATTGTTCCAATGCCACCATTGCGAAAATATTTAAAGAGCTAAAGAAAAGGAAAAATATACTCACACATACACACATTACTTTGAAACACTGCTACGACTTCAGCATTAATAAGACTTCAAATGGATCCTTTAGTTTTTTATCGTGTTAAAATTGCCAGCATTGTGAACGCGAACAGCATTTCTAGTGCTAACCTTAATTGTGCAGCGAGTACAAATATAGACTGTGCGAGAAGTTCAGTTGTTGCGGAGGGCGTTCGGCTTCCGAAAATGAAAGCGATTATGAAGTAAAAGATCGCTCAAGGCGCCTTCGGGGTGGAGGAAAAAAACGCCAAGGTAAGCGGGGCAGTCGCCACCGCCACAACCGTCCCCGAGGCAGTAGCCGTAGCCGTAGCCGTAGCCGACGTATACATTGAAGAAAGAAATGGCCCCTATCTCAACAAAAAAATTGTTTTTTTTTTTGCGTTGAATTTGAAAGGGTATAAAAATGCGTGTACACGCTCAAAAGCTGCGTTTATTTATTTTGGATTGGATTGGATTGTTGATGTAATATGCCTCTTGTAACATCTCCAAGCAACCACAATATTTGTTTATAAATTTTATAATCCTTTAGCGGCAACAGCGGTCAGCAGAAGAATTATAAAAATAATAAAAATATAAATTTTATTAAATGAACTTTCGTCCAAGACAAAAGTTCAATCAAAGAAAAAAATTCTATTTGATACTAAAGGCAAAATATTCAAAGATAGTTTGTTTATTTGAAATTATAAAGTGTTCACATTAACACTTTATACCCATCATAATAGCCACGTCCACCGTTGTGGATGTGGAAGGTGTTTAAGATTTGACCTAAGCCAAAAGATGATGCATTTAACATAATGAAAACCACTCCTAGCGTAAGTTTTTATATAAAAAACTGACAAAAATGAAATAAATCAGTATTCGATATATAACCGTTTTTCAATTTATTATACCCTCCACCTTAGGGAAGAGGGTATATTCATTTTGATCATCCGTTTACAACACATCGAAGGAAGCGTCGGAGACCCCACAAACCGTATATATTCTTAATCAGCATGAAATTGAAATCGTTTGAGACATGTCCGTCCGTGTGTCCGTGTGTCCGTCTGTTGTTGGCACTCTCACGGTCGTAATTTTTGAGATATAAAGTTGAAACTTTGCATACGTATTTTTAGTTTAATTTCGCTGTTCTGTATTGAAATTGGGCAAAATCGGTTAAGAGAAACGCCCACAATAAACGAAAATCTTAACATACCTCGAAAAAATTGTATCTTTAAAAAATTATATATCGCACAATACTATGCCTATCAAGTTGAAACTTGGTATATATATAAAGGGTACCGTTATCCAACACTGTGCCAAAAATGGGCGTGGTTAAATAACGCAAACGCCTATAATTTAAAAAAAACACTATTTGCATAAGTACATGAAATACATAAATATGGCATTAGGAACTTATTTTTTAGAGGATTACAAAAGGTGGAGGGTATTTAAGCTTCGGTCTTAACCGAACGTCTCTATCTTGTTAATTTATAAATTTGTATGTGAAGTGCATTTTCTTTAAAAGGAATTTTTGAATTTCCTGATTAGTTTACACAAAAAAAAAATGAGAAATATCTCAGTCGATCTCTCTAAAGAAATATATATAGGGGTCGAGGATCAAGAACTCACAACACTGGAAATGATTGCATTTTACTTGCGCTCATATATATATATATACTGAAAATCTTTGTTAAATAAAGCACGAAATTCTTGGGCAGTACAGATTTGTTTGTTGAATGTTAGTGCTGTACAATGTAACTCATGTACGAAGCTGTATATTTCATTGAATAGTAATAGAATGAAAAGTTTATAATAAAGCATACGTGGGAGTACGGGTCTAATATTGCCATCAAACATATGAGGCCTCTGCACGTTTTGTGTCTGTAAACTTTTATTTGTTGGCAACTTTTCGCGTCAACAATGGTACAATAAAACATTTGGGTTTTGAAAGCAATGTATAAAAAGAAAAGAATGAGAAATTGCAATACATCTTATAGAATTTAGTGCCTTTGTTCGTAAATTGTGCCCGTGCCCGTTCATATTGCATAATGTTTATTATTTCGATTATCTACAATTTTTTTGGAAATTTTTTTTTTATATTTTTATATCCATTGGATAGGAGGTACATATCACTTTGCAAAATTGTTTGCAACACCTAGAACGGAGCGTACTAATGCTATATGGCCATGCTTGCGTGCCCGTCCTTCTTATATTTTCATCGATCCGTATATCTGTAAATATTTTCTCTTGTTCGATTTTAGAATATTCTGTTGTTGCCGGGTCATCCTACATCGATAAAATTGAGTCCGTTCAAAATTTCAACTTTCTTATATTTGCTCTAAGTAGTTTCCCCTGTCATCCAAATAGAATTATTCCCCCTTATGATCCTAGCCTTAACCTTAACCTTATTCATTTACCGTCATTGCAAAAAAGGCCTGAGATGATGAGGGTTGTCTTTATGGTAAAATTGATTCATGGTTACTTTTTCTCTTCATATCTCACTAACTGTTTCAATGTCCTCGATAGGTGCCCACGTCATTACATTCCGTTAAGGATTTCGGTACCTATGTAGACTATATAGACTAAATAATAATTAGGAGCATTTTGATCAATTTTACGATCCTATACGAACAGGATTAAGAGCATTTTATTGCATTGATTGTTGCCAAACGATTCTTCTGAAAGCAAGTCTTTTTCAAGCTACGCGCAAATTAAGTTTCACGAAATTCTCGGGCGTCTCCAAACTTGCTGTTCAAAAAGTAATAGAGAGAAACAGCAGATTTTTATTAATACATACGTTCTTGCTTACATACTAACATGGTTAAAATTAAAGACTTACTTTTGCCTAAAAATAAAGTGTTCAAAAACTGAGAAATTGTACGTTTTAGAAATAAAAATAATTGTTGCATAAGTACAGGATAAAAAGTGGGCTCTTGTTGAAAGTGAAATTTTGCAAGTTTGCGAAATTTAAAAACTAACTTGAATTTGAAAAAAGAAGCATAAGAAGAAGAGTGAAAAAACATAAACTTGAAATACAAATGAAGTGATTGTCCAACAAAGAAGTGATTAATCATACACTGGTGCATGATTATCACACAAACAGGCGACAGGCGTATAACAAAAGAAACGTGATCACATTTATTGTTACGGTTGCGTCTTTATGGAAATTTCTTCTACTTTTTGAAAGCATCCGTTATCACCATCTCGCTTCAAAAAGCCACCTCAGTAGTTGCAAAATTGTTCGCTTATTTACTTTTTTTAAGAAACATTGAAAGTATGCACTTACACACACTTACAGGCATTGTTAAATGTTATTTCATTGTCACCAAAGATGCATGTGAAACATATTTTATGAAAACTTGAAAAAAAAACTCTCCTCCTTTTTTCCATATGTGTGGACAAACATTCATGCATATACTCATATTTGTTACCTACAAAGCTTATGTTTGTGAAAGCAAATAATAAATATTTCATTTGTCAAGAGTTAAACGATTTCATACGAGTACATTTGCTAGAGTGTGACGTACTCACCGCCCTATGTATGTAGTTATGAATTAATAATTCATTTTCAATCTGCTCTCACATGCACCAATTTTGCGCCCTTTTCTATTTTTTTATATGTATTTATTCTGCCCGCCCTTTAATCACAATTTTGTGAGAGGTTGTGCTTCTCCGTTTCCAAACTTGTCACAGAAATTTACCAACACATCTTCTATGTGTGTCTACATGATGTGGCCTTTGCATGTGTGTTGGCAGTACAATAAATCGTCAAGTTTATTTGAAGTGTTTATTGAATCCGTGACATCACCAGTTACTACTGGCATCCATTGCCAACAACAATCATGATTATGATGATAATGATGATGGGGCTCGAAGCGTCAAACAGCTTTAACTATTCAATTTCTCTCTGGCATTGGGATTTGTTCAGTAATATGTGTCTACGTTTGTGTGCACGATATTTTTTTTTTATCTACCAATGTTCAATTGACATCAGCAAATATTTGCGCAATTTCGCATATGAAAACATTTACACCTTACGCATAATGTGGGGTGATGTTCTCGGCGCAATATTGTTACCAAATATTTATATAAAACACAAAAGTAAAGAATAAAAAATCATATTTTCTGCCCTTATACTCGATTACCTTAAATTAAGATTTGTGATGTATCGCCCTTTCAATACATTTGCCACACCCCGGTATACTTGCGATATTAAAAAGCATCGAAAACTGAGTGCCCTTAGCCAAGTTGATTTGTCCATTCTTTTCGTTCGCGCACCAAAATACATTCCCTCAGCCGAAAAAATTTAGATAAAAATCTTTTTGTTAAATTTATTTCAAGCTCAGCCCAAGGGTTGGTATTGGAAATGGCCAAAGTGAGTCAAACGCCATCTTCGAGTTATTAATCATCAAATATCATACCTCTCATAAGCAAATATTGCGATTTATGGGAATTTGCAAATGGCATAAAAAATGCATTTCTCTGCGTTAGGATTTCAACATAAAAATTATAGCTGGCAATGATGCTTATGTAGGAGGGCTCTTTTTCAGATAAAATGGACCCTTTTTCAGTTTTCGTTTAACCGTAGATGTACCCTTGTCTGATGCAAGAATTAGCCGCATTTCTAACAAGCCTACAATCAAAATCGTAATTTTGTTTAATTTACACGAAAGAGACGGACATGGCCAAGAATATGAGTGGTGGGCTTAAAAATAGATAAAACAGTTTAAAGTTATTTTATGAAAGGGAAGAAGATACGGTTACGATCCTAGTATATTTTAAAAATCAACCCAATTCCTCCCCTTTTTTTTGGTGTATAATAACTTAATAAAACCAGTATAACAACTACAGTTGGCGTAGGCCAAATCTGTACTTCCCACCAACGATGCATTAGAGTTTTTCAAAGTACTTGTCCATTTTCTGTCTTCTACATATTAAAAGCCATACTTTTTTTTTTTTATTTAAATTGTTCTTTTCTCAGTGTTTGTTCCACTGTAGATGAGCCTCTTAACCGATGTCGTCCAATATCAATATCAAGTGGCGCGTATATGCTTTGTGCAGCATATATACTTTATGGAGTCTTATTCTAGGTGTTGCTATCGTGACGTATACGCGTGATAAGTAAAACATTATATTTAGAGCCCTTTCACATTTTTACGTAAACAGTAGGTATGCGTTTTTTCGATAAGCCGCACGATCATTACTAAATGGACTCAGATTTTGTTGCTGATCAATAATATATATAATCTACGGTATTTCTGTAATGTTTTCCTTCCGGTAGTTGCAAACAGGACTATGGAATAGGTGTCGAATTTTTTGTTTAATATTTCTTTCAACTCCGACCTTATTCACTTCTATAGCTTTTGTTTTGATTTGCTCTTATATTAGAGTAAGCAACAAAAATAGGTCTGAGCATTTTCCAATGTCGTCCATGTTGCTAAATTAGTTCATTCTTATTATATTGAATTGTGTAATGTTTAAGGAAAGTAGTCGAGCCTTAATACTCATATTTTATTAGTTTCTTTCATACAACAAACACAACAATACATCTATTTTGTGGTGGTTTTTTTCTGTTTGTTTGGTTTGAGTATAAAGTATTGCCAACTTATTTATCGTTAATCACATACTCCACTCATTACATTTTGTATTTATTGCCGTGTGTTTGTCACAAAGTATGTTGTAAATGAAAAAGAAATTTGGTTCTTCTTATCATGGAGGAAGACTCCACAAAGACATTTATGTCGATAAACTTACCAAGACTCCAAGTGTATGTATTTTATTGCGTACACGTATATATGTTTATTTCTTTCTACCGTGCAACGTTTCCTACAACATCTTGTGGCAATATTTAAAAAGGGATTTATTTCTATTACAATTCTTACATTTTAAGCTGCAAATAATTTACGGTTTTTTATTGCAATTCCAGTGATAGGAAGGAGTGTATAAATAAACATTTCAGGCTATGAGCAAAGTAATTTTGGAGATATGGAAATGTTTCTTGTATTAAATAAAATAATGAAAAAGTTAAATGGCAAACAGGTATGATGTTATATTTGTAGGAAAATTGCTAAAAATTGTAAAAATGTTTAATAAAAAAAATTACAATGAAATGTTGCTCATACGTATAGTAGGCCTGATGAAATGAAAATTTTGTGCTTTTCACGTTTTATGTAATTATTGGTAGATTAAATGGTCCCAGAGAACGTTATATTGTAAAAGTTATAACAAAAGAAAGTCTTTGCATCCTTTTACGAATGAATGGTGTTATCGAGGGTCCAGTCGAAAAGTAACTTTGAATTATCAAAATACAAGAATAAGGACTGCGGTATAAACTATAAATTATCCAGAGTCAAGATAGCATAAAGAGTTACATTCCTGTTTAGGGGGATCGCATCAAAACAAGTAGAAAGTTTGTATTAAGGGTATGCCAAATCTAGGATCCCATTGTAAAATATACCATCACTTTATTACCTTTCGAAAGACATATAATACGCAACGAATAAGTGAGGAACAGACTCGCCCATATAAGCTGATTTTTATTTAACTTTACAAGTTCATTTTATGGCGTACGTGAAAGGTGGTCTACATAAAACTTAGTCCCTAGTTGGTATTAAAATTGGACAAATGCTTACAGTGCAAAAAAAAAAACTGAAGAAAGCGACTTTCTTAGGAACGTTTACCTTATTACTCATAAAGAAGATAGAAAGTTGATATATACTCCAAAGAAGCCTCTGGTGGGTGCATCGTTAATGTAAATTAAAGGCTTGGCTTCAGCCAAATTAGGCTTTTTCTTGTTTCTTGTGCAATTCTGGCCGATTATGGGCCCGTCACCTCACCAAACTGCCCAATTTAAATAGGAACCCATGTCTGAACTTTAATATCAATTTCTTCTTAAGAATATTTACAGTTACCCACAGACACGTGCACAAGTTATATGGTAAGAAGAAGACGAACGATAACAAGAAAAAAACCGATTATTAGAGTTGTACAGCGGCCAGCTGTATAAAATCGGTTAAAACCATACAATTACAAATGATTTAAGTATGCGATACATATTCATACACAGGCATATGCATACATACGTAAATGCATTCCTATATATATGTTCACCTTCGGGAGAGAGGCAACATATTGTGTCTCTGTAAGTTAATGACTGAGTATGCTCTTCAAACACAAAGGAGTGTGAGGTATGGAATGTACAGATTGTGGTGATGTTTCAGTGTTAAGCCACAGGCGTGTGTGCTGAATATCAATTTTGGGTAGAAGTAAAACAATTGAATTTTATCAGTACAACTGCAATAATATAATGTTATAGTTCAATGCTGTGTCCATTGCTGATTTAACCCGTATTCGTGGCTCATACACAATCCCTTCAACAATGAAAAATTTTACTTTCAAGTTGCCCTTTTGAAAGTTAACATGGGAAACAACAACTACACCTACAACAAAATAATCATGCAAAGTATACGCTTCCCAAACATTTCAATTTAAGTTCAATTGTATTGGGGGCGGTGGGAAGGGGAATGGAAGAGACGTACCCACTATTAGCTAAAAATTGTTCTGTGTTTGTTTTTAAAACATACATACATGTACAGCATACGCTAATGGGCAGACTCTGCTTATCAACGGCCCTGCTTTCACTAAAGTGCACGCAATTTAATCGTGTTTAACAGCTTAAATGCGTTGTAAGGTTAAATATGCACACCAGTGCAATGCCCAGACATACTGAATACTTCAATAAAGTGTTTAAAAACATATGCATGTGTACATATGTGCCCATAATTATGAAAGTGGACTAAGTCATATATGTCGCTTCGTTATATTTAAGGGTTTGCGTTAAATAAATTTAAAATGAATTTACATTGGGTACCCCTTCACTTGTGGGATTTTTTATTAGCTTAATGAATGACATATATTATGAATGTGGAATTTGGGTGAAAATGTTCTTATTGTACAAATCATCATAATGATATGTTCAGGCGTTTGTAAGTACCAGAAGCGGGTGAGCCATGTCTCAGAAAGTTTGTATATTCTTGATTAGCTTCAAAAGAAAAGTCGTTGTAGCCCATCTGTCTGTGTGTTCCCGTGTCCGTATGTCTGTGTGAATTTGTACACATTTTTGTTGCCATTGGATGGACCACGCCCCGTTTTGACATCCTTAAATTCTACTTGAAAGTTATTACTCTTGAACCATAAGACCTAAAATTCGATAGAAATAATTTCTTTATGTTTAGGTACCTAGGAATTGAAAATGGGTTAAATTGGACCGCGGATCTTTTTACTATTTTAGGATACGTCTAGTTTTTCGAATTCTGTCCTTTATTATAAACAAACCAAGTAATACAGAAACCAAATTTTGCAGAATTATTAATTATTTCTACATTAACCACGCCCACCTAAAGTGGACTTTTTATGGATATTAGTGTGTTTTAAAAATTTATTTAAAATACTTAGGCCTGAGGAATTTTATAAAAATATAAAGTTTACAAAGGCCCTTCCTTCGTTACATCCGGAGCACCATTGTGAAAATAAGAGGGATCCGTTAATGGATGTGAGAAATTTGCGACATTTTATCCTAAAATTTAACAAACTATTGAAGAGGTTAATAATGATGCGTATGATGGATTTGGCTTATGCCTAGTATAGGCTCGTTCTACACATCAAAGATCGAACTTTTCAAAAAATTTAATCATAAGTAATTCCAGGGCATTAGACTTAAACAAATTAAAAATGTCGAATTGTGCTACAAACGAAAATTTTAATCAAGTAATTCATTTACACTTATTTTATTGTGTATTTTTAAAAAGTAATTAGATTTTAAAATTTAGGCAAATTTATGCATAAAGCCCCAGATTTATGTTTTAGTGTTAATCTTAATATTTTTGAACAAAAATTGGTTAGATAGCGAAATAAGTGACATTACAAAATGTGAACCTAATTGGTCCATTTTTAACACGTTTTAATAAATTCATCTAATTTATGATTAAAATTCGCAACTCTCAAGAATTTTTTTAAAGAATTTGATGGATATCATTCGCATAAAAGTTATACGTTCTAATTATGGATAAAATTTAGAGCCTCTCTACTAGTAAAGTTCTCTTTCAATGAAGTTTTTTCATAAATAATGTGTTCCTAGAATAGCTGTACAATTTAAAGGGTATTAAATGATCAGTCCTGACCTACAATAATAGTTTCACTTTTCTTATTTTCATTTCACCATTTGTGTACCTTTTCTAAATATTTTTATTTTTCAAAATTTTTTAATAATTCACAACTAAATAATTTTCAGTCCACTCAGTCCCATGTTTTCGAACTGATTATGTAATTTTACTTCGGCAAAGGCATGCAAGTTTATCTTTTCCATCAATGTGCATTATTGCAATATTTTTGACTCAGTCCACACTTTCATAATTAAAATTTTATTTACTGTTGAAACAACAAATACTAGAACTCACGGTTGGTTTTTGGCAATAATAAAAATATTGAAAAATTACTTTAAATTGATATAAAGTGAAGTCTTCTTTTTTTGTTTTGTTTTTGAAATCTTGACTTGGGCCACTTTCATAATTATGGTCACATTTGCGTATTTATATATTTTTGTTTTGCTTGTGCTCAGTTTCATGTTAGTGGCGATTTTACGACAACTTTTTATACAATGACGGCATTTTACTGGTGTTGTTAGTGGTTTGTACCATCAGTCAGCAGCAAGTCAACTGTTGTCAATAATTGCTGCAACGTCACAAGGACTGAACGTATACAAAATTTAAAGTTTTTATAAATATTTAATCGTGTTGGCACGTTTTTTGTTTGTTTGTTATTAATTTTAGTTTTACGGTTTAACTACTTAATCTCTGAATATTACAACTTACGTTTAATAACTGCCACGATATTGAAGCGGGTCCAAAGGTTCATTATCAATTATTACTAAACCAATTCACTACGCTTCACCAGGTAAATACTTGATTTAAATAGAGGTGCTCCATGGAGAGGGTTTTAAAAATTGTCCAATTTGAATTATTTTAACTATGTAGTCTTTGGTCTAAGGCACGTTTTTGTACCAAATTTCATTGAAATATCTTCAAAAGTGGTCGAAACGTTGCGTACAATATATGGGCAGACACCGCACGGACATGATTAAATCTACTCAGACTTTGATTCAAAGCCGATGTTACAAACATCTGCATACATTTTATATACTTTCTTACCACATGTAATGTAGGGTATATCGGGAGCTTATTTTATATTTAGATTCAGCGTCCCAAAATTTAGCTAAAATCGTACTAAGAAACTTTTTTTTAATTTGTGTTCCAAAGCCCAACGTTTACTGAACAATTTCAGGAATTCATTTATTTTGATTATTAAAACTGCCAAATATATACACGTTGTCATTTGGAGCCTACCCAGATTTTTACCACTTTACAAAAATAATTCATTACACTGCTTACCATCATTTTTAAATCCACTAAAACGCAAACATTTTAAGCGTAAATGGACTTACGCCACTTCAGTGTTAGGATATCAGTTGTAACCCATATCGTATTTTTATCTTTTTCTATCCGGAACAGTACAGAGTTGAGATTTTGCAAACTTGTTGCAATAAATGTTGGTTTCAATACGTTCAGATTAGATCACAGATTGTCTAAGCTTCAGCTTGAAATTTTTTTTACTAAGAACAAAGGAGAAAAAAGTCACCGCAGATTATAATAACGACGAGTTACCTGGCTACAGCATAAGTAATGTGTGGCAGAATTAAACAAAAGAGCAAAAACAAGAAATTGTTATGAATGGAGAGAAATAGAGGTAATAGGTACAGCAATGACACCGAAGAGAACGTCTGTCTATACCAACTGTAAATAAAATGTTTCTGTCCATAATAGAGAACAATGCCACCGCTTAACGGTGGTGGGAGATATTGCAACAACAGGCAGCATGAACTACATATAAAACCCAAACAAATCACGGAAAATAAATTGAACAATGACGAAAGAGAGTGGTTCAGTTATAAATGTATTGTGTAGAGTACAGTATGTTGTTTTTCTAAAGGGAATGTGCCCTAACATTCACCACTACATACACACTCAACTCAACTCAAGTGTTAACGTATACATGCCCACAGACGTAGCACATAAAAGATGAATGATATTAAAAACTTTCAATGCATAAAATAACGAGACATACAACAACAACAATTGCTTAGAGCAAAAAAATAGCTTTGCTTGGCCCTTGTCAAATATTGAACACTCACGAACAGCTTGTGCGTTGGAATGAGATTTAGCCCGGAAAATAATACTAATGTGGGAGTGGTTTTAACTTCTTCAGTTTTTCAATTTTTATATATATTATGTTTATATATATTTTACTATGGATGTACGCCCCACTTCTTGGGGTGGGTGTGACTATCTTTGTGATTCAATCACTTGATTGAATCGATTAAGACTTTGATGATTATTCAGAATTTATATAATGTGTAAAGTCTCTGTAGTTTCTTCTTTTTACAAACTTTGTAACAAAGTAAGTATACCGCTACCAAAGTTAAGGTGATGAGTATAAAAATTCAGCGAGAGAATGTTGAAAATGTGTTAAGAGGGAAAATAGCCTTATCAGCACTTCCTGTGAAAAGTTTTCATATTTTTTTCTATGTATGTTAAAAAAAGGAAAAGAAAAACAAAATTTTGCATAAACTAGTGTACACACATGTACATTTGAAAATATATATATAATACACAGAGAAAATAATAAACAGCATACGGTTTCTGCGTTGTGTGGCGTGTATGTGTTCACTTGACGCGAGTGTTTTTTATATTCCCGTAGCTGGCATAAAATGTATTGAAAAAATCAGTTGACCTATTGTCAGTAAAAGGACCCGGCGTGAAGGACATTTTAAGTCACTAGTTTTCTTTATAATATCATTTTATATTTAGGTCGACCCATTATTTATAATAATTAATAATAATTAATAGACTTAATGCAATTTGGTGCTGCGAAGCTATTACTATTATTATAACTTGAAGCACTTGTTTTGTCAAACTTATCTAAAGAGGTGGTAGCGTATTCGTGAATGTCGTTATAAGGTTTGATTAATTTCTCTCAGCTCTGACTTTGTTCTGTGTGTTGCTTTTTTATACTCTCCACATAAGATGGACGGCATACTTAGTTTGTCATTCCATTTGAAACACCCAGAAAGGGGCGTCAGAGCAGCATCAAAAAGTGAGTCAATCTAGACATGTATGCCGTAAGAAGCCACGCTTACAATCGATAAAAATCTACTTTTTGCTTAAGTTTTTTACGCATACTTGTTATTACCCCATGTTAACTAACATTGCGAAGTAGGTTCCTTCCTTCTACTCATCAAAGTATGTTTTTTTTCTTTCGATCAGCATCCAAATCGAATTCGTTTAACCATTTCTGAGAGGCCGTTTGTTGGCGAAGCGCTCATGCTGTTAAAATAAAGACAAGTTTATAGGAAAAGGCTCCCCTTTACATATATTTACGTAAACACAAGTTCACCCACAAATGTGAAGGGTGTTTCAGATATGTCCTAAACTGAATATAATTGTTTACTTATTTAGGAAAAAAGAAAAACTATATTATGCCAACAACGCACACACAATGCCAAAGAGGAAATATTTAAACATTTTTCTTGTTCAGCTATTGTAGTTGCTGTTCGTTTTGTTGGTATTCCATTATTATTGCACGATCACTGTGTGAAATGACGCACATTTAGATAACAAACAGTAAACGAGTGCTAACTGTGAAATATGGAAAGCGCTACAACACTACCAATAACACTGCTATAAACAACGACTAACATGCGCGCCAAACGCTAACATTTGTTTAAAGCAACAACAAAAGTAAAAATGGCAAAATATGTTTAAAGCTGTTCGTGTGGGTACACCAACAAAATATTAGGTACCATAATATTAATGCACGTATTTCAATATTACAAAAACAACAATAATAACATCAACTTAAACATTGACAACATTCTTCTATTCCACCATAAATATTGCTATTGTGTGATAATCTGTTTAAATGCTACAAATACTTGTTCACGGAGCTGACAATGATTGACTATACACTATATTGTATACAGGGTGCTCGAAACCTACGTTAAGTGAGTATTCACGGGAGAGAACAAGTGATGGTAGCAGTTCTCCATAAACTAAAATCCATGTCACTCACTTAAGTGCTAATAGGTATCTTTTTAAAAAGGATACAAGCGGGCATCTCAGACCACATCCTAAGTTACCGTGATTACACACTTTCCAACTTTTCAGTGTTTTCTTAACATAATCCTGAACCATCTTGTTATTTGAGTAAGGCCCACTCGAAGTGTTATAAAGTTGGGTAAAAAAAAATTACAAAATAAATTCGGATTGCATTCAAAAATGTCTGTTGTGAAGTGGAGCTGAAAGTTAGTTAGGGGTGTTAAACGTACAAATACATTTCGCAAAGGAATATATTTTCCTAGGGTCCATATATTTTGGGGTTCAATAGAAAATAACACGCAAGAGAAAAAAAACATTTTGAATGCTTTTTATGATAAAAAGTGCCCGCAAGAGTTAGACAGTGAAGGGTGCTCAAATTATTTGGTAGTATTCCACACGGGCTACTCATCGTAGACAAAAACCAAACCATAAAAACCATTATTTTATTGATACAAAACAAAGTTTTTTTGAGAAATGTTTTAAAATATTTGTTCAACTAATTTTAAACGGTACAACACTGGCCGCTTTTCTTTTCTTTTCTTAAAGAAGTATTGTTGCTTATTTTTTTGCATAAATACCTCACTTCAAAGCAAGTCAAAAAGGTTATAGTAGGTTCTAATCAATCAATTAATACCCTGCACCAGAGATGTACAAACTTTTTTGATTACTACGGTACGACTACATTCATTAGTAAAGGCGAGATATTAGGATAGGGATGGATTTTAGAATCTGGAAACTAGTTCGATTCGGTCCATTTTGCACCAAATGTTATCGAAATATCTGTAAAAAATGGAACTTGTAACTTCTGCAAAAATTTACATGGGCGGACTGGTTAAACCGATTCAGTTTTTGATTCTGAATGGAACGGTACAATTAAAGATGGGTGTGGCATTTGGCGTTTAGAAGTTACAACCATTCGCGCAAACTTAATTTAACCTTTGCCACAAGTGATCCACGGTATGAAAAGGAATGTATGGATGGACAATAGGTGGACGATACTCGTACGTAAATTCTTCTTCTGCACCTGCCCCACCTTTATAAGTATAGGTATATATGTGATAAGTATGTATGCAACTAAAATTCCATCATATGCTCTTATTGGTCATATTCTATTATTAGGGACTGCAGCCACATTATTCCCATTTTTCAACAGTTACTCTTATGTAATTAATATTGAAAAGTTCACTGTGACAGAAAATTTCAATAGAATTGATTTTTCATTAAGAACATACCTCCCTCTTCCACAAAACACGTTTATTCCATTCGAATATATTATTCTCAGAGTGCTCCATATCAAAAGCGACATCACGTCAATTGATTAGCAACTAAGTGGTTAAACTGGAAATTGTCAAACAAATCTTGTTTGTGTGGTGTGGTGTGGTAAAACTCAATCAGACATGCACACTCTTAAGAAGGATTATCTACTAAATAAAAGTTTGACAATCTTTTAATTAGCATTAAAAGAGAATATTGATGAATGTTGTTGAGTGTGCAGTAATAAAATGCTGCAAATCATAAAATTCTTATTAAATAGTCCTGCACGAATTGCCATCTGAGGGAATAATTCTGTTCTCTTTATTTGGAATTGGAGTTTAAGAATTTTAAACCAGAAACTTTTTAAAACTTGTTAGCAACAGATTCTGTGTAGTTTTATTAGATGGTTTAAAATTCAGTCGTTTAAAAGTTTATATATTCTTGATCAGCATCAATAGTCGAGTCCATTTACCTCTTCTGTCCGTCTGTGCTTCTGTTACATTTTCTTTTTGGTATTCTCACGTCTGCAAGGACTAGGATGTTGAGTTAAAATTTGGTACATGCCTAACGCCTATAATCGTTACTTTGAAGTGTGGTGTTGTAAAAAAGCAAAATCGACCTATGGATGGTCAAATTATTCAATTGAACTATTTATTTCAATTTGAATTGGTGGGCGTGGCACTGCCCATTTGTTTAGAAAATGATCTTTGAAAAACCATTTCTTGTTTATTAACTAAATGGGTAGTGCCACGCCCACATATTATACTTCATGTGAAAGCCGAATTATTGTACAAGCTTTTGCAAAAAGTTTGAACAAAATCCTTCAAACTGTTTCCAAGTTATAAGACTTTAAAAAAATACCTATAATCAAGATTTGCTTACTGAGCTATTCTGGGCGCCTGGTATTTTGCTAACATTTTCGTATTTGCATGATTTTCATAATATCGACCACAAGAATGAAGGCGAAGTTGCTGGGCTTATAACTAGAAAACTACTGCTCCGATTTTGGTCAAACTTTTTGCAAACGTTTGGAAATTTCTATAGCTTTGCAAGGATCTTGAATTGGTAGGCGTGGCACTGCCCATTTGTATAGAAAATGACCTTTCAAAAACCATTTCTTGTTTATTAACTAAATGGGTAGTGCCACGCCCACATATTATACTTTATGTGAAATCTGAATCAATTTACAAGCTTTTGCAAAAAGTTTGAACAAAGTCCATCAAACCGTTTCCAAGTTATAAGACTTTAAAAAATACCCATAATCAAGATTTGCTTACTGAGCATGGGAAATCAGAGAAGATCTTGGATACTTTTCACCGATTCGTTATTCTGCTCTCCACGATGTTATTCGAGTATTTTGTGAATTCTAGATTCACTTTTTTCCAATAATGCAAACTTAACAGAGGATTATTATCATCCTACTATTTCGTTCTGTTTGGAATAAATATTTTTAGGCATATTTCTGAGATAAACATTAGATTTTAAAATGGACTATAACGTGTTGTCTAGTGTTTCGTTCTGTTTAATTTTATTTGGAATTTATGTGTAAACTATGATAATAACGATGGTAGTGCACTATTTCAATTATTATTCATTTAAAAGCGTAATATAAAATTCAATTGGGCTGGATTGGTATTCAAATCGCCCATTTTTAGCAGATCAATGGAAGGGATCAATATAAATATCTCCACCAAAATTAAACTTCATCGTTTAATTTTATACATTAGGTAGAGGTTATATATAAATGTTACGTGGGAGAAAGGGAATGCTCTTGTTAAGTGAATATGTATCGTAACTATATGCAAAATACAGGTGAATAGTCGTTTTGGTAAAAAGTTTCTTCATCAACATATACTTTTGCGTACGTATATGTGAGTGGGAATGAAAAATTGAAAAAAAATTAGTAAAATTTTCCAGCTTACTCTTATACCAGCAGCTGGCTTAACGTGTCTAACTTTTCCACGCTAGACACATGCATAAGTGTACGATTCTATGCAAATATGATCGTAAGGCACACATACACTTATACACCCCATATACACATTTCGGAATAGGAACGTGCGAACGTGAACATGAGTTTTTACAACTTTTATTGTTTGCAGGCGCTATAGCTCTCACTCCGTTAGACGTCATCACGTTTATGCTGTAGCGCTGTTCAAAACATTCAAACGCAACAATATTGTTATTGCGTACGTACATCTGTATGTATATGTTTGTTTGTGTGTATACAGTTGATACGTGGGGTTATTACACCTTTTAACATCTTGTTTACAAAAATTCAACTCACACCACAATCATTCTCAATTCCACACACAAGCTGCTGCTGCTTTAACTTGTGTGTGCCTGTGTGTATGTACTGGATTTTATTTAAAAACAAACAACACATATTATCCTTACGTTTGTGTATATGTGCAGCTATATTACACCTCTTTTATGTATCATATGTGTTGAGAGAACACTCTGTCTAAACTTTTACTATTAATCTCGAAATTTATTATTATACACCATGTATCACAATGGATGTGATTTTGTTATACCAATTACGATTCTAATGTGTTGACATTAATTTAATTATCGCAAATTTGAAAAAATTTTGCATATAAGTGGTGAGTGTCATATAAGCCAATTAATATGGTTGTAATATGATTTGGAACTTATTATCGAAAGTTGTTCAAATGCAATTGTACCGTTTAGATTGTTACATTCTTATTGTACTATTATGACAAGTTCAACTTTATACAGAATGTCTGCTTTTTCCACATTTTTAAACGCTACGCCATATGTGGTAAGTTTGTGCAGATATTTGTAACTCTTAACCCATCTTTAGTTATATCGATCGATTTAGAATAAAAATCTTAATCTGTCTGTCTGTCTGTCCATGTAAATTTGGTTCCATGTTTGAGATATTTCAATGAAATTTGGTATAAGGACATGTTTTGGTTTAAAGAAGAACCCTATTAAAAATAGATCGAATTAAACCATTTTTAGAAGCCCTTTCTTTTAGGTTCTATTATAATGGAAAATTTTATATGTAAAAAAAATTGCAATTCTTAATATTTTTTGGCAAAATTTGATGAAGAATAGTTAATCAACTTAATAATTGGCTGTGATAAATTTAGATTCGATTGGTTCATTTTTAGAACTTCTCTCCATAAAATAATATTTCTCGAAATGATTTATGTGACAGTTACTGATACAACTCAATTAACTTTAGCTTAATTTGAGGAGCTAAGTAGAGAATTAAATGGTCAGATTTGATCGACTATAACATTTTCAATTGTTTTAAAATGATCACGGAGAACCTTTTTCATTTATTATATTAAATACATTTAAAAACAATTGCGTGAACTTGCTGAAGAAGTTTCCATTTTTGACTCATATAATACGTAATAAAGACATGGCGGACATTGTGATCAATCCAAAAACAATTTGGGGACTATTTATATCAAAATTTCCTTAACTGTTATATACTCGTACATGACATATAACCTAGAATAATTTCTCAAACTCTAAACTCAAGATCATTGCAATTCATTTAAAAACCAATCTTTTCAAATGAGTATCAGTATACAAAATGGAAGGGCGTGGTGTAGGTGTTTGGCCTGTTGCAAGTCATATGCGTATGGGCCTGTAATAATGATGATGATGATGATGATGATGACAATAAGCTTTAACTCTTGAGCTTACTAAGTAATGCCACAATTTTTATAATCGCTGATATTTGTATACTGAGCACGCTTTTAGTTATTTGTTGCGACCTCGTCTACACGCGTATAACTGTTATATAATATTTCAAGATATATGTAGACTTGTACAAGCTACCAAAGTGACATTAACAACATCAATGCAGTAAATTGAGTGTGGGGGTGAACACCTCACAGGAAGGCTGAGCAGAAAACTTTCTTTTTTTTCTTTTTCTAAGTAGGAACACATGTAGCTATGAACATTAGCATAAACTAACAAATTATGCCACTTCATGCCACTATATCTAAAATAAATCCGGTAACAATAACAATAATAACAACGTAAACAAAGTCATGGACTTACGCTAATATACTCGGAACATAATGTGGGAGTGTATGGGGCATTAGTTGTCATACCATTTGTCAAAATACCAGCTTATACTCCTCCTTCATCCATATAATGCGCATGTCAGCCAGTTGCACATAATTTATTGTACGAGTATAGAAATGTTTGTAGCAAAAGCACAGAAAAAAGAATGAAAAACATAAAATATATTTCTGGTCCTATTGCAGAAGTGCTTTAGCTACTAAGAAGAAAAAAAAAAAAAATGAAAACGAAACGAAAAACTTAAAACAACAACACGTGAGTGTAGAACTAAAAATCACAAATACATTCCACCATGTGTTCACCAATTCAAAGCACGTGGTGGAACTCATTCAAGGAGTCTCTTGTGTTGTCATCTCATCTCATATTATCACACGTTACGATATTCGAATTTCTGTTTATTCGCATTTACGAATGTGTAACGATATCGTAGAAAAACGACAGCCAACTATACACACGAATTCGATTCGTTGACGTCGTGTGACTTTGTTGGATGGTCGTTAAGATGCTAGTAATTGGAATTTTGCGAATGCTGTGTGCTTGCCTAGTCTTGAGGTTGGATGATAACATCGGTTTCAGTGTTTCAATGCCGCTGCTCACATTTAGACGTTTCACTCATTTACGTTAATAAATATACGGTGTAGTTAAGACAGTTGATGTTATGTGGTCGGTCGTTTGATCAAATATTTAAATGAATCAACTCATAATTATCACTAAACACAACACTGTCAACACACAAGGGTCCTAGTGCCTGGCAAATGATGGTTGTTGTTTTTGTAATTAGCGTTCACTTCTCTTCGTCAGTTTAAAACAGTAAATACAAAAAATAATTAAGTGCATCTCCCTGGGTGTGTGTGTGTGTGTGTATGTGTACTATGATGAAAATTGTTCTCCTTTTACTTTTACAGTTGTGATGTTTTGCTGTTGACTTCGCATCACTCCTGTGTTTTACATTTGAATTTCTGTGTATGTGTGGGTGCCATTATCTCAAAATAATTAAGATATTAAGTGTTTTCTTATGAAAAAGTAAATTAAAAGAGTAAAATGAATTATTGTTCTTGTGCGAGCGTGAGTGTGTGTACACATATATTTCGTTACTAAATTATTTCCTTACAAAGTGTGCACGTATGTAATGTAGTGACAAGTAAGAAACACGTGTGTTTAATAAAAATAAAAATAAATAAAAATAATTTAAAACAAAAGAGTTGCTCTGCATAGTGCGAGAGAATAAATCTGTTGTCGTCATTTTTATAAATTATTTCATTGTGCTTAAGTGGTGCCAACAATAATGAGAAGATGATGATGATTGTTCTATTGATCATTGCGATAATCAAAGGTAAATTTTTAATTGCTTAAGAAAGCGTTTTTATACTGAGATGGCCACAATAGCTGCCTTCTTGTATGGAGAGTAGACTTAGGTACAACTTTTAAGTAAACAATTTTATATCCACCATCATAAAACAATGATGTTTTATTCAAATATTTGTAAGCGTCATGCCCCAACCATATATATATATAGATCGAAAGCAGTTCTTTTTTGAACCGTCCAATCATTCAAACGTAGAGAGAATGAGAACAACCATTTGGAGAATATAATAAAGAGGAATTCTTTCGAAAGAACAAATTTCACAAGGCGCACTGAATATAAGTAATAATTCTGAAATTCAGGCACTTAAATGAAGCAAACCGCGAACTAGTGATAAAATTATATAAAATCAGCTCTCATCGCCGCATCCTTCAGCGATGCATTTGTTTCGAATTGTTTGAATGAAGCAACGATTGTGTAGGATTTCTTAATTAAGGGGAAAATCTAATTAGATTTTAGTTTGGTTCATTCAAAATTTTCATAATTTAATGCATTCTCTTTTTCTTTATTATTTGGAGAAGTAATATAGTGATGCTGTCATTTTGTAAATAGGTAGTAGAGGTGGGTGTCCCACATTTGGCATATGTTAAATATAGCCTTTTACACTTGTTTACCACATTATTACTACTTTAAATAATAAGAAGATCAGACAACTGTCCACTATTGTCAAATGACAAATTCCGCCCTATTACACATGTGATCAATCTGGCCTTTATTGTAGGTAGGTGTACCAGTTTCCTTTTTATACCCTACACCTTAATGATGAAAATTTAATGCCCACCTTTAATATCAAACTGTAAATGTTGTTGGGGCCCCGCCCTGAAACGGAGTACCGGCATAGGGGCTTCGTCCAAGGATCACGGGGCAATAGTAGTATGCAAAAAGCAAATTATATAAAGATCCCCTGGATAATTCCAGGGATCATAAATACCTTTTAGCAAACATAATATAAATGGGATACCAACCCATGTGCAATAGGCTGTCCGAAGTTCGGAGATCAAATGATCGACAGTCCTACCAAAGACTAAGTTTGGTACTGCGGGGTACTGGAGCCCCAAGAACTAAGGTTCTTGCCAGTACGTACTTTCGGGTAGGCCCTCTGTGGGAGCATCGCGGGGGCTGTAAATTCGCTGGTAGTGCATGGTCGAAAACCCTGTCACCAAGGGGTGAACTTTACATAGCCTATTATGTAAGTTCTAAAGTTGGGTTCCTTCGGGGGGGGCGCAGGGACGCTTAATTCCCTATAAAACGTCTAATTGTGTCTCAACGACGGGTATAGATGTAAAACACACACATACTGTAAACGTTGTTGAAGATTACTTCAGATCGATATCTCATTTTTTGTGAAAGTTCTTGGGAATAAGAAACGAAAAAACTTAATACAGAATGTTTAACAGAGATCAGTCTTTATTGTGCCCATCATTAAAATGATTGTTTTTGTGTAAAGGTTTCCAACACCCAGAAGAAATCGTTTCACGCCCTAAAAAATATATATATTCTTAATCAGTATCAATAGCCGAGTCGATTTAGCTCTTCTGTATGTCTATGTGAATTTCTGATCAGCACTCTCCGAGCGCTGAAAGAATTGTTGAAATCATAGTTTACCCGAATATTAACGTCTCCTTTTAAGACTTTAACATGCTTTACGGTTTTATTTAGAATATTTACAATTGGGCAAAAGTATTTCTCCTATATGTTCGAAACGAATTTGTGAAAATGAGTGTGTTTCCCACAGTTCCATACCCTAAGTCTACATGTGTTTAATAATTTCCTTCTACATCACAACTTTATTCTCCAGACTTTGTCCAGACTTACTATTCAGTTTTCAAGCCATTCTTCTATAATATATATGTACGTATGTATGTGTATATAGTTAGATTCTAATACATAATATAAATGTGTGCTAAGTCATCTGCAAAAGTATATATGGTCGCATTATGCAGTGCCGGCATATCGGCCACGTATAAAAGGTCAGGACAGGACCTAGTATACTTTTCTGTTTGTCTGAGGTAAACAATCTTTAAACTTCATTTGAAACGTGCACATTTGTATTTACATTTTCAATGTATGTATGTAAACTCTTTGATCAATTCGAACAGACGTTGTCTCAGTAATTGTGTTTTTGTTTTTTTTTATATTTCTGCCATTGTCTTCTCAATGGATGCATTTCTTTATATCTGCATTTGGCCAAGGCATACGTACATAAATTGTGATATTGAATTAATTATATTTCATTCATTTATTTACATTCTGTTCATTCAAATAAGTTTGAGGTATTCTTCCTACTTTTAGAGATACATGCCGAGGGTGGTAACCTAGATTTGGTATATGCCTAATATAGCCTATTTTTACTTGTTAGTATTATTGTACAATATATTGTTTCATTAATTCTTAAAAGAAGGAAACTATAAGCGTTTAGATTTGGCCTCAGCCAAACACTGTTTTTCACCCTGCTTTACGCCAGGTTGGTTAATAAAGAAAGTCTCACAATCGTCAACAAAATTAATAATATGAAAAATTAGCATATTTCTTCCTAGGCATTGATATTTTCTCATTTAATCGCCCCATATTAGCTTAACATAAACTAAGTCCTTCTAGTTAAGGAATGCCATCGTAGAAAATATCTTTGAATTGATCAAAAAAATGCATTAAAAGTTCCTTATATTGTCTTCCTTCTTGTATAATAATAAATAATATTTGGATTATTATTATTGGTCCGCAATATTCTAAAAGATATCTAGGAGTTATCTGCCAATGTGTTTTTAGATTTCGTTAAATTTTATGTAGGAATTAAGAAAAAACCTTTTACACCCAAAAGTGTTTAGTTTTCATTGTGTAAAACATATTTCCCACATATACGTATAAATGGTATTAATTGAATTTGTTAATAAAAAAAAGAATGACGAATCCTTGGAGACGAATAAAAAATGTTAAATTTCAATAATTTTCAAACAATTAATTTAAATGAAATTATTATTATTGATTTTTAAACGTTTATTGGTAAATGCTGAAGGAAATAAGATTTATGCGAGAGTCATCATGAGTATTACATTTCCATGGTAACTTGCGTTGCATATTTTTAAATACCCATAACGGCATGAAGATTGCACAATTATTGAATAGTTAAACCATAGAATAGTTTTATTAGGAGTTCGATGTGTTTTTCAGAAAACTAACTGAGAGAAAATTGCAATGCGTTAAAGCTTGGTGATCTATTATTGAACCATATGGAAATAGGGTAAAAAGGAACCTTCGAAAACTAGGCAGCGACCTTGATAAACGGAGCTTGCTGTGAGTTGCAGCTTCAAATTTAACTGACGAGTAAAGTAACAAAATTTTTTGATTTGGAATTTGACCTTAGCGGTCATAGTAACCCAAAGACTGTTAAGAATGTCACTATGAAAGATGAGGTCGGTTCAACAGTAGAGGGGCCTCAAAGTTTGTAAAAAGCCATACGTTTTTTGTTTTACGTACATATAGTTTGTACAGAGTATAAGCACCTGCATCCAAATTCGTATTTAATGAACTTGATTTTATTGTTTAATGGCCATTAAGTTTATAAATGCGAATAAATTTTCAATAACAACATGGAAAACATAACAATTTGCACATTCGTTCATATAGCATTTCATAATTACCGATTGATAAACCTACACATACGGCTCTGCATACATATTTATAACTCAGCATGCATTTGTTTAACGATTCAAAGTTAAACTTTTTCATGCCGAGTATGTGTTCAATTTCACGGGCATTCCCTAGCGACCAGATTAAGCGGGCTTGTGTGAAAAAGTGTGAATATATAAATAATATTAATAGTAACACAAACAGCATACAAATAAATATTTTATGGTTAAATATAATAAAAATAAATAACAAAATAAAAAAAAGGCCAACGAAAGTGCCCCCAACCAAGAATGACTTTATGAATGAAGGTGTGCATGCGTGTTCATAGTATTGTCAGGAGTTATACTCAGATTTAATATTTATACATCACATGCGGTTTGTGGTAACACATACTATATTATCTGGCGCAGAAAATTATTTTATTATTGTCCTATCCGTTATATGTAAAGTCAAGTGCATCTGTAGAGTAAGTAAAAAACGAAATTTGAGGTTTACGTCAACTCTTAAACGCGCTCCATAAGTACTTATAAGCGGTAGACATGGCAGATATATGATTCAGCCCTCTAGCACTAAATGTGTTACATATCAGCTTGTAAGTGGAGCTTTGCGTTGAGTGCGGTTTCTTGTAAATTGTGGACGCATTTTTCTATTATGAACGAAGCTTATGACCAATTTTGTCCAATCTGTCGTTTCCAAATTCCGTCTCAATATCTTAAAAGTGACGACCCTGAGAATGCCAACAATAAATTTTAATTTGCCAACTCAAACATATGTGTCTAGATCGACTCAGTTTTTGATGCTGATCAAGAATAAATATGTTTCGTACAGTCCCTGAAGCCTTCTCCTGAGTGTTGCAAATGCAATGACAAACTTAGTATACCCTCCAGGGTATGAAAATAATATAAACATGCATATGAGCAGAAATATTATTTACTCTAGGTATAGGCATGCGTTCATATTTTTAACGAATATAAATTTTGTTTTTTTTATATTTTTACATTTGTGAGTTATTTGCGCCTATTTTCACATATTTGCCATATTTACGTGTTATAATTTATTTGCTGCATTTTTTAAATTTAATTTTTATTTAAAGTAGGTGCTTGTGCAATTTTATTCAGAACGCTTTCGCTCTTTCGATATTAATTAAGAGAGAAAAGTTCTTATACAAAATAGAATAGATCGGCGGTACGAGTACAAGATTTTGCATATTTTCAACATTACGTTTAGGTTTTCTTGCAAAACTAATGCTGAAACCTATCAAACGCTTTAGTTTTGATCGGTAATAAATTTACAGGAAACATTATTTCTTTATCTGTACTCAATTTCTTTATATGATTATTTAAGAATGGCTCTGAAATATGGCATTTGCTGTAGTTTTGTGACTGTACATTTATTTACTTACATTTCATATTATTTGTAAAAATTTAAGCACTCTCAGATAAGCAGTAGTTTCCCTATGAATGCGATCCTTCACCTTGAACTAAACTTGTTTTGTAAAGCGAGAATGAAGACTTTCATAATCGGTACGCTATTCTCAATCAATTTAGTGATATTGATGCCTCCCCCGACAATTCTAGGACAAAATCGGATAACAGCCACACCCACAATTAATAAAAATATATCCAAGCCACAAAATATAGCTTTAAAGTTTAAACTAAAGGCTGAAAATAGATGGGGTCGCAAAACAGAAGCACGCACAATTAACAAAAAAGTCTTTTTTGGTTCATGGTCCGACTACCTAGGTATCATGGAACGCATGCATTAAAAGTCAATAAAGAAGGAGACTGTCCATTATTTGGCTTAAGTCACATAAAACTTCTTCTTACTTGTTTTAATTGATATCAATATAAAAATGTGTATAAAAAATATTTTTATTTTTTAAATATTTAAGGAATATAAAAATATATACAAAAATATTTTTTATACATATGTATAAAAAAAATTTGTAAAATGTATAACTATGTGCATTGCTTATTATAATGAATAATGAACATTAAAAGCAAATAAGACAGACCCAAATAATGATGAAAAAAAGGCGCATCAACTTTTTTGTTATGATTTTTTTTTGTGATATTACAATGACATGATTTGCCCTAAAGAGGAATCAAATTGAAAATGTACCCAATTCGACCATTTTTAGAACCTATTCCCATATTATAAAGAAAGTCTTTTAATGGCGAAAGTTCGCAATTCTTAATATTTCTGCTCCTTTTTTGACTTAATAATTAGCTGTGGTTCACAGCATCGGATTCGGATTTAGGATATATCACGAAGTAACTTACAATAATTAGAAGGTACAAATATTCTTACAAACTTAAAGTACCTTAGCCACTAGTGATGCAGGATATGAAAATACACCCATCCCTCGTTTTACACGGTACTCCTTTTGCACGTTTTCGATATTACACTGTTATTAGAATAAAAATATAAAAAAAAATAAATTGTGTAGAAAAGAACTAATTTTGATTGCACGTGAATTTATTTCTACTTAATTATTAAACTGGTAAAACTTCAGACGTATACATGCTTTATTTCAGACTTTTTCCTAAAAAGACTCAGCAAACTATGACTAAAATCAATACAGCAACTGTAGAAGCAGAATCTAATCCATTTTTATACCCTCCACCTTAGGGAAGAGGGTATATTCACTTTGATCATCCGTTTACAACACATCGAAGGAAGCGTCGGAGACCCCACAAACTATATATATTCTTAATCAGCATGAAAAGAGAAATCGTTTGAGACATGTCCGTCCGTGTGTCCGTGTGTCCGTCTGTTGTTGACACTCTCACGGTCGTAATTTTCAATATATCAAATTGAAACTTTGCATACGTATTCTTAGTTCAATTTCGCTGTTCCGTATTGAAATAAACGAAAATCTCATCATACCTCGAAAAAATTGTATCTTTAAAAAATTATATATCGCACAATACTATGCCTATCAAGTTGAAATTTGGTATATATATAAAGGGTACCGTTATCCAACACTGTGCTAAAAATGGTCGTGATTGAATAACGCAAACGCCTATAATTTAAAAAAAAAACAGTATTTGCGTAAGTACATGAAATACATAATTATGGCAATAGGAACTTATTTTTAGAGGATTATAAAAGGTGGAGGGTATTTAAGCTTCGGTCTTAACCGAACTTTTCTATCTTGTTTTATATAGTATTAAGTGGACTAGTTATATTTTGCAAAAAGCTTAATTATAGTCGTTTTCGTTTAACACGGATTTTCCATATAAAAATTATTCTTTCGAAATGCACGGTTTTGTTGGGAACGTATCTCCCATGTTAAACGAGGGATGAGTGTACTCAATAGCGCTTATTCTATTTATTTTTATTGCTGTTAGAGATTTTTGTTAATTTTGGCGGTTACTTCCAATGTTAACTGCATCAATACTGATCTGATAATAATTATATTTTGTACAGTGTGTCCAGCTTAGTATACCCGTGTTTTCTATGCAGCACATAATGGCCATTATTGTCTATTCTTTCATCAATAATAAAATAGTTACGAAGACATAGTTATGTTATGTAAATATTATGAATGATGTTGTCAAACGGATTGTTTAAAATATTTAACTAATGAATTGTCTACAATTAGATATATAAACATGGAGCATATCATTAATTTTTGATTTACTTTTACATAAACTTTTAGAACATGATTTTAATAATGTGAAGTACGATTTATGAGAAACATTAGAGATTCTTATGAAATTGTACACTAGATGCATAATGTTTACATCATAAATGAACATTATTATTTAACACATATGCACACACACCTACACAGTACACCGGCATTATTATAGAGAGCTTTAGATGAAAGTAAATCATTAAAAGAATTTCAGCCTTTAAGTGACTTTTCTTAATTTTTTTAAATACAATCTCAATAAACACATTCATACTGTATTAAGAATTTGTCACATTTCATTATTAAATTTATTATTAAAATGAATCAAATAAGTATGAAATCAAACATTTTTAATTTGAATTGAAATAACATACAATTAAATTCAATTTGTTTTAGAGCAAAATGTACAAAAAATTCAATGCAATTGACACAAGGTAGCATAATATGAACTTAAATGAACAAATGAATCTTTTTGAATATGATAAAGTTCAGTTAAATGTCACATTGTTTAAGACATTAAGCAATCTGTGTTTTAAAAAGACATCAGCACCAAAGAATTTACTGTCTACTGATGATTTATATCGCAAACTCACACGTGAAAGATTTATGATATCTTAATGCAGACGCACGTGAGACCAACAGGTATGTTGCTACTTATAATCAAGTCGACAGAATTGTCAGGGATGAAAAACAGTTAAAACATTCGAGTGTCCAGAACGTCAAAAGTAGCGGCTTAAATGTCTTGGAAGCATGTTTCTGAATATTTTGAACCTCTATCCCACAGTCCAAATAAAAATGGCTTTGCTTTATATAAAGTGGTCCTTACTGCCCTCAACTGACTCATTATTCCATCTTAATAAAAGCATTCTGTAAAGACCAGAAAATAAAAATGATATTTGCTGCCCGCCACCTTGACAAAATTGTTGGCGAGCAAGAATGCTTTTCTATTATGTTGTTTGATGTGCTTTCTTTCCTTCTTTTTTAAATGACAATTTACTCTTTCCACTTTTTGTGGCCAATTGTGCTTATTTTTGGACATATAAAGTAATATCTTATCACTATCGTGTCATTTTTTAACTTTTTAACTGATTCGGTTTGTGAGTAATGAAGAAAAAAAACCTTAACATGAGTAAACTATAAAATTCTTATTCTTATTTTGTCATTAGTATTGTAGGTTTTCCTAATTGTTTAGTCATTTTTGTGATTGTCGTTCTATTTATCAGATTTAAGGAATAGCACAATAGTAGGGAACGCATTCATTCTAATTTAATATTTGTTCCTTCTCGTATTCCGCAAGGCAGTCACTTAGGTCCCTTGTATTTTGTTTTATTTGTCATTGATCTTGTATCATTAAGGATAAAAATTTGTTCTATCCATAACGATAAAGATGTGAAAAATCCCAATTCTAGACTCTAACTTGTCGATTGGTGTAATCTCTTGAAGCGCAATAAAATGACGTTTACTAAGCCATCTCCTCTGTCGACTATACGTATTCTATTTATTGCCAAAATCTTGAGAATTTTGTACCATTTGTGATCTTGCTTTTCCACTTGATCAGAAGATGGCATTTATTCTTCATAAACAATTAATCGTCATTACCATAAAAAGATGAAAATATGTGAAAAACAATTAAAATTTCATTTATATACCCTCTACCTTAGTGATGAAAGTAAACTTGGCAACACAACAGAAAGATGCGTTAAAACAGAGGCCGATTTTGCCCTATATAAATAACGAAATATTTGTACAAAATTTCAGTTCAATATCTCAAAATGTAGAACCATGAGAGTGCCAACAACATACATATCTAGATCGACTCAATTTTAGTATACTAAAATGTCTGAGCGCCACCCTTTTTTTATTTCCAATCTATTCCTCCCCGGATTACAGACTATGCAGAATACTACTCGATTTAAGAGAGAAATTATGTCATACTTCGTTCAAAGTTATGCGAATGACAGTTAATATTACGCAACAATTAAACTACTTCTTCTTCTTCACTTTTTACATAGTAACTTAATAAACTCAAACTCAAAGGTAATGACTGCGAACAGCATTGTCAAAGCAATTTAGAATTTGATGATGATCAAAAATGTTGTAGGATCTCTGCTTTTTTCCAGGTTTTCGCAAAGTGAATATACCTTCAACCTTAATAATGTGTCCGCATGTTTGCCCAATTTTGTCTTGGATATCTTACCATAAATATATGAATGAATGAAATTATAATTAATTTTCATATGATTACAACAACAGCATGTGGCACACAGTGAACATTAAAACTAAAAAAAAAAAAAAAAAATGGAAATCGTTTTATTGTGAAAAAGGTTAAACAGTTTTATAACCAAATCTCCAGAGTGATCAGAAACAAATATTTCATATGTAGTGTTTAGTATACAACAAGTAAGAAAACTATATTTGGCTTAGGCCGAACTTTAAAAACCCTCCTTATAGTGTATGTTTTACGTATCAGCTTGAAAGTCTAGTTTTATAGTAAATATGGTTTTTCATAAATTGTTAACGAGACTGTTATCTGACCACTCCCAAATTAGCTCATCGATGAAAGGGATAAATATATAAATATTAAATTTCAAGTTCATAGCTCAATTTTTGTGGTAGATAAATAGATTTTTGTCGATAGCAGGCGTGGATTTTGACCGATTTTCGTACATTTAATAGCGATCTGCGTGCAGAACCTAAAAGTTTATGTACAAAATGTCACTTTAATGTCTCAAAATATGACACGTACATAAATGTCTAGATCAACTCAATTCTTCATGATGATCAAGAATAAATATATTAAACGTCGCTGCCACCTGCTTCCTGGTATCGCCAACCGAATGACAATCGTAATATACCCCCCATCTTATACGGAGGGTATAAAAACCCTACAAGCAGTACTTTTGTATAATAACAGGCAACTGTTTAAAAGTCCATTAAATAAAATTATAACAAAATATTGTATAGAGGTTTTTTTTTTGTACTAAATCCATTGCTTAAATACGTTGTATATGAATGTTTTGTATGCATTCATGCAAAAAATGCGAGTTTATGAAACAATAAATAAACGTAAAAATACATTTGAATCGCACGTGGAATCACACATAATATGTGTAAAATTAAGTACTCGTACATATGTGGTTTTATGTTGTTTATAAACTAAGGATATATATGTTTATAGATAATGAGTTTGCCGTTGAATTATTATTTGTAAACACATTCAATATCTATAAGCAGAAATTGTGGGGTGTGGGATACTCCCCTTTGGTGCAGGTATTAAGGATGCAAAAAAATTCAAATATTATTCAAAAATGTATCATATCGTCTGGTTGTTTATTTTGCAAAAATATAGAGCATAGGTGTGATGGTTCCCTGTGCCAAGTTGGAAATCGTGGAAAATTTTGGGACGAAGGAGTATGACTATAAGCTCACAATTTACAAAATTCTACATGCAAGCAGATATCGTAATACATACACTATTAAAGGGCGTAATCGTATATTTCCACGCCCACCTTTTATGAAAGTGGTAAAAGTGAAGGGTTTTTAAATATAAACCAAATTTGAAACTTTACACTTTGGAAACCAATGTTGAACGTGTCCTTGCTGAAATACTCCCTTAAATGCTTGAAAAAGTGGTGGAAAGTTGGACACCCAGAATAACCTTTATACAAAATAGTCATGGTAACCATATGCCAGAAACTGCGTTTAAATGTTAAATACCACGAAGTTTTCAAACGGCAACCTGTTAAAAAAAAACCTTTATTAACATATGTATAGATGAACTAAAAAATTTATTAGACAATTGGGCCAGACAGTATCTACAATATGATATATAACGGAAAAGAAAACATAAACATTTTTGTAAAAATTTGAACGAACCTAGGTGCGAAATGTATGCAGGAGGCGGACTTAGGTTATGTGATAATTTTTTTGTAGAATTCAATGAATGGAAATACAAAATCTTTACAACGAAGTTTACATTTCTTGACCAATCGAATTTAAATCTAGCATGAAATTATTTTTTTTTATATATATACCCAGCGTAGAGGCGGGTATAACACAAACAAAATTTTAGAGACAGAAAGTTGAATATTTTTATATATACGCCTTAGTATGCAAAAGTATTCGATGGTCGTTGTTCAAGGTCCGCTCCAAACAAAATTTCATTTTTAGTTTAGCTCTTAATAAATACAAGTTAAATGAGTTGTTTTAAATATTTATCTCATTTATTCATATAAATGTTATCCTTGCATTCCTTGACAATTATATTTCATTGTACGTACCCATGCATTCAACATTCTACTTATTGAGAGTTATACAATGAATCCACCCCCAAAAATAAGAGTTTCAGCTTAAAGTTTAAAATTCCATCAACACTCTATGGTACTTACTTAGGCAGTTGGCCACATATCGGCAGGGTATTCCCAGTGGCTAGTGGTTAGAAACTGACTACAACGATGCTTGGGATAATTGTACAAGTGTCAGTCCCGTTGCAAAATATTACACATTGTGTGTGTATGATGATTTAGCCAAATGTGTTGCACTTAACTGCCATCATTTGTCTGCAGTCAGTCATAACTTGCACATATTCATACAACTTGGTCTCACTCCATGTGCTATGACAGTTGATTGCGGTTTTATTTCTATTTATTTTTCCTCACTCACTATACAGTTGGTACAAAGTGATGTTATAGATATTTTTGTAAGTTGAGGTTAGGTTTCCTTATTGAAGGATATATGAACCAACATGTTTGCTGGACTTTTATGAATTTAACTGAAATAATAAAAATAATTCCATGGAGAATTTCTGAAAACAAAACTTAACTATGCAGTAAGGTGGGCCGACAGCGCACTCTCTCGCTGTTGTAGTTCTAATGGAACAGAAAAGTTGCGAATTAGTGAAATTAATAAGAAATAATTTCGGTTAATATATTTCGATCGGACAAGAGCACGTTGGAAAGGTTTGTGAAAAATCAGGAAATTTTCGGAAAAAAAACGGATGGCACACTGTGTTCGTTATTTCCTCAGACCATAAAAGTTTTCTGATTTTAAAGCGCTTATGATGGTCGGAGTGAATAAACAATTTTGTTAATTTTAAATGGAAAACCACTTAAGCACTTGTGATTTATAAAAGGTCAAATTTCAGCACAATATCCAAATTTTTGTAGTCGTGAATGCTTTAAAGTCAGAAATTCGGACGTACAGATGAAAAAAAACGTATCGCTCAATCAAAATTTCAGTATTAATGAAGAAACTAAATTTTTTTATGGTTTCTAAAGACTACTTATAGCTAAAAGAATAACAAATGTATGCTTTTCTCATGTAAAGGATATATTTTCCTTTTTTTTAAAGAATTTTGCCACTTTTAACGACTCGGAAAATGTGAGTATGCGCTTTCGGCCCACTCTACTACAGAGTAATGCTTTAATTTTTGGCTATTTAATTATGTGGTTACAATAAGATATGAATGATAATTAACACAACATTGTGAGTATGTTTTCCTCCTCAAAATTCCCTCAAGCCAACATGCATACACATTATATATTAGAAGGCTGTCCCTAGCGAACATTATGTTCTTTTTGAACTTAAAAATCCTCAACGGATTGGAATTAAAGTATGTGTTATAAAAAACCTTGTGTCGATACAAAATAAGAAGAATCAGCTTTGCATAGGCACCTCTTTGTTTTAAACTAGGAAGCTCACTCTTCTCATTGATTTAGCGTATCTGCTCTAAAACTAAAATCTTAATGGTTCAGGTGTACAATAAAAAGTGAAGGCTTGCTATCAAGCATGTTATTTGCACTTTTATTGAAAAGTTTGAAAACACATTGGAAAATGTGAACCAGAACATACCATTAAGAATTCGAAAGGAAATATCAAGACATTGCCAAACTTCATCATTAAGAAAACTTCGCCAATTAGAAACTTTAACAATTAAACAGAAAAGAATTAATTACGCCAACAGAACTAAAAATGCATAAAATAATTGTAAAGTGACTAAAAAAACATTTGGTTTTTCGTGTTCGGTTTTCCCCACTAACAACCACAATCGCGCCGAAAATATTGAACCAGCGAATTTTCTAACGAGAAAAAAACTAAATTCGGCTCAGTTCAAATCTTAAATACCCTTCACATGATTGCTCTCTCTATTAGTAAATATATTTTATTACGTATCAATATCTTGCCAGTAAAGTTTTACACTGAATGCAGTTTTTTCTGTAGCTCTCTTGGATTATATTAATAGATCATTGTCGATTAAGGCTCTTGACCGATTTTTCTTAAAATGTCTGTACAAACTTTCAGCTCAAAATTTACGGCCGTGAAAGTAGCAATAGGGAAAAGACACAGGGTACGGACATATCTAGTTCGACTCTGATTTTAAAGCTTTGTAATGCCTGATGCCTCTTTCTGAATGTTTCAAATGAAAAGCAAACTTAATATACCTTCCATGTTATGTAAGGAGGTATTAAAAAAGCGAAAAATTAATTACACGAAATATTGTGAACAAATAAGAAAGCAAAGTAAGAATATGTAAAAAACTAAATTCGGTCTGGACCAAATCTTAAATACTCTCTACCTCTATATACATAAAGTGGGCGTGACATGTACCTGATTGCGCCCACTTTAGTTTATTTGTTACGTATTAACAAATAAGTCGCTGTTTACGCCAAATAAGTTTTGTACTAATCACTAAGGTGGAGGGTATAAAAACTATGCCTAAACTAAAAATGGCAACAAGACTACATTTACGCCATTTATAATATACATGAGTAGGGATAGTAGATACTTACTCTTTAACTTAAGCCACCAAACCTCAAACAAATTTGCCCAGTGTCGCGTTATCGAACGGTGGATTTTTTCTATATTATATATTTCCACAGTAAATGTGTCGCACATTGTAATTCCTTCCTTCTTTCTTTAAAACACTTTTCAGCCGGAGAGTTGCAAATGCAAATGTTAACGCGTCTGCTATATCGCAGCAAGAGTTAAAGCTTACACCATAACCTTTTACAACGAGTCGCCCAGGCTAAATATTAGCCGGAAGCAATTTTCCGCAAATGTTGCACAATTTTCAACACTTCCAGCGGTAGACAACTTCCACGTACCCAACTTAAAGTTTATGTAAATGTTTGGTATATTTCACCACCATGTTGGTTAAAATATTAATAATTTTTCAACGATCCTTTTGTTTCATTTTCATTGGATGAGAGATATTTAAAATTCATCGCTCAGTTTGCATACTTTATCCTACTGACCTATACAATAATCTTCCTGCAGACATCTTTACCGCTAAGATCAATGTACACTAATTCAGATGAACTATATTGATTAACTTTACTATGTTGATTTTCATTTAATTTATCAATATTATTTCTATATCCCACGTGATAGTTACCCTAAAAATGTTCCCGTTAAGTGTTCCCAAGTCAGAAATTCGATAATTTTACTTGAAATTTATATAGATTTCGACTAAAGTACCGTTAATATATAAATTACATTTAACTTTATTGCATCTACTGAAAGAGAGATGCAATAATATTAAATGAGAGATTCGGATCTCAAGGCCCAACAAATTTAAGTACATGACATGCGGTCTTTATATTTATAAGTCTGGTACTGTCTGAGAATATTTAAGAAATGAAAATTAAGTTCTACTAAATGGGAAAGGATGATTTTTTATACCCTCCACCTTAGTGATGAGGGTATACTAAGTTGGTTCTTCCTTTCAACACCCAGAAGAAGGCGTCAGAGAACCCACAAAGTATTTTTAATCATCATCAATAACTGAGTCATTCTATAGATGTATGTCCGTGCACCTATCTGTTATTCGCTCTTCCACGGTCGTAAGCTTTTAGATATAGAGCTAAAATTTTGTGCAGATACTTCTAGTTTTAACACGCAGATCGATTTCAAATTTGGAAAAAATCGGTTAAGAGCCACGCCTACAATGGGTAAAAGTTTATATAGGTCTTTCATCAAAGTGTCGAAGATGAGCGCGGTAGGATAAAAGTCACGTCCACCAGGCATCAGTGTTATTGCGTATTCATGTCACAATATCGATAAAAGCGGTTATTCTGTTCCAAAAACTGATATTTATTGGTTTAGGTGTTTGTGTTTATCAAGTTTCAATTTCATTTCATTTTCATCTATTATTATATTTCACGAAAGTCTCCGCTGATGATCTCTTCATATACCTACATTACCTATCCATTTACCATCATTGAAGATATGAGTGCAGCAAATAAAATACTCCAATGTCGGAGGAGAAAATTGGTTGTGTGTTTATGTAAAAAATAAAGTCACAAAGATTTGTATCTCTTGCAGACACAAATTGTATATAAAAACATTAAAGTTTCTATTACTTGTATGTTTTGCTTGTTTCCTATCTTTTTTTTGTTTTTTTCATTATACTTTACCTTTTGTTTTTCCTCATAAATTTCGTTTTGCAAATCCTCAATTGTCGTTGTGTGATTTAAAGTTTTCCTACTGTTGCCTCTCTTGCTTTCTTCTTCTACTCATCGTAAGTATACGGCCACATTTCCAATGCATGCCGTGGAAAAGGAGTCAAGAGGTTACTGCCTGTTACTGCTTTAGCAACTTTTGACATCTTTATCCTAAGCGAGAGAAAAAGTGGGAATGATTGAAGGACAAAATGAGAAAACGATACCTGTGAGCTGATTATAAAGTTAAGCTCAAAAATTGACAATGTGCCAAAAAATCCAACCCTGTTAGGACTGACTGGTGGTAGCTGCTAATAAAAGAACCGTAGTAGTACAAAAAACACTGGAAATTGTTATGAAAATTTTACTTTCATAGTCACGTCAGTTTATATTGCTAATAAGAAAGTATTAAATACTTTCCGATATAGAAATGTTTAACTATTATATGCTTACTTGAAATTAATGTGATTTTATAGTATTTTTGTTGTTTTGTTTTTGTAAAAGTTAATTTTATTGAAAACTTTGTTTCAAATAATTTCCTTATAAAAGCCTCAATGCAATGAACTTGCTCCACTGTGCCGTGATCAAATTCCATCAACTTAGATATCGGCAATAAGGCTCTAGGGAATAAAAACAGGGTGCTATGTGACCTGAGATTCTACAGATACAGATTCCAGCAAAAAACTTTGAAAATTGTGAAACTTTGTCACAAAAATTTATTAGGGCGTTATATTGAAAAAAGTCTCCATAATTGTCCAGTGCAAACAATTTTGAAAAGTGCACGCCTTTGCATTAAGACACGTTCTAGGACTAAATTTCATCGAAATATCTCAACATCTGTGGTCAAAACCTTGCGCAAATGTTACATGAATACGCTCCGAACGGACGCATGGACAGAGGGGAGTGTCTAGTGCGATTCAAATTGTGCTGAACATAAAAGCATCGCAAAGGATTGGTGGCAAGGCCTCACTTAAAAAGTACCTCACTTTAAAAGTTCACTATTCCCGATTTGCAAAAGTCCTTAACTATGTTTTCTTACAAAGGTCTGAAAACACAGTTTTATAAAGTTTATTGGCATCGTGTAGACTGCGAGTTTAATGTTCTCAAAAAAACAAAAATACGAAAAAACAAGAAATTTTAAATAAAGAAACATTTTTTTTGTCTTATCAGGTCTACAGGTGTGATAGATTGCTTAAGGTAGCTGGGTATTATATAAATCTTTTGTCCAAATAATATCGAAATTTGTCTGTGTCGGAGTCAGTACATGTTTGCAACTTTCAACCTTTTTTTATCCAACTCCTCTGAACATGTAATCCATTGTTTGAAACCATTGGTTTTGGTGGAAGATAATTGCCATTGCTTTATCTGTTTGAATGTGAGTGATCTTCCTGTAGCTTTACCCAGAAATGTCAAATCTTTTTAATAAGGTGTACGTGGATTGATTGATTCTCTGAATATTAAAATCGAAAGAGTCTGGTAACTCGGTGAAATGGATTGTAAAATATTTATTGTGTACAACATAATTATAGTTTTGATTGGTTTTTGGTGATCATTTCTATTTAAAAACAATTTATTTTTCTACATTTTGCGAAGAGAATTTTTTTGTTTTTTTTTTTTTTTTTAATTACAATTGTTATTTGTTAATTATTGTTGTTGTTTCAGTTCCAGTTGTTTATTTTAGGTGTCTCATCTGGCGGCTCATTTTATTCTATTAATTGTAATCTGTAACTGTATAGGAATTAAAGAAAAGTACGCAAGCTGGTTTCTTTTCATTCTTTTCTTGACTTGGTGCTAAGTTCAGTGTTTACGTATAATTTATTTATATTGTACATATATATACATACAGTGTTTATATATAATTGCATAGATTGATGGCATACAATACTTGCTGTTGTTCTTATTTTCTGGTTTCTGCTACTTACACTTGTATACTTTGTGGCTTTATTGAAAATGGATTGTTGTTACTCAGTTACTGAGAAAAAATCCAGATGAGACATTTTTTTGTCTTCTGTTGATTCTGTCATGATCTCTATCTACATATTTAAAATATGTCCTGCTCATTAAATAGGTTTTTTGATGTCTTAGATCTTGTGATGAAATTTTTTTGGCGTCTTCAATTTATATGTTGATCTTGGTTATATTATACAGTCTAAAGTAAAGTCATTGTTACGATATTGAATTTGATAAAAGTGTAAAAAATTTTCTCTTTCATGGCTTTCATTTTTGCCTTCGTGACATCGTATTGAAAGTCTTTTGTTAGAAATGCTTCTTCTTTCAGGGGCCTTATTCTAGATGCAGAAAATACAACTGAAGCGTTTCGTTTGGAAAATACGGATCCTTTGAGCCCTTAACCAATTGTATCTAATTAATGATTTTTAATCTTGTACTACTTTTTAAGAACTTCTTTTCATTAGAAATAGGTTGCGATCCTTAATATATTACATTTTGTTCATACCTACCTTAAACAATAACATTTAGAGGCGTTTGATGTACAAAAAAAAATCACTCATACGCCACCTAGTACCGTATTCATTATCATTAAAACTGGAGTACATTTGTATTCCAATCACTAACAATATAATTTAAAAGCATTATGAAAAACAAAAAAATGTAACAAATATTACGATTCTATAAATATTTAAGTGTTACTAATACAAACTTTTTCTTCTTTGGTCTAAATAAAAACCAATAACATGAACGCATGGACAGAGGGGGAGGAAATGTTACCACTCATCGATTGAAAATGCTTGTAAAAACTTTAGATTGCCATTTCATTTTATTTTATTTTCTTTTCTACTTTTTTCAATTCTTCCGTTTTGTTTTTTTTTTTGTTTTTTGTTTTTTGTTTTATTGTACGAACGCAAATAAACTAATGGAGGATGATGATGCGAAATAAGAACATGGAAAACCTATACCTCGCTTAAGCCGAATCTTAAACACTCCTCCAAAATACTCTGTGTTCGCAAACAGTGGGAGTGGCTTGTAAAGTAGTGTGGGGTCGTCTTCTACACTTAATAAGTTTTATTTATAGATTATAGGAGTTTTTGATATCCGACCCCGCCCATTTGATGCATATATATGTATCCAAATTTCAAGATTGTAGATTTATTATGTTGGATGTGAAATCCTTTATAGCAAACAATCGACATGCCGGAAGAATATCTGCATTCAATTTTATAAATCAAGAATATAAACTTTTGTTCTTTCGCCTCATTCTGGATATTACAAACGGAACAAACAAACTTATCATACCCTCCCATTTTGTGTGAATTTTGTAGACAAAATCATAATACTTGGGGTTTGTGTTGGGTAAATTTACAGTGAATCATCTGCGAACACCATGATTGTATTGGTTATATATGTTATAAGGATGACGATGATAATGGTGTTAGTTGATGCGTTTGAAAATTATTTGTGGAGTCTTCCATAAAATGCATGCTGAAGCAATAAGCGATGAATCGAGACACACAAAAACTGGCATTCTTTATCTGTCAGTTTTAAAAGAAAATTTATTGTACATCAATAAATGATAATTGCTCGAATAAATTTAATTGATTTCATGTTCAAATACAAGCAAAAACATTTTGTAACAACAACGTTACGTAACATTATCCAATATGTGCAAATTTCATAACGAAACAACATGATGAGGATAATTTTCTTTTATCTTATTATTAATAATATTAGTGAATTGTTATTTTTTAAGTAAACATACCAACTAATTAACGAAATTCAGGAAATAGTTTTTCGGGAATTTTTTGCAATTTTTTGTTGATCAGTGTAATTTAATTTTATTCCCTCTTTTCAGATATTTCAACATTTCAGCCAGAATTCGTGGAAAGTATATTAAATGTGTCCGTGGCTGTGGGCCGTGATGCCACGTTCACTTGTCATGTGCGCCACTTGGGTGGCTATCGGGTACGTTATTAAAAAATCGTTCAAGTTTTTCGATTATATTTGCAACATACAACGCACACCTAAGCACCTTCTCAAATATAAACACATACGTATGTGTCGAAAACACCAAAATGAATTTGATAAATAACCTATGAATTTTTTTAAGCACATACATGCACACGCTAGCGAAAGTACTTAATAACACATCAATTATAAAGCACTTGCAACCAAATACATATATTATGAAGACTGGAAAAAACAAGTAAAAAAACTACATTTGGCTTAGACCAAATGTTAAATACCCTCCACGTCTACAACGATGGGCGTGGCAAATATATATATATTGAGCCCTCCAATAGTACGTATGAGCTTGCAAGATCTGGTTTTATGGTGAATATGGTTTTTTGTAAATTTTAGTCGTGTCTGCTATCCGACCATGCCCATTTTTGGCACATCCTTGGATATGCTAATTGTAAATATGCAATTTCAACTTAATAGCTCTATGTTTGTGGCAAATATATAGGTTTTTGGTGATTGTGGGCGAGTCTTTTGACCAACTACCAAAAAAAAAAGGGTTTATACAAAATTTGCAACTGTGAGAATGCCAACAACAGATATGTGCCAACAACAAGAATATATGTACTTTGTAGGATCTCTGACGCCTTCTTCTGGGTGTTGCAAACGGGAAAACAAACTTAGTATACCCATCATATTATGTAGAGGATATAAAAATTTGAAACATATTGTGCTACAATATTACACATACACGGATAACAAGTAAAATATGCAAACTTGACGCAGACCGAATTTTAAATACCCTCCACACGAGTATTACAAATTGGGGACGCGGCAGGTACCTGTTTATACCACCCACTCAATAGGATACGTGAGCGAGCCTGTTATTGAATTCAAATATATGTTTGTGTTTTTGGTGATTGTGAGCGTGCCTTTCAACCGATTTTGACCAATTTTATTAATGATCTGCACAAAAATCTTTACGAATTTCAACTCAATATCTCTAAAATTTTGTAACCGTGTACGTTCCAACAACATTGACTCTGATTTTGATGCTGATCAAAAATATATATATTTCTTAGGGTCTCTGGCTCCTCTTTCGGACTGTTACAAACAGAATAGCAAATTTATTAAACTCATATGACTTAGGTAGAGGGTATAAAAAGGACCAAAACAACAACTAAAAAGGAACATATTATGGCAGTAAATCATTTCGGATCATTTATCATAACAATTACAATGTGCAACAATGGAATGTGCTCTCTCTCTCTCTCTCTCTATTTCTCTTTCTCTGCCTCATCATGTTGTTGTTGATGATACTGATACTGATGCTATTGTTGTTGATTTGTTTTATATTTATAAGGTGGGTTGGCTTAAGGCCGACACAAAAGCGATACAGGCCATACACGAGAATGTTATAACACACAATCCCCGAGTAGCGGTCAGTCACCTAGATCAGAATACTTGGAATTTACATATTAAGGCGGTAACAGAGGAGGATCGCGGCGGTTATATGTGTCAATTAAATACAGATCCAATGAAAAGTCAAGTAAGTTTTAGTTTAACTCAAAAACAAGGTAAAAAAACTACATTTGGCTGAGACCAAATCGGCGATACTCTTCATACATGCAGTAGACTGTAGTCGTCGATTGTACAGAACAATTTTATGTAAAGGGATTAAAGATGTAATACTGCATGAAATCTGTTTTTTGAGCAAATTGTAGGCGTGTTTCCTTTTCAAATCATAGATGGAAAAAATAAGCATATCTGTTAATCGAGTTGGTTCATCTTAGATAGCTCCATATCTTCATTTTTGGGGCTGATAGAGTTTCAACGCAGCCACAACAGACAGACGGACATAGGAAATTGATTCTTATCAAAAATATATATATATGCTTATAAGAGGTACTCGATGTCTACTTCTGGTAGTTCCAAATGAAGTGACAATCTAGTGCACCGCTCACTATAATGTGAAGGGTTTAATCCTAAGTTTAATCCTAAAACAAATAACAATATTATCACAAATTTTGCGTACTCACCACGCTCAGATTATTCATATATTTATACATTTCCTAGAAGGACTCTTTATACTCACTTTTAGATATTTGCAATCTCCGTTGCATACTGGGTCTATTGTAGGGGGGAGGGGGTCTGTCCGTCCGTTCCCTAAGATGCATGTATTTAGATTTTAAACTTGTCTTCACTCAGAACAACATTCAGAAAAAACGAAATATCTGTGCAGACATATCGCATTCACAGCGTAACAGTTGGCCTTGTTAGCTATCGTACAATACGCATAAACCCATAATCAACAATACTAATAAAAATAAGATAACACTACAAAGTAGAGAAGAACAGAAGAACCGACAAGCATCAACAAATGAGTGGTAAATTGTCATTAAAAGGAGCAAAACAATGTGTTCCACACATTCACTCACTCTATCTGTTCATTGCCCAATATATACTAAAAGACTATTTTCATACATGCCATAAAAAGTATAATGAAACGAAATTGATGTGTGGGGTAAATATTCTTAGTGTGCCTGCTCCCCTAACTATTTATTTTGTTTTGTTAACATATTTGCTGACAAACTTACACACAATACAGCATAAACTAAATGTAGACTAACCCGTATGTTGTGCTGTTTATTACACAGTTACCGACACTAGCAACTTTATTACAAACACATGGCCGTCAACTCGGAATACAACTATAAATTCGTTGTTGTTTTTTGTTTTTGCATTTTCTTCAGAAAATATCATAAAAAAATTACAGAAAGAAGCAAAAATACATTTACGTTATGTTTGCTCGTTTTAGTAGAAAATAATACCCAAAGTGACAGAGAGAGTCTTTGGTTGAGTTGTGTTTGGTGTGAATGTGTTTTTATTTAGACCAGGGTGTCTACATGGTAGTAAAGGAGAAGGATTTGTTTTGTGAAAGGAAATGGATCCATTCCATTCCATTATGTTAAAATAAAAATTAAGAAAGCATGAAATACATTTTATTGGCACCATAAACTACGCTCCACCAGTCACTGATGCATACGTGTGCACACATATACAGGCGCATATGTAAACCATGAAGAGCTTAAGAAAAAAGAAATTTAGAAATTACTAAACAGAAGGAATTTAAAAAATAAGTATAAATACAGGTATTCCTTGATTTGCACTAGTTCTCCCTAAAACTACAGCGTTAAGCAGACACACTGCTTTTCTACCTAAATTGTGATATTTTATGTGACGATGTTATTCAAATCTGCTTTTGAAGGAGAATCAAAGACGTTAATATTCGATTCTTGCAGATTGGTTTTCTAGATGTTGTTATACCGCCTGACTTTGTGGCAGAAGATACCTCATCTGATGTTATAGTGCCTGAAGGAAGCTCAGTTAAATTAACTTGTCGGTAAGTCTCCTAAGCTTTAATTGTTTATTACAAGTGCAGCAAGTCTGGCTAATTATCTACCTCAAGAGACACCCAAATATAAAACTTTTAAAAAGTGAAACCTACAATCACCACCACTCAATTATTGTCCTTTTCTCCATCTACAAACTAGGCTTTAACCAACCTCACAATAAAACTTGACGACATATTATCAGAGCAAATAATTAACGAATTATCTTTTTATTGTATTTATCTATATATCTATATATATATATTTATTCTTGATTTAATCTTCAACTGAGTCCCCTGAAGCGAATAATCTTTATACTCTTGGATTATAACAGTTAACAAGTGTTAAGGAAGGATAAGCAAACAGAACAAGGAAAAGCAAATCCAATAACGTAAAAGAATATAATAAATGTCAACAAATTAAATGACACTTTACTCTCTTAGTGGATTATCTGAAAAACCAAAAACATTCCTACTGCCCTTAAGTCTTGTAGATAAGATACAAGTATATAAAATAATTTGTGAGCTGAAGTAAAAAACGAGTTGGACAAAATTCGTGGTTTACTTAAGTCCCTAAATCACATGTTTATTAGAGTTGAGGTATTAGATACTTTTATTTGTCATATATAAACTTTTACTTCCAAGCTATAAAATCTGTTTTAATATTTTGAATATAAGAATATATCCTTTTTATTTACATGAAGTATATTGTAAATGAAAAAGAAATAACTTTGGTTTGTAGTAAGTTGCCCCGTAAACCCCTGAATAGTCTGAGTTCAAAATTGCAGAATAACTCTTTTGTAAATTGTTTGTAGCTTCTTCAATGGTTTTAAAGGCATGACTGCGACCACGTTACATTAAAAATTAACCTTTCAGATCATTGTAGTCATTGTGAATTTTATATTTATTTAGGGTCACCAAAGCCAAATATTCTAAATAAACGTCTAAACCCTACTACGTTCACTATGACTTTACCGAATATAAAAATAATATTCTGGCAAAATTGTATTTCCGCATCCCTTGTGGTTTGCCTGTAATAAAAGAAAAACCCTATAAAGTATACGTTTTGTAAAATTGTCTATGGTCTGTTTTTACCTATATTCAATATCAAGGAACCTATAGATAAAAAATTATTTATAAGAAATTTTAAGTCAACAGATATTGTGGTTTAAGTATAATACAAAAGCAATTTTGAAAGACAATTTAAGGATCTTAGAAAAGGCGTGGTCAATCTAAAGATAATTTTAAATTTAGAAGATACTAATATGAACAGAAATGCCGAAATTTGATTCGATTTAATAGGAGTTTGGGAATTAATGCGAAATTTTAAAAAAGTAATATATCTTCTGAACGGCTGGTCCAATAGAAATATAGAAATAAAGTGCTAATATCGCTTTTCCTTTAAATCTAAATTTACTATACCGGAATGGAAATATAGCACATTGAACTTTTTATTAAAGATATCAGTCAGTGGACCGATTTGGCCTATTTTAAGTTCAATACTTTTGACGTTGATGATGAATAATTGTACAAAATTGTAGCAGTGTTGAAAGCTCCGGATGCAAGGTTTACAGACGCCATTGTGGGTATGTCCTTAAACCGGTTTTGTCCAATTGCAATTTCAGAGCGATATTTCAATTTTTGCGATTGAAATTCACACAGATGGACAGTGGGAAAAAAACGACTTTTCTATTGATGTTCAAGAATATATATATTTTTAAAAGTGTGGCTCGCCCGCTTCTGTTCTGAACAAAAACAATATATCCACATATCCTTATGATGATGAATATAAAAATCAAACAAATGCATATGTTTTAAAATTCAAACGATACTATATTTATGATAAATTTAGAGCACGTGGCTATCCGGAACCCATTGTCACATGGCGACGCGAAGATGGCAGTGAAATTGTTTTGAAAGATAGTGCGGGTACAAAAACTTTAGGTAAGAAATTTTCATTCTTAGTTTTTGAAACGGTGTGTTATGTATTTTTCATTCTTTTACTTAACAGTGTTTTCTTTTCGTGGCGAATTATTGAAATTAACGAAAATCTCGCGAAATGAAATGGGTTCATATTTGTGTATAGCATCCAACGGTGTACCACCATCGGTTTCCAAACGTATATCATTATCCATTCATTGTAAGTCTTTGCAGTAAAATTGTTTTGCACAAACAGATTTATAAAGAAAGTGTGCTAAACTCTTAAACACGAATCATTAATTACCCGTAGGTTTTTGTATAACTAAGAAGAAAGTGTTTTGGTCAAGTGACAGACTGTGCATAAGCTGTTCATTCTCATTACTGTGTTTATCCACCTGATTGTGCATCAGAGGTTTTTGTGCTTCTCCTACCGGAGGGCATTGTTTAGTTTTTTATCTATTAAGGTATTATTGCTTAAGAATGCGGTTGTAATAATGTGGTGCTTTGAAAAACCAGATTGCCAGAGTTTTTCTGCTTGTTGATTTTTTCTTTCGTTGTTCTTTTTAACTTTTGTAAATATATTCTATTGTATGATACTTATGACAGCTATACTAAGCGTTAGTTTTTTTTATACCCATCATCATAATGATATGTGGGTATGTTGTTTTTGTTCAAACCTTTGTAAGCATCAGAATTTCTATGCATTTTTGTTGGATCTCTCACGACCGCAAAAATTTAGATATTACACGGCTTCTTCGAAGTTCTTTACGATTTCCTATTACAAATGAGCAAAAATGAATGGGCACGCACGCAATGGGGTCCTAAACCTTGCACTCATAGCTTTCAGCACTCTTAGTTGTAAATGTTAAGATATCGAGCTGAAATTTAGTTTACATATATATTTACGATTCTAAAGACGGACAAAATTGGTCTACAAATTTAAAAAAATCAACGTGCTGAGTTGTGCTTTATATTTATAATCCACTGTATTATATTCCGATTTCAAAGAAAAGTGAAATTAGTCCTTTAGTTGTACATTCCAACGGTATATTAATAAGAGGAATGGATCAGACGTCCAATAGATAAATTAAAGATAAAAAGAAGATAGTGTCATTTAGAATAATCTAATAATCTAATCTATAAACAATGCCCCCTTTTACGTGTATGTTCAAATTTTGCATCCTTTCTTAAAATTTCGCATTAACCCAGAACTACTAAGCCGAATGTTTTGAAATTATCGGTTAAGATACGCGCAAACATTGACTACGTATTACTTGCTTAATGTTACAACCTGTGAGGAACTGTTTCTATGAAGTAGCTTTGTACTTTTGGATGTATTTTTGCATAAGACACGCGCATTTTCGACGTGGCATTGATATTGTACAAAATGACATGTTTGTTCGAATAAATTTGGAGAGCTGTAATACGTGGAAGAGATTCATCTGGATATGTTTATCTGAATCTGTTTATATCAGTACGTTTTATATTTAAAATTGTCTTTAGATTGACCCCACGCCTCTACTGAGGACTTTAAATTTTACTTGAAACTTTCTTTCGTATTATTTTTGAACCATAAGATTCGTAGACCTGATATTTACAAATAATTCCTATATATCTAGCTAACTTGATATTCAAAATGGGTTAAAACAGTTCATGAACTTTCTTACAATTTTACATATCGTACAGTAGGGTTAGATTTTTTCTTTTATTACAGACAAACTATAAAAAAATTTTGCCAGAATAAGAACGAACTTTTTTATATATTTGTAAAGTTAAAGTTAAGCTGGAGAAGGTGCGGCAACAATCGAAGCGCGTGGCGTTCTCTTCTGCAACAGGTCAAAGACCTATACACGTTGTAATCGGTCAGCCATAATGATGATTAAAGTTAACCACGCCCACGTATAGTAGACTAAATGTAGTTTATGCGTGTTACTATGTTTTAGAGATTTATTTAGAATATTTGATGACGCCTTCCTATAAAGATGTGAAATTTAGAATGAGCGTTTTAGGCTTTAGGTAAGGGAGAGATAAGATTTTTAAATTTTACTACGAAAGAGGAGTTAATACGGTAGTTTTAAGCTTTATTGAAAGTTAAGCTATGACCTGGTTCAATATGAATAATTTTCAATTTACTGTGAAGCTAAAACCTCTGTCCTTAAGGATTATCAAAGCATTTATAAAACCAAACAATTTAAAATTCAATTTTAACAATTTTTTTTATTGCAATCATCTGCGGTTAAGGAAATGTCAAGCATAGATTCTATACGAACCGCTCATCCTAGTACAGTTTAGTTTACTATTGATTTTTAAAGTTTTTGAAACTTCAAAAAAAAATAAATTTTTTCAATTTAATTTTCAGGTAAAATTTGAACTAAAAACACAGAGTAATTCTTGTGTGTATGAGAATGTATGGTTTGTGTAAATTATTGTCACTTGATATAAACGTACATGTGGATGTGTAGGTATCGTATGGTAACTATATTGCATAAATGGACAAATAACTTGGAAAATCAACAACTACATACACATGTGATTACATCTGTGTTACATAGATGATTGCCATCGTGTTCGAATGCTAAAGTTATAGAATCATGCGTGCGGTTGTTGGGTTGTGCAGTAATGGTTGTAGGATAGTAGGCCAGAGAGCTACATTTTTTAAAGGTTTTTGGAACAATGCACTCAAATTTGTGGTCTTAGTTGTCAATTGATTGCATTAGTTAGCACTACTACATGCTGCAGGTCTCCATCACTTAGGATGTGTGTGGGCATGAATGTGTTTTTGAAATTTCATTTATATGTTCTTCACATTAAACGGGAATACACTGAGTTTGGTGTTGCCTTTGCAACACTCAAAAAAAAATAATAATAAAAAATAAAATCCACAAATATTCCGATTTTTCTTGATCAGTGACAGAACTGTGGCCCTTCTGGGACTATTTTTTACCATTATTACAATTGAAATATTTCAATAAGTTTTTATAAACTTTTTGTAATTTGGGTTCTATTTGAATTGGGCGGAAAGTCATGCCTACAAACGATAAATGTACAAAAACCGAATTCCTATAAGCTATTAGCTGATAAGTAACTTGTATTCAATGGTAGGATCTGGTTATATAAGCAGTTATGGAAGTGAAGGGTGAAGAAAGTAGAGGAAATTCTTACATTTTTTATATACATGAATATAAATTTCCAAAACTCAGTCCTCAGTGTAACTTATTCAAATACACATGTCTCACCCCAATCCCAGTTAAGTTTTTCTAAAGGATTTAAATTGATGTGGTTTTAATTTTGTATGTTTGAATGCATACTCGTATATCATCATATGCATCACTCTCTATCTAGATTTTATATTGTTCTTTTCTTTTCTTTTTTTGGGGTGCAAGTATATCAACGGCCAAGCTAAACCAAATCCTTAAGAATGTGATTTAATTGAAATACGTAAAGGTAGCAACAGTTTTAATTATATTGTGATACATTGTCTGTACAAGAGCAATTTTTTCAGTCTAATTCAATTTCATCTTCTTCTTTCGGTTGTAAAAATAGAAAAAAGTGGAAAGTGTTATTTAAATATAAGTGTGTAGGCTGTGACATGTGAATTCAATTTAACAAATGTATTAAAGGAAACTTCTTTCGCAAAAGTTTTTAATTGATTTTCAGAGAAGCAAACAAAAAATGCAATAAATATTTTTAATAAAAACAATAAAATATTTGACTTTGACTAAATCTAAATGAAATCGTTACATATTTGTATAATTTGTATTTGCCTTCAAGTACTAAAAGCATCATGACAGATTTAAGGACATTTAGTTTTGTGAAATTGTTATATTAAAAGGTTACCATTACAAAGCACAAATAAAAAACCTGAAATCAGAATTTACTATACTGGAATCTAAGTCTCAGTACGTTGAATTTTGTACAGTTGTGGACCAGTTCATGAACCGATTTTGTCCATTTTCTAAGTATTTTTCATTTGGCATTGATGAAAAATACTGTAGACGAACTCGAAGATTGCAAGTGCCAAATTTCAGCACGATATCTAAATTTTTACTCCTGTGTGACTTCCAAAATGGAATTTTTTCCAGAACAAGACAACCACCATCTTCCAAAGCATAACTCCACACAATTTTAAGGGGAAACGCGTTGAGCCTATATGCCTAAGCCAATCTGGTATTAATCGTCAAAAATCTCCATCTGGTAATAAAACCATTTTCTAGATAAGTAAATGTAATTTTTTAACAATGAATCAGCCTACACCATCTATATGAGGAGGCACTCTAAAAATGGACGCGTGTTCAATAATTACAATAACAAATTCAAGGTGATTAAAGGTGGGCTTAGCATTTGCTAGGAGAAGTTACAAACATACGCTCTTGTACCACTAAGCAGTAGTGTAGAATATAAATACTTTCTTTGCCGCTGTAGAATTTCATTATTAAGATAATCGTCCATATGCATCTAGGTACACAAATGTACATAAACAAGGTGTAGAGGTTCCACAAATACATTTTAGTCTGTCTTAACCAACAATTCTTTCGATGCAAAGATTATTTCTAGTACAGTATGTACAATAACATATGAACAACATCCGACATAAATTTTCAAAGGATGTAATTAGCATTTTACATGTTAATAAATAAGCAAAAAGAAACGAATTGTGTGTGTGTGTGTGTGCCGTATTAAAACTCATGCTTCACAATGGCAAGGCAAACAACAATATGCTGTAATATGTGAAGGAAGCTGCTGTAAGAAGACATGAAAGGTATTGTTTTTATTCAGTTTCTTCATAAATTTGTGCAGGAATACAGAAATAGACACAAACACATAAAACTTCCTTTTTTTTCCTTTTTTAATTACTGCACAGTTTTTTAATGAAACTAAATCAAGAGAAATCACGTACATTCAAAAAATTGACAGAATTATAACAACGCAGAAGATACAACATCAAAAATTCAAAAATTAACGTTCATACAAAACATAAGCTATACGCATACAAATCAATGGGACAACGATCAACATAACTATCATGCATCGTGGTACGTATGCCGGGTATGATGGTTGTATGCGTACATAGAACAAAACTAAATGCGCCCGCAATTTTGTGACCATGAAAATTTCTACCTAGATGGGTTACAATACTAACATGAACACAATCTCCCACTTTAGCACGACCCTAACTAAATTGCTCCACTTTTTCTTTTCTATGAATTGTGCTGTTTGTCTGGCCGTTCATAATTCTGAGCTGTGCTGTTCTTTTCGTTGAGCCTTAGAATCTACTTTTATTTTACTCTCTGTGCACTTTACCAAAACTTCATATGCACACGCAATACATAATCTCTTGCCATTTACTGTAGTATATATTTTAACTGTACCTGTACTGTCTACCCTTTTGGTGTCGTGTCATTCGCACCGTTTAACTTTAGCTCCTGTTGCCCATCAAGGTTGGCAAGCTTAATCAAGTTGCTTTGGGTTACTTTTTGTCTTTTGCTTCTTCTACTCCTCTAAACCTCCAAATCAACTGGACTACTGTGTGCTTAAATTTCAACATACAACAACATATTTTATGTGCTTGTGACCAGTTCAACTATTATAGAGAATGTAGTTCAGATGAGTTGCACAACGTCATATAAACATGTGTAACAAATAATTCCAGTTGGGGGAGTCTAGAGATTTGTTGCCATCAAATTTATGTCTGCCATTCAAAAATGTTGATTTCACGCAATTTTACTGCATTAACACATCATGCCACCGTGGTCAACGGTGTGAGCGCTGTACGTATGAGGCTGTGTGTAAATTTTAGATTCATAAAAGGTATTATGTGTAAATAGCATTAATTATTGAAAAGAACACCGTCAAAGGTCACTTAATGAAAGCACAACGAAAAACTAAAATATTGATATTTAGCTGGATTTGCAGCAACTATTAGCAAATTTATTGTCACAAATATTCATAATTTTCAGCACGAGCACAAACGCACTTGCTCGCAATTTCAGTTAACTAGAATATAAGGAATTTAAGGAATTGTGCTCCTTCGTTATGTTACATAAACTTTACTGCTTAGAAGTTCATTAGAAATATATTTTATGTTTAGTTATATTTTTCAATTTAACTTTTAACCCTTAACCTTTTTTTTTACGTTTCATTACATCGTTAATTTTTAGTAACTATTACACATATAATACCCAAGTAAACGCTTGGAAGGACAGACAAAAAAAGCTACATTGCAAATTTGAATAAACTTGCCTACAGTATAATTTTGGTTAGTCTTCAATCACTTTGAAAAAGTTCCAGCTTTTCCCTCATAAAACAAAATAATTATAATTGTAAATACATTTGTGGACAGACACGCCCATTTAAACTAAATTTATACATTATTATAATTTCATTTTATAAGTGAAAAGGTTTTCTGTATATAAGAAAAAAATATCTCCCTAACGCGCAAATAAAACGTAAAGTTTTCAACCAATGTCTGCGTGTTAATTAATCGGCCGCGCCCATTTTTACAAGTTTGTTCTAAAAATTTAAACGGATACAGGGGCTCAAGGATGCACAAATAAGCTGTATGAATTCAACTATTGATGCTAATTATAATTTAAACTTTTGGAAGTAACGCAAGTCCCCTTTCGGTACATACAAACGTTTGAATACTCCGATGTCATTATGATCGTGGTTATAAAAATAAAACTGTAACATTTGTTGTCATAAATTTGATATTTCTTCATCATAAAGAACCTTTTTCTTCCGAGTTTTCTAAAACTAAATTTTGATCTCCACGGAAGAGTCGTGTTTTATTGGAGATATATGCATAATTAAATTCATGATATCCATTTTTGAAATTGTTATATTATTAGATTACATTCTATTTTTTAAGATTGCCGGTCTGCCTATTATTGGTTTTTTAATTTCTACTGCCTGAAATGTATCATCCTTGTCCAAAGTATATGTGAACTTAATACTGCTTGGGCTTTTCTTTCTAATTTTATCCACCGCATATTAAGAAATAGAATAGAATTTTAATTCATTTGCTGCTTTTTCTGTTAGTTATGTGACCTTGGAATGGTTTTTTGGAGTGGAAATCCTAATCATTTATATAATAACACTACAAGGAGGTTCTTGCTCTTGCTACCTTTAATTATGCCTTATCAGTCGCCAGGATTATAAATATACTATTTTTATACTCACTACATAAGGTATAAGTTTGTCATACCATAAGCAAAACCCAGGAAAAACTTATATACATATTCTTAATCAGCTGAGTCAAGTTGGTCATGTTCAAATATCCATATGTCGGTCTATTGTTGGTCATGGTCGTAACTTTTAATATAATGAACTAAAATTTTGTATGCAGATCACTAATTAAATTAGCCACACCCACAATTGAAAAAATTGTAGGATCTCTGACGCCTCTTTCCGGGTGTTGAACAAACTTAGTATACTGCCCATCTTATGAGGAGGATAAGAAGTGTTCTTATAAACTATGGCTTCTGAAATTATTATAAAACAAATCCGGAACATATGAGGTGTCGCCTCTTTATTTTACTATCTACTCTCTTTTAATGAGGAACTTTGTTAATGTCAAATATAGAAAATGAATCAAAATAATTTGCTTTCTAAGCTATAGAAGTATGAATGAATTCAAAGGTGCTTGTGTTAAAGAATGCAAACGAACATAAGTATTGGATATAACATATGAAGCTATTGATGGGTTCCCTATACAATCCTTGTATAAAAACTAGGGAAAGCTAAATTTAATCTCTGCTTTAATACCTACACATATGTGTATGGTACAGAGTCCTATTTTAATGATTGGGACAATTTTAATACGAATTTTCAATTTACTAATGATTTAGTAACTTTCATTCTCTGTCTCTTTTTCCTGCTTTGCACTCCTCCGACTACCATAATCTGTACGCATTTTCACATATGCATACGTATATGTGTGTATACGAATATAAACATTACACATACATAGTTCATCCTGTTATACAAGTACCAAATCAATTAGTCGGCGCACCACTTGGCACTGATGTACAAATTGAGTGTCACGTAGAAGCATCACCAAAATCAATTAACTACTGGATAAAGGACACTGGTAAGTAAGTCTGTATTTTATTATATACAGATATGCATATGTGTGTGTGTGTGTAGGCACACATGCATAGCCTCAAATGTTTACGCATACAAAGAAACTGAGTGCATAAATGAACTTTTTTTTTCGGTACAAAACGTAACCATTAATTTTTTACCATATTTATATTTCTGTTTTTGTTTTTTCAATTTCACACTTTACATAAACATTTCGAACATATGTTGCACTTAGTTTACTCTTCGCCTTTGTTCAGTCATTTTTCGTGCTTTAAAGCAGACGTGCGGTTGCCTTAAAGCTAAAAAGTGTGCTAAGGAAAAATCTTCAGAATTACTTTCTTAAATTGCATCATACTACGTTAAGTTTTAAGGGTGCACCTTTTGATTATGAAAAAAAAAAACATATATTTTCAGACGAGGCATTGTGTACTCCCAGATCATGCCAAGTCTCACTTAGATTGAGAAAAGTAAGCGTTGGTAGAAAGAAGAATTTTTCGTATTATGAGGTTTTTGTACAACGTACTTCTTACAGTGTAAACCTCCTTCAGTTGGCCTTTAATAACCTCCTTACCCAGGTATAAATTAGGGTAAGGCCTACATGCTAAAATTTTGTCCCAAATTATACTTTATCATTAAATCGTTATGACTAAATTCACGATCAATGCTGCTTTCAAATTATGTTAAGCTATTTAATTTTTATCCACCCAACAATACGAGTGCATATATTTCGCAGTAATGCTTTATTTTTAATGAAAATTGCATGATTGATAGAAATGTCCATGAGGCTCTCAAGAAAATCGCGTCTTAATAAAGAACATTTCTTTTTGCAATCTTCAGGTGAAATGGTTGTCTCATCCTCCAAGTACCATGTCCAAGAATTTTCGAAATCTATGTATGAGACAAAGATGTCCATGATTGTAAGAGACTTTCAAAAAGAAGATGTCGGCTCTTATCGTTGCATAGCTAAAAATTCTTTGGGAGAGGTGGACAGCAGTATACGTTTATATGGTGAGTAATTGCAATATATTTTTAGAACACGTGAAGCGTTTGGCTTCGGCCGAGACCATACATATTCTACACTATTACGCGTTATCTTTGGGGGTAGCATGGAAAATATTTGTCAAGATTTTAAGTCACACCTCAGTGTGTGTTACACCTGTTACCCTGATACCCTCTTGAATGTCATCAATAGATGGGATAATTAAAAATAAATATAGCAACTTTAAATTTGTAGGTGTGAAAAATTGTTGTCGGTTGTGGCCCTTTACCGAAAACTCCGAATTTATACAAAATTTCAACAAACTTCAAATTTCGCAAATTGCAATCCTGATCCTCATGGACATGGATAGATTGGCTCAGATTTTGACGTTGATCAAGTATATTTCAAACGCAACAATGAGCTTATAAAACCCCCCATCAAATAATATCAAGAAATGTATAAAATGCATGCACACCCCATAACACAATCCAACACTAATTTGTGGTGGAAGATTTACTACGTTCACTCGCCAAATGTATTCATTTATTATTTGTTTTATGTCGGCAGAAATCCCTGGACCGAATCGTAAAATTTCCACAAATAAACACGGCAGCACAGATGCCGACACCAATGACATTTTGAAACAGAAACAATTGCGCGTCACGTATCAACCCGATGATGAAGATCTTTATGGTTCTGCCGAGGAATTTGATGACAGTGACTTGGCGTTGCCACCCTTAACGCCCAATATCTACTATACGTCAGCTGGTCAAGGTACAGCAACGGGTAATACTCCCGGCCATAAACATGCCACACTTAACCCGGGCATTGTTGGTTTAGGAACAGAACGCATTGGTCGACATCATTATAATGCGGTATCGGGAGGAGCAAGTTCCGTTGGTGGCGGTGGAGGTGTTACTGGCAGTAATTTGGAATTTGGTATGAGTTTGCCCAACGGCAATAGCAACAGCAACAGCAATGTCATTACACGGAAACCACCATTTTTCGGTAAAACTGAAATACGTGGCAGCACTCTGGACAATAATAATGAACTATCATCAGCAGTCACTATATCAACACCAACCAATACAGTAACCGTTACCAGGTTGCTGTTACGGCAGTTTTGGTCGTGTCCAAATTCATGTACATACATATGTTGGTGTTGGGCTTGGTGTTGCCGCTGGTCACCTTTAATCATTTTATCAACGTGGAAAAGCTTAATCACTCTATTCCGATGGAATTTGTTATAATACGTACCACAGCATGTTTTATATTTATGTGTAAGAAATATTATATACACCTGATATACAATATATAGTAAGTATGTATATGGTATCGAAATGTTATATAAGAAAAAGTGTAAAGACGCCTATTTATATATATATGTAATTAAGCTATAAACAATTAGTTCTCTTGTATATTAAAACGGCTATACCTGCAGGTTTATAGAAGAAATTTTTTAAAGTTATATAAAAAGTTGCAAGATTCCGAACGGGAGATGGAAGTTAGAAAATTAGAAAGTGTTCTACGAAGTGGGCCAAATGACTTTGCTTTTTAATTAATTAATAATTTTTACTTTATTATTGTAGAAATAGTTTTGTGGAGTTGAGTAATGGCTATGTTGATTATTTGATAATATGTTAAAGCCGTCAAAAGTTTCTACTAAAAATCAAGTAAAAAGTGTTGCATCAAGCACCCGCCAAATCTGGGACATCCACCACCATTCCGTTCCTCCAAATAATGAAAAAATAAATCAAATTTATCGCGGAAAAGCACCTCTACCTGAGTCCAAGTTTATTTTATAAGCGAAAAGTTTTCCACATATAACAAATTTGTTAGTGAAACACGTCTACTTCAGGGACGTGCTTTATTAAAAAACAATAATTTGAGGTTATCATTCAATTTTTAAGGACTAGAGAATAGAGCGGGATCAATTTAATACATAGCAATATATTGTTTTATTGGCGCAAGAACAAAGTAAATGTTTGGGGAGTCTCCAAAGTTGTAAAAATTATATTTTATGAAACCGTTATTTCAAAATTGCTTACACTTCCACAAATGTTATTAAATTATCTTTTTATTAATATATATAATCACATCCCTTGAAACCTGGTTAAGGATTTACTGAGAATAATTTAAAATTTATATTTTTTTTTTTTTAAATATTCAATTTTCCTGAAAGTGGACCCATTATATATTTAATATATTAGCGCCCTTTTCCTCTTTATTTCATATATGCTATGCTTGGCTTGGAGCTAGGAATAAAAGGATAAAATACTAAAAAAATACATAAAGTTGCCGTAGGGTATACGTCACAAAGTGGTAACAACTTATAATGTATTTGAGCACACCCAGTCCATGTCCGTCTGCTATATATTGTCCTCAACCTACAGGTCACAGGTGAAATAGTAAAGCTATTTGAACGATTCCATTCTTAGTCCTAAGAAATCCCAGAAATCTTAGAATTAAAAATGCAAACGTCAAGTAGAATCCAATGTCATATGAATCAGTTATTAATGTTTAAAAATCAGTCATAATCTTTTTTGGGTCACCCTGTACATGTTTGATTGTAAATTATTATATATTGGTCTATAGTTCGTACAATTGCAGTAAAAGTAATTTTCTAGAGTAACAATGTGTCCCCAAGAAGCTGACGATTTTTTAAATCTCTTCACTTTTGTGATGTAAAGATTGTGATTCTATTTTTTATTGTATGCATTTGCTTTTATCAATAATTACTCAATACTTATTAATACATGAGTGCTTCAGAAGCCAATGCGTATAAGCCCAAAAATGAAATTTTAGCATTTATTTTTAAAATTCTTCGTTTATTAACTTGATCGGATATATAAATAAATCTAAATAATCAAGAAGATGAATATTTATTCCATCAAAATTTACAACAATCAGAAATGATGCAAAAATGGAATTATACTCATTAGCTTCGGACCCACTCATATAGTAAAAATGTTACCACCTCTGGTCTGAATTAATTTTTTTCACAAAATAGTAAAGTTTTCAGTCTGAGATGTTTCATAACATGCCTCACTTGCTTTGACATAAACGTCAATATTTGGACCAATTTGAAAAGTGACCGCTTTTGACCACTTTTTAATCTCAACCTTGTGAAATCAATTGTTTTTTGAAACAAAATCATGTTGCACTCTTTTTTATTAAGCTAAGTTTTTAATTCGAATATCTTACGAGTTACTTTTATTTTTAAAAATTAACCGCTTCTCTGACCCTTACTTAGTAAATTCTTTTTAATTTCCCATGCATCATACACATACTTATTACTCCGACATATATGATAGTAATGCGAAATTTCACAATTATGATTTTTTAGTAACAAAATTAAATACTCTTGCTAGATATATATAAATGTCGCATTTTATTTACGTGTTCTTACGGATATTTATAACCGGATTAATATACTTACCAATGACTATAAAATGGCATGTTGATGATTTCATATTTAAGTTGAAGTTTTCAATTTATTAAAATAACAACAATCATGGCAATCTTTGTTGCTTTAATTTGAGATTCAATTAAGGGTTCTTTTTTTTACCCAAATCAGTGTAGGAAACTTTCTTTACAACTAAAACTTATCTACCCGAATAGTATAAAAAAAAAGCATATAACAAAGTATTTAGTATTTACTTGATGCATCCTTGAGGTTATAAAACCAACATGTTGCCAACAAATAAGTCTCCCACTCTTCTATTAAAAAACTCTACACAGTTTAAAGTTATAACGGATTCAAAAGAACAAGAAGAGAAAAAATAGTGAAAAATTTTTAAACAAACATAATAATAACTAATCATGTGTGCTCTTCTGATCTCTGGTAAATTCAAACAATTAATATTCCATAGGTGTGTATTATAAAATTTTATGAGGTAATTAGGGAAAAATAATGACCTTGAGAAAAACCATTCCGTATAGGAAAACAGATCAAAAGCCGGTGTCGTTTATTATAAATGCATTTCCCTAAACAGTAGTCAACAACATTATTAACAGCAGCAATAGTAATAAAATTATAGGAGTCCTCCTTCTAATGAGAAAGTGGAAGAAACAATACAATAATAATAGGTGGTCTGTAATGTTGAAATATGAAACAAAATCATTGGTTATTGCAACTAATTTTTATACAGGGTGTTTAGATAAATTATTAATAATTTATGGCTGTTATTCGGGCCTGATGGCTGAAGGAAGAAAAACTATATAAATATAGGAGCGGAAACCCAATACAGTGCTGAAACAATCTATACACTATGAATCTGTATACTCTTCCTCTGCAACATCCAGAAGGAGGCGTCAGAAACCTCAAAAATTTAGTCAAACTAGACATATATGTCCGCTAGTATGTGTGTCCTCCTGTTGTTGGTAAAGTTTTAGATATTGAGCTGAAATTTTACTTTTTGTTGGACAACAGACTAGCTTACAATTTACAAAAAGCCATACTCTGCATAAAACTCGACTTTCAAGATGAGATGTAATGCATGCACTATTAGAGGGCGTAATCGTATACTTTCCACGCCTACCGATTGTATGTAGATTTGGCCTAAACCGAATTTACAATAGTTTTCTTACTTTTTTTAGCTTTGTTTTCAATTTATAATCAGAGTTCCTTTTTTCGATTTCGGACACGGTTAAATCGATACAGATTTTGATAATTGAAGGTGGGTGTGGCATTTGCCGTTTTCGCACAAACTTAATATATTCTTTGGCACAAGTGGTGTAGGGTAATAATAATTGTGGAAGTGAAAGTTGTAGAATATTAAATAGTCGTGTATGTGTGAAGGATATATAAGCCTACTCTAACATTTTCACGTGTGTACCTCAAGTACTTTGAGGGTGTACCTAATATATACTTTGAAGCTGATATCCCTCTTTTCTTATCCCAGAAAACAAGTCTTTCGCAAACCTCGAGAAAATTTGGTATATTGTAAAAAAGAACAAGTGAGATTTTCAAGTTGGTTCTTGTTGAAATGGTGTGAAACGTGTGTCCATCAGTCTGTCTTAAATTTAGCAAATTTTAACACAAATTTCACCGTTAGTATGAGAATATTTTAAAATTCTGCCACAGTAAGCATTGCATGTAACTATTTACATTTCGATGTACAGATTTTAGAACATTTCTGAACAATTCTAATGCTAATAATACAAAACAAATGCCTGCCTCTCTAACATATTCAGATTTGTACCACAAATGGTGCAATTTGAGTTGCGTTCTTGAAATATGTGTGAGAATTTGTTCTTGTGTTTATTATTGTGTTACTTGATGATGAAGGTTCCGAAAAGCATCTGTAACCGGAAGTAACTTGTCTCATATGCCACTTGCATATATCATCAGTTGAGAAATTATTTTATATCTTTTCTAACATATGTATTATTGTTGTTTGTTTTGCCTTTCAATGGGTAACAAACACACTTTGAAAAACTTTAAGGGAGGCTTTTCTTTACTGAAATTATATGATATGTTTTCGACCGAGTACGTAATTGGCAATTCGCAAAACTAGTAATACCGTAAGTAGTACAAGCGAAGGTCTTGCAGTTAATATTGATAATTGTTAGATTGAAATAGGATCATATCATATCATAGAATATCACGTAGAATTGAAATTAAAAGGAGAGTACAACTTGGTTAAAATTTGCACAAGTATTGCTTATTTAGGTAGTAAATTGTTGAAATTGAGTTAAAATGGACTAAATATCAACCTACAATTCCACAAACAACATAGAATAGTTTTTGGGGTTTTACCATTTTTACAGGCAAAATAAAATTTTGCCAAAACAGTAAGACAAACTTTTTATCGCGCTCATTTTTAATTAACATGTAGATATTAATCTGTTTTAAGTTTTTTGTGGGTGTGTAAGCTTAACTCCCTATTCTATTCCTATTCACATCTAAGTATAATTCTATGATTCATAAGGATGAAGACGTGTTCTCTTGCGCGCTTAGCTTTCAATTAGTTTGTAGCGTGTTTCTGTCAAATAATGTTTAAAGATTACTTAAACCCTTTTCTCTCCCTATAAAAATGAAAAAGATCGCCATCACCCACAAAATGGTTCATAGTAAATAGATACTGAATAGAATTGATCCGGAGGTAGGAAAAATTTGTCCAAATCACAACGATCCCACTATTCTGCACTAAAGGTTCAACTATAGCTAGCTATCCAACCCTAACCATGAAAGGGCTAATTATAAATAACATAAGAAATTTTCGGCTTTTTTATGACCGTAGCTATGGACCGATTTCACCCCGTAACCATATGTTTCAAATTTCAGCTTAATATCTCAATATGTTGTGGCAGCGAGCGTTTCAATGCAGGCAAACATCTGCGTATCATACACAGACACACTGACATGTCTAAATTAATTCAATTTTATAACATACAAATACAAATACACTTTTTAAGGATTTTGACGCCTTCATATAATAGTTGGAAACGGAATGACAAACTTGTTGTAACGCGAATCTTATGTTGAGGTTGCAAGGACATGCACATTACAAGTTTTTTTACACATACATGCGAGTAATAAAAACTTTCTCCACTTGTACGCAATATGTAAAAGCTGTCATCTTGGGATGATATATGAGAACGAACCACTCACAAGTATGTAGAAGATTTATTGTAGAGTGTAAATGTCTATACATACATACGTATGATGTGATGACATGACTGACAACTTCGCTTATATATTGTACAACATTAAATATGCATAAATTATAAAATATAACATTACAGCACGCCAGTAAATGAGAATCAGTATGATAGTAGAGGAGAGAGAAGATTTTTTTGTTTCGTTTTTTTTTTTTTCAAAATTTTAAAATTTTCCGGAAACAGTGTGTTCTGGTTGAGTAAATGTCGATCTATGGAATGTATTGTAATTATCTTTTTTAACCCAAACCTAAATCTATATTATAAAGCCTTTATCGAATTGGCGACTTTACATTGCATAGCTACATAAATATTAATTGTTCCCACTATCCTTATCTGTTAAGTATGCATATTAGGGTGGCCCGAAAACGCACTTTTTCGAATTCTCAAGTTGAAATAAGTTTCCATTTTATAAGAATAATAAGCCGTCATAAAGGAAATAATATCGTTTAATAGCTTCCCATAGCGCAAAAGCACCAAAGTTGAAAAATTTCCTTAAAAATACGAAATTTTTGAAAAGATGTATTTTACCCTTTAAAAAAGAGGACATTTTAAGTATGTGATTCCTTTGGCTGCATGATTCATGAGGTGTTGTTGAAAACCATAAAGAGTTTATTTTTTGATTTTCATCAAAATTATATAATTATAAATTAAAATGGAAAATTATGCAAACGAAATATTAACTTTCTTTTTGTAGACGTGATTGGAAGATATGAATCGATTTTATTTCTTGTTTGACAGCTTGTTAATCTTACCAATTGGCACCTTTTCCCCATTATTATAACTTAAAATCGAACTCGATATTGAAAACCGAAAAATGCCTGTTCGGGCAACCGTAATGTGTATCAAATATAAATTTCAATTTGTTTTATTTGTTCATTTTGTTTGTAATCCTTAAATAGTGTTAAATGTAATTAAATTTGAAATTATTGCAATTTGTGTATGCATACACAAGTCCCCCCCCCCGATTTAATGCCGTAACAATCTTACTACATAACAAATATTTTCAATAAATTTTAAATTGTTTTGACACTTTGTTAGTTGAACAGTTGGCCTGTTTTTGTGTATGTTTGTGCGAGTGTGTGTGTGTATTTAATTTATTCATTTGAGCCCAAAATCCCTGCTTTTACGGTTAACCTGTAAATTCTAACATTTCATCAACTCTATTGATATTATCGAATGTATTTCATAGGCATACACACATAATAATCAATATTTTATAAATCTTCTTTTCTATCATTTTGATACAATTAAATATGAAATAATTTTGGGATGTGCTTCAAGCACCGTCTCATGTGTTTATTCAATATTAGCAATCACATGTACAAACGTTAACATAACTTCCAATTGTAACTTTTATTTACAAAACTCGTCATTATAAAATTTTTCGGAACAATTTGTTATAGATGTACTGAATTTCATTCATTAATTTGCAACATATTGCTACGTTTTATATGCCGAATTTTAATTGAGATTTTACATTTCTGACAACACTGTTGGCGATGAACTCTTTGAATGTTTCTTTGATTCATATGAATATTTCTTCCAACCATGACTGAGAGAGGTATATTAAGGAACAAACATATAATAATAAAACAGCTATAATGAGAGCGCTGCTTCTTACTCAAGCAGATTTTACGAGTATGTTGCCCAACAACAAACATTCAACTGGTATCTATTGCTTAATCTACACAGTTTCTCTTCCACTTATTACTGATGACAATAATAAAATACTTGTA